>OY804585.1:28284185-29484185 GCA_963680875.1 Bathymodiolus brooksi
ATAAAAAGATCAAACAACGAGATATCTACACAACACTACACAGAAATAAAAAGATCAAACAACGATCTACACAACACTACACAGAAATAAAAAGATCAAACAACGAGATATCTACACAACACTACACAGAAATAAAAAGATCAAACAACGAGATATCTACACAACACTACACAGAAATAAAAAGATCAAACAACGAAATATCTACACAACACTACACAGAAATAAAAAGATCAAACAACGAGATATCTACACAACACTACACAGAAATAAAAAGATCAAACAACGAGATATCTACACAACACTACACAGAAATAAAAAGATCAAACAACGATCTACACAACACTACACAGAAATAAAAAGATCAAACAACGAGATATCTACACAACACTACACAGAAATAAAAAGATCAAACAACGAGATATCTACACAACACTACACAGAAATAAAAAGATCAAACAACGAGATATCTACACAACACTACACAGAAATAAAAAGATCAAACAACGATCTACACAACACTACACAGAAATAAAAAGATCAAACAACGATATACACAACACTACACAGAAATAAAAAGATCAAACAACGATCTACACAACACTACACAGAAATAAAAAGATCAAACAACGAGATATCTACACAACACTACACAGAAATAAAAAGATCAAACAACGATATACACAACACTACACAGAAATAAAAAGATCAAACAACGAGATATCTACACAACACTACACAGAAATAAAAAGATCAAACAACGAGATATCTACACAACACTACACAGAAATAAAAAGATCAAACAACGAGATATCTACACAACACTACACAGAAATAAAAAGAACAAACAACGATCTACACAACACTACACAGAAATAAAAAGATCAAACAACGAGATATCTACACAACACTACACAGAAATAAAAAGATCAAACAACGAGATATCTACACAACACTACACAGAAATAAAAAGATCAAACAACGAGATATCTACACAACACTACACAGAAATAAAAAGATCAAACAACGAGATATCTACACAACACTACACAGAAATAAAAAGATCAAACAACGAGATATCTACACAACTCTACACAGAAATAAAAAGATCAAACAACGAGATATCTACACAACTCTACACAGAAATAAAAAGATCAAACAACGAGATATCTACACAACTCTACACAGAAATAAAAAAGATCAAACAACGAGATATCTACACAACACTACACAGAAATAAAAAGATCAAACAACGAGATATCTACACAACACTACACAGAAATAAAAAGATCAAACAACGAGATATCTACACAACACTACACAGAAATAAAAAGATCAAACAATGAGATATCTACACAACTCTACACAGAAATAAAAAGATCAAACAACGATCTACACAACTCTACACAGAAATAAAAAGATCAAACAACGAGATATCTACACAACACTACACAGAAATAAAAAGATCAAACAACGATCTACACAACACTACACAGAAATAAAAAGATCAAACAACGAGATATCTACACAACACTACACAGAAATAAAAAAATCAAACAACGAGATATCTACACAACACTACACAGAAATAAAAAGATCAAACAACGAGATATCTACACAACACTACACAGATATAAAAAGATCAAACAACGAGATATCTACACAACACTACACAGAAATAAAAAGATCAAACAACGAGATATCTATACAACACTACACAGAAATAAAAAGATCAAACAACGAGATATCTACACAACACTACACAGAAATAAAAAGATCAAACAACGAGATATCTACACAACACTACACAGAAATAAAAAGATCAAACAACGAGATATCTACACAACACTACACAGAAATAAAAAGATCAAACGAGATATCTACACAACACTACACAGAAATAAAAAGATCAAACAACGAGATATCTACACCACACTACACAGAAATAAAAAGATCAAACAACGAGATATCTACACAACACTACACAGAAATAAAAAGATCAAACAACGAGATATCTACACAACACTACACAGAAATAAAAAGATCAAACAAAAACAACACGAACCTCCCTTAAAACCGTGGGTATAATTCGTCATGAATGTATTGGAAATATTGCACATATGACGTTAAACAACAAGCAATCAATCAACGAAAGCAGACGAGGTCATCTTTAAATTAACATTGACGTGAAACAATATTTCATTACTTCCTTGAAAAATGATATAATGTATTTATAGAATGAGAAAGTAAGCATATGCAAGGATACTGGTGTCATTGTTAACCTACATCACAGCATAGATGTATAAAGTACATTTTATAAATTGTTTACCTGTATTATAGCAATTTTATATTGTATTTAGATCAGGAAGTTGAAAAGAAACTCAAAATGGCGACAGGTATGTCTAATATTTTGATTATGACTCTTTTTAATCAAATTAAAATTATATGTTGTTTTAACAAAAAACGTAGATATAAAGTTTAGTGCGCATGACGCGTTTCTTGAATAACTTTCATCAGATACACTCAAAATCGAAAGATTGGAGCACCAAATAATATAAAATTTCCGGAACAATAAAACCAAAGGGCCTTAACAGGATAGCCAAAATCGGCCAATGTCATATATGCGCAAAAAATCACTCCTTTTAGAAAGAGGTAAATCACAGTGATATAATGATTTTGAATAAAAAAAAATGTAATCTTATTTTGTGCTTAGGTAAGGAAGATGAAAAGAAACAAAAAATGACGACAGGTATGTCTAATATTTTGATTTATATTTTAATTATTATTAACATGAAAATTAGGAATAACCTTCTTCAGGTACGCTAAAAATTGGAAGATTGGAAGGCCGAATAATTTAAAGTTTTGGAAACAATAAAACAAAAGTGCCAATTGTCTACTGTCATCTATGCGCAAAAAAATCAAAATTCCTTTTAGAAAGGGGTGAGTCACAGTGAAATAATGATCTAGAGTAAAAACTTGTTTTTAATCCAATTATACTAGATTATGGCGGTCATGGGGTGCAATGGGGTTCTAAAAAAGGAACTACATATATACGTTAACATAGTAGACATTCAGAACTTTTATATATGTACATGTATAATGTTTACGCTTTGTAATGTTCTACACATGTAAGTTATTTCTACTTGAAACATCAATATTTGTTTCTTAATCAGTCGGGAAGCCACGCACAGATTCCGTACCTTCATCAATGCAAAGTCAAATCCCGAAATCAAGGGACGTAACTCTATTTTTTTTAGACATGACGCTTTACAAGTGAGCGGCCATGCATTGTTTACGTCGACACCCCATGTGTTTTTACTGACTATCTTCATAAATAAAACTGAAAGAAGTATTCATTTTTATTGAATCCATTTTTAAAATAAAATTGTAACGTGACTGACGCGTGAATACGTGTATTTATGATATCGTTTGCTTGAAATCAACGTTGGAACTCGGGATACCGCTGCTGATGAAATGTTGTAAAAAAAAATGGCGCTAAAAATAGACTCTTTTACTAAGTGGAACAATTGCATCCCATTGGCTGTTTATTAATAAAGAGGGAGAGGCGTTAAGGTGCAAAATTGGCCCCCACATTATATTAAAAAATAATGCTTGACATAGAATAAAAACAATTTACTGATTTAATTATTATATAAACAAATTTTTAAAAAATATAACTTTCCGTGAAATTGGGTGCGTTATGACGTCATAATGACATCATAATTAGACGGATACTGCTAAAATGGACTATAAACGACATATTTAATGTACATTTTAGCTATTTTATATACGTCTTCCACCAACACCAAATTGAGCAGTTGTTTTGAGTATAGAGGGTTAATGATTATATCAAAATATTTTGTTGGTGGAGGATTGTGGAGGTTGTTAAATATTAATTTATTTATAAACTCAGCCAAACCCTTAAAATCAATATTTTCACTCTTCTGATTGTATATATGAGACCATTATATACACAATCTGTACATTTCATGATCCATTTCAAGTAATGAAATTCATCAGTAAATAACTTATGTTTCTGAAAATAATTGTATTTATTTTAAATACAGTTTGTGTACATTAAAACCAAGAGAAAAACTCAGTGCATGTAATCCGGCGTCAATGCCATAAAAAGAACTGGGGACTATAAGTGCCATATATGGCCACATATTTAATGAATCATTATCTCAGAACATACTTGATTAAAATTTGATTTGTTTTATATTATAGACGAGATCATACTTTTGATGTTAAAACTTGTTTCCAACAAAATCGATACGTATTTGACGTCATTGTGACGTCATGCGCGTTATTTGTTTTCTGTATTTCGTGGAATTTTGCCCGCGATATTTGGACGGTTTTCGAAGAAATTAAGCACCTCCGCAGTCGTGCACCAGAAAAATATTTTACCAGATTATTAAAATAAATAAAACACAATTACTGTTAAAGTATTTTTTGGGTTTCACGAGGTGTTAAATTTCTTGAAAAATGACGGGAAAATGTTCAAATATTCCAAGCGCTTAGATGACGTTTTGATATTTGAGAAGCAATCTTTGCCGTAAAAAACGATGGTATGTCGGCACGTAACAGTTATATACAAATGTAAGATAGAAATAAAATAAACACCACTTCATCCAAAATAGTTTTTTTTTCATAAGCCCCCAATTATTGATTATATATTTTCTTCCGGGATACTGAAATTGTTATTACTACAGCGATACGGAGGTAACGGGTTTAATGGTCTATCGATGCTACTTCTAAAATGAAGAAAAATAGTTTGATCCAAAAGGAGTAGATATTTTTTGGGCACAATCCAACAGATAGCTCTCACATTATGACCCAAAGGTGTTTTATGTTATGGACTACATACACAAACGTTTGATCCATCATTTGTCCATTGGAGGTTAGGTGTTTAACACCACTTTCAAAAATATTTCAGTTACTACTTTTGTGGCGGAAATTGGGGTACCCAGAGAAATCCACAGACCTGTCGCAAGTCACTGACAAACTTTATCACATAATGTTTTATCGAGTACACCTCGCCATGAATGGGGGTCAAACTCACAACTTAAGTGGTGATAGGCAATGATTGCATAGGTAGTTGTAAATTCAACTACCATACGACCACGACGGTTCAAGTTCAGTTAAGATGAAAGGTAATTGTTTTATTGATATTGATGGAATTTATGATTATCACTGTTTATAATTGGTTTGCTGAAAGTAGGTTTTTTGTTGGGGTTCATTGGATGGAATTAGCAGACACAACGTTAGGCATATCAGAACAATACCTTTTTTTTGCCACCAGACTGGGATGGTTGGCCACTGAATTCACATCACATTTTCATAAATTATATAAAGTTTCCCCTTTTGCGCCCAAATTAAACTTTTAACTTCTATCAGTTCCATTCTCTTAAATCAACCTCCAATGGACAAATGATGGATCAAAAGTTTGTGTATGTAGTGCATTGAAAATGCGTTCTGTCATGTGCATAAGTTATTGTTTGCATGATTGACAGACACTATTCATCATATTGTTTTCTAGCTTCTGAACTGTCGATGGAGGAAAAAATAAAATATTCTAGACAGGCAGCAAATAGCCAGTCAATGGGGTTTGCAATTAATATTTCGCATGCACAATAGCGACCCCACACCACAAGGTGTGGAAAATAGAAATATTCTTCTGTGGATTAAATGCGTATTTACTGCATTACATGTAAATTGTATGATTCTGTTTGATAAAGTCCTTTAATTAGAACAGGAACAAAATGTACACTTGAGTGAAACAGTGTTGTAATAAAAGATCGTGAACGTGATGTACGAGTACAAGTATTACAGAATGTCAAGGTATATTTTTAATGAGGTTGAAACAAGTCACCATTTGATATTAATTCGATTGTATTTCATTTTGACGATTCTAATTACGGAAGACGATCACAACCATATTGTTTTTTATTGGATTAAAATTATAGCTGTATAATAATGTATAATATCCTATTATTATTAGAATCCTAACATGACTGCGAATTTGACATAAATAAAATAACAAATGGCTTCCTCTAGGAAAACGCAGACTTTATGTGAAAGGGACACCAGACAATTCTGATAGCAACAGTTTATTAGGAGTGTTGTTGTTGGTTTGTCACAAAGCAAAATAATATCTACCATCTCCTCTTTTTCTAGTGACAATCAAAACAATCATACATAGACTCATGGCAGCGACACACATTTTACCTACACGATTAATCATATGGTTGTAAACTTGTTCTCATCATAAATATATATGAAATACTTGATTGTAAAACAATTATCTGTCGACAACCACTTTCTATGGGATATCTGATTCCAAGGCTTGTTATCAGTTTATAAAAAAAATAATAATTGTCACAGGGTCCTAGCTAAAATCGTTACACATTAAACATTTTGTTTCACACCATTTCCCAAAATATTTCCATATTATAAAAAAAAAAGCGATCTTTAAATATTGGACTTCTCTCAACCCGCACCTTGGCATTTTTTTTCTATAGATTTGTGATGGTTGTCCGTAAAAATGTACTGGAATATATCATCGCATTGGTTGTCGTTAAGAATAAAGTACGGTTAAAAAAGTGTTTAAACAAATTTCAAATATGACAAAGTTCTATTGTCCAAATAAATCTATCTATTACTTCTTTAAGATTAATACTAAAATTTCGACCAGTTTTCGACGATCAATGTTAATAAGTTTCTGAATTGATGTCCCAGGGGCGGATCCAGGGGGAGGGCGCACCCGGTGCGCGCCCTTACCCTACAATTGGAAAAAATATGATTTTTTTGGCGTAAAATCGTGATTTTTCACACGAAATACCCCAAAAAATTTTGCACCTCCCTCCGCTCGGCGCAATTTTTTTTAAGTGCGCCCCCCTAACTTGAAATCCTGGATCCGCCCCTATTGACCTCAATATGTACATTATCAATGTCATAGCAGACGATGAATCCAAAATTGGTCTGTATGAGATATATTTTTTAAATGATTAAAGCTTTGTTAAGGTGACGAAAAAATGAATTACGAAAAACTACAATTTGAACGTGAAATAATAGATGTGGTACGTAGTTCTTACATTTAAAGATGACATTTTCAGATCAGATTTCATGAGATCATTCATGCAATTTCAGCATCATAATATAACCTCTGACAAATGAAGCGATAAAAATAATGAGAGATTTTATCACGTGAAACAAACCGTCGAAAACAGGAAACCGTCGAAAATGGGTGACGTTGCGACATTACTATTCGTTCACTTTAATTTCATAATACAGCTTCGGAACATGTTTTTATTCCTGAAATCAATCCACATTGCATATTAAGTCCAATTTATGCTTTGTTTATTGAGTTTTATTATGCTTTGTTTTTTGTTTTTTTTTATAGATATGCATTATAATACAATGATACGTACGTTCTGTATAATGAAAAAAGTGACGTTCACTGCTTTTCATTACCTGAATTTGTCGATCCGCTGTGAGGAATTAGATACACATATCAACTAACTGTATTTATTTCTGAAAAGTACATATTGTAAATACATTTTGGAGAAAATTGTATCGACATCTGAGGTGGAGCCGATTTTGGCCCTTATAGCTCCCAGTCCTTTGGTAAAAATAGCTAGAATCACGTATTAGAGTATGGATTATTTGCATATTTCCCCATCATTCGTCACTAGAATTCCATATTTGGATGTAAACAAGAAGCACTATATTTCGAGATTCTAACCAAATATTTCTGGGTTTTTTCATAGATTGATCGATCTATTAGGATGAAAATGTGACTGTTTCTGTTTAAACACGAAAGAACCACTTAACCAATCATAGTCACACATATATAGAGTCATTGTATTCCATTTTTAACAACAAATCTTTAATTTTCGTTGACTCGTTCCATGGCATTTTACATTTATGGACATGTCAAAATATTGACATAATTAATAAATACATTTTAGAAATAAAAAGGTCTGCATTATAATGTATGATCTTGTCATGCAGAGAATAGTGAAAGATTATGTTAAATTCACTCTAGATTAACATGGCATATCATAAGGCTACATATTTAGTTCATGTCAAGCATTTACACCCCCCCCCCTTTTTTTTCAGTCTGTTTTCCTGAAATACTTATTGATGTGTGTACATGCTACTTTTCAGTGCCAATGGTATTGACAACCTCCAGTTTTAGTTAGTTTTAGATCATTGTAGGTAGATATATATATATATATATGCAGACTGGACATAAATTATAATAAAGTCATTCAGAAAAGAACTTTTTGACTGTGTAATTTGTGTAATTTGTGAAACTTCATCTGAAAGTCAAAAGGTTTATTTCAATTTCAATTGAAAACCAGGACTTGTCTTAAACATTTCAAGAATGAATTAATTTTCTGTAAAGAATTTGGCTCCGAAGATAAATTATATTGTGGTACATATTGTTATAACAGTTGTAACACATTTTCTAGGTCAGAAAGTGGAGCTGAAACAAGATCTCAAACTTTTCAATTTCTTATAGATATATTGAACCAGAACCAAGTTGTTGAACAAGTTTCTACAGACATTTAGACCTGTATACACTCCAACATGTTGTTGAATTAGTTATTCATGCTTTTTTTTAGATGAAAAGGTACTTATGTTGCCTGTTGTTTATGAGAAATATAATTATCTTTTATCTTTCTTTTACAGAAAAGAATTTTTCAAAATGTGCCCATTTATTAACTTTTTTCCAGTCATTGGAACAAATAAAATATTTTTTTTAACTTCAATTTTAAACAATATTAACCAATACTTGGTTATTTTGCCAACAGAAAACATATTCATTCTATTCTAGTCATTTAATTTACTTAGTGAAATTTGGAATTCTGGTTTGTCCTTTCATGTGAATGCAAGTATTCTATATGTGTCTTACAATTATGTGAATGGTAGTCATTCAATATGCTCTTTTATGTGAATGTTAGTTATTCTGTATGTGTCTTTTATGTGAATGCTAGTCATTTTGTGTCTGTCTTTTATGTGAATGATATAGTCATTCTGTTTGTGAATGTCATGGTGGAAAAATTATTGCAATCTAAGTATCCATATTTGTAAATGCTGGTAATTTTGTGAATGTCCTGGAAAAAGAATTATTGCAAACTAAGTACCCATATTTGTAAATGCTGGTCATTTTGTGAATGTCCTGGAGAAAGAATTATTGCAACCTAAGTACTCATATTTGTAAATGCTGGTCATTTTGTGAATGTCAAGGGGAAAGAATTGTTACAACTTGACCACCCATATATGTTATAAAAGCTAGTTTGTAGTTGTGTCAAACACATGAATATTCCAAATACATTGATATTTACATTGTGAGATAAACATGAAACTTGGTAGCTTTCATTCAGATAATAAAATTTCCTAATTTCAAGAAAAATATTTGCTTACACTGATTTTTTTTTAATTTGCCTTGATATAATAGGAAGGGTCAAGATATCTGAATACAATTTTTTATGTCCCTTTTTGTCTCAAGGTATCACTTTTTTTTTTAGATTTTAAAAAAATTATAAATTTTTTTACATGTTTTTTTTTTTTATAATATTTTCATATTTTTTCAATTCGCTTAATTTTTGTTTACATGCTTTTATTTTTTCCACACATTTATTTCTTTCTATTTATCTTGTACCTGTTGTATTGAAATTAAATTAAATTGAAATGATTAATTGTTGTACATTCCCTGTGCAAGTCTAGTATCATAGATGATTTTTTTTTTTAATTTAAAGTGATAATAAATAGTAATTCCCCAGTCTAAATTACAAAATGCACAATGTCTAAATCAATATTGCAATACAAATATTTCAATTAAACTGAAAAATACGGTATTAATACAAGAAAATTGAAATCATGGCTCTTCGAATAAGAAATAATAAGGATATCAAAGGTTTTCAGATAAAAATAGATGAACAAACACATAGTATAAAAATTTCGCAATTAGCAGATGACACAACACTATATTTTAACTCTAAAAACGATATATCCGTTGCTATGAACGAAATTGAAATTTTTGGTAATTTTTCAGGTTTAATGATAAATAGAAATAAGACAGAGGGGTTGTGGATTGGGAAACTAAAACACAGTAAAGATAAGGTAGAAAATATTAAATGGACAAACAAACCAATAAAGACCTTAGGTATTTATTATGGTCATGATTACATAGAATGTGAAAAACTTAATTGGGAAAAAAAAATTGAAAAAATGAATAGCTTATTTTTGTCATGGTCAAAGCGAAATCTCTCAATATTGGGTAAAGTACTAATCATTAAAGCTTTGATTATACCTATTTTTACTTTTATTGTTAGTTCCTGTGTTATTCCAGAAAAATACAAAAAAGAGATAGAGAGTAAGTGCTTTAAATTTATATGGAATGGGAAACCAGATAAGGTAAAAAGAAATACATTGATAGGAGATTTTGAGAAGGGTGGACTGAAAATGATAGATATAGAAAGTTATTTTATATCTTTGAAGGCATCATGGGTAAGTAGATTAGCTGACTCAAAATTTTCGAATTGGAAATTGATACCACTAAAATATTTAAATGTATTTGGGAAAATATGGCTTATTTTTAAAATGAACATAGATGTGAAAAAACATAAACAGTTTCTAAATAATATCCCCGAATTTTACAAAAATGTTTTGACCAGTTGGATAAAAACAGGTGGTGGTCAATTAAGTTCACCATTGACATTCAGTAATGTAAGAAAGCAAATTTTATGGGGAAATAGATTTATTACATTTGAAAAAAAATATTTATTTTTTAAAGAATGGATTAATAGTGGAATATTTTTTGTTAATGATATAATAGATAATAATGGTAAAATTACGCAAGAATTTATTCTTCACAAGTTAAAAAATAAATCTAATTGGATATCTGAATTTAGTATTCTCAAAAAAGCTTTCCCAAAGAATTGGATAGACATTTTAAAAACAGAAAGCTCAGTTAAAAGCATTGTAAATATCAAAAAAGATTATTTCATCTGGAACAATCAGTTTATTAATTTATCTACATTGTCTAATAAGTTATTATATAATAAACTGGTGAATGTTAAATTTTCAAACCCTATTGGTACACATTATTGGATTAATTATTTAGTGTTGTCTGAAAAACCAAATACAAGTAGTCTATATTTTTTCATTTTCAAATTTCTTGACGAAAACAAACTTAAAATGTTCAGATGGAAACTTTTTCATTTTATTATACCAAATAAAGTTTTACTTTCCAAATGGAAAATTGTTGGGAATAGTTTATGTAATTTCTGTAAATTAGATGAAGATTACTCTCATTATTTTATTACTTGTACCTTTCTAAAAGAGTTTTGGACAAAATTTCAGAATTTAATGAAGGGTTTGGGTATCGAAAACAAAATTACTTTGAATCATATAGTACTTGGATACAAGATAGATGATAAAAACTATCTTGCATTAAATTTTTTGATAACAGTTGTAGGGTTTTCCATCTACAAATCGTACTATATATCTGAACAGAAAACAAAGTATATTGATGTTTATAGAATATTTGCCAATGAATATATTAAAAGAATAAATGAAAATAAAACACTTCAAAAGTGTTCTTTTTTAATGAAAGTAAAAAATTATATAATAAATGCAAAATAAATAAATGTTTTCAAAGGTATTAAATAGAAATTGTATTTAGGTTGTATATATATTTCATGTAATTCTGATTATAGCCCTGGATAATCAGAACAAGATGTAACAGGGAAACACCAAAAGGAGCTTGGACTTTTGGCGTGTTAATTGTAGCAAGCATTTGAATAAAATATATTACGTTGTTAAAAAAAAAAAAAAAGATGGCAAAACTTTCAAATTAAATTTACAATTCCAGCTGACCAACTTGTGAAATTAACAACTCATTGGGGTATATGGGATAAAATACAAAATATTTCATGAACAAGTTTTAATCAAATCGTCCAGGAATGAAACCCTTGTATTGTCCATATGGATCAGGATACTTGTCCCTAATTCTCCAAGTACAACAGCTTGGGATCACACGTCTAACCCCAGCTCCAAGTCGGCCATGTGCCCAAATGGTATACTGGCGGTAGGCTGCATACCTATTGGATCTGTTGTAATCCTGGTCATGGGGCATTACTAAAAGTTCCTCTCGAAACATTCTGGCAACCCCCAACACTGCCTCATCAAGGACAATCAGATCAAAGTCCTACAATAAAGACAAGAGATAAGAAAGAAAAAAAAAAAGAAAAAAAAGAAAAAGAAACACCACCGATGTGTTCCGAAAGACAATGAATTTCGATGTTTGACAAATGGTCGATCCGATCAAGGTGGGTGTAGGGCTAAGTGGAACAATTGCATCCCACAAGACATTGACACTAGTTGTCGGTATGACAATGATCCTAGATGATTTCCCCAGGCAATGTATGTTACAGAAAGCCATCATATTGTTTTAATTAAATTTTCTCTTTTAAATAGAACCACCTTGACATTTGTTTTGAAATTGAGTCCACTTCAAGTAGCAAAATTCGATGTTTGTACACAATATAAATAAAAACTGAAGTGATACAATAAATTTATATTTATCCATAGACATCTTGCGTATATTTTAATTGATTTCAAGCATAAATATTTATTGTAAACCGACGTATTTTAAGCGAAGGGTTGAACGTCATTTTTCATCAAAAATGAAGCGAAAGTCACGTGACTGGGACTTGACATTGGAGCTCTCCTGTCACGCTGGCTGTCCTACTGTAATCAGATCTGGGAATGACATAATTATATAATTGCCGACATGTTAGGTACATCATTTATTTTTTGGAATTGGTTTTATACAAACTAATGAGCAGTAAGTCCAGAAGTAAGAACCCGTATGTCAAATGAAATCCATTTTGAAGTTTTCTTTAGTTTGGTTTAATGGTGTTTAATGCCACAACTTCTAACAACATTTCAGTTATCGTGTGAGGGTCAGTTTTAGTGGATGGGAAAACTGTAAGTACCTACAGATAACCACCGACCTGCCGCAAATCACTGACGACGAACAATAAGTTGTACTGAGTACACTTTTCATCGCTACGAGTGAGAATAAAACTGGCAACTTTAGTGAGTAAATAAACTTTAGAGAACACCGAAAGGGCAATCAGAAATGGACAATCCAGAGAAACTGGCAACATAGGGTTCTCAAGACGAGCGGAAAAAAACACAACACAATATGTGTTGGACACAGAATAGTTAAAAGACGAACCGAGCACCGTTATTACTGTTCAAGAAAAAGAAACGCATAGGTCTGATTCATTTTTAAAATGAAGTTGTCAATAAATAAATAAATAAATGAAAATAAAATAATTAGATTTTAAGTAATGAGCTATTAAAGGTGTATTTAAAATACAAAATGCAGGTACGAGCAATTTGGCCACTCGCCAAGTGTATTGTTCAAGACCTAAAAAAAATGAAGGTTGGCGTTTCCGTGCAGAACAGCTGTTCATGTATTCCAAAGGAAACTTGTGGTTAAGTCACTCGTGAAACTATCGTGTATAAAACTTGGGTGTTAAACAGGCGATTGTCATTACTACTGTGAAATCCCGCTATTTGACTGGGCTACACGTATCAACGTCATCTGCCGTGTTCATGGTGGACAATCTCTTAAAACTGAAGTCACCCGACAATTCAACGTTTAAGGAGAATTTCCGATCAGACAGTCCGCAACAGTCTTCGCCAAGGCGGAATTCGGCCAAGAAGACATTATGTGGGATCAGGTTTCATACAGATACACAGACGTACATGTGTTCATTGGTGTCATACATTGAGGGTCTGGATTTTGAGAAACTGGCGCTTAATTTGGTTCAGCAATGCGTCACGTTTTCTTCTCCAAAGATGTGATGGATGAACCCGCGTGTACAGCCGTCGAAATGACCTTTCGCCCCTGCTTGCGTACAGGAAGGTGGATGATATGGCGATGGAAGCGCTATGGTGTGGGCAGAAATATCCAACAACCGCAGAACAAACTTAGTGCGTGTCCAAGGAAATTTAACAGGTCAACGTTATAAAGACGATATTTTGCAGCAACATATACTCAATGTTATTGACCGACAAAGGGAAATATTTCAGCAGGACAATGCGCGGCTCCATACAGCAAGGGAAACCATGGATTTCCTAACTCAAAACAACATTAATGTATTACCATGGCCCTCAATGTCGTCGGATATGAACCCAAAATCTTGGATCGAACTTTATAGACCCGTCCGTCAACGCCAACCCCCATCTCAATAATTGGATCAACTCAGTCAAGCTTTGCAACATGAATGGCAAAGGATACCACAGGTTCGAATACAACATTTGATTCGATCCAAGTCAAGGAAATGCAGAACAGTGTTAGCCGCACATGGTGGTCACAATAGTTACTGACTTTAACGTCATCGGAAATTTACCCAATTTATCGTATGTGACTGTTTTTTCGTTTTTGTTTTTCTACATCTTTGTTCAATATCCTGTATGACATTCGTGTTTGAAAATTTAGCTCAATGTACCAAAGAATACTAGACAAAAATCGATAAAACAGAATAAAATTTAGAAAAAACCATTAGGCCTTTCTTTTATTTACAAAGTATATTTGTGTCAAAAGTGTAATATTGGATAGCCTATCGTATTCATTTACATCGATGATATCAATTTTACTAATGGATATTATCTTGATTAGTTGTGCGTATTCTTAATGTTCGTTTCTGGTATTTATTAATAGGGAACCAGTCGGTAATTATGCCTACCCTAGATTTCAGGTTAGAAGTGGATACTGAAGGATGATTATGATTGGAAATATATGCATACACTGGTAAAATAATTCTAGCATGTAAAATTGGGGGGGTTATGGTGTTTAACACCACTTTTACCAATATTGCAGTTATATCGTGGCGGTCAGTTTTATTAGTAATGGTGATAGGTGCTGATTGCATAGGTAGTTATTTTTTATACAAATACCCCGAAAAATATTTTCAAATTTTATATTTTTTGTGCTTAATTTGGATACAAAGTAAACACATGAGTCACGAACACACTATCAACAGGCTAAATAGGAAAATGGTCATCGGTATGTTTGACAGTTTTACCTGGAAAAGTGAATGAAAGTTGTTCAGCAACATATGTCACTAAATTTAAGGTTCTCTTTCTTTGTTAGTGAAAAAGAAAAAAAATGTAACTTTTGTTGATTTCATGTATAAAATATCAATATTATCGTTAATAAATTACATTAAATAAATAAGGTGCTTTAGGACGTCCCATATAACACTGTGACGGGGTTTTTTTTCAAATTTATATCCTGTTATTTATTCGATATTATTCAAGGGTTATATTCTGCTTCTATTTTTGAAGAAATAATGTGCACATAAGGGAACTCAAGCAGTGCGTTTAGTTAGATACGATACATATGTTAGCCTCTGGAAATGTTTTAGTGTTCCGTTAAGAATTGTCCAGTTATGAAAGTTTATTTTCATTAATAATTATTATTTTTGCAACTGCATATCAATGAGAGTGTTGTGCAGACGTACACACTTAACTGTTCTTAAATTCGAAGAATATTTTGGGGGAAAACTTGTATTGTTTTCTCTCATTGCAAATGTAACGTGTATTATAGTCTTTTGAACGTGCCAGATGAAGGTTATTGCAGAAACGCGTCGTGTGCACGAAATATGATATCTACGTTTTTATTTTTTCTTAACAACTAAAACATTCCACACTAAAAAGTATGTCACAGAACAGGAGTAGTCGTAATTGATTTTGTAAAATAGTATTGGATTACTGCATTGCATAGACGGGAATATATTTTGTGATATAATCAAATTTGGACGATTTCCAATAAACGAAAATATGTTGATTTTGAGATATACTTTTGTAAATGAGAGCATGACACAAACAAGCAGACGACTAAAATGTCGGTATTTAAACTTTATATTGTAAAAAATCTCTTAAAATCCTACCTGTATAAACACATCCTGTTTAGGGTTCACTTAAGCTTCCTGTTTTAATCTTATATGCAGATATTTAATTACAAAAATGTCTACTGTTTACACGGTGTAATGCTTAACAACGTAATCGCCTCGAGAACGTGCGGTAGATCGTAGTTCGTTTGCTTGGTCGGTTCAAACCATGGTTGGTAGCAATATGAATACCGACTGTCTGTTGAAATACACATCCACCAAAGATAAACATTAGTATGTGTTGCTTCTATCTGCAGAAATAATTATAAGCGATGCATTTTTATATAGTGAAAATGTATAAAGATAAAGAAGTCCAAAATGTCAAGAATTTTTTTGTCAATGTGTGACGTAAAAATATTTTTGACATTTACGTCACCGAATATGGTACTGCTTTGACAACTATTTTACCTATTTTGTTCCTGTATTTAAATACTGTTACAGTGACAGCCGGAACCTTTGAACCGTAATGAGAGCGGGAGGTTTGGCGCCTTAAAATCTGATTCAACCCACCATTTCTTTAGAAATGCCTGTACCAAGTCAGGGTCATTACGGTTTTCACAGTTTTCCGGTTGTTGACTGATTTTGTCTGTTTATATAATTATGAGTTTTGACTTTCCCTTTATAAGATTGTTCGGAGTTCGGTAATTTTGTTATTACCTTTATTAAGCACACATCATTAATGTGTAAGAGCAAAAGACCATTTCGTTCTCAGTCGGGATAATGAGTCATAGTGGAACATAAAATTAACTTGCTCTCTCAAAAGATATAGCTGTATATTGCTCACTTCTCTTCAAATAACAAGTACTTACTCACTTACTGAATGATATTTTCTTACAGATTCTGTTGCTCATTCATAACTTAGCACTGGGTTTGTAACTAGAGTAACTCGACGGATGTCATTAGTGGAGTAAGAACTGCTAACCCTTCCGGCGCACCTGAATGTATCCCCGGTTTTAAGTGGGGTTCTAGTGTTTTGTAGATCGTTGTTTGTCCTTTTGTCATTTTTCTTTTGGCCATTGTGTGTTGGCTGTCCCTCTTTGATTTACGGATTCTGATTTCCCCTTTGGAATCTTCAAATACTTCTTTTAGGAAATGTATGACAGTGCTGTTGGTATTAAAGGTTATATTAACAACAAATCTCTATCACACTCTATTAATACGATAAATAAAAGTTTGAAGATCAGAAGCCCGTGAGTTCGATGAACCGCCATGGTGATTGAGACATGTTGGTGGTTTTCTCATTGTTCCTTGTTTTCTCCATCGATATCACTAAAGCTCACCACCACCATAATAACTGAAATATTGTGGAAACTAACGTTGATAAATATTGAAGGAGGTTATTCTCTAGAACTCATGAACAGTTATCACATAGCTGAAAATTATTCATTTGGCGTAAAACAATAATAACTCACTCACTCGAGAGTTTAGAAAACTGTTGATGCTCATGACAACGGAAATGATTTTTTTTATTATATCTATATTACACCTGTGAACAATTTACCTCTGGGTGCCAGGAAATCTCAAAGGTTTACAAATATTTAAAATGAACAATATAATTAAATAAATAAATACTGTTACAGTTGTAGTAAGAATACAATACCATAAGAAAATAAATCATATTTTATCTCTCATATTCAATTTATAAACATACATTTCTACACAGTAAGCAATGAAAGGAATTATTAATACAACTAAATTCATAATGTATCCAATAATAGCTGTAATTTCCTCATATTATATAAGCTTCGAACTTCTGGGTTCTTAATCATCATTTGTATATTACTTCTGAGTTCATTTTTGAGATTTGTGATAACTATTGCTTCCCTGTAAGAGCTTTTATTATATTTTATATAATTTCTTGTTTTTCAAATTACCCATTTTAATATACAAATTACTAAATTCATTAAAAGTAGATCTTCAGTTATTTCTCCCGCATACACCCCAATGATTAAGTTTTCCTCAACAAGTACTATATTTTTTTCAAAAATGCTATTACAAATGTTTTTAATTCATCTAAGACATGTTTAATTTTATGACACCTGTAAAACAAATGCATAAATGACATTCACCATTTGATTTTCCCATTTTTTGTAATCTATATTCTGAATACAGTCGGAAAGCAAACCCATGATTTGACCATTATAGCTAGTGATTCTAAAACCACGCAGTCAGGGGGCGATAACCGTAAAAAATTCCCGCTAGGTGCCGCTTTACAAGTCCCGCAACATTTTTCTTTCGCGCCATTGTAGGATAAACGTGAAATAAAGTATTAAATAGACAAAATTGTGATAGAAACGTGATTTCTATAAAATATATATATATTTTTTGCAATGACTGGCTATATCAGACAAGCGACCGAGGTTTATATTAGTCAAACACGTGTTTCGAATCGTGCATTCTAGAATGTGTAAAAACACGAGGTTTACATTTTGCGGCCAATGAAAAAGCTGACACAATTCTATATTAGGACATGAAATTGATGATACAGGCGTGATATAGCATCATCAACCAATAAAAAATGCTCTCTCAACTGGAAATCCCGTCACCCTGAACGGAAATCATTCCAGAAAGAAGATTCGACGAGGCATGGTTTTTTTTAAATATTCGCCTTGTTTTCCTGTAAAATGTGCGCATTTTGGTCAACATTTCTCCCTCAAAACACCCATAGAGTGTGTACATGTCTGAATTTTATTAGATTTATTAATATCTACATTTTAACCGAAAGCTTACAGTATAAATTACACAAAAACTGCATTGTTTACTTCAGTTAACGACCCCCCCCCCCTTTTTCTCCCGTCTCATCAATACACTAAGTTTTCTGTCAGGTACTCTTGTACATATCTAATGTGGCGATTATTTCAGAGGTAATTAGTTTATAAAATATATTTAGGAATGCTGATTTTCTTCTGCAAATGAATTATGAATAGAATATATGTTATTGCCTAATCATAGGACCCACATGAGGCATCATTAACAATATAAACATTCATGATTGATAAATGAGACATACACACAAAAGAAAAAGGACATAGTTCAGGGTTTTTATATTTCTAAAAATATAAATATAATTATTATTATTTAGTGGATCATGTTCTGGTTTGTCCCCTAGGCCTATATCTTGCATCCAGTGTGAAACTTTACATATGTTGCATATTCCTTAACAAACAGTAAACCTGCTAAAAACACCAAGAGACGGTGCTTCTGACACACCCCGTCTATTAATTGCATTTTCTCACAATTATATAGTAAATTATATAGGTAATTACACAATGACTGACAAACAAAAACCAGCCAGTGTGTGTTATAAATAGAAAGTAGGCAAAATTTGGTAACTGTATATAATATTTAATTGATTGAACAACTGTGTATTTTGCAAGACTGTCATTTTACCATAGTTGAGTAATGCCCCAAAAAACAAACTGTTCTGAGGCCCACAGTGGCAGGGATCCTGGGCCCTGTGTTCATTGTAAGGAACCTTATTCAAAGTCATCTCGTTATGTTCATTTAGTTCAAAAGAAGAATAATCCAAAACACACAGTTTTCTATGAATATGTGAAAAATAAATATAGTTATGCAGATGATGACTGCATTTGTCGCAGATGCGACAAGAGACTTCATAATTTAATGAAGGAGGATGCAATAGGGCCAGCCAAAAAAATCAAAGTTGAAAGTGTACTATATGGGGCATCATGTAGTACTACTGACACTAGAACAGAGTTTGATGTTTCATTTGAAATTGACCAACCTGAGTTAGAACAGGTCTCTGTAAGTCAGTATGAAACACATACTTCAGATCAAAATACATGTTATTTACAAGGAAAACAAATGTGTGAAAAATTGACAGACCATAAGACTACTGTTGATGTAGGCATGTTTAACTCTTTCTTTCATTTAGAACCTGCGAGTCAAGACGGAGACATTTTAGAAGTAAATTTGTGTAGACCACATTATCTGAAGTATAAAAATTATGAAACTTTGCAGTCGTGCTATATATGTGATAAGGGAACAACATCAAATAAAAGATTAGTCATTATACCTATGTCAAAAATTGATCTGTTCAGTGTGTATTTGAATCAGGAACTGAAGGTGGAAAAAGATGTGTCTGCAGGCAAAGTCATTTTATGCCTTGCATGTTATAAAAATTTTAACAAATTTGTGAGGTCTGATGATTCTCTAAATGAACTTTCAAAAACTGACGGCTACTTAACTAAATGTTTGTCACAGTTTGATCAGGTGGAATATTGCAATGTAGACTCTGACAATCTTGACCGTTACTGTTTTTATCCTGTTTTAGAATTTGTAGTCAGTGAGTTTTTATCCAACAAAGCTTTATTGTTGCCAGATTTGTACAAACAATTTGAAGATTTAGTTTACAAAACAGCAAGTCAGTCTGTGTTTTTCCCTATATTTGCTCATGTCGATATGAAGACTATCAAACATGATTCAAATTGGCTGTTTAGGATGTTAAAATGTAGTTTAGGGCCTTTACTTTTACACTTCATACCACGTCAAAAGAAAATGGGTAGAATGTTGTAGAGAAATGGTACAAACTTGCTTGAGTGTTTGCATTTGGTACTTGTAGAGCAACAAAAGGTAACATCAGAACTGAAAGCAAACAATGATGCTCTAGCTAGAAAAATTGGTTCAGTTATAGAGGAGTCGTCAGTTGACAGTATTAATTATCTTGATAACTCTTTGAAAGCAACAAGTCAGTGTGTAAAATCTTACATTTCCTCGAGAGTGAAAACAAGTGCTATCCCTAATATCCATTCATTCAATTTGATTGATGAAATTCAGAAAATAGATCCAGTTTTGTGGAATTTTATTTACAGACTTACAGCAAATGAACAGGAAGAAAAAATGCTTAGACAAAGTTGGTTCAAATGGGACACATTGTACATTGGTACTGACGATTCCAATATAAGGCTCTTCCCTCGACTGTTCATAGCCAGTTGCATTTTTAATGCTCAGAACTCGCATTGTGTTGAACCTCTCCACTTACTTCTGACTGACATTGCGGACAAATATAGTGGGTCTTCAACAGATTTGATATCTATAATTGCTAGAATTGGTGCTGGTATTTCAAAGGACTCCTTGAGTAGATTTATTTCTAGTAAATGTAGTGACATATCAGAGCAAAATGAAGTTATCAATTCTAGCAGCTTTGCTGTTGCTTCATTTGACAACCTTGATAAAAATCAAAGTTATGTTAAAGTAGTGCATGGAAAAGATAGATCTGGTTTCCATGGAACTACAATACAGGCAGCTTTCCCAAAACCCAGTGAAAAAAATGAACCTTCAGAATTAATTGGAGATGAAAAATCTTTGCCTCCTACCAAGGTTGGTTCAATGTTGGTGAAAAAATCGAATACACGATCGGTGTCACCAACCTTAATTAAATCACTGAAAGAACCAGAAGACAAAATTGGTGAACCCTCTCCCATTAGAGGCAATAAATTCTCCCATTTAAGTTTGTATGGCTCCTACTACAGTTTTTGCCTTGTTTATAATTTTTTATAGTCAGGCGGGGGCATCATTTGTGTCTTACAGACACACTTCATTTTTTTAAATCACTCCTAACAAAACAACTTTGTCCATAATTATCAAGTGCAGGGGCATACTTCTTTTTTAGTTTTCGAAGAAATTTTTATCCTGATAAAAAAAATTCTCACGCACAAGGGCATGAACATTTTTTTCAAAAAGTACCCTTTTTTACTTGAAATATTCAAATCCTGATTATTGTTTTAGTCTGCACTTGTGACCTGCCTATTTTTCTACACAAAATTTGGATCGTGTTTCATAATTCCTTCCATTCCCCCCCATAAGAATTAAATGGTTGCTCCCTATGGGTGGTTTTTTGATATTCCCTCCTTGCTTAGGAATGATGTAGGTACTTGTTTACTTAGATGTAACATATACAAGCTAGGAGCAGAACTCGTCTCGATTTCACCAGTACTAAATTTATGCAGCAACCAAGTAGCAAAACATAAAGCATAATGTCTCATTCGCATTCTGACTTTTTTCCATTTTCATCTTAATATACTCTATTTAGCAAGTAAAAATCAATGACAACTGAAATTAAGTATTAAACTATAGACTATTTGATTTTTTTCTTTGTTTCTTTAATTTTTGTTTTGTTTCTTTGAATATTGAGCTTTAATTAAATTCTCTTATTTTAACATTATAAACTCAGTGATTTGAGTGAATTTGTTAATTGGTTGCTATCTGTCACTCAGTCTGCTGATACTTCATTCTTTTCTTTCTATTTTTATCTCATTTTTTATTAAATTAATAATTCATTTTACTTAGGATTTGTTCAACTTTCATAAAATTTATGAATTTTTTACTCTGTTAATAGTTTATGGAAAATAAATACACTTGAAAAATCCTTATATAATCAACTAAAACCATATTTTTTTCAAAAAAATTATTGTGAAATCATTTCTGGATAGATTTTAACCAATTTTACACCAAAACATTCAGAATTGTCTATATTTTGTTTGTTTATTTGCTCATTTATACGAGTGGTTTTTATTTTGTACATAATTTTTCCATGATTGTTAATTTTTAGGATTTATTTTTAGTTGAAATATATAGGAAAATCAGTCAATTTTTATTTGTTGTGTTTAAGTTATGTACAAATAAAAATAACTCATAACAACATAATGAGTAATAAACAATGAAAATATTGACAATTCCGAATGTTTTGGTGTAAAATTGGTTAACATCTATCCAGAAATGACTTCACAATAATTTTTTGAAAAAATATGGTTTTAGTTGATTATTATAGGGATTTTTTTTTATTTTGCAATACTTTTGATATTGAATTTTATTTTCATGCCTAGAAAAAAATTACACGAGTTCTGCTCATGATTCATCAAAAGGATATAGACTTTTTGTTGTTGAATCGCTAGAGGGCCTGTGAAAATAACAATTCGAAGTTTTCACAGTGATCCACCAATAAAACCGGTGGAGGTGTAAATTTTAGTCACCTATCCTTTCTTTTACAAAAGGAGGGATAGGAGACCATTTATATTAAATGTTTGTATATTCCAAAATTTGTTGTTCTAACATTGTTAATTATATACATATGCTATTAAAATAGCAGTCGGCATCGGCATTAACATTTGTGCAATGCGTGTTTATAAGTCATTCGGTTATTTATTATTAGATCTAAATTTATTTTTAGAAATACAAAATTCATTCGGAGTTATCTTTCTTGGCTGACAATTTTTCGGCAATAAAAGCTGACACAATTTTTTATTGATGAATAAAAACATGTACCAGAGAAACATTTCGTTAAATAAATATATAACCTAGCGCAGTGTGAAGTTTGGGAATGTCACTCTACTGCAAACTTAATATATTTGCATTTTATTCCAATGCGATGGCGACATTCCATCGAGGGGGTCACCCTCTAAATCATCAAAATTTTAATAATAATCTCCCGTTTTAACTCAAATCTAATAAACAAATCGTGGAAGTAATTATTGCTGAAAAGAAAACAATATAAGACGTTTCGATATTTTCTACGGTATAAATAAACGAGGTCTTTGTTCTACAATTTTCCATGATTTTCATGACCGACGAAAATGTCAACATTTTCAAATGAGAATCACGTGACCCGTGGTTTTACCAGCGACGCCATTAATGAGTTTGCTTTCCGACTGAATAGACAATGTTATGCAAACATTTCCATTGGAACTGGATAATGCTTTGTTTACATTTAATCTTGTTCAGTATATACCAAATTGATATCCAGTTAAAATTCTTTCCATAAATTGTATCCCATTTGAATTGACATTTTGGCGTAATTGGTTTACGTATTTCTTTCTGGATATTCTTCAGTTTCAGCTCTTTTGGAACAATGATTTTATTATTATGATTTCTAATATTCAAGTTACTATCTATTTTTAAACCTAATGATTTTTTTTATCTTTTCGTTATCATCGGATTCTAATTTCTTAACAAAATTTTCTGGTATTGACTTTTTTATTTTTGCCCATTCTGATATCCAGTTCCTTTTATCATCCAATCTATTAAATATAATCTGATTATCGACTAAGGTATTATTGTTTTTGTCCCATATATCGTTTATTTTAAATATATTATTTCTCAAAAACGATTGAAAAAAAAGTAGATTTCTATTAAATTTGATCTCAGAGTTACCAAATATGTTTTTATCTAAAATGTCAATTTTAGACTCCGTAGAACATGACCCCAAAAAATTGTTCCATGCTTGTATAGCGTCTTGATAGTATTTTTGAATGGATGCAATATCTAAACCTTTAATATCGGAGCATTTACAAAGAAAAAAATCAACTCCAAATTTGTTATCGTATATCTGTAACCAGTGTTTACCTATCGCATTCCATGAGTCCATCTCACTGTTGATTATTTTGTATATAAATTTTATCTGTTTACTTTTGACAGAATTGTCTATGTTAATCATTCCCATCCCCCCTTCATTAATATTTAAGCAACATACGTTTCTTTCTATTTGGTTTGGTTTATTGTCCCAAAGAAATTTCCACATCAAATCATTCACCTCTTTTTTATATTTCTCTGGTATCCCCCTCATTTCAGTTTCAAATCCCATTTGAGCTAACCGAAAATTTTTAACAATTAAAGTTTTTCCTTTAAAGGTTAAATTTCTGGTTTTCCAAACCTGAGTGCAGCTTTTCATTTTATTTATAATTTGTTTCCAAATGTCATCAGTGTCTATATTGTACCCGTGAAAAACACCTAACGTCTTTATATTATCTGAAATCCATGATATGTTAGTTAATCTGGGTCGTTTCCCCCTTAATCTACCAATAAATAATCCTTTTGTTTTTTCATCATTTATCTTAGAGCCGGATGCCTTTTCAAATTTCGAAAGAATTAAAAAGGATTGTTCAACAGATTCTTCGTTTTTGTCTAAGAGTTGCGTGTCGTCTGCAAACATGCATATTTTTGCTTCCTTTACGGGCTGCCCCTCACAGTCGGGTAGTTTGATACCATGTATTTCCGGAGTGTTTCGGATAGCACAAGCCATCGGCTCTGCCTGAATAATGTACAAAATCGGTGCAGCAGGACATCCTTGTCTGGCTGAACGCGATATTGCGAAAAATTTGGATATGAAACCATTTGTTTTTATACAGGTTTTTCCCTTTTTAAATAACATATAAACCCATCCACGAAATTTCAGTCCAAAATTAAAACATTCCATAACATAATTTAACCACCCCCATTCCATTCTATCAAATGCTTTTTGCTGATCAACAAAAATAATTACACCTTCCTCATCTTCATTATCTACAAATTCTATAATATCATCAATCATACGATTATTTTCGCTTATATTTCTCCCTGCTACGAATCCTTTTTGATCCGTATGAATAATTTTGTTTAATACTGGCTTCATGCGATTTGCTAAAAGTTTTGATATGATTTTATAATCCCTATTTAATAAAGTTATTGGACGCCAGTTACGTATGTTATCTCTATCCCCCCCCTTTATGAAGTAATGTCAACATTCCTCGACACTGGGAATCACATATTTCAAATTTATCAAAAATTTCTAGTAATACTTCAAATAAATCTTCCTTTATTGTATCCCAATATATCTGGTAAAATTCATTTATAATCCCGTCTAATCCAGGTGATTTGTATTGTTTCATCGAAAAAATTATTTTCTTAATTTCATTAATTGTCAAGTCTTTTTCTAAATCTTCACTTTCGTCGCATGTTATTTTTTTATCCATATGAGTAACCAAGTTCCTCTGCTACATTTTTATTCCACCCTTCTGTTGAAAATAGATTTGCGTAAAAATTTATCTGTTCATCTGGTATCTCGTCGATATCATATTTTAAATTACCATCTAGACCCCTGATTTTTTGCCATAATTTATTGTGCCCATTTTTTCTCTCTAGATTAAAAAAATATTTAGTTAATTGTTCCCCCTTCTCGTACCAGTCAACTTTAGCTCTTAACCTTGCGGCGTCAGTTTTATTTTCATAATGTGAGTGTATTTGGTTTTCTAAGTCTGCTAACTCTTCTAATTGTTGCCTGGAGGGTTCAGATATATCCTTTAATGTCTCTAATTTATTTTCTAGAGCCTTTATCTTGTCGTCAGTAGTGTTTACCTTTTTAGACGCTTCTATAGTTATCGATTTAATTCTAATTTTGGCTATGTCCCACCATCCCCTCAAATTTGAAAAAGAATTCTTTTCTAATTTCCAATATACCCACCAATTTGTAAACACTTGTCGAAAATAATCAGATCTAATTGTATGCAAATTCATTATCCAGGTACCAGACCCTCTAGTGATATCGCATACGTTTAATTTCATAATTTAATATCATGAACACTGAACGGACAATGAATTATTTTAATGTTAATGATATGACAGGAAAGTTCTTCAATATTAAGTCAATACGTGATTTAGAATTACCTCTTCTAAACGTGTATTTTTTCACTGACGGATTTTTTTCTCTCCAAATATCGGTTAGGTTATTTTTCGTCATAGTAGTCTTAAGTTATCCAGTCTCTTGTAATATTTGTATACACACAAATGTAATAATTTATACAAAATAAAAACATGAATACTATCATAATAAAGCAGTACAAATATTAAATTACTACACTGGTGGCGATACAATTCGGGTTTGTTTGTTTTGTCTCTCTACAGAATTTGGTGTCGACGAAAGCGCACTGTTTGTGCGTTTACGTGTAGTTTTCAACTCTACACATATTATTTTATCTGAATCGAAAAAGGTTACAATTTCGTCTCTAATTTTCGTACAACCTTCAACGCTAATATGGACACCTGAGGAGTCAGTATTATCAAATAATGACTTTAACACATTTCCTGGTTTCGTGAACAATTCATAAGCATCTATACATTCAATTTGTTCTCTAATACACAACTTTGTAAAAAATATGTTGACATTTAAAACTGTGTCATTACATTTTGTTATGTTTGGACCTTTCCCTTTTCTATGGAGAATAGTACATATACCAACTACAGAATTCGGGAAATTACATTTTACTTGGTGTATTGCATGTGTAAGATTAATATTAACCTGGTCATGATCACCTTTAGACTTTGTAATGTCGTTTGTACCTAAGGATATTACTACTTTATCTACAGTTTTATCAAACACTTTAGATTTGGCTAGTTTTATTGTCTCATCTATATTTTCTAAAGGAAATGATTTTGTAGACCTAATAGGAACTACTTATCTGTCAAACCTCAAAACACAATTTACAAGAACAGAAGGATGAACCCGATGGCATTATAGGTAATGGCCTAGGAAAGCCATAAATTTGTGGCGGTTATAGCTCAAAAATTTCAGTCAAATAACAATAAAATACTGAAAGTACAAAAGCAATAACAGCGAATTATGTTGGTTAAACCGGGACCGGGGTATAAATAGCTGTGGGCGGAGCCAACATTCAGATTGTTCCTTATTTTGACCACGGTTATCTCGAGGAGGAAAAATCAATGATCCCTAGTTTCACAGTTACTTCTGGAGCAAAATATTAAAAATAATATTCTTCATTAGTTTAAAAAATACAAAAATCATTTCGAAAATTCAAATTTCTGAGGTATGTACGACGTTGGTCATGCGACATACAGTTTCATAAATATACTGTTCATATCAACGCAAATTTTGTCAGTATGCACAGTTAATGAGTAGCCTTTTGATATTTAAATATAATATGTCGCATGGAACAATGAAATATACATTGCAAGCACATGTCTATTATTATGTTTTCATGGCTTGGCTATTACACTATTTGTATTCACTCCATCCAGATTTTTACACTCTAGAAAATATACAGATAGTTGTACATGAACTCTCCTACAAACAACTGGATGTTGTTAGCGTGAGGTCAAGTGCAATAAATTCTATTAAATAATGTTGCAGAACAAGAAAACCAAGCAGCTACAGCTGATAAACTGTCAATGGGAAATCCATCTCCGTATTTACCACCATTCCAGCAGCCATTACAACAAGAGCCGACTCCACAACGAGAACGTGTAGAACAGTTCATACACCAGAATCCAGAGGTAATCGTTCTGCAACAGCAACCATACCAGCCACAAATTGCAGGGTTTGGTGATATTTCAAGTGGGTATGGTTATAACCAGCCAATGCCACAACAAATGCCACTAGACCAAATGACATCCACACAGAGCACTGTAATTGTACGTACTAAAACTAAAGTTCTCAAAAGGAATCCCGGGGGATACAGAAATATTACATAGTGTCTCCGCTGTTGATTGTGTGAAACGAACCTTATACATAGCGATGATTACTTCGTCCCTGAAGAATGTTCCGTTCCTTGCATGTGTCTCTGAATTGTCTATTCTTGGTTGCTCCTTCGGTTTTCTCTAACGTTTATTATTGACAGTTTGCTGCTACTCTTAATGAGAAATATATTGTTTGTAGTGGTGTTTGGTGACCCTCTACAGGGAAAAGATTTCCCGATTCATCATTTAATCCTCCCTTTTCCTTTGGTAATATAAATATTTGTTGATTCAAATGCCACATTTTTGCCATCATGAATAAACGAGAGAGAGAGAAAACCTAAAGGGCAATCTAGAATGGACAATCCAGAGAAACTGGCAACATTGGGTACACAAGACACAGGACGAAGACAAACAAAACAAAAAACACAACACAGAACAACAGCAAAATGTTGAACATCACTCTATGCAACAATAAACAAAAAACACAACACAGAACAACAGCAAAATGTTGGACATCACTCTATGCAACAATAAACAAATAACACAATAAGACGAGTTTGAAGACACCAAAGGGGTAATCAGAATTTATATAGCGACGAAGAACAGACAATGCAATGACCAAAAGAAAAAGGACAAAAGGACAACCAACGATCTACAAAGCATACACATAACACTAAAGCTCGAGTAACACGAACCCCACTAAAACCGGAGGTGAACTCATGTGCTCCGGAAGGATAGGCAGTTCCTGCTCCACCAGTGGCACCCGTCGTATTAATATAGATACAAACCCGGTGATAACTCATAAATGAGTAAAGAACCGGGAAATGCTTACGCCAAGTGGAACATATCCGTGGTCATTTGTGACACAGATATTCCATAAGACATAAACTCTCCTACAAACAACAGGGCCCAGGTGGCTCAATGAGGTAGGTAGTTAGATTACCTAAAAACTCATACATGCCTATCACCAATACGGCGTGGATTTGCGTCCGGATTTGTAAATTACAAAAAAGGGTGCACTCGACTCGCAGTCGCAAGTGATAAAGTTTACCAGTTGCTTGCCCATGGTCTGTGGTTTTCTCCGGGTACTCCGGCTTCTTCCATCACTAAGATTGGTCGCCCATGATATAGCTGAAATATTGCTGAAAGTGGCGTTAAACACAAAAATTCAAATCAAATCAAATCAAATCTCCTACAAACAATTGGAGGTTGTTATCTTGTTTTCATCATGAATAAAGATGATGTACTGTTAATGTTATGTTAAACAACAATGCACACTAAAACTTAGTATTAACTAAATTTGTATTTGTTAAAAACAGTTTATCAGTTGATAAATCCATCTCTATATATATATTGAAGAAAAGTTAAAAGATATCAAATGGGTAATAAGAAGCCGTACATCAAAGGACAGAATACAATGACGAAAAGGGCAAACAATGATCTACAAAACAAAAGATTGAGCGACACGAACCCCACTAAAATTCGGGATGGAACTCATGTTCTCCTGTAGGGAAATATATGGATTAGAGCATCAACAATATTTCAGTTATACCGTGTCGGTCAATGTTATTAGTGGAGGAAACCGGAGTATCTGGTGAAAATCGCAGACCTGTCACAAGTCACTGACATACTTTATTACATAATGCTGTTTAGGAAAAAATACATGTACATGTATATGTGTTTAACAACAAATTATGTTCATTTGTTGATTTTCATATACAACATCGCCTGTTATGTATAATAATATTAATTCATTTATAATTAGCAGCTTAATAATTAAGAGCCATATTCTCACCCCATGTTTCTATTACTCTGGAAAGTGCATGTTTACATGTGTTTTAAATACAGATTCAAGTAATATATTTTTCTTAATAAATGTTAATCAAAATCCCAGACAATAACAATAGACCTGTACATATTTACGGTTTTTGGTTCGTTGCATTTTTTGGCTTTCCAATCTTTTTACAATGAACGTACATGTTGAATGTTATTCCAGAAACAAGTCGTGCGCACTAAATTAGATATCTACGTTTAGTGTATCTAATGAAGGAATCATCTTCATGAGGTTCGCTCAAGATCGAAAAATTTAAAAGCCAAATAATGTAAAGTCTTTTTGAGCAAGAACAGAAAAGGTCGTAAACATGACAGCAAAAATAGGCAAAGGTCACCTATGCCTGAGGGTGGAAAATCATAGTTTTAGCAATAATTACTTCAGTTAGGCCACTGGATGGATAATACACTCCAGTGCTAATAGTCGACTAGCAGAGATTTCGACCAGGTGTTAATAATAAAAACTTTGATTTCTGCTTTAGTGCTCACGACACACCACTGTAAAAACTTTCATGAGACTATTGAATAATATCTTGCAAAACCATTAAGATCAATTGCATTTGTCGTTGTAACCACAGTATATTGGGTATCAGCTAGTATACTGCATCATTTTTCTCTGCAGGTAACTCAACCACAGCACGCACCTGTGATGGTGGTTAATGAGGCTCCTTATAGTTACATGCTTTTTGCTATTTTGTCGTGCTTATTCTGTTTGCCGCTTGGAATAGGGGCCATCGTGGCTGCATCAGACGTTAGTATATATATATATGTGTGTGTGGGGGGGGGGGGGGGGGGGGGGGGGGGGGGTAGGGTTATGGTTTATAACGTCACATGCCATTTTTTCAGAAAAACCACTAAGTAAAGCTAAAAGTCGGAATCGTTAACGCATTGGTAACGTAGTGTTTTCATGTAAGATCAATTCAATCATTACAAGTAAGTGCATATATTTTATTTATTTAGGTTTGGCTTGGTTTGGCTTATGGTGTTTAACACCACTTTCAACAATATTTCAGCTATATCGTGGTTGTCAGTTTTATTGATGGAGGAAACCGCAGTATATGGAGACAACCACCGATATTATATATATATATATATATATATAAACGTCTAAAATAATTTGTAAAACAACACCAAGTACACAAAACAGTGTGATAAAGAATTAAACACTTCGTTGAATGACAAAATTTTCGTCCCACCGAGGGACTTTATCAATGTCTAATTAAATAAAATCTCGAAACAATAAAGCGACTTTTCAAATTTCAAAAAAAAGTTTTTGACGGTCCATGTACGGCACAAAAGAACCAGAAGATGCACATATGAAACTACATGCAAAAAAAAAATGGAAATCCTACATATAAATTAATAAAAGTACAATGACAATAATATAAATATACAATAGGGCTACACATTTAAATAAATGTTAAATTAGAAATAAAAATAAATATAAAAATGAGACATTATTGGTAAATGTATCAAATAGCACTGTCAAAATATTGTTGAAAACGGTATAATACCCAAACTCATTAAAAAAAACGGCCCGCCACAGTGTGGAATATATACTTTGGGCCAATAGAGTAAACTGTATGTCATAATACGACTGGAGGAGACCAACATGAATAGGAGTCAAGAGAGGATATTACTTTTTCTCATTGATTCCATTCGGTGATAAGGTCTTAAGTTTTCTAATCCAGAAGCTTTCCCTTTCCTGTCTGCTTTTATCATCCCACTTGGGGTTATGGTCAATTATGGTGACCTTCAGTTTGCCGAAAGAATCATGGTGGCCCGTCGATCTGCAAACCTGACCTTCCACTCAGCAGCCATCTCAGATCGACGGGCCACCATGATTCTTTCGGCAAACTGAAGGTCACCATAATTGACCATAACCCCAAGTGGGATGATAAAAGCAGACAGGAAAGGGAAAGCTTCTGGATTAGAAAACTTAAGACCTTATCACCGAATGGAATCAATGAGAAAAAGTAATATCCTCTCTTGACTCCTATTCGTGTTGGTCTCCTCCAGTCGTATTATGACATACAGTTTACTCTATTGGCCCAAAGTATATATTCCACACTGTGGCGGGCCGTTTTTTTTAATGAGTTTGGGTATTATACCGTTTTCAACAATATTTTGACAGTGCTATTTGATACATTTACCAATAATGTCTCATTTTTATATTTATTTTTATTTTTAATTTAACATTTATTTAAATGTGTAGCCCTATTGTATATTTATATTATTGTCATTGTACTTTTATTAATTTATATGTAGGATTTCCATTTTTTTTTGCATGTAGTTTCATATGTGCATCTTCTGGTTCTTTTGTGCCGTACATGGACCGTCAAAAACTTTTTTTTGAAATTTGAAAAGTCGCTTTATTGTTTCGAGATTTTATTTAATTAGACATTGATAAAGTCCCTCGGTGGGACGAAAATTTTGTCATTCAACGAAGTGTTTAATTCTTTATCACACTGTTTTGTGTACTTGGTGTTGTTTTACAAATTATTTTAGACGTTTATAATTGTTTTACTTGTATAGTATCGTTATAAAGGTAATAACAAAATTACCGAACTCCGAACAATCTTACAAAGGGAAAGTCAAAACTCATAATTATATAAACAGACAAAATCAGTCAACAACCGGAAAACTGTGAAAACCGTAATGACCCTGACTTGGTACAGGCATTTCTAAAGAACTGGTGGGTTGAATCAGATTTTAAGGCGCCAAACCTCCCGCTCTCATTACGGTTCAAAGGTTCCGGCTGTCACTGTAACAGTATTTAAATACAGGAACAAAATAGGTATAATAGTTGTCAAAGCAGTACCATATTCGGTGACGTAAATGTCAAAAATATTTTTACGTCACACATTGACAAAAAAATTCTTGGCATTTTTGACTTCTTTATCTTTATACATTTTCACTATATGAAAATGCATCGCTTATAATTTTTTCTGAAGAGACGGAATATATTTCGACAAGATATTGGTATCGGAATATAAACTTTTTAAGAGATCGAATAAGGCGAATCTTTTTATAGCCCTGGTCCAGTAGCCTGTTTCTCAGATGAAGATGACGTTTCAGGAAATCAGAAAAATTGCTACTGGCCCTTGCATAGCGAATCGATTGCGAGATGTAAACACCATATGCAGGAGAAGCTGGTATATTGCTGCACATGTTTGGAAAATTTATGATTTTAAAATTGAAGTCGTCCCGCTTATCATAAATTTTAATACTGAGTTGACCACTGTCGTCAAATTCGAGGTATAAGTCCAAAAATGATGCGGACGAAGCTGTATCGGTGGTCTCTTTAACTTCCAGCTCTGGAGGATATATCAATGGAAGAAATTCTGCAAATCTAGAATTATTGATAGATAAAACGTCATCAATATACCTGTATGTGAAATTAAAAGGCTCTAGCCTCATGAATCTTCTTTTCTTTTACAAGCTTTTGAAGAAACTCCGACTCATATGAGTATAAAAATAAATCGGCTAGAAGAGGGGCACAATTCGTACCCATTGGTATGCCGACGACCTGCTGAAACAGTGTCCCTCCAAAGGAAACAAATATGTTATCGATGAGGAACTCCAGCATACTGATCACTTGTTCCTCGGAGTAGCATGTTTTACCTTTATGAATTTTGTTTGAAAAATATGTGGAATTGTAGCCTAACACAACAAATTTTGAGCCATAGTTTCTATGACTAAAAGCTTTATGAATTGTTTCTTTTAAGCGGGTTTTTAATTTGTCATGCGGTAGGGTGGTATATAGAGTTGAAAAATCAAAAGTTTTGATGGAGGATACCTGAGAGAAAGATCTTGATTTCAGGTTATCCAAAAGATCTTTAGAGTTTTTCAAAATCCACATGTGATTTATGCCACTACGCGAATAAACAGTTTCACAATATTTCTGTTGTCCCTCTCATACTGCAGACAGAATCTTTGTCAGGTGAATAGACAATTCTTTCGTCGAACAAGTTGATGATCCCGCTATGTACCTTTCTTTGTATGGTGTCTTATGGAGTTTAGGTATCCAATATAAATAGGGTAAATCCTCAGACTCTTTACCAGAGGGAATGTTTAAAGAGGTCATGAATGATCTGTGGTTAGCTAGGATTTCATCTTTGTCGAACGAAGTTGGTTTACTAGAGGTGTTGCTATTTATGCCTAATTCCTTGATTAGGCATTCGAAGTAATATGATTTACATACAAACACGATATTGTTGGAAGCCTTGTCCGCAGGAACGATACCATATTTGTCATGAAGAGATGAAAGACACTTAACAGCTTCTTGGTCTTTAAATACAGACTTAGGTCGACTATTAACACAATTTTTGAGTTTGTGAATCCGACCTTGTACTAGAGACCTAATTGTTCTAACCCAGTCTGACAAGGACTCTAACTCAGGATCTTGGTCTACTTCTCTCTTTATCCACCTTCTGACATAATCTTCAACAGCATCCATAATTATCTTGCAATTATGTTTCCAATTGATGTGTTGAGGTTCTCTGAATTTAGGACCATGAGAAATCACCTTTCGGAGACTCTCATGTTGAATGATATTCAGATCACCAGTGATTACATGTCCAGATGGGTTGTATTGAAAAGGAGAGTGGGAGCAGTCACAAGTCAGAGGGTTCTTAAGGTACTCTTTTATGTTAATATCTTGCAATGCTTCTTTGTAGTTGAAAATTTTACGGCCAATGCTGTTAGTGTAGCTATAGGAGACAAAGGGAACAGATTGATTTTTGAAATATGGTGGAATTTCTTTTACGACCTCTTTTCTATTAAGAATGTTGCTGATGTTAATAGCATCGATTCCTTTGTTAGCAAACGCAATATGGAGGAATTTTCTGTTGTTATCATGAAGAGGTTCAGATCGAACTGGTTTAAAAAGACGAAAGGACGCCACGTCACATATAATACTAGACAATCTGTACTTAGGAGAAAAAGGATCTACGCCTCCTTTGTCAAGTCCAAAATCCCTAAGATCTTTGAGGTAGTTTACAGGTAGTGAAAATAAGATTGTACGAATATGATGAATTCCAAGAGGTTTCTGTATATTAGAAAGTAAATCATTAAAAGTATCTTGTAACGTTCTTGGTTTAGAGGACTTTTTAACATTAGGATGTTGAATTCTTTTATGACCATGGCTACGTTTAGTTATTGGAATAGTATTAAAAAGGCTCATCACGTTGATTTCGTTGTATCCAGGACTTGACAAATTTCCCACTCCTTTGATGTTATCATTGCAACCGTAAGGCATTGCAGTATACGGTAACGATCCAACACCCCGTAAGATTGATCGTTGACTGGTTTTTCAGACGTTGTATATATATATATATATATATATACGTCTGAAAATTAAACCAAACAGTGTTAGAATTAGATTTTAGAGCTGTCAAATTTTTGTTCTTCCCTCGACGGGATTTGAACCCACACCATTGTTACACTGCAGCACCATTCGCTTAGCCTTACGTCCAGCGCCCTAGACCACTCGACTACATCCACTCCCTATAAAAAGGAGCTTCAATAGTCGTAGTGTTACCTTGTCTCGTAAGGCAAATCTAGGGATAGGCGTAAGACATGTGTATAAGCGTGTGTAGATGGTACATATATACTTAATATTATAATTTGACAGCAATCTAACTCAGCAATTTTTAATATATTGGATAGGATAATGAAGAATTATTCATTATACAGTCACAGGAAATAAAGTATATTATACAAACGTCTAGAAGCAAGTGACAACCATACAATATATCTGTCCCACTGGATCTCAAAGTTACTTTAAAGGATACTAGGTTAATACTAAATATTATATACGTCTGAAAATTAAACCAAACAGTGTTAGAATTAGATTTTAGAGCTGTCAAATTTTTGTTCTTCCCTCGACGGGATTTGAACCCACACCATTGTTACACTGCAGCACCATTCTCTTAGCCTTACGTCCAGCGCCCTAGACCACTCGACTACATCCACTCCCTATAAAAAGGAGCTTCAATAGTCGTAGTGTTACCTTGTCTCGTAAGGCAAATCTAGGGATAGGCGTAAGACATGTGTATAAGCGTGTGTAGATGGTACATATATACTTAATATTATAATTTGACAGCAATCTAACTCAGCAATTTTTAATATATTGGATAGGATAATGAAGAATTATTCATTATACAGTCACAGGAAATAAAGTATATTATACAAACGTCTAGAAGCAAGTGACAACCATACAATATATCTGTCCCACTGGATCTCAAAGTTACTTTAAAGGATACTAGATTAATACTAAATATTATATACGTCTGAAAATATATATATATATATAGAGAGAGAGAGAGAGAGAGAGAGAGAGAGAGAGAGAAATATATATAGAAGTCTAGAAGATTGTGCAACGATACCGATAAAGGTGTTACAAAAAAATATATTGACAAAATTTTCAATCAACAAATGACCTTCCTCAGTGTCTATCAAAGTTAGACTGAGTTTGTAAATATTAGATGGTATAATTACAACTCACTAAATAGTCAGGTGACAAAGTGTGACGTATTAAAAATCTTTAACTCCCTCATTTCACTGTAAAGATATGATGGTATAATTGTCACCTGGTAAAGTGTGACGCATTTGAGAATGCTAAGGATAATCGTTAATAAAAGGTGGTGAGCACAAATCTTTAACCTTGTGACAGTAGTAAAATATATTGCTTCGGAAGGGTACTACCTCCGGTCCCATTAACGTCACCCGTCGCACTGCTCTTAATTCGAAAGGCATTGCAGGAAGAAACAGATCATATTGCAAAATCTCCGCGAGATGAAACCTGGCTCACTGGTAAGGGCGCAGCATCCAGGAGTCAATTAGTCTTAAAAATGCTGTTATAGAGTCAGGATTAATATTTGCGTTTGTTTATTTGCTTGATAGTGTTTAGCACCACTTTCAACAATAGTTTAGTTATATCGTGGCGGTCAGTTTTACTGGTGGAGGAAACGGAGGACGCAGAGAACACCATTGATCTGTCACAAGCCACTGACAAACTTTATCATATACTGATTATGTTGTATACCTCGCCCTGATCGAGATTCGAACTCATAACATCAGTGGTGATAGGCACTGATTGCACAGATAGTTGTAAATCCAACTACCAGACGATCACGGCGACCCCATGAGGATATTTGTTCGTTGAAATATAGAGTGAAAAACATGAAAAACAAAAAATACCACACTGTCGGAACAATTCCTAAATCAAATATCAAAATCGTAGAAAGAGGCATAATGTATATCCCTAACACACAAATGCATGATCGCTTACTTTCCTGGCTTGATACAGGCACTTCTATAATAAGTGGCGGGTTAGACTATTTTGATGAGCCCAAACCTCCCCTCTTAGAGAAATATCTCTTTTTATAATTCAAAGCAGTGTGCTAGAATAGTATAGTGCACACATCATCTTCATCTCGTATAAAAGTAACGTGTTCTATCCAGTTAGTAGCTTAGAAATTGCTCATTTGACCATAAACAACAATCATTTAATGTCAAGAATATTTTTCTATCAGTGTGTGACGTAAAAGTGTCTGACATTTACTTCACTGAGTTAGGTACTGCTTTGACAACTATTTTACCTATTTTGTTCCAGTATTGTTATAAATACTGTTATAATGACTGCCGGAAACTTTGAGTCGTAATGAAAGCGGGAAGATTGGCGCTTTAAAATCTGATTCAACCCATCATTTCTATAGAAATGCCTGTACCAAGTCAGGGTCATTACGGTTTTCACAGTTTTCCGCTTGTTGACTGATCTTGTCTGTTTTCACAGTTTTCCGGTTGTTGACTGATTTTGTCTGTTTATATAATTATGAGTTTTTATTTCCCTTTGTAAGATTGTTCGGAGTTCGGTAATTTTGTTATTACCCTTATTTACGGTTATCGAAATTAGAATATACAATACGTTGACGTATATGAATTGTATTTATTTTATTTTTTTCATTTATCTATTTATTAATTTTATTTATTTATTTTATTTTATTTTATTTTTTTGTTTATTTTATTAATTTAATGATTTTATTTTAATTTAATTTAATTTCCTATCACAGTCACAAAGCGAGGCAGCAGAGATGAAGTATGATGAAGCCAGGAGGTCAGCAAGAACGACAAAATCTTTGGCCACCACTGCAATCGTCTGTGGAATGGTAATTACAGTCTTGATAATGACCTTAATAAACACGGCTTTTAAACAGAACAATTACTGAAAAACTTCAACAGCAAAACTTCAACAAAGTATATTGCGAATTATAGAAAAATTGAAATTAATGAAAATACCTTAGAAACAACTGTTTTAATATAAGATAAATGATGTACAATCATGTTTCGTTGAAGAAGTCACATATACCTGTAGCTTGTTTTTATTGGTCTCTGTTTGTAAATATATACATTGTTAATTACAGTCAAACCTGTCTTAAACCGAACACTGAATAAACCGAAATCCTGTATAAACCGAACTTTTAATAAATCCCAATATAGGATGTCTTTGTTAATTTTGCCTGTATAAGCCGAACACCTGTCTATTCCAAACACAAAAGTCGTGTTCGATTTAACCAGAGTACACGGAGAAAACGACCGACCTGTCGCAAGTGACTGACAAACTTTATCACATAATGTTGTATCGAGTACACCTCGTCTGAGTGGGATTATAACTCTAAACGTTACTGGTGATGGACACTGATTACATAGGTAGTAATAAATCCAACTACCACACCACGACTTCTCCACGACCAAGCTGTGATTAATGAGTATGAGTTTAATCATTGTGTATCATCTGTACATGGGAAAAAGCTACTACTGAAACGTAACACACCGATTTACAAGTTGTCAAGGTAAGTAAGAAGTCCTTTTACTGCGAAAGCACAACGTTTTCGTTGAAACTGTTAATATGGCATATTTTAGATAAATACCGCTTATACTTTTTGGGCTCATATGATAAAGGAACTTCGCTAAAATTGTTTGATGCGTGATAATGCTCACCTAGTACTTCAGAAAACAACTTTCCCTCACAAAATTTTACGAAATAAAATGATGTAGACGCTTTCCATGAGTAAAACGTAACTGGAAAAGTAAAATTTAGTGACGATACAGCTGAAATTATATCCCCTTTGATACACTGTTAATTGGATTTGGAATTATAACAACATTAATATCGATGTTAGTGTACGGGGCTTAGCCGAAAATAATGTGTTTGTGTACGGGTTATAGCTACCGTACACTAAATTCGCTATAACCCGTACACTTTCTGATCGTAAAAAGTATCCGATTTCTCTTTAATGATGCAAAAATGAAATCAATATCCGGTCACACTTAGTTGTTTATGTTGATTGAACCATATATCCGTAGTTTATGACTGACAAATGTATTAGCTACTCTTAGAATCATCCTTAAATGCCAGGAATGAGCAAGTTTCGCAAGTACTAGTGACACACATGTGTCGATTTTTAATCAATTACAGGACTGATCTTGTAAAGTGTTCGCTAAATGTCACGAAATACTATTCCCGGACATATAATAAACCCCATGTTATTAAAATATACAGTTTTAATCATCCTTAAAATTCTATTATTTCTTACCTGTTATGAATGTAAAATATTATCGCCCATTCCATGGTAGATATTTCCCGTGTACAGGTGTACAGATGATACACAGTGTTAATACTGCTTCTGCAAAATTATCGAGTTATGACCACCTGTTTTAGCTCGAGATGCTCAAAGGTTTTGAAATTGAAGATTTTAATGGACACTTTAGGCCAAAAATATGCGACACGTGCGCAGAATAAAGCATTTTGATTGGTATGTTTCCCAGTACAAAAACCATCATCAAAATGTTCATGCTTCACAATACTGGCAGGTTTTGTTAAATGGTTAAACATGAACTGGAAACTAATTCATATGATTTCAACGAATACAATGCAATGAGTAGATATTTTTTTTTCGTTCAGTACATGTTTATTTTTATGTATTTGTTAAGCTTAATTTGTAATAAAACGTATCAACTCAAACTTTCCATCATTTGATCAACATTCTGCATCATGAATATCATTAAAGTTCATTTATGTTTTTGTTTTCGTTTTCTTGTTGTTTTTGATTGTTTTTTTTATGTTTATTTGATTGATTGTTTTTTTTATGTTTATTTGATTGATTGATTTTTTTTATTTTTATTTTTTTTTTTTTGCTTGTTTGTTTGTTTGTTTTGTTTTATTTTGTTTTGTTTTGTTTTGTTTTTTTTTATTTATCATTTCTTCTTTTTCTTCATTTTATTAGTTCATGTGCTTCCAACCAAAATTATGAGACACATTAACCTGTTATGTCCACCAAAACCTTCTCACGACATCATTTTGATTTAAAAATATTTTTTTCTAATTGGACTATGCAAATCACAACAACCCAAACAGTTTTTCCTTTTGTAGCCTTTACAACCACGAACAATTAGTAAAAGTTCATGACGTCACAATGTAAGTTGTTGAAAATAGTCTCACATGTGGAAGAAGATATTGACGATACCAAAGGGGTAATCAGAATCCGTAAATCGAACAAGGACAGACAACACAATGGCAAAAAGTAAAAGGACAAAAAACAATATACAAACCACTACACAGAAAACTAAAGATCGAGTAACACGAACCCCACTAAAAACCGGGAGCGAACTCATGTCTTCTGGAAGTCTAAAAATATCGTGCTCCACTAGTGGTACCCGTCGTGTTACCACATCTTTTCACTGACTGGAGGTTTGGGCCAATAAAACTATATGCACGCCGCCGTGAGAGGGAATGCTTCATTTTGTTGCAAAATGTCCCTTTAAAGATTTCCAGCGACCAATAATAAATGTATAACTGTAATTGCACATTCAGATTTGATTTGATTTAAACCCCAAGTGAGAAAGAACTTTGCCGTCCTTTGGCAATTTTTCAAGTGATATTTATAGGGTCCCCAGCCCCAAAAGTATTATCCGGGTCTTTAACTCACATAAGTGCCTGGGTGGTATTCTGGACCTCAAGCCCACAGCAGGGTGTCAAATATCAACTTTGATATTTGGATTTTTGGGGGAATCCTATGAATATCCAATCAAAAAAGGAGAGCAAAGTTCTTTCCCACTTGAGGCTTAATTCCCTCTTACCTCCGCAAAATAGTTCTCCAAGAAGTGGGGGGGAATCATTTTTAAGAGAGATTTGATTTGAAATGAGTGATTTATTTTCATATTTATTGATATTTACAATAATTAAAACAATTTTAAGAACATTTGTTTTACTGTGTCTAAATTTTACAAAAATCTTGTAAAATGAGCGTTGACAGAGATGTTGTGTAGCGTAGCAGGAACGACAACTCTGGATAGAGAATGTAGCTTAGTGGTCGCTAGAAATTGGTCGCTATCTTGAGCCTGGTGGCTCTTACCGTTCTTGACTATATGAGCAACACGACGAGTGTCTTATTAGAGACGGCATAGTTATAAAACAGATGTATTTTGATGATTCAGTTCTAGATTATCAAAAGCTAAAGAGGAACAGTTTCAAAATCCAATAGAACAATCATAGAAAGAGGCAAAATCGATACAGCTAACACACAAATATATGACCTCTAACACACAAATATATGACCTCTCGTCTTCCTGGCTTGGTACAGGCTTGGTAACGATACCTCTAACACAAATACATGACCTCTCATCTTCCTGGTTTGGTACAGGCTTGGTAACAATACCTCAAACACAAATACATGACCTCTCATCTGTCTGGCTTGATACAGGCTTGATAACGATACCTCTAACAAACAAATACATGGTCTCTCACTTTCCTGGCTTGGTACAAGCTTGGTACCGATACCTCTAACACACAAATACATGACCTCTCACTTTCCTGGCATGGTAGAGGCTTGGAAACGATACCTATAGCACACAAATACATGACACCATACCTTCCTGGCTTAGTACAGGCTTGGTAACGATACCTCTAACACACAAATACATGACCACTCACTTTCCTGGCTTGGTACAGGCTTGGGAACGATACCTCTAACACATACATACATACATGACCTCTCACTTTCCTGGCTTGGCACAGGCTTGGTAGCGATACCTCATTATACATTATACATAATACATTTAATCTTCGTGATACAGAGATTGTCATATGTATAATATTAGAGAGAGCCGATACCTTCAACCATTATTTGAATATTCAAGGACATTATAAGACATAATAGTGAAAACAATACTCAATTTGGACCAAAATATAATCGCCAATACCATTTTCGTCAACTGTTTGCAATTAACTGAGAGAATGCATGCAGACGAACACATAGTACCCAAGGTAGATGATATACATAAACACCATGTGCGCACTAAATTAGATATCTACTTTTTATTACTATCACAGGGTCGATAACTCTAGCTACTGGAGGACTATTAGTCCCCGAGGGAAGCATCGGTCCATTAGTCAGTGTTTCTATCACAGGGTCGATAACTCTAGCTACTGGTGGACAATTAGTTCCCGAGGGTAGTATCGGTCCAGTAGTCAGTGTTTCTATCACAGGGTCGATAACTCTAGATACTGGTGGACTATTAGTCGCCAAGGGCATTATCGGTCCAGTAGTTAGTGTTTCTATCACAGGGTCCATAACTCTAACTACTGGTGGATTATTAGTCCTCGAGGGCATTATCGGTCCAGTAGTCAGTGTTTCTATAACAGGGTCGAAAACTCTAACTACTGGTGGACTATTAGTCCCCGATGGTATCATCGGTCCAGTAGTCAATGTTTCCATCACTGGGTCGATAGCTCTAGCTACTGGTGGACTAGTAGTCCCCGATGGTACTATCGGTCCAGTAGTCAGTGTTTCTATCACAGGGTCGATAACTCTAGCTACTGGTGGATTATTAGTCCCCAAGAGTATTATCGGTACAGTAGTCAATGTTTCTATCACAAGGTCGATAACTCTAGCTACTGGTGAACTATTAGTCCCCGAGGGTATCATCGGTCCAGTAGTTAGTGTTTCTATCACAGGGTCGATAATTCTAGCTACTGGTGGACTATTAGCCCCCGAGGGAATCATCGGTCCAGTAGTTACTGTTTCTATCACATGGTCGATAACTCTAGCTACTGGTGGACTATTAGACCTCGAGGGTATGATCGGTCCAGTAGTTAGTGTTTCTATCACAGGGTCGATAACTAGCTACTAGTGGACTATTAGACCCCGAGGGTATCATCGGTCCAGTAGTCAGTGTTTCTATCACAGGGTCGATAACTCTACTACTGGTGAACTATTAGCCCCGAGGGTACTATCGGTCCAGTAGTCAGTGTTTCCATCACAGGGTCGATAACTCTTGCTACTGGTGGACTATTAGTCCCTAAGGGTATTACCGATCCAGTAGTCAGTGTTTCTATCACAGGGTCGATAACTGTAGCTACTGGTGGACTATTAGTCCCCAAGGGTATTATCGGTCCAGTAGTCAGTGTTTCTATCACAGGGCCGATAACTCTAGCTACTGGTGGACTATTAGTCCCCGATGGTATCATCGGTCCAGTAGTCACTGTTACTATCAAAGGGTCGATAACTCTAGCTACTGGTGGAATATTAGATCCCGAGGGTATTATCGGTCCAGTAGTCAGTTTTTCTATCACAGGGTCGATAACTCTAGCTACTAGTGGACTATTAGACCCCGAGGGTATCATCGGTCCAGTAGTTAGTGTTTCTATCACAGGGTCGATAACTCTAGCTACTGGTGAACTATTAGAAACGAGAGTATCATCGGTCCAGTAGTCAGTGTTTCTATCACAGTGTCGATAACTCTAGCTACTGGTGGACTATTAGACCCCGAGTGTATCATCGGTCCAGTAGTTAGTGTTTCTATCACAGGGTCGATAACTCTAGCTACTGGTGAACTATTAGTCCCCGAGGGTATTATCGGTCCAGTAGTCAGTGTTTCTATCACACGGTCGATAAAACTAGCTACTAGTGGACTATTAGACTCCGAGGGTATCATCGATCCAGTAGTTAGTGTTTCTATAACAGGGTCGATAACCCTAGCTGCTGGTGGACTATTAGATCCCGAAGGTATCATCGGTCCAGTAGTCAGTGTTTCTATCACATGGTCGATAACTCTAGCTGCTGGTGGACTATTAGATCCCGAGGGTATCATCGGTCCAGTAGTCAGTGTTTCTATCACAGGGTCGATAACTCTAGCTACTGGTGGACTATTAGTCCCCGAGGGTATCATCGGTCCAGTTGTCAGTGAATCTATCACAGGGTCGATAGCTCTAGCTACTGGTGAGCTATTAGTCCCCGAGGGTATCATCGGTCCAGTAGTCAGTGTTTCTATCACAGGGTCGATACCTCTAGCTACTGGTGGACTATTAGTCCCCGATGGTATCATCGGTCCAGTAGTCAGTGAATCTATCACAGGGTCGATAGCTCTAGCTACTGGTGGACTATTAGACCCCGAGGGTATCATCGGTCCAGTAGTCAGTGTTTCTATCACAGGGTCGATACCTCTATCTACTGGTGGATTATTAGTTCCCGAGGGTATCATCGGTCCAGTAGTCAGTGCTTCTATCACAGGGTCGATACCTCTAGCTACTGGTGGACTATTAGACCCCGCGGTCCAGTAGTCAGTGTTTCGGTATTGACTTGGTTTATTGAATAAACATCTATTATTCAAATTTACATCCTAAATGATGGAATTGTTATTAAAACTAAGGGTTCTCCTACCACATACATAGGTGACGCTGATTTTAGATATTAAAACTAAGGGTTCTCCTACCACAGACAGTAGTTAGTGTTTCTGTATTGACTTGGTTTATTAAATAAACATCTATTATTGAAATTTACTGTTCCTAAATGATGGAATTGTTATTAAAAGTAAGGGTTCTCCTACCACAGATATAGGTGACGCAGATTTTAGATATTAAAACTAAGGGTTCTCCTACCACAGACATAGGTGACGCTGATTTTAGATATTAAAACTCAGGGTTCTCTTACCACAGACATAGGTGACGCTGATTTTAGATATTAAAACTAAGGGTTATCCTACCACAGACAAAGGTGACGCTTATTTTAGATATTAAAACTAAGGGTTCACCTACCACAGACATAGGTGACGCTGATTTTAGATATTAAAACTAAGGGTTCTCCTACCACAGACATAGGTGACGCTGATTTTAGATATTAAAACTAAGGGTTCTCCTACCACTGACATAGGTGACGCTGATTTTAGATATTAAAACTCAGGGTTCTCCTACCACATACATAGGTGACGCTGATCTTAGATATTAAAACTAAGGGTTCTCCTACCACAGACAGTAGTCAGTGTTTCTGTATTGACTTGGTTTATTAAATAAACATCTATAATTGAAATTTACTGTTCCTAAATGATGGAATTGTTATTAAAAGTAAGGGTTCTCCTACCACAGATATAGGTGACACTGATTTTAGATATTAAAACTAAGGGTTCTCCTACCACATACATAGGTGACGCTGATTTTAGATATTAAAACTAAGGGTTCTCCTACCACAGACATAGGTGACGCTGATTTTAGATATTAAAACTAAGGGTTCTCCTACCACAGACATAGGTGACGCTGATTTTAGATATTAAAACTAAGTGTTCTCCTACCACAGACATAGGTGACGCTGATTTTAGATATTAAAACTCGGTTCTCCTACCACAGACATAGGTGACGCTGATTTTAGATATTAAAACTAAGGGTTCTCCTACCACATACATAGGTGACGCTGATTTTAGATATTAAAACTAAGGTGTCTCCTACCACAGACAGTAGTCAGTGTTTCTGTATTGACTTGGTTTATTAAATAAACATCTATTATTGAAATTTACTGTTCCTAAACGATGGAATTGTTATTAAAACTAAGGGTTCTCCTACCACAGACATAGATGACGCTGATTTCAGATATTAAAACTAAGGGTTCTCCTACCACAGACATACGTGACGTTGATTTTAGATATTAAAACTAAGGGTTCTCCTACCACAGATATAGGTGAAGCTGATTTTAGATATTAAAACTAAGGGTTCTCCTACCACAGACATAGCTAACGCTGATTTTAGATATTAAAACTAAGGGTTCTCCTACCTCATACATAGGTGACGCTGATTTTAGATATTAAAACTAAGGGTTCTCCTACCACAGACAGTAGTCAGTGTTTCTGTATTGACTTGGTTTATTAAATAAACATCTATTATTGAAATTTACTGTTCCTAAATGATGGAATTGTTATTAAAAGTAAGGGTTCTCCTACCACAGACATAGGTGACGCTGATTTTAGATATTAAAACTAAGGGTTCTCCTACCACAGACATAGGTGACGCTGATTTTAGATATTAAAACTAAGGGTTCTCCTACCACATACATAGGTGACGCTGATTTTAGATATTAAAACTAAGGGTTCTCCTACCACAGACAGTAGTCAGTGTTTCTGTATTGACTTGGTTTATTAAATAAACATCTATTATTGAAATTTACTGTTCCTAAATGATGGAATTGTTATTAAAAGTAAGGGTTCTCCTACCACAGATATAGGTTACACTGATTTTAGATATTAAAACTAAGGGTTCTCCTACCACATACATAGAAGACGCTGATTTTAGATATTAAAACTAAGGGTTCTCCTACCACAGACATAGGTGACGTTGATTTTAGATATTAAAGCTAAGTGTTCTCCTACCACAGACATAGGTGACGCAGATTTTAGATATTAAAACTAAGGGTTCTCCTACCACAGACATAGGTGACGCTGATTTTAGATATTAAAACTAAGGGTTCTCCTACTACAGACATAGGTGACGCTGATTTTAGATATTAAAACTAAGGGTTCTCCTACCACATACATAGGTGACGCTGATTTTAGATATTAAAACTAAGGGTTTTCCTACCACAGACATAGGTGACGCTGATTTTAGATATTAAAACTAAGGGTTCTCCTACCACATACATAGGTGACGCTGATTTTAGATATTAAAACTAAGGGTTCTCCTACCACAGACATAGGTGACGTTGATTTTAGATATTAAAACTAAGGGTTCTCCTACCACACACATAGGTGACGCTGATCTTAGATATTAAAACTAAGGGTTCTCCTACCTCATACATAGGTGACGCTGATCTTAGATATTAAAACTAAGGGTTCTCCTACCACAGACAGTAGTCAGTGTTTCTGTATTGACTTGGTTTATTAAATAAACATCTATTATTGAAATTTACTGTTCCTAAATGATGGAATTGTTATTAAAAGTAAGGGTTCTCCTACCACAGATTTAGGTGACACTGATTTTAGATATTAAAACTAAGGGTTCTCCTACCACATACATAGGTGACGCTGATTTTAGATATTAAAACTAAGGGTTCTCCTACCACGGACAGTAGTCAGTGTTTCTGTATTGACTTGGTTTATTAAATAAACATCTATTATTGAAATTTACTGTTCCTAAATGATGGAATTGTTATTAAAAGTAAGGGTTCTCCTACCACAGACATAGGTGACGCTGATTTTAGATATTAAAACTAAGGGTTCTCCTACCACAGACATAGGTGACGCTGATTTTAGATATTAAAACTAAGGGTGCTCCTACCACATACATAGGTGACGCTGATCTTAGATATTAAAACTAAGGGTTGTCCTACCAGAGACAGTAGTCAGTGTTTCTGTATTGACTTGGTTTATTAAATAAACATCTATTATTGATATTTACTGTTCCGAAATGATGGAATTGTTATTAAAAGTAAGGGTTCTCCTACCACAGATATAGGTGACACTGATTTTAGATATTAAAACTAAGGGTTCTCCTACCACAGACATAGGTGACGTTGATTTTAGATATTAAAACTAAGGGTTCTCCTACCACACACATAGGTGACGCTGATCTTAGATATTAAAACTAAGGGTTCTCCTACCACATACATAGGTGACGCTGATTTTAGATATTAAAACTAAGGGTTCTCCTACCACAGACAGTAGTCAGTGTTTCTGTATTGACTTGGTTTATTAAATAAACATCTATTATTGAAATTTACTGTTCCTAAATGATGGAATTGTTATTAAAAGTAAGGGTTCTCCTACCACAGACATAGGTGACGCTGATTTTAGATATTAAAACTAAGGGTTCTCCTACCACAGACATAGGTGACGCTGATTTTAGATATTAAAACTAAGGGTTCTCCTACCACATACATAGGTGACGCTGATTTTAGATATTAAAACTAAGGGTTCTCCTACCACAGACAGTAGTCAGTGTTTCTGTATTGACTTGGTTTATTAAATAAACATCTATTATTGAAATTTACTGTTCCTAAATGATGGAATTGTTATTAAAAGTAAGGGTTCTCCTACCACAGATATAGGTTATACTGATTTTAGATATTAAAACTAAGGGTTCTCCTACCACATACATAGAAGACGCTGATTTTAGATATTAAAACTAAGGGTTCTCCTACCACAGACATAGGTGACGTTGATTTTAGATATTAAAACTAAGTGTTCTCCTACCACAGACATAGGTGACGCAGATTTTAGATATTAAAACTAAGGGTTCTCCTACCACAGACATAGGTGACGCTGATTTTAGATATTAAAACTAAGGGTTCTCCTACTACAGACATAGGTGACGCTGATTTTAGATATTAAAACTAAGGGTTCTCCTACCACATACATAGGTGACGCTGATTTTAGATATTAAAACTAAGGGTTCTCCTACCACAGACATAGGTGACGCTGATTTTAGATATTAAAACTAAGGGTTCTCCTACCACATACATAGGTGACGCTGATTTTAGATATTAAAACTAAGGGTTCTCCTACCACAGACATAGGTGACGTTGATTTTAGATATTAAAACTAAGGGTTCTCCTACCACACACATAGGTGACGCTGATCTTAGATATTAAAACTAAGGGTTCTCCTACCTCATACATAGGTGACGCTGATCTTAGATATTAAAACTAAGGGTTCTCCTACCACAGACAGTAGTCAGTGTTTCTGTATTCACATGGTTTATTAAATAAACATCTATTATTGAAATTTACTGTTCCTAAATGATGGAATTGTTATTAAAAGTAAGGGTTCTCCTACCACAGATTTAGGTGACACTGATTTTAGATATTAAAACTAAGGGTTCTCCTACCACATACATAGGTGACGCTGATTTTAGATATTAAAACTAAGGGTTCTCCTACCACGGACAGTAGTCAGTGTTTCTGTATTGACTTGGTTTATTAAATAAACATCTATTATTGAAATTTACTGTTCCTAAATGATGGAATTGTTATTAAAAGTAAGGGTTCTCCTACCACAGACATAGGTGACGCTGATTTTAGATATTAAAACTAAGGGTTCTCCTACCACAGACATAGGTGACGCTGATTTTAGATATTAAAACTAAGGGTGCTCCTACCACATACATAGGTGACGCTGATCTTAGATATTAAAACTAAGGGTTGTCCTACCAGAGACAGTAGTCAGTGTTTCTGTATTGACTTGGTTTATTAAATAAACATCTATTATTGAAATTTACTGTTCCGAAATGATGGAATTGTTATTAAAAGTAAGGGTTCTCCTACCACAGATATAGGTGACACTGATTTTAGATATTAAAACTAAGGGTTCTCCTACCACAGACATAGGTGACGTTGATTTTAGATATTAAAACTAAGGGTTCTCCTACCACACACATAGGTGACGCTGATCTTAGATATTAAAACTAAGGGTTCTCCTACCACATACATAGGTGACGCTGATTTTAGATATTAAAACTAAGGGTTCTCCTACCACAGACATAGGTGACGTTGATTTTAGATATTAAAACTAAGGGTTCTCCTACCACACACATAGGTGACGCTGATCTTAGATATTAAAACTAAGGGTTCTCCTACCACAGACAGTAGTCAGTGTTTCTGTATTGACTTGGTTTATTAAATAAACATCTATTATTGAAATTTACTGTTCCTAAATGATGGAATTGTTATTAAAAGTAAGGGTTCTCCTACCACAGATTTAGGTGACACTGATTTTAGATATTAAAACTAAGGGTTCTCCTACCACATACATAGGTGACGCTGATTTTAGATATTAAAACTAAGGGTTCTCCTACCACAGACAGTAGTCAGTGTTTCTGTATTGACTTGGTTTATTAAATAAACATCTATTATTGAAATTTACTGTTCCTAAATGATGGAATTGTTATTAAAAGTAAGGGTTCTCCTACCACAGATAAAGGTGACGCAGATTTTAGATATTAAAACTAAGGGTTCTCCTACCACAGACATAGGTGACGCTGATTTTAGATATTAAAACTAAGGGTTCTCCTACCACATACATAGGTGACGCTGATTTTAGATATTAAAACTAAGGGTTCTCCTACCACAAACATAGGTGACGCTGATTTTAGATATTAAAACTAAGGGTTCTCCTACCTCAGACATAGGTGACGTTGATTTTAGATATTAAAACTAAGGGTGCTCCTACCACATACATAGGTGACGCTGATCTTAGATATTAAAACTAAGGGTTCTCCTACCAGAGACAGTAGTCAGTGTTTCTGTATTGACTTGGTTTATTAAATAAACATCTATTATTGAAATTTACTGTTCCGAAATGATGGAATTGTTATTAAAAGTAAGGGTTCTCCTACCACAGATATAGGTGACACTGACTTTAGATATTAAAACTAAGGGTTCTCCTACCACAGACATAGGTGACGTTGATTTTAGATATTAAAACTAAGGGTTCTCCTACCACAGACATAGGTGACGCTGATTTTAGATATTAAAACTAAGGGTTCTCCTACCACAGACATAGGTGACGTTGATTTTAGATATTAAAACTAAGGGTTCTCCTACCACAGACATAGGTGACGCTGATTTTAGATATTAAAACTAAGGGTTCTCCTACGACATACATAGGTGACACTGATTTTAGATATTAAAACTAAGGGTTCTCCTACCACAGACATAGGTGACGTTGATTTTAGATATTAAAACTAAGGGTTCTCCTACCACACACATAGGTGACGCTGATCTTAGATATTAAAACTAAGGGTTCTCCTACCTCATACATAGGTGACGCTGATCTTAGATATTAAAACTAAGGGTTCTCCTACCACAGACAGTAGTCAGTGTTTCTGTATTGACTTGGTTTATTAAATAAACATCTATTATTGAAATTTACTGTTCCTAAATGATGGAATTGTTATTAAAAGTAAGGGTTCTCCTACCACAGATTTAGGTGACACTGATTTTAGATATTAAAACTAAGGGTTCTCCTACCACATACATAGATGACGCTGATTTTAGATATTAAAACTAAGGGTTCTCCTACCACAGACAGTAGTCAGTGTTTCTGTATTGACTTGGTTTATTAAATAAACATCTATTATTGAAATTTCCTGTTCCTAAATGATGGAATTGTTATTAAAACTAAGGGTTCTCCTACCACAGACATAGGTGACGCTGATTTTAGATATTAAAACTCAGGGTTCTCCTACCACAGACATAGGTGACGTTGATTTTAGATATTAAATCTACGGGTTCTCCTACCACAGACATAGGTGACGCTGATTTTAGATATTAAAACTAAGTGTTCTCCTACCACAGACATAGGTGACGCTGATTTTAGATATTAAAACTAAGGGTTCTCCTACCACAGACATAGGTGACGCTGATTTTAGATATTAAAACTAAGGGTTCTCCTACCACAGACATAGGTGACGCTGAATTTAGATATTAAAACTCAGGGTTCTCTTACCACAGACATAGGTGACGCTGATTTTAGATATTAAAACTAAGGGTTCTCCTACCACAGACATAGGTGACGCTTATTTTAGATATTAAAACTAAGGGTTCTCCTACCACAGACATAGGTGACGCTGATTTTAGATATTAAAACTAAGTGTTCTCCTACCACAGACATAGGTGACGCTGATTTTAGATATTAAAACTAAGGGTTCTCCTACCTCAGACATAGGTGACGTTGATTTTAGATATTAAAACTAAGGGTGCTCCTACCACATACATAGGTGACGCTGATCTTAGATATTAAAACTAAGGGTTCTCCTACCACATACATAGGTGACGCTGATTTTAGATATTAAAACTCAGGGTTCTCCTACCACAGACATAGGTGACGTTGATTTTAGATATTAAAACTAAGGGTTCTCCTACCACACACATAGGTGACGCTGATCTTAGATATTAAAACTAAGGGTTCTCCTACCACAGACAGTAGTCAGTGTTTCTGTATTGACTTGGTTTATTAAATAAACATCTATTATTGAAATTTACTGTTCCTAAATGATGGAATTGTTATTAAAAGTAAGGGTTCTCCTACCACAGATTTAGGTGACACTGATTTTAGATATTAAAACTAAGGGTTCACCTACCACATACATAGGTGACGCTGATTTTAGATATTAAAACTAAGGGTTCTCCTACCACAGACAGTAGTCAGTGTTTCTGTATTGACTTGGTTTATTAAATAAACATCTATTATTGAAATTTACTGTTCCTAAATGATGGAATTGTTATTAAAAGTAAGGGTTCTCCTACCACAGATATAGGTTACACTGATTTTAGATATTAAAACTAAGGGTTCTCCTACCACATACATAGAAGACGCTGATTTTAGATATTAAAACTAAGGGTTCTCCTACCACAGACATAGGTGACGCTTATTTTAGATATTAAAACTAAGGGTTCTCCTACCACAGACATAGGTGACGCTGATTTTAGATATTAAAACTAAGTGTTCTCCTACCACAGACATAGGTGACGCTGATTTTAGATATTAAAACTAAGGGTTCTCCTACCTCAGACATAGGTGACGTTGATTTTAGATATTAAAACTAAGGGTGCTCCTACCACATACATAGGTGACGCTGATCTTAGATATTAAAACTAAGGGTTCTCCTACCACATACATAGGTGACGCTGATTTTAGATATTAAAACTCAGGGTTCTCCTACCACAGACATAGGTGACGTTGATTTTAGATATTAAAACTAAGGGTTCTCCTACCACACACATAGGTGACGCTGATCTTAGATATTAAAACTAAGGGTTCTCCTACCACAGACCGTAGTCAGTGTTTCTGTATTGACTTGGTTTATTAAATAAACATCTATTATTGAAATTTACTGTTCCTAAATGATGGAATTGTTATTAAAAGTAAGGGTTCTCCTACCACAGATTTAGGTGACACTGATTTTAGATATTAAAACTAAGGGTTCTCCTACCACATACATAGGTGACGCTGATTTTAGATATTAAAACTAAGGGTTCTCCTACCACAGACAGTAGTCAGTGTTTCTGTATTGACTTGGTTTATTAAATAAACATCTATTATTGAAATTTACTGTTCCTAAATGATGGAATTGTTATTAAAAGTAAGGGTTCTCCTACCACAGATATAGGTTACACTGATTTTAGATATTAAAACTAAGGGTTCTCCTACCACATACATAGAAGACGCTGATTTTAGATATTAAAACTAAGGGTTCTCCTACCACAGACATAGGTGACGTTGATTTTAGATATTAAAGCTAAGTGTTCTCCTACCACAGACATAGGTGACGCAGATTTTAGATATTAAAACTAAGGGTTCTCCTACCACAGACATAGGTGACGCTGATTTTAGATATTAAAACTAAGGGTTCTCCTACTACAGACATAGGTGACGCTGATTTTAGATATTAAAACTAAGGGTTCTCCTACCACATACATAGGTGACGCTGATTTTAGATATTAAAACTAAGGGTTCTCCTACCACAGACATAGGTGACGCTGATTTTAGATATTAAAACTAAGGGTTCTCCTACCACATACATAGGTGACGCTGATTTTAGATATTAAAACTAAGGGTTCTCCTACCACAGACATAGGTGACGTTGATTTTAGATATTAAAACTAAGGGTTCTCCTACCACACACATAGGTGACGCTGATCTTAGATATTAAAACTAAGGGTTCTCCTACCTCATACATAGGTGACGCTGATCTTAAATATTAAAACTAAGGGTTCTCCTACCACAGACAGTAGTCAGTGTTTCTGTATTGACTTGGTTTATTAAATAAACATCTATTATTGAAATTTACTGTTCCTAAATGATGGAATTGTTATTAAAAGTAAGGGTTCTCCTACCACAGATTTAGGTGACACTGATTTTAGATATTAAAACTAAGGGTTCTCCTACCACATACATAGGTGACGCTGATTTTAGATATTAAAACTAAGGGTTCTCCTACCACGGACAGTAGTCAGTGTTTCTGTATTGACTTGGTTTATTAAATAAACATCTATTATTGAAATTTACTGTTCCTAAATGATGGAATTGTTATTAAAAGTAAGGGTTCTCCTACCACAGACATAGGTGACGCTGATTTTAGATATTAAAACTAAGGGTTCTCCTACCACAGACATAGGTGACGCTGATTTTAGATATTAAAACTAAGGGTGCTCCTACCACATACATAGGTGACGCTGATCTTAGATATTAAAACTAAGGGTTGTCCTACCAGAGACAGTAGTCAGTGTTTCTGTATTGACTTGGTTTATTAAATAAACATCTATTATTGAAATTTACTGTTCCGAAATGATGGAATTGTTATTAAAAGTAAGGGTTCTCCTACCACAGATATAGGTGACACTGATTTTAGATATTAAAACTAAGGGTTCTCCTACCACAGACATAGGTGACGTTGATTTTAGATATTAAAACTAAGGGTTCTCCTACCACACACATAGGTGACGCTGATCTTAGATATTAAAACTAAGTGTTCTCCTACCACATACATAGGTGACGCTGATTTTAGATATTAAAACTAAGGGTTCTCCTACCACAGACAGTAGTCAGTGTTTCTGTATTGACTTGGTTTATTAAATAAACATCTATTATTGAAATTTACTGTTCCTAAATGATGGAATTGTTATTAAAAGTAAGGGTTCTCCTACCACAGACATAGGTGACGCTGATTTTAGATATTAAAACTAAGGGTTCTCCTACCACAGACATAGGTGACGCTGATTTTAGATATTAAAACTAAGCGTTCTCCTACCACATACATAGGTGACGCTGATTTTAGATATTAAAACTAAGGGTTCTCCTACCACAGACAGTAGTCAGTGTTTCTGTATTGACTTGGTTTATTAAATAAACATCTATTATTGAAATTTACTGTTCCTAAATGATGGAATTGTTATTAAAAGTAAGGGTTCTCCTTCCACAGATATAGGTTATACTGATTTTAGATATTAAAACTAAGGGTTCTCCTACCACATACATAGAAGACGCTGATTTTAGATATTAAAACTAAGGGTTCTCCTACCACAGACATAGGTGACGTTGATTTTAGATATTAAAACTAAGTGTTCTCCTACCACAGACATAGGTGACGCAGATTTTAGATATTAAAACTAAGGGTTCTCCTACCACAGACATAGGTGACGCTGATTTTAGATATTAAAACTAAGGGTTCTCCTACTACAGACATAGGTGACGCTGATTTTAGATATTAAAACTAAGGGTTCTCCTACCACATACATAGGTGACGCTGATTTTAGATATTAAAACTAAGGGTTCTCCTACCACAGACATAGGTGACGCTGATTTTAGATATTAAAACTAAGGGTTCTCCTACCACATACATAGGTGACGCTGATTTTAGATATTAAAACTAAGGGTTCTCCTACCACAGACATAGGTGACGTTGATTTTAGATATTAAAACTAAGGGTTCTCCTACCACACACATAGGTGACGCTGATCTTAGATATTAAAACTAAGGGTTCTCCTACCTCATACATAGGTGACGCTGATCTTAGATATTAAAACTAAGGGTTCTCCTACCACAGACAGTAGTCAGTGTTTCTGTATTGACTTGGTTTATTAAATAAACATCTATTATTGAAATTTACTGTTCCTAAATGATGGAATTGTTATTAAAAGTAAGGGTTCTCCTACCACAGATTTAGGTGACACTGATTTTAGATATTAAAACTAAGGGTTCTCCTACCACATACATAGGTGACGCTGATTTTAGATATTAAAACTAAGGGTTCTCCTACCACGGACAGTAGTCAGTGTTTCTGTATTGACTTGGTTTATTAAATAAACATCTATTATTGAAATTTACTGTTCCTAAATGATGGAATTGTTATTAAAAGTAAGGGTTCTCCTACCACAGACATAGGTGACGCTGATTTTAGATATTAAAACTAAGGGTTCTCCTACCACAGACATAGGTGACGCTGATTTTAGATATTAAAACTAAGGGTGCTCCTACCACATACATAGGTGACGCTGATCTTAGATATTAAAACTAAGGGTTGTCCTACCAGAGACAGTAGTCAGTGTTTCTGTATTGACTTGGTTTATTAAATAAACATCTATTATTGAAATTTACTGTTCCGAAATGATGGAATTGTTATTAAAAGTAAGGGTTCTCCTACCACAGATATAGGTGACACTGATTTTAGATATTAAAACTAAGGGTTCTCCTACCACAGACATAGGTGACGTTGATTTTAGATATTAAAACTAAGGGTTCTCCTACCACACACATAGGTGACGCTGATCTTAGATATTAAAACTAAGGGTTCTCCTACCACATACATAGGTGACGCTGATTTTAGATATTAAAACTAAGGGTTCTCCTACCACACACATAGGTGACGTTGATTTTAGATATTAAAACTAAGGGTTCTCCTACCACACACATAGGTGACGCTGATCTTAGATATTAAAACTAAGGGTTCTCCTACCACAGACAGTAGTCAGTGTTTCTGTATTGACTTGGTTTATTAAATAAACATCTATTATTGAAATTTACTGTTCCTAAATGATGGAATTGTTATTAAAAGTAAGGGTTCTCCTACCACAGATTTAGGTGACACTGATTTTAGATATTAAAACTAAGGGTTCTCCTACCACATACATAGGTGACGCTGATTTTAGATATTAAAACTAAGGGTTCTCCTACCACAGACAGTAGTCAGTGTTTCTGTATTGACTTGGTTTATTAAATAAACATCTATTATTGAAATTTACTGTTCCTAAATGATGGAATTGTTATTAAAAGTAAGGGTTCTCCTACCACAGATATAGGTGACGCAGATTTTAGATATTAAAACTAAGGGTTCTCCTACCACAGACATAGGTGACGCTGATTTTAGATATTAAAACTAAGGGTTCTCCTACCACATACATAGGTGACGCTGATTTTAGATATTAAAACTAAGGGTTCTCCTACCACAAACATAGGTGACGCTGATTTTAGATATTAAAACTAAGGGTTCTCCTACCTCAGACATAGGTGACGTTGATTTTAGATATTAAAACTAAGGGTGCTCCTACCACATACATAGGTGACGCTGATCTTAGATATTAAAACTAAGGGTTCTCCTACCAGAGACAGTAGTCAGTGTTTCTGTATTGACTTGGTTTATTAAATAAACATCTATTATTGAAATTTACTGTTCCGAAATGATGGAATTGTTATTAAAAGTAAGGGTTCTCCTACCACAGATATAGGTGACACTGATTTTAGATATTAAAACTAAGGGTTCTCCTACCACAGACATAGGTGACGTTGATTTTAGATATTAAAACTAAGGGTTCTCCTACCACAGACATAGGTGACGCTGATTTTAGATATTAAAACTAAGGGTTCTCCTACCACAGACATAGGTGACGTTGATTTTAGATATTAAAACTAAGGGTTCTCCTACCACAGACATAGGTGACGCTGATTTTAGATATTAAAACTAAGGGTTCTCCTACCACATACATAGGTGACACTGATTTTAGATATTAAAACTAAGGGTTCTCCTACCACAGACATAGGTGACGTTGATTTTAGATATTAAAACTAAGGGTTCTCCTACCACACACATAGGTGACGCTGATCTTAGATATTAAAACTAAGGGTTCTCCTACCTCATACATAGGTGACGCTGATCTTAGATATTAAAACTAAGGGTTCTCCTACCACAGACAGTAGTCAGTGTTTCTGTATTGACTTGGTTTATTAAATAAACATCTATTATTGAAATTTACTGTTCCTAAATGATGGAATTGTTATTAAAAGTAAGGGTTCTCCTACCACAGATTTAGGTGACACTGATTTTAGATATTAAAACTAAGGGTTCTCCTACCACATACATAGATGACGCTGATTTTAGATATTAAAACTAAGGGTTCTCCTACCACAGACAGTAGTCAGTGTTTCTGTATTGACTTGGTTTATTAAATAAACATCTATTATTGAAATTTCCTGTTCCTAAATGATGGAATTGTTATTAAAACTAAGGGTTCTCCTACCACAGACATAGGTGACGCTGATTTTAGATATTAAAACTCAGGGTTCTCCTACCACAGACATAGGTGACGCTGATTTTAGATATTAAAACTAAGGGTTCTCCTACCACAGACATAGGTGACGCTGATTTTAGATATTAAAACTAAGGGTTCTCCTACCACAGACATAGGTGACGCTGAATTTAGATATTAAAACTCAGGGTTCTCTTACCACAGACATAGGTGACGCTGATTTTAAATATTAAAACTAAGGGTTCTCCTACCACAGACATAGGTGACGCTTATTTTAGATATTAAAACTAAGGGTTCTCCTACCACAGACATAGGTGACGCTGATTTTAGATATTAAAACTAAGTGTTCTCCTACCACAGACATAGGTGACGCTGATTTTAGATATTAAAACTAAGGGTTCTCCTACCTCAGACATAGGTGACGTTGATTTTAGATATTAAAACTAAGGGTGCTCCTACCACATACATAGGTGACGCTGATCTTAGATATTAAAACTAAGGGTTGTCCTACCAGAGACAGTAGTCAGTGTTTCTGTATTGACTTGGTTTATTAAATAAACATCTATTATTGAAATTTACTGTTCCTAAATGATGGAATTGTTATTAAAAGTAAGGGTTCTCCTACCACAGATTTAGGTGACACTGATTTTAGATATTAAAACTAAGGGTTCTCCTACCACATACATAGATGACGCTGATTTTAGATATTAAAACTAAGGGTTCTCCTACCACAGACAGTAGTCAGTGTTTCTGTATTGACTTGGTTTATTAAATAAACATCTATTATTGAATTTTCCTGTTCCTAAATGATGGAATTGTTATTAAAAGTAAGGGTTCTCCTACCACAGATATAGGTGACGCAGATTTTAGATATTAAAACTAAGGGTTCTCCTACCACAGACATAGGTGACGCTGATTTTAGATATTAAAACTCAGGGTTCTCTTACCACAGACATAGGTGACGCTGATTTTAGATATTAAATCTACGGGTTCTCCTACCACAGACATAGGTGACGCTGATTTTAGATATTAAAACTAAGTGTTCTCCTACTACAGACATAGGTGACGCTGATTTTAGATATTAAAACTAAGGGTTCTCCTACCACAGACATAGGTGACGCTGATTTTAGATATTAAAACTAAGGGTTCTCCTACCACAGACATAGGTGACGCTGATTTTAGATATTAAAACTGAGGGTTCTCTTTCCACAGACATAGGTGACGCTGATTTTAGATATTAAAACTAAGGGTTCTCCTACCACAGACATAGGTGACGCTTATTTTAGATATTAAAACTAAGGGTTCTCCTACCACAGACATAGGTGACGCTGATTTTAGATATTAAAACTAAGGGTTCTCCTACCACATACATAGGTGACGCTGATTTTAGATATTAAAACTAAGGGTTCTCCTACCACAGACAGTAGTCAGTGTTTCTGTATTGACTTGGTTTATTAAATAAACATCTATTTTTGAAATTTACTGTTCCTAAATGATGGAATTGTTATTAAAAGTAAGGGTTCTCCTACCACAGATATAGGTTACACTCATTTTAGATATTAAAACTAAGGGTTCTCCTACCACATACATAGGTGACGCTGATTTTAGATATTAAAACTAAGGGTTCTCCTACCACAGACATAGGTGACGCTGATTTTAGATATTAAAACTAAGTGTTCTTCTAACACAGACATAGGTGACGCTGATTTTAGATATTAAAACTAAGGGTTCTCCTACCACAAACATAGGTGACGCTGATTTTAGATATTAAAACTAAGGGTTCTCCTACCTGAGACATAGGTGACGTTGATTTTAGATATTAAAACTAAGGGTGCTCCTACCACATACATAGGTGACGCTGATCTTAGATATTAAAACTAAGGGTTGTCCTACCAGAGACAGTAGTCAGTGTTTCTGTATTGACTTGGTTTATTAAATAAACATCTATTATTGAAATTTACTGTTCCGAAATGATGGAATTGTTATTAAAAGTAAGGGTTCTCCTACCACAGATATAGGTGACACTGATTTTAGATATTAAAACTAAGGGTTCTCCTACCACAGACATAGGTGACGTTGATTTTAGATATTAAAACTAAGGGTTCTCCTACCACAGACATAGGTGACGCTGATTTTAGATATTAAAACTAAGGGTTCTCCTACCACAGACATAGGTGACGCTGATTTTAGATATTAAAAGTAAGGGTTCTCCTACCACAGATATAGGTGACACTGATTTTAGATATTTAAACTAAGGGTTCTCCTACCACAGACATAGGTGACGTTGATTTTAGATATTAAAACTAAGGGTTCTTCTACCACATACATAGGTGACGCTGATTTTAGATATTAAAACTAAGGGTTCTCCTACCACAGACATAGGTGACGCTGATTTTAGATATTAAAACTAAGGGTTCTCCTACCACAGACATAGGTGACGTTGATTTTAGATATTAAAACTAAGGGTTCTCCTACCACATACATAGGTGACGCTGATTTTAGATATTAAAACTAAGGGTTCTACTACCACAGACATAGGTGACGCTGATTTTAGATATTAAAACTAAGGGTTCTCCTACCACATACATAGATGACGCTGATTTTAGATATTAAAACTAAGGGTTCTCCTACCACAGACATAGGTGACGCTGATTTTAGATATTAAAACTAAGTGTTCTCCTACCACAGACATAGGTGACGCTGATTTTAGATATTAAAACTAAGGGTTCTCCTACCACAGATATAGGTGACGCTGATTTTAGATATTAAAACTAAGGGTTCTCCTACCACATACATAGGTGACGCTGATTTTAGATATTAAAACTAAGGGTTCTCCTACCACAGATTTAGGTGACGCTGATTTTAGATATTAAAACTAAGGGTTATCCTACCACAGACATAGGTGACGTTGATTTTAGATATTAAAACTAAGTGTTCTCCTACCACAGACATAGGTGACGCTGATTTTAGATATTAAAACTAAGGGTTCTCCTACCACAGACATAGGTGACGCTGATTTTAGATATTAAAACTAAGGGTTCTCCTACCTCAGACATAGGTGACGTTGATATTAGATATTAAAACTAAGGGTGCTCCTACCACATACATAGGTGATGCTGATCTTAGATATTAAAACTAAGGGTTGTCCTACCAGAGACAGTAGTCAGTGTTTCTGTATTGACTTGGTTTATTAAATAAACATCTATTATTGAAATTAACTGTTCCGAAATGATGGAATTGTTATTAAAAGTAAGGGTTCTCCTACCACAGATATAGGTGACACTGATTTTAGATATTAAAACTAAGGGTTCTGCTACCACAGACATAGGTGACGTTGATTTTAGATATTAAAACTAAGGGTTCTCCTACCACAGACATAGGTGACGCTGATTTTAGATATTAAAACTAAGGGTTCTCCTACCACAGACATAGGTGACGCTGAATTTAGATATTAAAACTAAGGGTTCTCCTACCACAGACATAGGTGACGCTGATTTTAGATATTAAAACTAAGGGTTCTCCTACCACAGACATAGGTGACGTTGATTTTAGAAATTAAAACTAAGGGTTCTCCTACCACATACATAGGTGACGCTGATTTTAGATATCAAAACTAAGGGTTCTCCTACCACAGACATAGGTGACGTTGATTTTAGATATTAAAACTAAGGGTTCTCCTACCACAGACATAGGTGACGCTTATTTTAGATATTAAAACTAAGGGTTCTCCTACCACAGACATAGGTGACGCTGATTTTAGATATTAAAACTAACGGTTCTCCTACCACAGACATAGGTGACGCTGATTTTAGATATTAAAACTAAGGGTTCTCCTACCACAGACATAGGTGACGTTGATTTTAGATATTAAAACTAAGGGTTCTCCTACCACATACATAGGTGACGCTGATTTTAGATATTAAAACTCAGGGTTCTCCTACCACAGACATAGGTGACGTTGATTTTAGATATTAAAACTAAGGGTTCTCCTACCACATACATAGGTGACGATGATTTTAGATATTAAAACTAAGGGTTCTCCTACCACAGACATAGGTGACGCTGATTTTAGATATTAAAACTAAGGGTTCTCCTACCACAGACATAGGTGACGTTGATTTTAGATATTAAAACTAAGGGTTCTCCTACCACACACATAGGTGACGCTGATCTTATATATTAAAACTAAGGGTTCTCCTACCTCATACATAGGTGACGCTGATCTTAGATATTAAAACTAAGGGTTCTCCTACCACAGACAGTAGTCAGTGTTTCTGTATTGACTTGGTTTATTAAATAAACATCTATTATTGACATTTACTGTTCCTAAATGATGGAATTGTTATTAAAAGTAAGGGTTCTCCTACCACAGATTTAGGTGACACTGATTTTAGATATTAAAACTAAGGGTTCTCCTACCACATACATAGGTGACGCTGATTTTAGATTATTAAAACTAAGGGTTCTCCTACCACAGACAGTAGTCAGTGTTTCTGTATTGACTTGGTTTATTAAATAAACATCTATTATTGAAATTTACTGTTCCTAAATGATGGAATTGTTATTAAAAGTAAGGGTTCTCCTACCACAGATATAGGTGAAGCAGATTTTAGATATTAAAACTAAGGGTTCTCCTACCACAGACATAGGTGACGCTGATTTTAGATATTAAAACTCAGGGTTCTCTTACCACAGACATAGGTGACGCTGATTTTAGATATTAAATCTACGGGTTCTCCTACCACAGACATAGGTGACGCTGATTTTAGATATTAAAACTAAGTGTTCTCCTACCACAGACATAGGTGACGCTGATTTTAGATATTAAATCTAAGGGTTCTCCTACCACAGACATAGGTGACGCTGATTTTAGATATTAAAACTAAGGGTTCTCCTACCACAGACATAGGTGACGCTGATTTTAGATATTAAAACTCAGGGTTCTCTTACCACAGACATAGGTGACGCTGATTTTAGATATTAAAACTAAGGGTTCTCCTACCACAGACATAGGTGACGCTTATTTTAGATATTAAAACTAAGGGTTCTCCTACCACATACATAGGTGACGCTGATCTTAGATATTAAAACTAAGGGTTCTCCTACCACAGATATAGGTGACACTGATTTTAGATATTAAAACTAAGGGTTCTCCTACCACATACATAGGTGACACTGATTTTAGATATTAAAACTAAGGGTTCTCCTACCACATACATAGGTGACGCTGATCTTAGATATTAAAACTAAGGGTTCTCCTACCAGAGACAGTAGTCAGTGTTTCTGTATTGACTTGGTTTATTAAATAAACATCTATTTTTGAAATTTCCTGTTCCTAAATGATGGAATTGTTATTAAAAGTAAGGGTTCTCCTACCATAGATATAGGTGACGCAGATTTTAGATATTAAAACTAAGGGTTCTCCTACCACATACATAGGTGACGCTAATTTTAGATATTAAAACTAAGGGTTCTCCTACCACATACATAGGTGACGCTGATTTTAGATATTAAAACTAAGGGTTCTCCTACCACAGATATAGGTGACACTGATTTTAGATATTAAAACTAAGGGTTCTCCTACCACATACATAGGTGACGCTGATTTTAGATATTAAAACTAAGGGTTCTCCTACCACAGACATAGGTGACGCTGATTTTAGATATTAAAACTCAGGGTTCTCCTACCACATACATAGGTTACGCTGATTTTAGATATTAAAACTAAGGGTTCTCCTACCACAGACAGTAGTCAGTGTTTCTGTATTGACTTGGTTTATTAAATAAACATCTATAATTGAAATTTTTTGTTCCTAAATGATGGAATTGTTATTAAAAGTAAGGGTTCTCCTACCACAGATATAGGTGACACTGATTTTAGATATTAAAACTAAGGGTTCTCCTACCACATACATAGGTGACGCTGAATTTAGATATTAAAACTAAGGGTTCTCCTACCACAGATATAGGTTACACTGATTTTAGATATTAAAACTAAGGGTTCTCCTACCACATACATAGGTGACGCTGATTTTAGATATTAAAACTAAGGGTTCTCCTACCACAGACATAGGTGACACTGATTTTAGATATTAAAACTAAGGGTTCTCCTACCACAGACATAGGTGACGCTGATTTTAGATATTAAAGCTAAGGGTTCTCCTACCACATACATAGGTGACGCTGATCTTAGATATTAAAACTAAGGGTTCTCCTACCACAGATATAGGTGACACTGATTTTAGATATTAAAACTAAGGGTTCTCCTACCACATACATAGGTGACACTGATTTTAGATATTAAAACTAAGGGTTCTCCTACCACATACATAGGTGACGCTGATCTTAGATATTAAAACTAAGGGTTCTCCTACCAGAGACAGTAGTCAGTGTTTCTGTATTGACTTGGTTTATTAAATAAACATCTATTATTGAAATTTCCTGTTCCTAAATGATGGAATTGTTATTAAAAGTAAGGGTTCTCCTACCACAGATTTAGGTGACACTGATTTTAGATATTAAAACTAAGGGTTCTCCTACCACATACATAGGTGACGCTGATTTTAGATATTAAAACTAAGGGTTCTCCTACCACGGACAGTAGTCAGTGTTTCTGTATTGACTTGGTTTATTAAATAAACATCTATTATTGAAATTTACTGTTCCTAAATGATGGAATTGTTATTAAAAGTAAGGGTTCTCCTACCACAGACATAGGTGACGCTGATTTTAGATATTAAAACTAAGGGTTCTCCTACCACAGACATAGGTGACGCTGATTTTAGATATTAAAACTAAGGGTGCTCCTACCACATACATAGGTGACGCTGATCTTAGATATTAAAACTAAGGGTTGTCCTACCAGAGACAGTAGTCAGTGTTTCTGTATTGACTTGGTTTATTAAATAAACATCTATTATTGAAATTTACTGTTCCGAAATGATGGAATTGTTATTAAAAGTAAGGGTTCTCCTACCACAGATATAGGTGACACTGATTTTAGATATTAAAACTAAGGGTTCTCCTAACACAGACATAGGTGACGTTGATTTTAGATATTAAAACTAAGGGTTCTCCTACCACACACATAGGTGACGCTGATCTTAGATATTAAAACTAAGGGTTCTCCTACCACATACATAGGTGACGCTGATTTTAGATATTAAAACTAAGGGTTCTCCTACCACACACATAGGTGACGTTGATTTTAGATATTAAAACTAAGGGTTCTCCTACCACACACATAGGTGACGCTGATCTTAGATATTAAAACTAAGGGTTCTCCTACCACAGACAGTAGTCAGTGTTTCTGTATTGACTTGGTTTATTAAATAAACATCTATTATTGAAATTTACTGTTCCTAAATGATGGAATTGTTATTAAAAGTAAGGGTTCTCCTACCACAGATTTAGGTGACACTGATTTTAGATATTAAAACTAAGGGTTCTCCTACCACATACATAGGTGACGCTGATTTTAGATATTAAAACTAAGGGTTCTCCTACCACAGACAGTAGTCAGTGTTTCTGTATTGACTTGGTTTATTAAATAAACATCTATTATTGAAATTTACTGTTCCTAAATGATGGAATTGTTATTAAAAGTAAGGGTTCTCCTACCACAGATATAGGTGACGCAGATTTTAGATATTAAAACTAAGGGTTCTCCTACCACAGACATAGGTGACGCTGATTTTAGATATTAAAACTAAGGGTTCTCCTACCACATACATAGGTGACGCTGATTTTAGATATTAAAACTAAGGGTTCTCCTACCACAAACATAGGTGACGCTGATTTTAGATATTAAAACTAAGGGTTCTCCTACCTCAGACATAGGTGACGTTGATTTTAGATATTAAAACTAAGGGTGCTCCTACCACATACATAGGTGACGCTGATCTTAGATATTAAAACTAAGGGTTCTCCTACCAGAGACAGTAGTCAGTGTTTCTGTATTGACTTGGTTTATTAAATAAACATCTATTATTGAAATTTACTGTTCCGAAATGATGGAATTGTTATTAAAAGTAAGGGTTCTCCTACCACAGATATAGGTGACACTGATTTTAGATATTAAAACTAAGGGTTCTCCTACCACAGACATAGGTGACGTTGATTTTAGATATTAAAACTAAGGGTTCTCCTACCACAGACATAGGTGACGCTGATTTTAGATATTAAAACTAAGGGTTCTCCTACCACAGACATAGGTGACGTTGATTTTAGATATTAAAACTAAGGGTTCTCCTACCACAGACATAGGTGACGCTGATTTTAGATATTAAAACTAAGGGTTCTCCTACCACATACATAGGTGACACTGATTTTAGATATTAAAACTAAGGGTTCTCCTACCACAGACATAGGTGACGTTGATTTTAGATATTAAAACTAAGGGTTCTCCTACCTCATACATAGGTGACGCTGATCTTAGATATTAAAACTAAGGGTTCTCCTACCACAGACAGTAGTCAGTGTTTCTGTATTGACTTGGTTTATTAAATAAACATCTATTATTGAAATTTACTGTTCCTAAATGATGGAATTGTTATTAAAAGTAAGGGTTCTCCTACCACAGATTTAGGTGACACTGATTTTAGATATTAAAACTAAGGGTTCTCCTACCACATACATAGGTGACGCTGATTTTAGATTATTAAAACTAAGGGTTCTCCTTCCACAGACAGTAGTCAGTGTTTCTGTATTGACTTGGTTTATTAAATAAACATCTATTATTGAAATTTACTGTTCCTAAATGATGGAATTGTTATTAAAAGTAAGGGTTCTCCTACCACGGATATAGGTGAAGCAGATTTTAGATATTAAAACTAAGGGTTCTCCTACCACAGACATAGGTGACGCTGATTTTAGATATTAAAACTCAGGGTTCTCTTACCACAGACATAGGTGACGCTGATTTTAGATATTAAATCTACGGGTTCTCCTACCACAGACATAGGTGACGCTGATTTTAGATATTAAAACTAAGTGTTCTCCTACCACAGACATAGGTGACGCTGATTTTAGATATTAAAACTAAGGGTTCTCCTACCACAGACATAGGTGACGCTGATTTTAGATATTAAAACTAAGGGTTCTCCTACCACAGACATAGTTGACGCTGATTTTAGATATTAAAACTCAGGGTTCTCTTACCACAGACATAGGTGACGCTGATTTTAGATATTAAAACTAAGGGTTCTCCTACCATAGACATAGGTGACGCTTATTTTAGATATTAAAACTAAGGGTTCTCCTACCACAGACATAGGTGACGCTGATTTTAGATATTAAAACTAAGGGTTCTCCTACCACAGACATAGGTGACGCTGATTTTAGATATTAAAACTAAGGGTTCTCCTACCACAGACATAGGTGACGCTGATTTTAGATATTAAAACTCAGGGTTCTCCTACCACATACATAGGTTACGCTGATTTTAGATATTAAAACTAAGGATTCTCCTACCACAGACAGTAGTCAGTGTTTCTGTATTGACTTGTATTATTAAATAAACATCTATAATTGAAATTTTTTGTTCCTAAATGATGGAATTGTTATTAAAAGTAAGGGTTCTCCTACCACAGATATAGGTGACACTGATTTTAGATATTAAAACTAAGGGTTCTCCTACCACATACATAGGTGACGCTGAATTTAGATATTAAAACTAAGGGTTCTCCTACCACAGATATAGGTTACACTGATTTTAGATATTAAAACTAAGGGTTCTCCTACCACATACATAGGTGACGCTGATTTTAGATATTAAAACTAAGGGTTCTCCTACCACAGACATAGGTGACGCTGATTTTAGATATTAAAACTAAGGGTTCTCCTACCACAGACATAGGTGACGCTGATTTTAGATATTAAAACTAAGGGTTCTCCTACCACATACATAGGTGACGCTGATCTTAGATATTAAAACTAAGGGTTCTCCTACCACAGATATAGGTGACACTGATTTTAGATATTAAAACTAAGGGTTCTCCTACCACATACATAGGTGACACTGATTTTAGATATTAAAACTAAGGGTTCTCCTACCACATACATAGGTGACGCTGATCTTAGATATTAAAACTAAGGGTTCTCCTACCAGAGACAGTAGTCAGTGTTTCTGTATTGACTTGGTTTATTAAATAAACATCTATTATTGAAATTTCCTGTTCCTAAATGATGGAATTGTTATTAAAAGTAAGGGTTCTCCTACCATAAATATAGGTGACGCAGATTTTAGATATTAAAACTAAGGGTTCTCCTACCACATACATAGGTGACGCTAATTTTAGATATTAAAACTAAGGGTTCTCCTACCACATACATAGGTGAGGCTGATTTTAGATATTAAAACTAAGGGTTCTCCTACCACAGATATAGGTGACACTGATTTTAGATATTAAAACTAAGGGTTTTCCTACCACATACATAGGTGACGCTGATTTTAGATATTAAAACTAAGGGTTCTCCTACCACAGACATAGGTGACGCTGATTTTAGATATTAAAACTCAGGGTTCTCCTACCACATACATAGGTTACGCTGATTTTAGATATTAAAACTAAGGGTTCTCCTACCACAGACAGTAGTCAGTGTTTCTGTATTGACTTGGTTTATTAAATAAACATCTATAATTGAAATTTTTTGTTCCTAAATGATGGAATTGTTATTAAAAGTAAGGGTTCTCCTACCACAGATATAGGTGACACTGATTTTAGATATTAAAACTAAGGGTTCTCCTACCACATACATAGGTGACGCTGAATTTAGATATTAAAACTAAGGGTTCTCCTACCACAGATATAGGTTACACTGATTTTAGATATTAAAACTAAGGGTTCTCCTACCACATACATAGGTGACGCTGATTTTAGATATTAAAACTAAGGGTTCTCCTACCACAGACATAGGTGACGCTGATTTTAGATATTAAAGCTAAGGGTTCTCCTACCACATACATAGGTGACGCTGATCTTAGATATTAAAACTAAGGGTTCTCCTACCACAGATATAGGTGACACTGATTTTAGATATTAAAACTAAGGGTTCTCCTACCACATACATAGGTGACACTGATTTTAGATATTAAAACTAAGGGTTCTCCTACCACATACATAGGTGACGCTGATCTTAGATATTAAAACTAAGGGTTCTCCTACCAGAGACAGTAGTCAGTGTTTCTGTATTGACTTGGTTTATTAAATAAACATCTATTATTGAAATTTCCTGTTCCTAAATGATGGAATTGTTATTAAAAGTAAGGGTTCTCCTATCATAGATATAGGTGACGCAGATTTTAGATATTAAAACTAAGGGTTCTCCTACCACATACATAGGTGACGCTGATTTTAGATATTAAAACTAAGGGTTCTCCTACCACATACATAGGTGACGCTGATTTTAGATATTAAAAGTAAGGGTTCTCCTACCACAGATATAGGTGACGCTGATTTTAGATATTAAAACTAAGGGTTCTCCTACCACAGACATAGGTGACGTTGATTTTAGATATTAAAACTAAGGGTTCTCCTACCACATACATAGGTGACGCTGATTTTAGATATTAAAACTAAGGGTTCTCCTACCACAGACAGTAGTCAGTGTTTCTGTATTGACTTGGTTTATTAAATAAACATCTATTATTGAAATTTACTGTTCCTAAATGATGGAATTGTTATTAAAAGTAAGGGTTCTCCTACCACAGATATAGGTGAAGCAGATTTTAGATATTAAAACTAAGGGTTCTCCTACCACAGACATAGGTGACGCTGATTTTAGATATTAAAACTCAGGGTTCTCTTACCACAGACATAGGTGACGCTGATTTTAGATATTAAATCTACGGGTTCTCCTACCACAGACATAGGTGACGCTGATTTTAGATATTAAAACTAAGTGTTCTCCTACCACAGACATAGGTGACGCTGATTTTAGATATTAAAACTAAGGGTTCTCCTACCACAGACATAGGTGACGCTGATTTTAGATATTAAAACTAAGGGTTCTCCTACCACAGACATAGGTGACGCTGATTTTAGATATTAAAACTCAGGGTTCTCTTACCACAGACATAGGTTACGCTGATTTTAGATATTAAAACTAAGGGTTCTCCTACCACAGAATTAGGTGACGCTTATTTTAGATATTAAAACTAAGGGTTCTCCTACCACAGACATAGGTGACGCTGATATTAGATATTAAAACTAAGGGTTCTCCTACCACAGACATAGGTGACGCTGATTTTAGATATTAAAACTAAGGGTTCTCCTACCACAGCCATAGGTGACGCTGATTTTAGATATTAAAACTCAGGGTTCTCCTACCACATACATAGGTTACGCTGATTTTAGATATTAAAACTAAGGGTTCTCCTACCACAGACAGTAGTCAGTGTTTCTGTATTGACTTGGTTTATTAAATAAACATCTATAATTGAAATTTTTTGTTCCTAAATGATGGAATTGTTATTAAAAGTAAGGGTTCTCCTACCACAGATATAGGTGACACTGATTTTAGATATTAAAACTAAGGGTTCTCCTACCACATACATAGGTGACGCTGATTTTAGATATTAAAACTAAGGGTTCTCCTACCACAGACATAGGTGACGCTGATTTTAGATATTAAAACTAAGGGTTCTCCTACCACAGACATAGGTGACGCTGATTTTAGATATTAAAACTAAGGGTTCTCCTACCACATACATAGGTGACGCTGATCTTAGATATTAAAACTAAGGGTTCTCCTACCACAGATATAGGTGACACTGATTTTAGATATTAAAACTAAGGGTTCTCCTACCACATACATAGGTGACACTGATTTTAGATATTAAAACTAAGGGTTCTCCTACCACATACATAGGTGACGCTGATCTTAGATATTAAATCTAAGGGTTCTCCTACCACAGACAGTAGTCAGTGTTTCTGTATTGACTTGGTTTATTAAATAAACATCTATTATTGAAATTTCCTGTTCCTAAATGATGGAATTGTTATTAAAAGTAAGGGTTCTCCTACCATAGATATAGGTGACGCAGATTTTAGATATTAAAACTAAGGGTTCTCCTACCACATACATAGGTGACGCTGATTTTAGATATTAAAACTAAGGGTTCTCCTACCACATACATAGGTGACGCTGATTTTAGATATTAAAACTAAGGGTTCTCCTACCACAGATATAGGTGACACTGATTTTAGATATTAAAACTAAGGGTTCTCCTACCACATACATAGGTGACGCTGATTTTAGATATTAAAAGTAAGGGTTCTCCTACCACAGATATAGGTGACGCTGATTTTAGATATTAAAACTAAGGGTTCTCCTACCACAGACATAGGTGACGTTGATTTTAGATATTAAAACTAAGGGTTCTCCTACCACATACATAGGTGACGCTGATTTTAGATATTAAAACTAAGGGTTCTCCTACCACAGACAGTAGTCAGTGTTTCTGTATTGACTTGGTTTATTAAATAAACATCTATTATTGAAATTTACTGTTCCTAAATGATGGAATTGTTATTAAAAGTAAGGGTTCTCCTACCACAGATATAGGTGACGCAGATTTTAGATATTAAAACTAAGGGTTCTCCTACCACAGACATAGGTGACGTTGATTTTAGATATTAAAACTAAGGGTTCTCCTACCACAGACATAGGTGACGCTGATTTTAGATATTAAAACTAAGGGTTCTCCTACCACAGACATAGGTGACGCTGATTTTAGATATTAAAACTAAGGGTTCTCCTACCACAGACATAGGTGACGCTGATTTTAGATATTAAAGCTAAGGGTTCTCCTACCACAGACATAGGTGACGTTGATTTTAGATATTAAAACTAAGGGTTCTCCTACCACAGACATAGGTGACGTTGATTTTAGATATTAAAACTAAGGGTTCTCCTACCACATACATAGGTGACGCTGATTTTAGATATTAAAACTAAGGGTTCTCCTACCACAGACATAGGTGACGCTGATTTTAGATATTAAAACTAAGGGTTCTCCTACCACATACATAGGTGACGCTGATTTTAGATATTAAAACTAAGGGTTCTCCTACCACAGACATAGGTGACGTTGATTTTAGATATTAAAACTAAGGGTTCTCCTACCACACACATAGGTGACGCTGATCTTATATATTAAAACTAAGGGTTCTCCTACCTCATACATAGGTGACGCTGATCTTAGATATTAAAACTAAGGGTTCTCCTACCACAGACAGTAGTCAGTGTTTCTGTATTGACTTGGTTTATTAAATAAACATCTATTATTGAAATTTACTGTTCCTAAATGATGGAATTGTTATTAAAAGTAAGGGTTCTCCTACCACAGATTTAGGTGACACTGATTTTAGATATTAAAACTAAGGGTTCTCCTACCACATACATAGGTGACGCTGATCTTAGATATTAAATCTAAGGGTTCTCCTACCACAGACAGTAGTCAGTGTTTCTGTATTGACTTGGTTTATTAAATAAACATCTATTATTGAAATTTCCTGTTCCTAAATGATGGAATTGTTATTAAAAGTAAGGGTTCTCCTACCATAGATATAGGTGACGCAGATTTTAGATATTAAAACTAAGGGTTCTCCTACCACATACATAGGTGACGCTGATTTTAGATATTAAAACTAAGGGTTCTCCTACCACATACATAGGTGACGCTGATTTTAGATATTAAAACTAAGGGTTCTCCTACCACAGATATAGGTGACACTGATTTTAGATATTAAAACTAAGGGTTCTCCTACCACATACATAGGTGACGCTGATTTTAGATATTAAAAGTAAGGGTTCTCCTACCACAGATATAGGTGACGCTGATTTTAGATATTAAAACTAAGGGTTCTCCTACCACAGACATAGGTGACGTTGATTTTAGATATTAAAACTAAGGGTTCTCCTACCACATACATAGGTGACGCTGATTTTAGATATTAAAACTAAGGGTTCTCCTACCACAGACAGTAGTCAGTGTTTCTGTATTGACTTGGTTTATTAAATAAACATCTATTATTGAAATTTACTGTTCCTAAATGATGGAATTGTTATTAAAAGTAAGGGTTCTCCTACCACAGATATAGGTGACGCAGATTTTAGATATTAAAACTAAGGGTTCTCCTACCACAGACATAGGTGACGTTGATTTTAGATATTAAAACTAAGGGTTCTCCTACCACAGACATAGGTGACGCTGATTTTAGATATTAAAACTAAGGGTTCTCCTACCACAGACATAGGTGACGCTGATTTTAGATATTAAAACTAAGGGTTCTCCTACCACAGACATAGGTGACGCTGATTTTAGATATTAAAGCTAAGGGTTCTCCTACCACAGACATAGGTGACGTTGATTTTAGATATTAAAACTAAGGGTTCTCCTACCACAGACATAGGTGACGTTGATTTTAGATATTAAAACTAAGGGTTCTCCTACCACATACATAGGTGACGCTGATTTTAGATATTAAAACTAAGGGTTCTCCTACCACAGACATAGGTGACGCTGATTTTAGATATTAAAACTAAGGGTTCTCCTACCACATACATAGGTGACGCTGATTTTAGATATTAAAACTAAGGGTTCTCCTACCACAGACATAGGTGACGTTGATTTTAGATATTAAAACTAAGGGTTCTCCTACCACACACATAGGTGACGCTGATCTTATATATTAAAACTAAGGGTTCTCCTACCTCATACATAGGTGACGCTGATCTTAGATATTAAAACTAAGGGTTCTCCTACCACAGACAGTAGTCAGTGTTTCTGTATTGACTTGGTTTATTAAATAAACATCTATTATTGAAATTTACTGTTCCTAAATGATGGAATTGTTATTAAAAGTAAGGGTTCTCCTACCACAGATTTAGGTGACACTGATTTTAGATATTAAAACTAAGGGTTCTCCTACCACATACATAGGTGACGCTGATTTTAGATTATTAAAACTAAAGGTTCTCCTACCACAGACAGTAGTCAGTGTTTCTGTATTGACTTGGTTTATTAAATAAACATCTATTATTGAAATTTACTGTTCCTAAATGATGGAATTGTTATTAAAAGTAAGGGTTCTCCTACCACGGATATAGGTGAAGCAGATTTTAGATATTAAAACTAAGGGTTCTCCTACCACAGACATAGGTGACGCTGATTTTAGATATTAAAACTCAGGGTTCTATTACCACAGACATAGGTGACGCTGATTTTAGATATTAAATCTACGGGTTCTCCTACCACAGACATAGGTGACGCTGATTTTAGATATTAAAACTAAGTGTTCTCCTACCACAGACATAGGTGACGCTGATTTTAGATATTAAAACTAAGGGTTCTCCTACCACAGACATAGGTGACGCCGATTTTAGATATTAAAACTAAGGGTTCTCCTACCACAGACATAGGTGACGCTGATTTTAGATATTAAAACTCAGGGTTCTCTTACCACAGACATAGGTGACGCTGATTTTAGATATTAAAACTAAGGGTTCTCCTACCACAGACATAGGTGACGCTTATTTTAGATATTAAAACTAAGGGTTCTCCTACCACAGACATAGGTGACGCTGATTTTAGATATTAAAACTAAGGGTTCTCCTACCACAGACATAGGTGACGCTGATTTTAGATATTAAAACTAAGGGTTCTCCTACTACAGACATAGGTGACGCTGATTTTAGATATTAAAACTCAGGGTTCTCCTACCACATACATAGGTTACGCTGATTTTAGATATTAAAACTAAGGGTTCTCCTACTACAGACAGTAGTCAGTGTTTCTGTATTGACTTGGTTTATTAAATAAACATCTATAATTGAAATGTTTTGTTCCTAAATGATGGAATTGTTATTAAAAGTAAGGGTTCTCCTACCACAGATATAGGTGACACTGATTTTAGATATTAAAACTAAGGGTTCTCCTACCACATACATAGGTGACGCTGATTTTAGATATTAAAACTAAGGGTTCTCCTACCACAGATATAGGTTACACTGATTTTAGATATTAAAACTAAGGGTTCTCCTACCACATACATAGGTGACGCTGATTTTAGATATTAAAACTAAGGGTTCTCCTACCACAGACATAGGTGACGCTGATTTTAGATATTAAAACTAAGGGTTCTCCTACCAGAGACAGTAGTCAGTGTTTCTGTATTGACTTGGTTTATTAAATAAACATCTATTATTGAAATTTCCTGTTCCTAAATGATGGAATTGTTATTAAAAGTAAGGGTTCTCCTACCATAGATATAGGTGACGCAGATTTTAGATATTAAAACTAAGGGTTCTCCTACCACATACATAGGTGACGCTGATTTTAGATATTAAAACTAAGGGTTCTCCTACCACATACATAGGTGACGCTGATTTTAGATATTAAAACTAAGGGTTCTCCTACCACAGATATAGGCGACACTGATTTTAGATATTAAAACTAAGGGTTCTCCTACCACATACTTAGGTGACGCTGATTTTAGATATTAAAAGTAAGGGTTCTCCTACCACAGATATAGGTGACGCTGATTTTAGATATTAAAACTAAGGGTTCTCCTACCACAGACATAGGTGACGTTGATTTTAGATATTAAAACTAAGGGTTCTCCTACCACATACATAGGTGACGCTGATTTTAGATATTAAAACTAAGGGTTCTCCTACCACAGACAGTAGTCAGTGTTTCTGTATTGACTTGGTTTATTAAATAAACATCTATTATTGAAATTTACTGTTCCTAAATGATGGAATTGTTATTAAAAGTAAGGGTTCTCCTACCACTGATATAGGTGACGCAGATTTTAGATATTAAAACTAAGGGTTCTCCTACCACAGACATAGGTGACGTTGATTTTAGATATTAAAACTAAGGGTTCTCCTACCACAGACATAGGTGACGCTGATTTTAGATATTAAAACTAAGGGTTCTCCTACTACAGACATAGGTGACGCTGATTTTAGATATTAAAACTCAGGGTTCTCCTACCACATACATAGGTTACGCTGATTTTAGATATTAAAACTAAGGGTTCTCCTACCACAGACAGTAGTCAGTGTTTCTGTATTGACTTGGTTTATTAAATAAACATCTATAATTGAAATTTTTTGTTCCTAAATGATGGAATTGTTATTAAAAGTAAGGGTTCTCCTACCACAGATATAGGTGACACTGATTTTAGATATTAAAACTAAGGGTTCTCCTACCACATACATAGGTGACGCTGATTTTAGATATTAAAACTAAGGGTTCTCCTACCACAGATATAGGTTACACTGATTTTAGATATTAAAACTAAGGGTTCTCCTACCACATACATAGGTGACGCTGATTTTAGATATTAAAACTAAGGGTTCTCCTACCACAGACATAGGTGACGCTGATTTTAGATATTAAAACTAAGGGTTCTCCTACCAGAGACAGTAGTCAGTGTTTCTGTATTGACTTGGTTTATTAAATAAACATCTATTATTGAAATTTCCTGTTCCTAAATGATGGAATTGTTATTAAAAGTAAGGGTTCTCCTACCATAGATATAGGTGACGCAGATTTTAGATATTAAAACTAAGGGTTCTCCTACCACATACATAGGTGACGCTGATTTTAGATATTAAAACTAAGGGTTCTCCTACCACATACATAGGTGACGCTGATTTTAGATATTAAAACTAAGGGTTCTCCTACCACAGATATAGGTGACACTGATTTTAGATATTAAAACTAAGGGTTCTCCTACCACATACATAGGTGACGCTGATTTTAGATATTAAAAGTAAGGGTTCTCCTACCACAGATATAGGTGACGCTGATTTTAGATATTAAAACTAAGGGTTCTCCTACCACAGACATAGGTGACGTTGATTTTAGATATTAAAGCTAAGGGTTCTCCTACCACATACATAGGTGACGCTGATTTTAGATATTAAAACTAAGGGTTCTCCTACCACAGACAGTAGTCAGTGTTTCTGTATTGACTTGGTTTATTAAATAAACATCTATTATTGAAATTTACTGTTCCTAAATGATGGAATTGTTATTAAAAGTAAGGGTTCTCCTACCACAGATATAGGTGACGCAGATTTTAGATATTAAAACTAAGGGTTCTCCTACCACAGACATAGGTGACGTTGATTTTAGATATTAAAACTAAGGGTTCTCCTACCACAGACATAGGTGACGCTGATTTTAGATATTAAAACTAAGGGTTCTCCTACCACAGACATAGGTGACGCTGATTTTAGATATTAAAACTAAGGGTTCTCCTACCACATACATAGGTGACGCTGATTTTAGATATTAAAACTAAGGGTTCTCCTCCTACAGACATAGGTGACGCTGATTTTAGATATTAAAACTAAGGGTTCTCCTACCACATACATAGGTGACGCTGATTTTAGATATTAAAAGTAAGGGTTCTCCTACCACAGACATAGGTGACGTTGATTTTAGATATTAAAACTAAGGGTTCTCCTACCACACACATAGGTGACGCTGATCTTATATATTAAAACTAAGGGTTCTCCTACCACAGACAGTAGTCAGTGTTTCTGTATTGACTTGGTTTATTAAATAAACATCTATTATTGAAATTTACTGTTCCTAAATGATGGAATTGTTATTAAAAGTAAGGGTTCTCCTACCACAGATATAGGTGAAGCAGATTTTAGATATTAAAACTAAGGGTTCTCCTACCACATACATAGGTGACGCTGATTTTAGATTATTAAAACTAAGGGTTCTCCTACCACAGACAGTAGTCAGTGTTTCTGTATTGACTTGGTTTATTAAATAAACATCTATTATTGAAATTTACTGTTCCTAAATGATGGAATTGTTATTAAAAGTAAGGGTTCTCCTACCACAGATATAGGTGAAGCAGATTTTAGATATTAAAACTAAGGGTTCTCCTACCACAGACATAGGTGACGCTGATTTTAGATATTAAAACTCAGGGTTCTCTTACCACAGACATAGGTGACGCTGATTTTAGATATTAAATCTACGGGTTTTCCTACCACAGACATAGGTGACGCTGATTTTAGATATTAAAACTAAGTGTTCTCCTACCACAGACATAGGTGACGCTGATTTTAGATATTAAAGCTAAGGGTTCTCCTACCACAGACATAGGTGACGCTGATTTTAGATATTAAAACTAAGGGTTCTCCTACCACAGACATAGGTGACGCTGATTTTAGATATTAAAAGTAAGGGTTCTCTTACCACAGACATAGGTGACGCTGATTTTAGATATTAAAACTAAGGGTTCTCCTACCACAGACATAGGTGACGCTTATCTTAGATATTAAAACTAAGGGTTCTCCTACCACAGACATAGGTGACGCTGATTTTAGATATTAAAACTAAGGGTTCTCCTACCACAGACATAGGTGACGCTGATTTTAGATATTAAAACTAAGGGTTCTCCTACCACAGACATAGGTGACGCTGATTTTAGATATTAAAACTCAGGGTTCTCCTACCATATACATAGGTTACGCTGATTTTAGATATTAAAACTAAGGGTTCTCCTACCACAGACAGTAGTCAGTCTTTCTGTATTGACTTGGTTTATTAAATAAACATCTATAATTGAATTTTTTTGTTCCTAAATGATGGAATTGTTATTAAAAGTAAGGGTTCTCCTACCACAGATATAGGTGACACTGATTTTAGATATTAAAACTAAGGGTTCTCCTACCACATACATAGGTGACGCTGATTTTAGATATTAAAACTAAGGATTCTCCTACCACAGATATAGGTTACACTGATTTTAGATATTAAAACTAAGGGTTCTCCTACCACATACATAGGTGACGCTGATTTTAGATATTAAAACTAAGGGTTCTCCTACCACAGACATAGGTGACGCTGATTTTAGATATTAAAACTAAGGGTTCTCCTACCACAGACATAGGTGACGCTGATTTTAGATATTAAAACTAAGGGTTCTCCTACCACATACATAGGTGACGCTGATCTTAGATATTAAAACTAAGGGTTCTCCTACCACAGATATAGGTGACACTGATTTTAGATATTAAAACTAAGGGTTCTCCTACAACATACATAGGTGACACTGATTTTAGATATTAAAACTAAGGGTTCTCCTACCACATACATAGGTGACGCTGATCTTAGATATTAAAACTAAGGGTTCTCCTACCAGAGACAGTAGTCAGTGTTTCTGTATTGACTTGGTTTATTAAATAAACATCTATTATTGAAATTTCCTGTTCCTAAATGATGGAATTGTTATTAAAAGTAAGGGTTCTCCTACCATAGATATAGGTGACGCAGATTTTAGATATTTAAACTAAGGGTTCTCCTACCACATACATAGGTGACGCTGATTTTAGATATTAAAACTAAGGGTTCTCCTACCACATACATAGGTGACGCTGATTTTAGATATTAAAACTAATGTTTCTCCTACCACAGATATAGGTGACACTGATTTTAGATATTAAAACTAAGGGTTCTCCTACCACATACATAGGTGACGCTGATTTTAGATATTAAAAGTAAGGGTTCTCCTACCACATACATAGGTGACGCTGATTTTAGATATTAAAACTAAGGGTTCTCCTACCATAGACATAGGTGACGTTGATTTTAGATATTAAAACTAAGGGTTCTCCTACCACATACATAGGTGACGCTGATTTTAGATATTAAAACTAAGGGTTCTCCTACCACAGACAGTAGTCAGTGTTTCTGTATTGACTTGGTTTATTAAATAAACATCTATTATTGAAATTTACTGTTCCTAAATGATGTAATTGTTATTAAAAGTAAGGGTTCTCCTACCACAGATATAGGTGACGCAGATTTTAGATATTAAAACTAAGGGTTCTCCTACCACAGACATAGGTGACGCTGATTTTAGATATTAAAATTCAGGGTTCTCTTACCACAGACATAGGTGACGCTGATTTTAGATATTAAATCTACGGGTTCTCCTACCACAGACATAGGTGACGCTGATTTTAGATATTAAAACTAAGTGTTCTCCTACCACAGACATAGGTGACGCTGATTTTAGATATTTAAACTAAGGGTTCTCCTACCACAGACATAGGTGACGCTGATTTTAGATATTAAAACTAAGGGTTCTCCTACCACAGACATAGGTGACGCTGATTTTAGATATTAAAACTAAGGGTTCTCCTACCACATACATAGGTGACGCTGATTTTAGATATTAAAACTAAGGGTTCTCCTACCACAGACAGTAGTCAGTGTTTCTGTATTGACTTGGTTTATGAAATAAACATCTATTATTGAAATTTATTGTTCCTAAATGATGGAATTGTTATTAAAAGGAAGGGTTCTCCTACCACAGATATAGGTAACACTGATTTTAGATATTAAAACTAAGGGTTCTCCTACTACATACATAGGTGACGCTGATTTTAGATATTAAAACTAAGGGTTCTCCTACCACAGATATAGGTGACGCTGATTTCAGATATTAAAACTCAGGGTTCTCTTACCACAGACATAGGTGACGCTGATTTTAGATATTAAATCTACGGGTTCTCCTACCACAGACATAGGTGACGCTGATTTTAGATATTAAAACTAAGGGTTCTCCTACCACAGACATAGGTGACGCTGATTTTAGATATTAAAACTAAGGGTTCTCCTACCACAGACATAGATGACGCTGATTTTAGATATTAAAACTAAGGGTTCTCCTACCACAGACATAGGTGACGCTGATTTTAGATATTAAAACTCAGGGTTCTCCTACCACAGACATAGGTGACGCTGATTTTAGATATTAAAGCTAAGGGTTCTCCTACCACAGACATAGGTGACGTTGATTTTAGATATTAAAACTAAGGGTTCTCCTACCACAGACATAGGTGACGTTGATTTTAGATATTAAAACTAAGGGTTCTCCTACCACATACATAGGTGACGCTGATTTTAGATATTAAAACTAAGGGTTCTCCTACCACAGACATAGGTGACGCTGATTTTAGATATTAAAACTAAGGGTTCTCCTACCACATACATAGGTGACGCTGATTTTAGATATTAAAACTAAGGGTTCTCCTACCACAGACATAGGTGACGTTGATTTTAGATATTAAAACTAAGGGTTCTCCTACCTCATACATAGGTGACGCTGATCTTAGATATTAAAACTAAGGGTTCTCCTACCACAGACAGTAGTCAGTGTTTCTGTATTGACTTGGTTTATTAAATAAACATCTATTATTGAAATTTACTGTTCCTAAATGATGGAATTGTTATTAAAAGTAAGGGTTCTCCTACCACAGATTTAGGTGACACTGATTTTAGATATTAAAACTAAGGGTTCTCCTACCACATACATAGGTGACGCTGATTTTAGATTATTAAAACTAAGGGTTCTCCTACCACAGACAGTAGTCAGTGTTTCTGTATTGACTTGGTTTATTAAATAAACATCTATTATTGAAATTTATTGTTCCTAAATGATGGAATTGTTATTAAAAGTAAGGGTTCTCCTACCACAGATATAGGTGAAGCAGATTTTAGATATTAAAACTAAGGGTTCTCCTACCACAGACATAGGTGACGCTGATTTTAGATATTAAAACTCAGGGTTCTCTTACCACAGACATAGGTGACGCTGATTTTAGATATTAAATCTACGGGTTCTCCTACCACAGACATAGGTGACGCTGATTTTAGATATTAAAACTAAGTGTTCTCCTACCACAGACATAGGTGACGCTGATTTTAGATATTAAAACTAAGGGTTCTCCTACCACAGACATAGGTGACGCTGATTTTAGATATTAAAACTAAGGGTTCTCCTACCACAGACATAGGTGACGCTGATTTTAGATATTAAAACTCAGGGTTCTCTTACCACAGACATAGGTGACGCTGATTTTAGATATTAAATCTACGGGTTCTCCTACCACAGACATAGGTGACGCTGATTTTAGATATTAAAACTAAGTGTTCTCCTACCACAGACATAGGTGACGCTGATTTTAGATATTAAAACTAAGGGTTCTCCTACCACAGACATAGGTGACGCTGATTTTAGATATTAAAACTAAGGGTTCTCCTACCACAGACATAGGTGACGCTGATTTTAGATATTAAAACTCAGGGTTCTCTTACCACAGACATAGGTGACGCTGATTTTAGATATTAAAACTAAGGGTTCTCCTACCACAGAATTAGGTGACGCTTATTTTAGATATTAAAACTAAGGGTTCTCCTACCACAGACATAGGTGACGCTGATTTTAGATATTAAAACTAAGGGTTCTCCTACCACAGACATAGGTGACGCTGATTTTAGATATTAAAACTAAGGGTTCTCCTACCACAGACATAGGTGACGCTGATTTTAGATATTAAAACTAAGGGTTCTCCTACCACAGACATAGGTGACGCTGATTTTAGATATTAAAACTAAGGGTTCTCCTACCACAGACATAGGTGACGCTGATTTTAGATATTAAAACTAAGGGTTCTCCTACCACATACATAGGTGACGCTGATTTTAGATATTAAAACTAAGGGTTCTCCTACCACAGACAGTAGTCAGTCTTTCTGTATTGACTTGGTTTATTAAATAAACATCTATAATTGAAATTTTTTGTTCCTAAATGATGGAATTGTTATTAAAAGTAAGGGTTCTCCTACCACAGATATAGGTGACACTGATTTTAGATATTAAAACTAAGGGTTCTCCTACCACATACATAGGTGACGCTGATTTTAGATATTAAAACTAAGGATTCTCCTACCACAGATATAGGTTACACTGATTTTAGATATTAAAACTAAGGGTTCTCCTACCACATACATAGGTGACGCTGATTTTAGATATTAAAACTAAGGGTTCTCCTACCACAGACATAGGTGACGCTGATTTTAGATATTAAAACTAAGGGTTCTCCTACCACAGACATAGGTGACGCTGATTTTAGATATTAAAACTAAGGGTTCTCCTACAACATACATAGGTGACGCTGATCTTAGATATTAAAACTAAGGGTTCTCCTACCACATATATAGGTGACACTGATTTTAGATATTAAAACTAAGGGTTCTCCTACAACATACATAGGTGACACTGATTTTAGATATTAAAACTAAGGGTTCTCCTACCACATACATAGGTGACGCTGATCTTAGATATTAAAACTAAGGGTTCTCCTACCAGAGACAGTAGTCAGTGTTTCTGTATTGACTTGGTTTATTAAATAAACATCTATTATTGAAATTTCCTGTTCCTAAATGATGGAATTGTTATTAAAAGTAAGGGTTCTCCTACCATAGATATAGGTGACGCAGATTTTAGATATTTAAACTAAGGGTTCTCCTACCACATACATAGGTGACGCTGATTTTAGATATTAAAACTAAGGGTTCTCCTACCACATACATAGGTGACGCTGATTTTAGATATTAAAACTAAGGTTTCTCCTACCACAGATATAGGTGACACTGATTTTAGATATTAAAACTAAGGGTTCTCCTACCACATACATAGGTGACGCTGATTTTAGATATTAAAAGTAAGGGTTCTCCTACCACAGATATAGGTGACGCTGATTTTAGATATTAAAACTAAGGGTTCTCCTACCATAGACATAGGTGACGTTGATTTTAGATATTAAAACTAAGGGTTCTCCTACCACATACATAGGTGACGCTGATTTTAGATATTAAAACTAAGGGTTCTCCTACCACAGACAGTAGACAGTGTTTCTGTATTGACTTGGTTTATTAAATAAACATCTATTATTGAAATTTACTGTTCCTAAATGATGTAATTGTTATTAAAAGTAAGGGTTCTCCTACCACAGATATAGGTGACGCAGATTTTAGATATTAAAACTAAGGGTTCTCCTACCACAGACATAGGTGACGCTGATTTTAGATATTAAAACTCAGGGTTCTCTTACCACAGACATAGGTGATGCTGATTTTAGATATTAAATCTACGGGTTCTCCTACCACAGACATAGGTGACGCTGATTTTAGATATTAAAACTAAGTGTTCTCCTACCACAGACATAGGTGACGCTGATTTTAGATATTTAAACTAAGGGTTCTCCTACCACAGACATAGGTGACGCTGATTTTAGATATTAAAACTAAGGGTTCTCCTACCACAGACATAGGTGACGCTGATTTTAGATATTAAAACTCAGGGTTCTCCTACCATATACATAGGTTACGCTGATTTTAGATATTAAAACTAAGGGTTCTCCTACCACAGACAGTAGTCAGTCTTTCTGTATTGACTTGGTTTATTAAATAAACATCTATAATTGAAATTTTTTGTTCCTAAATGATGGAATTGTTATTAAAAGTAAGGGTTCTCCTACCACAGATATAGGTGACACTGATTTTAGATATTAAAACTAAGGGTTCTCCTACCACATACATAGGTGACGCTGATTTTAGATATTAAAACTAAGGATTCTCCTACCACAGATATAGGTTACACTGATTTTAGATATTAAAACTAAGGGTTCTCCTACCACATACATAGGTGACGCTGATTTTAGATATTAAAACTAAGGGTTCTCCTACCACAGACATAGGTGACGCTGATTTTAGATATTAAAACTAAGGGTTCTCCTACCACAGACATAGGTGACGCTGATTTTAGATATTAAAACTAAGGGTTCTCCTACCACATACATAGGTGACGCTGATCTTAGATATTAAAACTAAGGGTTCTCCTACCACAGATATAGGTGACACTGATTTTAGATATTAAAACTAAGGGTTCTCCTACAACATACATTGGTGACACTGATTTTAGATATTAAAACTAAGGGTTCTCCTACCACATACATAGGTGACGCTGATCTTAGATATTATAACTAAGGGTTCTCCTACCAGAGACAGTAGTCAGTGTTTCTGTATTGACTTGGTTTATTAAATAAACATCTATTATTGAAATTTCCTGTTCCTAAATGATGGAATTGTTATTAAAAGTAAGGGTTCTCCTACCATAGATATAGGTGACGCAGATTTTAGATATTTAAACTAAGGGTTCTCCTACCACATACATAGGTGACGCTGATTTTAGATATTAAAACTAAGGGTTCTCCTACCACATACATAGGTGACGCTGATTTTAGATATTAAAACTAAGGTTTCTCCTACCACAGATATAGGTGACACTGATTTTAGATATTAAAACTAAGGGTTCTCCTACCACATACATAGGTGACGCTGATTTTAGATATTAAAAGTAAGGGTTCTCCTACCACAGATATAGGTGACGCTGATTTTAGATATTAAAACTAAGGGTTCTCCTACCATAGACATAGGTGACGTTGATTTTAGATATTAAAACTAAGGGTTCTCCTACCACATACATAGGTGACGCTGATTTTAGATATTAAAACTAAGGGTTCTCCTACCACAGACAGTAGTCAGTGTTTCTGTATTGACTTGGTTTATTAAATAAACATCTATTATTGAAATTTACTGTTCCTAAATGATGTAATTGTTATTAAAAGTAAGGGTTCTCCTACCACAGATATAGGTGACGCAGATTTTAGATATTAAAACTAAGGGTTCTCCTACCACAGACATAGGTGACGCTGATTTTAGATATTAAAATTCAGGGTTCTCTTACCACAGACATAGGTGACGCTGATTTTAGATATTAAATCTACGGGTTCTCCTACCACAGACATAGGTGACGCTGATTTTAGATATTAAAACTAAGTGTTCTCCTACCACAGACATAGGTGACGCTGATTTTAGATATTTAAACTAAGGGTTCTCCTACCACAGACATAGGTGACGCTGATTTTAGATATTAAAACTAAGGGTTCTCCTACCACAGACATAGGTGACGCTGATTTTAGATATTAAAACTAAGGGTTCTCCTACCACATACATAGGTGACGCTGATTTTAGATATTAAAACTAAGGGTTCTCCTACCACAGACAGTAGTCAGTGTTTCTGTATTGACTTGGTTTATGAAATAAACATCTATTATTGAAATTTATTGTTCCTAAATGATGGAATTGTTATTAAAAGGAAGGGTTCTCCTACCACAGATATAGGTAACACTGATTTTAGATATTAAAACTAAGGGTTCTCCTACTACATACATAGGTGACGCTGATTTTAGATATTAAAACTAAGGGTTCTCCTACCACAGATATAGGTGACGCTGATTTTAGATATTAAAACTAAGGGTTCTCCTACCACAGACATAGGTGACGCTGATTTCAGATATTAAAACTCAGGGTTCTCTTACCACAGACATAGGTGACGCTGATTTTAGATATTAAATCTACGGGTTCTCCTACCACAGACATAGGTGACGCTGATTTTAGATATTAAAACTAAGGGTTCTCCTACCACAGACATAGGTGACGCTGATTTTAGATGTTAAAACTAAGGGTTCTCCTACCACAGACATAGATGACGCTGATTTTAGATATTAAAACTAAGGGTTCTCCTACCACAGACATAGGTGACGCTGATTTTAGATATTAAAACTCAGGGTTCTCCTACCACAGACATAGGTGACGCTGATTTTAGATATTAAAGCTAAGGGTTCTCCTACCACAGAAATAGGTGACGTTGATTTTAGATATTAAAACTAAGGGTTCTCCTACCACAGACATAGGTGACGTTGATTTTAGATATTAAAACTAAGGGTTCTCCTACCACATACATAGGTGACGCTGATTTTAGATATTAAAACTAAGGGTTCTCCTACCACAGACATAGGTGACGCTGATTTTAGATATTAAAACTAAGGGTTCTCCTACCACATACATAGGTGACGCTGATTTTAGATATTAAAACTAAGGGTTGTCCTACCACAGACATAGGTGACGTTGATTTTAGATATTAAAACTAAGGGTTCTCCTACCTCATACATAGGTGACGCTGATCTTAGATATTAAAACTAAGGGTTCTCCTACCACAGACAGTAGTCAGTGTTTCTGTATTGACTTGGTTTATTAAATAAACATCTATTATTGAAATTTACTGTTCCTAAATGATGGAATTGTTATTAAAAGTAAGGGTTCTCCTACCACAGATTTAGGTGACACTGATTTTAGATATTAAAACTAAGGGTTCTCCTACCACATACATAGGTGACGCTGATTTTAGATTATTAAAACTAAGGGTTCTCCTACCACAGACAGTAGTCAGTGTTTCTGTATTGACTTGGTTTATTAAATAAACATCTATTATTGAAATTTACTGTTCCTAAATGATGGAATTGTTATTAAAAGTAAGGGTTCTCCTACCACAGATATAGGTGAAGCAGATTTTAGATATTAAAACTAAGGGTTCTCCTACCACAGACATAGGTGACGCTGATTTTAGATATTAAAACTCAGGGTTCTCTTACCACAGACATAGGTGACGCTGATTTTAGATATTAAATCTACGGGTTCTCCTACCACAGACATAGGTGACGCTGATTTTAGATATTAAAACTAAGTGTTCTCCTACCACAGACATAGGTGACACTGATTTTAGATATTAAAACTAAGGGTTCTCCTACCACAGACATAGGTGACGCTGATTTTAGATATTAAAACTAAGGGTTCTCCTACCACAGACATAGGTGACGCTGATTTTAGATATTAAAACTCAGGGTTCTCTTACCACAGACATAGGTGATGCTGATTTTAGATATTAAATCTACGGGTTCTCCTACCACAGACATAGGTGACGCTGATTTTAGATATTAAAACTAAGTGTTCTCCTACCACAGACATAGGTGACGCTGATTTTAGATATTAAAACTAAGGGTTCTCCTACCACAGACATAGGTGACGCTGATTTTAGATATTAAAACTAAGGGTTCTCCTACCACAGACATAGGTGACGCTGATTTTAGATATTAAAACTCAGGGTTCTCTTACCACAGACATAGGTGACGCTGATTTTAGATATTAAAACTAAGGGTTCTCCTACCACAGACATAGGTGACGCTTATTTTAGATATTAAAACTAAGGGTTCTCCTACCACAGACATAGGTGACGCTGATTTTAGATATTAAAACTAAGGGTTCTCCTACCACAGACATAGGTGACGCTGATTTTAGATATTAAAACTAAGGGTTCTCCTACCACAGACATAGGTGACGCTGATTTTAGATATTAAAACTCAGGGTTCTCCTACCACATACATAGGTTACGCTGATTTTAGATATTAAAACTAAGGGTTCTCCTACCACAGACAGTAGTCAGTCTTTCTGTATTGACTTGGTTTATTAAATAAACATCTATAATTGAAATTTTTTGTTCCTAAATGATGGAATTGTTATTAAAAGTAAGGGTTCTCCTACCACAGATATAGGTGACACTGATTTTAGATATTAAAACTAAGGGTTCTCCTACCACATACATAGGTGACGCTGATTTTAGATATTAAAACTAAGGATTCTCCTACCACAGATATAGGTTACACTGATTTTAGATATTAAAACTAAGGGTTCTCCTACCACATACATAGGTGACGCTGATTTTAGATATTAAAACTAAGGGTTCTCCTACCACAGACATAGGTGACGCTGATTTTAGATATTAAAACTAAGGGTTCTCCTACCACAGACATAGGTGACGCTGATTTTAGATATTAAAACTAAGGGTTCTCCTACCACATACATAGGTGACGCTGATCTTAGATATTAAAACTAAGGGTTCTCCTACCACATATATAGGTGACACTGATTTTAGATATTAAAACTAAGGGTTCTCCTACAACATACATAGGTGACACTGATTTTAGATATTAAAACTAAGGGTTCTCCTACCACATACATAGGTGACGCTGATCTTAGATATTAAAACTAAGGGTTCTCCTACCAGAGACAGTAGTCAGTGTTTCTGTATTGACTTGGTTTATTAAATAAACATCTATTATTGAAATTTCCTGTTCCTAAATGATGGAATTGTTATTAAAAGTAAGGGTTCTCCTACCATAGATATAGGTGACGCAGATTTTAGATATTTAAACTAAGGGTTCTCCTACCACATACATAGGTGACGCTGATTTTAGATATTAAAACTAAGGGTTCTCCTACCACATACATAGGTGACGCTGATTTTAGATATTAAAACTAAGGTTTCTCCTACCACAGATATAGGTGACACTGATTTTAGATATTAAAACTAAGGGTTCTCCTACCACATACATAGGTGACGCTGATTTTAGATATTAAAAGTAAGGGTTCTCCTACCACAGATATAGGTGACGCTGATTTTAGATATTAAAACTAAGGGTTCTCCTACCATAGACATAGGTGACGTTGATTTTAGATATTAAAACTAAGGGTTCTCCTACCACATACATAGGTGACGCTGATTTTAGATATTAAAACTAAGGGTTCTCCTACCACAGACAGTAGACAGTGTTTCTGTATTGACTTGGTTTATTAAATAAACATCTATTATTGAAATTTACTGTTCCTAAATGATGTAATTGTTATTAAAAGTAAGGGTTCTCCTACCACAGATATAGGTGACGCAGATTTTAGATATTAAAACTAAGGGTTCTCCTACCACAGACATAGCTGACGCTGATTTTAGATATTAAAACTCAGGGTTCTCTTACCACAGACATAGGTGATGCTGATTTTAGATATTAAATCTACGGGTTCTCCTACCACAGACATAGGTGACGCTGATTTTAGATATTAAAACTAAGTGTTCTCCTACCACAGACATAGGTGACGCTGATTTTAGATATTTAAACTAAGGGTTCTCCTACCACAGACATAGGTGACGCTGATTTTAGATATTAAAACTAAGGGTTCTCCTACCACAGACATAGGTGACGCTGATTTTAGATATTAAAACTAAGGGTTCTCCTACCACATACATAGGTGACGCTGATTTTAGATATTAAAACTAAGGGTTCTCCTACCACAGACAGTAGTCAGTGTTTCTGTATTGACTTGGTTTATGAAATAAACATCTATTATTGAAATTTATTGTTCCTAAATGATGGAATTGTTATTAAAAGGAAGGGTTCTCCTACCACATATATAGGTAACACTGATTTTAGATATTAAAACTAAGGGTTCTCCTACCACATACATAGGTGACGCTGATTTTAGATATTAAAACTAAGGGTTCTCCTACCACAGATATAGGTGACGCTGATTTTAGATATTAAAACTAAGGGTTCTCCTACCACAGACATAGGTGACGCTGATTTCAGATATTAAAACTCAGGGTTCTCTTACCACAGACATAGGTGACGCTGATTTTAGATATTAAATCTACGGGTTCTCCTACCACAGACATAGGTGACGCTGATTTTAGATATTAAAACTAAGGGTTCTCCTACCACAGACATAGGTGACGCTGATTTTAGATATTAAAACTAAGGGTTCTCCTACCACAGACATAGATGACGCTGATTTTAGATATTAAAACTAAGGGTTCTCCTACCACAGACATAGGTGACGCTGATTTTAGATATTAAAACTCAGGGTTCTCCTACCACAGACATAGGTGACGCTGATTTTAGATATTAAAACTAAGGGTTCTCCTACCACAGACAGTAGTCAGTGTTTCTGTATTGACTTGGTTTATTAAATAAACATCTATTATTGAAATTTACTGTTCCTAAATGATGGAATTGTTATTAAAAGTAAGGGTTCTCCTACCACAGATATAGGTGACGCAGATTTTAGATATTAAAACTAAGGGTTCTCATACCACAGACATAGGTGACGCTGATTTTAGATATTAAAACTCAGGGTTCTCTTACCACAGACATAGGTGACGCTGATTTTAGATATTGAAACTAAAGGTTCTCCATCCACACACATAGTTGACGCTTATTTTAGATATTAAAACTCAGGGTTCTCCTACCACAGACATAGGTAACGCTGATTTTAGATATTAAAACTAAGGTTTCTCCTACCACAGACATAGGTGACGCTGATTTTAGATATTAAAACTAAGGGTTCTCCTACCACAGACATAGGTGACGCTGATTTTAGATATTAAAACTAAGGGTTCTCCTACAACAGACATAGGTGACGCTGATTTTAGATATTAAAACTAAGGGTTCTCCTACCACAGACATAGGTGACGCTGATTTTAGATATTAAAACTCAGGGTTCTCCTACCACAGACATAGGTGACGCTGATTTTAGATATTAAAACTAAGGGTTCTCCTACCACAGACAGTAGTCAGTGTTTCTGTATTGACTTGGTTTATTAAATAAACATCTATTATTGAAATTTACTGTTCCTAAATGATGGAATTGTTATTAAAAGTAAGGGTTCTCCTACCACAGATATAGGTGACGCATATTTTAGATATTAAAACTAAGGGTTCTCATACCACAGACATAGGTGACGCTGATTTTAGATATTAAAACTCAGGGTTCTCTTACCACAGACATAGGTGACGCTGATTTTAGATATTGAAACTAAAGGTTCTCCATCCACACACATAGTTGACGCTTATTTTAGATATTAAAACTCAGGGTTCTCCTACCACAGACATAGGTAACGCTGATTTTAAATATTAAAACTAAGGTTTCTCCTACCACAGACATAGGTGACGTTGATTTTAGATATTAAAACTAAGGGTTCTCCTACCACAGACATAGGTGACGCTGATTTTAGATATTAAAACTAAGGGTTCTCCTACCACAGACATAGGTGACGCTGATTTTAGATATTAAAACTAAGGGTTCTCCTACCACAGACATAGGTGACGCTGATTTTAGATATTAAAACTAAGGGTTCTCCTACCTCAGACATAGGTGACGTTGATTTTAGATATTAAAACTAAGGGTTCTCCTACCACATACATAGGTGACGCTGATCTTAGATATTAAAACTAAGGGTTCTCCTACCAGAGACAGTAGTCAGTGTTTCTGTATTGACTTGGTTTATTAAATAAACATCTATTATTGAAATTTACTGTTCCTAAATGATGGAATTGTTATTAAAAGTAAGGGTACTCCTACCACAGATATAGGTGACACTGATTTTAGATATTAAAACTAAGGGTTCTCCTACCACATACATAGATGACGCTGATTTTAGATATTAAAACTAAGGGTTCTCCTACTACAGACATAGGTGACGTTGATTTTAGATATTAAAACTAAGGGTTTTCCTACCACACACATAGGTGACGCTGATCTTAGATATTAAAACTAAGGGTTCTCCTACCACAGACAGTAGTCAGTGTTTCTGTATTGACTTGGTTTATTAAATAAACATCTATTATTGAAATTTACTGTTCCTAAATGATGGAATTGTTATTAAAAGTAAGGGTTCTCCTACCACAGATATAGGTGACACTGATTTTAGATATTAAAACTAAGGGTTCTCCTACCACATACATAGGTGACGCTGATTGTAGATATTAAAACTAAGGGTTCTCCTACCACAGACAGTAGTCAGTGTTTCTGTATTGACTTGGTTTATTAAATAAACATCTATTATTGAAATTTACTGTTCCGAAATGATGGAATTGTTATTAAAAGTAAGGGTTCTCCTACCACAGATATAGGTGACACTGATTTTAGATATTAAAACTAAGGGTTCTCCTACCACAGACATAGGTGACGTTGATTTTAGATATTAAAACTAAGGGTTCTCCTACCACAGACATAGGTGACGCTGATTTTAGATATTAAAACTAAGGGTTCTCCTACCACATACATAGGTGACGCTGATTTTAGATATTAAAACTAAGGGTTCTCCTACCACATACATAGGTGACACTGATTTTAGATATTAAAACTAAGGGTTCTCCTACCACATACATAGGTGACGCTGATTTTAGATATTAAAACTAAGGGTTCTCCTACCACAGACATAGGTGGCGTTGATTTTAGATATTAAAACTAAGGGTTCTCCTACCACACACATAGGTGACGCTGATCTTAGATATTAAAACTAAGGGTTCTCCTACCTCATACATAGGTGACGCTGATCTTAGATATTAAAACTAAGGGTTCTCCTACCACAGACAGTAGTCAGTGTTTCTGTATTGACTTGGTTAATTAAATAAACATCTATTATTGAAATTTACTGTTCCTAAATGATGGAATTGTTATTAAAAGTAAGGGTTCTCCTACCACAGATTTAGGTGACACTGATTTTAGATATTAAAACTCAGGGTTCTCCTACCACATACATAGGTGACGCTGATTTTAGATATTAAAACTAAGGGTTCTCCTACCACAGACAGTAGTCAGTGTTTCTGTATTGACTTGGTTTATTAAATAAACATCTATTATTGAAATTTACTGTTCCTAAATGATAGAATTGTTATTAAAAGTAAGGGTTCTCCTACCACAGATATAGGTGACGCAGATTTTAGATATTAAAACTAAGGGTTCTCCTACCACATACATAGGTGACGCTGATTTTAGATATTAAAACTAAGGGTTCTCCTACCACATACATAGGTGACGCTGATTTTAGATATTAAAACTAAGGGTTCTCCTACCACAGACATAGGTGACGTTGATTTTAGATATTAAAACTAAGTGTTCTCCTACCACAGACATAGGTGACGCTGATTTTAGATATTAAAACTAAGGGTGCTCCTACCACATACATAGGTGACGCTGATCTTAGATATTAAAACTAAGGGTTGTCCTACCAGAGACAGTAGTCAGTGTTTCTGTATTGACTTAGTTTATTAAATAAACATCTATTATTGAAATTTACTGTTCCGAAATGATGGAATTGTTATTAAAAGTAAGGGTTCTCCTACCACAGATATAGGTGACACTTATTTTAGAAATTAAAACTAAGGGTTCTCCTACCACAGACATAGGTGACGTTGATTTTAGATATTAAAACTAAGGGTTATCCTACCACAGACATAGGTGACGCTGATTTTAGATATTAAAACTAAGGGTTCTCCTACCACAGACATAGGTGACGTTGATTTTAGATATTAAAACTAAGGGTTCTCCTACCACAGACATAGGTGACGCTGATTTTAGATATTAAAACTGAGGGTTCTCCTACCACATACATAGGTGACGCTGATTTTAGATATTAAAACTAAGGGTTCTCCTACCACAGACATAGGTGACGTTGATTTTAGATATTAAAACTAAGGGTTCTCCTACCACATACATAGGTGACGCTGATTTTAGATATTAAAACTAAGGGTTCTCCTACCACATACATAGGTGACGCTGATTTTAGATATTAAAACTAAGGGTTCTCCTACCACATACATAGGTGACGCTGATTTTAGATATTAAAACTAAGGGTTCTCCTACCACAGACATAGGTGACGTTGATTTTAGATATTAAAACTAAGGGTTCTCCTACCACACACATAGGTGACGCTGATCTTATATATTAAAACTAAGGGTTCTCCTACCTCATACATAGGTGACGCTAATCTTAGATATTAAAACTAAGGGTTCTCCTACCACAGACAGTAGTCAGTGTTTCTGTATTGACTTGGTTTATTAAATAAACATCTATTATTGAAATTTACTGTTCCTAAATGATGGAATTGTTATTAAAAGTAAGGGTTCTCCTACCACAGATATAGGTGAAGCAGATTTTAGATATTAAAACTAAGGGTTCTCCTACCACAGACATAGGTGACGCTGATTTTAGATATTAAAACTCAGGGTTCTCTTACCACAGACATAGGTGACGCTGATTTTAGATATTAAATCTACGGGTTTTCCTACCACAGACATAGGTGACGCTGATTTTAGATATTAAAACTAAGTGTTCTCCTACCACAGACATAGGTGACGCTGATTTTAGATATTAAAACTAAGGGTTCTCCTACCACAGACATAGGTGACGCTGATTTTAGATATTAAAACTAAGGGTTCTCCTACCACAGACATAGGTGACGCTGATTTTAGATATTAAAACTCAGGGTTCTCTTACCACAGACATAGGTGACGCTGATTTTAGATATTAAAACTAAGGGTTCTCCTACCACAGACATAGGTGACGCTGAATTTAGATATTAAAACTCAGGGTTCTCTTACCACACACATAGGTGACGCTGATCTTAGATATTAAAACTAAGGGTTCTCCTACCACATACATAGGTGACACTGATTTTAGATATTAAAACTAAGGGTTCTCCTACCACATACATAGGTGACGCTGATCTTAGATATTAAAACTAAGGGTTCTCCTACCAGAGACAGTAGTCAGTGTTTCTGTATTGACTTGGTTTATTAAATAAACATCTATTATTGAAATTTACTGTTCCTAAATGATGGAATTGTTATTAAAAGTAAGGGTTCTCCTACCACAGATATAGGTGACGCAGATTTTAGATATTAAAACTAAGGGTTCTCCTACCACATACATAGGTGATGCTGATTTTAGATATTAAAACTAAGGGTTTTCCTACCACATACATAGGTGACGCTGATTTTAGATATTAAAACTAAGGGTTCTCCTACCACAGATATAGGTGACACTGATTTTAGATATTAAAACTAAGGGTTCTCCTACCACATACATAGGTGACGCTGATTTTAGATATTAAAACTAAGGGTTCTCCTACCACAGACATAGGTGACGTTGATTTTAGATATTAAAACTAAGGGTTCTCCTACCACATACATAGGTGACGCTGATTTTAGATATTAAAACTAAGGGTTCTCCTACCACAGACAGTAGTCAGTGTTTCTGTATTGACTTGGTTTATTAAATAAACATCTATTATTGAAATTTACTGTTCCTAAATGATGGAATTGTTATTAAAAGTAAGGGTTCTCCTACCACAGATATAGGTGACGCAGATTTTAGATATTAAAACTAAGGGTTCTCCTACCACAGACATAGGTGACGCTGATTTTAGATATTAAAACTCAGGGTTCTCTTACCACAGACATAGGTGACGCTGATTTTAGATATTAAATCTACGGGTTCTCCTACCACAGACATAGGTGACGCTGATTTTAGATATTAAAACTAAGGGTTCTCCTACCACAGACATAGGTGACGCTGATTTTAGATATTAAAACTAAGGGTTCTCCTACCACAGACATAGGTGACGCTGATTTTAGATATTAAAACTAAGGGTTCTCCTACCACAGACAGTAGTCAGTGTTTCTGTATTGACTTGGTTTATTAAATAAACATCTATTATTGAAATTTACTGTTCCTAAATGATGTAATTGTTATTAAAAGTAAGGGTTCTCCTACCACAGATATAGGTGACGCAGATTTTAGATATTAAAACTAAGGGTTCTCATACCACAGACATAGGTGACGCTGATTTTAGATATTAAAACTCAGGGTTCTCTTACCACAGACATAGGTGACGCTGATTTTAGATATTGAAACTAAGGGTTCTCCATCCACAGACATAGGTGACGCTGATTTTAGATATTAAAACTAAGGGTTCTCCTACCACAGACATAGGTGACGCTTATTTTAGATATTAAAACTCAGGGTTCTCCTACCACAGACATAGGTGACGCTGATTTTAGATATTAAAACTAAGGTTTCTCCTACCACTGACATAGGTGACGTTGATTTTAGATATTAAAACTAAGGGTTCTCCTACCACAGACATAGGTGACGCTGATTTTAGATATTAAAACTAAGGGTTCTCCTACCACAGACATAGGTGGCGCTGATTTTAGATATTAAAACTAAGGGTTCTCCTATCACAGACAGATGACGCTGATTTTAGATATTAAAACTAAGGGTTCTCCTACCCCAGACATAGGTGACGCTGATTTTAGATATTAAAACTAACGGTTCTCCTACCACATACATAGGTGACGCTGATTTTAGATATTAAAACTAAGGGTTCTCCTACCTCAGACATAGGTGACGTTGATTTTAGATATTAAAACTAAGGGTTCTCCTACCACATACATAGGTGACGCTGATCTTAGATATTAAAACTAAGGGTTCTCCTACCAGAGACAGTAGTCAGTGTTTCTGTATTGACTTGGTTTATTAAATAAACATCTATTATTGAAATTTACTGTTCCTAAATGATGGAATTGTTATTAAAAGTAAGGGTACTCCTACCACAGATATAGGTGACACTGATTTTAGATATTAAAACTAAGGGTTCTCCTACCACATACATAGATGACGCTGATTTTAGATATTAAAACTAAGGGTTCTCCTACTACAGACATAGGTGACGTTGATTTTAGATATTAAAACTAAGGGTTCTCCTACCACACACATAGGTGACGCTGATCTTAGATATTAAAACTAAGGGTTCTCCTACCACAGACAGTAGTCAGTGTTTCTGTATTGACTTGGTTTATTAAATAAACATCTATTATTGAAATTTACTGTTCCTAAATGATGGAATTGTTATTAAAAGTAAGGGTTCTCCTACCACAGATATAGGTGACACTGATTTTAGATATTAAAACTAAGGGTTCTCCTACCACATGCATAGGTGACGCTGATTGTAGATATTAAAACTAAGGGTTCTCCTACCACAGACAGTAGTCAGTGTTTCTGTATTGACTTGGTTTATTAAATAAACATCTATTATTGAAATTTACTGTTCCGAAATGATGGAATTGTTATTAAAAGTAAGGGTTCTCCTACCACAGATATAGGTGACACTGATTTTAGATATTAAAACTAAGGGTTCTCCTACCACAGACATAGGTGACGTTGATTTTAGATATTAAAACTAAGGGTTCTCCTACCACAGACATAGGTGACGCTGATTTTAGATATTAAAACTAAGGGTTCTCCTACCACAGACATAGGTGACGTTGATTTTAGATATTAAAACTAAGGGTTCTCCTACCACATACATAGGTGACGCTGATTTTAGATATTAAAACTAAGGGTTCTACTACCAAAGACATAGGTGACGCTGATTTTAGATATTAAAACTAAGGGTTCTCCTACCACATACATAGGTGACGCTGATTTTAGATATTAAAACTAAGGGTTCTCCTACCACAGACATAGGTGACGTTGATTTTAGATATTAAAACTAAGGGTTCTCCTACCAAACACATAGGTGACGCTGATCTTAGATATTAAAACTAAGGATTCTCCTACCTCATACATAGGTGACGCTGATCTTAGATATTAAAACTAAGGGTTCTCCTACCACAGACAGTAGTCAGTGTTTCTGTATTGACTTGGTTTATTAAATAAACATCTATTATTGGAATTTACTGTTCCTAAATGATGGAATTGTTATTAAAAGTAAGGGTTCTCCTACCACAGATTTAGGTGACATTGATTTTAGATATTAAAACTAAGGGTTCTCCTACCACATACATAGGTGACCATGATTTTAGATATTAAAACTAAGGGTTCTCCTACCACAGACAGTAGTCAGTGTTTCTGTATTGACTTGGTTTATTAAATAAACATCTATTATTGAAATTTACTGTTCCTAAATGATGGAATTGTTATTAAAAGTAAGGGTTCTCCTACAACAGATATAGGTGACGCAGATTTTAGATATTAAAACTCAGGGTTCTCTTACCACAGACATAGGTGACGCTGATTTTAGATATTAAATCTACGGGTTCTCCTACCACAGACATAGGTGACGCTGATTTTAGATATTAAAACTAAGTGTTCTCCTACCACAGACATAGGTGACGCTGATTTTAGATATCAAAACTAAGGGTTCTCCTACCACAGACATAGGTGACGCTGATTTTAGATATTAAAACTAAGGGTTCTCCTACCACAGACATAGGTGACGCTGATTTTAGATATTAAAACTCAGGGTTCTCTTACCACAGACATAGGTGACGCTGATTTTAGATATTAAAACTAAGGGTTCTCCTACCACAGACATAGGTGACGCTTATTTTAGATATTAAAACTAAGGGTTCTCCTACCACAGACATAGGTGACGCTGATTTTAGATATTAAAACTAAGGGTTCTCCTACCACAGACATAGGTGACGCTGATTTTAGATATTAAAACTAAGGGTTCTCCTACCACAGACATAGGTGACGCTGATTTTAGATATTAAAACTCAGGGTTCTCCTACCACATACATAGGTGACGCTGATTTTAGATATTAAAACTAAGGGTTCTCCTACCACAGACAGTAGTCAGTGTTTCTGTATTGACTTGGTTTATTAAATAAACATCTATAATTGAAATTTATTGTTCCTAAATGATGGAATTGTTATTAAAAGTAAGGGTTCTCCTACCACAGATATAGGTGACACTGATTTTAGATATTAAAACTAAGGGTTCTCCTACCACATACATAGGTGACGCTGATTTTAGATATTAAAACTAAGGGTTCTCCTACCACAGATATAGGTTACACTGATGTTAGATATTAAAACTAAGGGTTCTCCTACCACATACATAGGTGACGCTGATTTTAGATATTAAAACTAAGGGTTCTCCTACCACAGACATAGGTGACGCTGATTTTAGATATTAAAACTAAGGGTTCTCCTACCACAGACATAGGTGACGCTGATTTTAGATATTAAAACTAAGGGTTCTCCTACCACATACATAGGTGACGCTGATCTTAGATATTAAAACTAAGGGTTCTCCTACCACAGATATAGGTGACACTGATATTAGATATTAAAACTAAGGGTTCTCCTACCACATACATAGGTGACACTGATTTTAGATATTAAAATTAAGGGTTCTCCTACCACATACATAGGTGGCGCTGATCTTAGATATTAAAACTAAGGGTTCTCCTACCAGAGACAGTAGTCAGTGTTTCTGTATTGACTTGGTTTATTAAATAAACATCTATTATTGAAATTTACTGTTCCTTAATGATGGAATTGTTATTAAAAGTAAGGGTTCTCCTACCACAGATATAGGTGACGCAGATTTTAGATATTAAAACTAAGGGTTCTCCTACCACATACATAGGTGATGCTGATTTTAGATATTAAAACTAAGGGTTTTCCTACCACATACATAGGTGACGCTGATTTTAGATATTAAAACTAAGGGTTCTCCTACCACAAATATAGGTGACACTGATTTTAGATATTAAAACTAAGGGTTCTCCTACCACATACATAGGTGACGCTGATTTTAGATATTAGAACTAAGGGTTCTCCTACCACGTATATAGGTGACGCTGATTTTAAATATTAAAACTAAGGGTTCTCCTACCACATACATAGGTGACGCTGATTTTAGATATTAAAACTAAGGGTTCTCCTACCACAGACAGTAGTCAGTGTTTCTGTATTGACTTGGTTTATTAAATAAACATCTATTATGGAAATTTACTGTTCCTAAATGATGGAATTGTTATTAAAAGTAAGGGTTCTCCTACCACAGATATAGGTGACGCAGATTTTAGATATTAAAACTAAGGTATCTCCTACCGCAGACATATGTGACGCTGATTTTAGATATTAAAACTCAGGGTTCTCTTACCACAGACATAGGTGACGCTGATTTTAGATATTAAATCTACGGGTTCTCCTACCACAGACATAGGTGACGCTGATTTTAGATATTAAAACTAAGTGTTCTCCTACCACAGACATAGGTGACGCTGAATTTAGATATTAAAACTAAGGGTTCTCCTACCACAGACATAGGTGACGCTGATTTTAGATATTAAAACTAAGGGTTCTCCTACCACAGACATAGGTGACGCTGATTTTAGATATTAAAACTCAGGGTTCTCTTACCACAGACATAGGTGACGCTGATTTTAGATATTAAAACTAAGGGTTCTCCTACCACAGAAATAGGTGACGCTTATTTTAGATATTAAAACTAAGGGTTCTCCTACCACAGACATAGTTGACGCTGATTTTAGATATTAAAACTAAGGGTTCTCCTACCACAGACATAGGTGACGCTGATTTTAGATATTAAAACTAAGGGTTCTCCTACCACAGACATAGGTGACGTTGATTTTAGATATTAAAACTAAGGGTTCTCCTACCACATACATAGGTGACGCTGATTTTAGATATTAAAACTAAGGGTTCTACTACCAAAGACATAGGTGACGCTGATTTTAGATATTAAAACTAAGGGTTCTCCTACCACATACATAGGTGACGCTGATTTTAGATATTAAAACTAAGGGTTCTCCTACCACAGACATAGGTGACGTTGATTTTAGATATTAAAACTAAGGGTTCTCCTACCAAACACATAGGTGACGCTGATCTTAGATATTAAAACTAAGGATTCTCCTACCTCATACATAGGTGACGCTGATCTTAGATATTAAAACTAAGGGTTCTCCTACCACAGACAGTAGTCAGTGTTTCTGTATTGACTTGGTTTATTAAATAAACATCTATTATTGGAATTTACTGTTCCTAAATGATGGAATTGTTATTAAAAGTAAGGGTTCTCCTACCACAGATTTAGGTGACATTGATTTTAGATATTAAAACTAAGGGTTCTCCTACCACATACATAGGTGACCATGATTTTAGATATTAAAACTAAGGGTTCTCCTACCACAGACAGTAGTCAGTGTTTCTGTATTGACTTGGTTTATTAAATAAACATCTATTATTGAAATTTACTGTTCCTAAATGATGGAATTGTTATTAAAAGTAAGGGTTCTCCTACAACAGATATAGGTGACGCAGATTTTAGATATTAAAACTCAGGGTTCTCTTACCACAGACATAGGTGACGCTGATTTTAGATATTAAATCTACGGGTTCTCCTACCACAGACATAGGTGACGCTGATTTTAGATATTAAAACTAAGTGTTCTCCTACCACAGACATAGGTGACGCTGATTTTAGATATTAAAACTAAGGGTTCTCCTACCACAGATATAGGTGACGCTGATTTTAGATATTAAAACTCAGGGTTCTCTTACCACAGACATAGGTGACGCTGATTTTAGATATTAAAACTAAGGGTTCTCCTACCACAGACATAGGTGACGCTTATTTTAGATATTAAAACTAAGGGTTCTCCTACCACAGACATAGGTGACGCTGATTTTAGATATTAAAACTAAGGGTTCTCCTACCACAGACATAGGTGACGCTGATTTTAGATATTAAAACTAAGGGTTCTCCTACCACATACATAGGTGACGCTGATTTTAGATATTAAAACTAAGGGTTCTCCTACCACAGATATAGGTGACACTGATTTTAGATATTAAAACTAAGGGTTCTCCTACCACATACATAGGTGACGCTGATTTTAGATATTAAAACTAAGGGTTCTCCTACCACAGATATAGGTTACACTGATGTTAGATATTAAAACTAAGGGTTCTCCTACCACATACATAGGTGACGCTGATTTTAGATATTAAAACTAAGGGTTCTCCTACCACAGACATAGGTGACGCTGATTTTAGATATTAAAACTAAGGGTTCTCCTACCACAGACATAGGTGACGCTGATTTTAGATATTAAAACTAAGGGTTCTCCTACCACATACATAGGTGACGCTGATCTTAGATATTAAAACTAAGGGTTCTCCTACCACAGATATAGGTGACACTGATATTAGATATTAAAACTAAGGGTTCTCCTACCACATACATAGGTGACACTGATTTTAGATATTAAAATTAAGGGTTCTCCTACCACATACATAGGTGGCGCTGATCTTAGATATTAAAACTAAGGGTTCTCCTACCAGAGACAGTAGTCAGTGTTTCTGTATTGACTTGGTTTATTAAATAAACATCTATTATTGAAATTTACTGTTCCTAAATGATGGAATTGTTATTAAAAGTAAGGGTTCTCCTACCACAGATATAGGTGACGCAGATTTTAGATATTAAAACTAAGGGTTCTCCTACCACATACATAGGTGATGCTGATTTTAGATATTAAAACTAAGGGTTTTCCTACCACATACATAGGTGACGCTGATTTTAGATATTAAAACTAAGGGTTCTCCTACCACAAATATAGGTGACACTGATTTTAGATATTAAAACTAAGGGTTCTCCTACCACATACATAGGTGACGCTGATTTTAGATATTAGAACTAAGGGTTCTCCTACCACGTATATAGGTGACGCTGATTTTAGATATTAAAACTAAGGGTTCTCCTACCACATACATAGGTGACGCTGATTTTAGATATTAAAACTAAGGGTTCTCCTACCACAGACAGTAGTCAGTGTTTCTGTATTGACTTGGTTTATTAAATAAACATCTATTATGGAAATTTACTGTTCCTAAATGATGGAATTGTTATTAAAAGTAAGGGTTCTCCTACCACAGATATAGGTGACGCAGATTTTAGATATTAAAACTAAGGTATCTCCTACCACAGACATATGTGACGCTGATTTTAGATATTAAAACTCAGGGTTCTCTTACCACAGACATAGGTGACGCTGATTTTAGATATTAAATCTACGGGTTCTCCTACCACAGACATAGGTGACGCTGATTTTAGATATTAAAACTAAGTGTTCTCCTACCACAGACATAGGTGACGCTGAATTTAGATATTAAAACTAAGGGTTCTCCTACCACAGACATAGGTGACGCTGATTTTAGATATTAAAACTAAGGGTTCTCCTACCACAGACATAGGTGACGCTGATTTTAGATATTAAAACTCAGGGTTCTCTTACCACAGACATAGGTGACGCTGATTTTAGATATTAAAACTAAGGGTTCTCCTACCACAGACATAGGTGACGCTTATTTTAGATATTAAAACTAAGGGTTCTCCTACCACAGACATAGGTGACGCTGATTTTAGATATTAAAACTAAGGGTTCTCCTACCACAGACATAGGTGACGCTGATTTTAGATATTAAAACTAAGGGTTCTCCTACCACAGACATAGGTGACGCTTATTTTAGATATTAAAACTCAGGGTTCTCCTACCACATACATAGGTGACGCTGATTTTAGATATTAAAACTAAGGGTTCTCCTACCACAGACAGTAGTCAGTGTTTCTGTATTGACTTGGTTTATTAAATAAACATCTATAATTGAAATTTACTGTTCCTAAATGATGGAATTGTTATTAAAAGTAAGGGTTCTCCTACCACAGATATTGGTGACACTGATTTTAGATATTAAAACTAAGGGTTCTCCTACCACATACATAGGTGATGCTGATTTTAGATATTAAAACTAAGGGTTCTCCTACCACAGACATAGGTGACGCTGATTTTAGATATTAAAACTAAGGGTTCTCCTACCACATACATAGGTGACGCTGATCTTAGATATTAAAACTAAGGGTTCTCCTACCACAGACATAGGTGACGCTGATTTTAGATATTAAAACTAAGGGTTCTCCTACCACAGACATAGGTGACGCTGATTTTAGATATTAAAACTAAGGGTTCTCCTACCACATACATAGGTGACGCTGATCTTTGATATTAAAACTAAGGGTTCTCCTACCAGAGACAGTAGTCAGTGTTTCTGTATTGACTTGGTTTATTAAATAAACATCTATTATTGAAATTTACTGTTCCTAAATGATGGAATTGTTATTAAAAGTAAGGGTTCTCCTACCACAGATATAGGTGACGCAGATTTTAGATATTAAAACTAAGGGTTCTCCTACCACATACATAGGTGACGCTGATTTTAGATATTAAAACTAAGGGTTTTCCTACCACATACATAGGTGACGCTGATTTTAGATATTAAAACTAAGGGTTCTCCTACCACAGATATAGGTGACACTGATTTTAGATATTAAAACTAAGGGTTCTCCTACCACATACATAGGTGACGCTGATTTTAGATATTAAAACTAAGGGTTCTCCTACCACAGATATAGGTGACGCTGATTTTAGATATTAAAACTAAGGGTTCTCCTACCACAGACATAGGTGACGTTGATTTTAGATATTAAAACTAAGGGTTCTCCTACCACATACATAGGTGACGCTGATTTTAGATATTAAAACTAAGGGTTCTCCTACCACAGACAGTAGTCAGTGTTTCTGTATTGACTTGGTTTATTAAATAAACATCTATTATTGAAATTTACTGTTCCTAAATGATGGAATTGTTATTAAAAGTAAGGGTTCTCCTACCACAGATATAGGTGACGCAGATTTTAGATATTAAAACTAAGGGTTCTCCTACCACAGACATAGGTGACGCTGATTTTAGATATTAAAACTCAGGGTTCTCTTACCACAGACATAGGTGACGCTGATTTTAGATATTAAATCTACGGGTTCTCCTACCACAGACATAGGTGACGCTGATTTTAGATATTAAAACTAAGTGTTCTCCTACCACAGACATAGGTGACGCTGATTTTAGATATTAAAACTAAGGGTTCTCCTACCACAGACATAGGTGACGCTGATTTTAGATATTAAAACTAAGGGTTCTCCTACCACAGACATAGGTGACGCTGATTTTAGATATTAAAACTAAGGGTTCTCCTACCACAGACAGTAGTCAGTGTTTCTGTATTGACTTGGTTTATTAAATAAACATCTATTATTGAAATTTACTGTTCCTAAATGATGGAATTGTTATTAAAAGTAAGGGTTCTCCTACCACAGATATAGGTGACGCAGATTTTAGATATTAAAACTAAGGGTTCTCCTACCACAGACATAGGTGACGCTGATTTTAGATATTAAAACTCAGGGTTCTCTTACCACAGACATAGGTGACGTTGATTTTAGATATTGAAACTAAGGGTTCTCCAACCACACACATAGTTGACGCTTATTTTAGATATTAAAACTCAGGGTTCTCCTACCACAGACATAGGTGACGCTGATTTTAGATATTAAAACTAAGGGTTCTCCTACCACAGATATAGGTGACGTTGATTTTAGATATTAAAACTAAGGGTTCTCCTACCACAGACATAGGTGACGCTGATTTTAGATATTAAAACTAAGGGTTCTCCTACCACAGACATAGGTGACGCTGATTTTAGATATTAAAACTAAGGGTTCTCCTATCACAGACAGATGACGCTGATTTTAGATATTAAAACTAAGGGTTCTCCTACCACAGACATAGGTGACGCTGATTTTAGATATTAAAACTAAGGGTTCTCCTACCACATACATAGGTGACGCTGATTTTAGATATTAAAACTAAGGGTTCTCCTACCACAGATATAGGTTACACTGATTTTAGATATTAAAACTAAGGGTTCTCCTACCACATACATAGGTGACGCTGATTTTAGATATTAAAACTAAGGGTTCTCCTACCACAGACATAGGTGACGCTGATTTTAGATATTAAAACTAAGGGTTCTCCTACCACAGACATAGGTGACGCTGATTTTAGATATTAAAACTAAGGGTTCTCCTACCACATACATAGGTGACGCTGATTTTAGATATTAAAACTAAGGGTTCTCCTACCACAGATATAGGTTACACTGATTTTAGATATTAAAACTAAGGGTTCTCCTACCACATACATAGGTGACGCTGATTTTAGATATTAAAACTAAGGGTTCTCCTACCACAGACATAGGTGACGCTGATTTTAGATATTAAAGCTAAGGGTTCTCCTACCACAGACATAGGTGACGCTGATTTTAGATATTAAAACTAAGGGTTCTCCTACCACATACATAGGTGACGCTGATCTTAGATATTAAAACTAAGGGTTCTCCTACCACAGATATAGGTGACACTGATATTAGATATTAAAAGTAAGGGTTCTCCTACCCCATACATAGGTGACACTGATTTTAGATATTAAAACTAAGGGTTCTCCTACCACATACATAGGTGACGCTGATCTTAGATATTAAAACTAAGGGTTCTCCTACCAGAGACAGTAGTCAGTGTTTCTGTATTGACTTGGTTTATTAAATAAACATCTATTATTGAAATTTACTGTTCCTAAATGATGGAATTGTTATTAAAAGTAAGGGTTCTCCTACCACAGATATAGGTGACGCAGATTTTAGATATTAAAACTAAGGGTTCTCCTACCACATACATAGGTGATGCTGATTTTAGATATTAAAACTAAGGGTTTTCCTACCACATACATAGGTGACGCTGATTTTAGATATTAAAACTAAGGGTTCTCCTACCACAGATATAGGTGACACTGATTTTAGATATTAAAACTAAGGGTTCTCCTACCACATACATAGGTGACGCTGATTTTAGATATTAAAACTAAGGGTTCTCCTACCACGGATATAGGTGACGCTGATTTTAGATATTAAAACTAAGGGTTCTCCTACCACAGACATAGGTGACGTTGATTTTAGATATTAAAACTAAGGGTTCTCCTACCACATACATAGGTGACGCTGATTTTAGATATTAAAACTAAGGGTTCTCCTACCACAGACAGTAGTCAGTGTTTCTGTATTGACTTGGTTTATTAAATAAACATCTATTATTGAAATTTACTGTTCCTAAATGATGGAATTGTTATTAAAAGTAAGGGTTCTCCTACCACAGATATAGGTGACGCAGATTTTAGATATTAAAACTAAGGGTTCTCCTACCACAGACATAGGTGACGCTGATTTTAGATATTAAAACTCAGGGTTCTCTTACCACAGACATAGGTGACGCTGATTTTAGATATTAAATCTACGGGTTCTCCTACCACAGACATAGGTGACGCTGATTTTAGATATTAAAACTAAGTGTTCTCCTACCACAGACATAGGTGACGCTGATTTTAGATATTAAAACTAAGGGTTCTCCTACCACAGACATAGGTGACGTTGATTTTAGATATTAAAACTAAGGGTTCTCCTACCACAGACATAGGTGACGCTGATTTTAGATATTAAAACTAAGGGTTCTCCTACCACAGACAGTAGTCAGTGTTTCTGTATTGACTTGGTTTATTAAATAAACATCTATTATTGAAATTTACTGTTCCTAAATGATGGAATTGTTATTAAAAGTAAGGGTTCTCCTACCACAGATATAGGTGACACTGATTTTAGATATTAAAACTAAGGGTTCTCCTACCACATACATAGGTGACGCTGATTGTAGATATTAAAACTAAGGATTCTCCTACCACAGACAGTAGTCAGTGTTTCTGTATTGTCTTGGTTTATTAAATAAACATCTATTATTGAAATTTACTGTTCCTTAATGATGGAATTGTTATTAAAAGTAAGGGTTCTCCTACCACAGATATAGGTGACGCAGATTTTAGATATTAAAACTAAGGGTTCTCCTACCACAGACATAGGTGACGCTGATTTTAGATATTAAAACTAAGGGTTCTCCTACCACAGACATAGGTGACGTTGATTTTAGATATTAAAACTAAGGGTTCTCCTACCACATACATAGGTGACGCTGATTTTAGATATTAAAACTAAGGGTTCTCCTACCACAGACAGTAGTCAGTGTTTCTGTATTGACTTGGTTTATTAAATAAACATCTATTATTGAAATTTACTGTTCCTAAATGATGGAATTGTTATTAAAAGTAAGGGTTCTCCTACCACAGATATAGGTGACGCAGATTTTAGATATTAAAACTAAGGGTTCTCCTACCACAGACATAGGTGACGCTGATTTTAGATATTAAAACTCAGGGTTCTCTTACCACAGACATAGGTGACGCTGATTTTAGATATTAAATCTACGGGTTCTCCTACCACAGACATAGGTGACGCTGATTTTAGATATTAAAACTAAGTGTTCTCCTACCACAGACATAGGTGACGCTGATTTTAGATATTAAAACTAAGGGTTCTCCTACCACAGACATAGGTGACGTTGATTTTAGATATTAAAACTAAGGGTTCTCCTACCACAGACATAGGTGACGCTGATTTTAGATATTAAAACTAAGGGTTCTCCTACCACAGACAGTAGTCAGTGTTTCTGTATTGACTTGGTTTATTAAATAAACATCTATTATTGAAATTTACTGTTCCTAAATGATGGAATTGTTATTAAAAGTAAGGGTTCTCCTACCACAGATATAGGTGACACTGATTTTAGATATTAAAACTAAGGGTTCTCCTACCACATACATAGGTGACGCTGATTGTAGATATTAAAACTAAGGGTTCTCCTACCACAGACAGTAGTCAGTGTTTCTGTATTGTCTTGGTTTATTAAATAAACATCTATTATTGAAATTTACTGTTCCTTAATGATGGAATTGTTATTAAAAGTAAGGGTTCTCCTACCACAGATATAGGTGACGCAGATTTTAGATATTAAAACTAAGGGTTCTCCTACCACAGACATAGGTGACGCTGATTTTAGATATTAAAACTCAGGGTTCTCTTACCACAGACATAGGTGACGCTGAATTTAGATATTAAATCTACGGGTTCTCCTACCACAGACATAGGTGACGCTGATTTTAGATATTAAAACTAAGGGTTCTCCTACCACAGACATAGGTGACGCTGATTTTAGATATTAAAAGTAAGGGTTCTCCTACCACAGACATAGGTGACGCTGATTTTAGATATTAAAACTAAGGGTTCTCCTACCACAGACATAGGTGACGCTGATTTTAGATATTAAAACTAAGGGTTCTCCTACCACATACATAGGTGACGCTGATTTTAGATATTAAAACTAAGGGTTCTCCTACCACAGACAGTAGTCAGTGTTTCTGTATTGACTTGGTTTATTAAATAAACATCTATTATTGAAATTTACTGTTCCTAAATGATGGAATTGTTATTAAAAGTAAGGGTTCTCCTACCACAGATATTGGTGACACTGATTTTAGATATTAAAACTAAGGGTTCTCCTACCACATACATAGGTGACGCTGATTTTAGATATTAAAACTAAGGGTTCTCCTACCACAGACAGTAGTCAGTGTTTCTGTATTGACTTGGTTTATTAAATAAACATCTATTATTGAAATTTACTGTTCCTAAATGATGGAATTGTTATTAAAAGTAAGGGTTCTCCTACCACAGATATAGGTGACACTGATTTTAGATATTAAAACTAAGGGTTCTCCTACCACATACATAGGTGACGCTGATTTTAGATATTAAAACTAAGGGTTCTCCTACTACAGACATAGGTGACGTTGATTTTAGATATTAAAACAAAGGGTTCTCCCAACACACACATAGGTGACGCTGATCTTAGATATTAAAACTAAGGGTTCTCCTACCACAGACAGTAGTCAGTGTTTCTGTATTGACTTGGTTTATTAAATAAACATCTATTATTGAAATTTACTGTTCCTAAATGATGGAATTGTTATTAAAAGTAAGGGTTCTCCTACCACAGATATAGGTGACACTGATTTTAGATATTAAAACTAAGGGTTCTCCTACCACATACATAGGTGACGCTGATTGTAGATATTAAAACTAAGGGTTCTCCTACCACAGACAGTAGTCAGTGTTTCTGTATAGACTTGGTCTATTAAATAAACATCTATTATTGAAATTTACTGTTCCTAAATGATGGAATTGTTATTAAAAGTAAGGGTTCTCCTACCACAGACATAGGTGACACAGATTTTAGATATTAAAACTAAGGGTTCTCTTACCACAGACATAGGTGACGCTGATTTTAGATATTAAAACTCAGGGTTCTCTTACCACAGACATAGGTGACGCTGATTTTAGATATTAAATCTACAGGTTCTCCTACCACAGACATAGGTGACGCTGATTTTAGATATTAAAACTAAGGGTTCTCCTACCACAGACATAGGTGACGCTGATTTTAGATATTAAAACTAAGGGTTCTCCTACAACAGACATAGATGACGCTGATTTTAGATATTAAAACTAAGGGTTCTCCTACCACAGACATAGGTGACGCTGATTTTAGATATTAAAACTAAGGGTTCTCCTACCACAGACATAGGTGACGCTGATTTTAGATATTAAAACTAAGGGTTCTCCTACCACAGACAGTAGTCAGTGTTTCTGTATTGACTTGGTTTATTAAATAAACATCTATTATTGAAATTTACTGTTCCTAAATGATGGAATTGTTATTAAAAGTAAGGGTTCTCCTACCACAGATATAGGTGACGCAGATTTTAAATATTAAAACTAAGGGTTCTCATACCACAGACATAGGTGACGCTGATTTTAGATATTAAAACTCAGGGTTCTCTTACCACAGACATAGGTGACGTTGATTTTAGATATTGAAACTAAGGGTTCTCCAACCACACACATAGTTGACGCTTATTTTAGATATTAAAACTCAGGGTTCTCCTACCACAGACATAGGTGACGTTGATTTTAGATATTAAAACTAAGGGTTCTCCTACCACAGACATAGGTGACGTTGATTTTAGATATTAAAACTAAGGGTTCTCCTACCACAGACATAGGTGACGCTGATTTTAGATATTAAAACTAAGGGTTCTCCTACCACAGACATAGGTGACGCTGATTTTAGATATTAAAACTAAGGGTTCTCCTATCACAGACAGATGACGCTGATTTTAGATATTAAAACTAAGGGTTCTCCTACCACAGACATAGGTGACGCTGATTTTAGATATTAAAACTAAGGGTTCTCCTACCACAGACATAGGTGACGCTGATTTTAGATATTAAAACTCAGGGTTCTCTTACCACAGACATAGGTGACGCTGATTTTAGATATTAAAACTAAGGGTTCTCCTACCACAGACATAGGTGACGCTGATTTTAGATATTAAAACTAAGGTATCTCCTCCCACATACATAGGTGACGCTGATTGTAGATATTAAAACTAAGGGTTCTCCTACCACAGACAGTAGTCAGTGTTTCTGTATTGACTTGGTTTATTAAATAAACATCTATTATTGAAATTTACTGTTCCTAAATGATGGAATTGTTATTAAAAGTAAGGGTTCTCCTACCACAGATATAGGTGACGCAGATTTTAGATATTAAAACTAAGGGTTCTCCTACCACAGACATAGGTGACGCTGATTTTAGATATTAAAACTAAGGGTTCTCCAACCACACACATAGTTGACGCTGATTTTAGATATTAAAACTCCGGGTTCTCCTACCACAGACATAGGTGACGCTGATTTTAGATATTAAAACTAAGGGTTCTCCTACCACAGACATAGGTGACGTTGATTATAGATATTAAAACTAAGAGTTCTCCTACCACAGACATAGGTGATGCTGATTTTAGATATTAAAACTAAGGGTTCTCCTACCACAGACATAGGTGACGCTGATTTTAGATATTAAAACTAAGGGTTCTCCTACCTCAGACATAGGTGAGGTTGATTTTAGACATTAAAACTAAGGGTTCTCCTACCACAGACATAGGTGACGCTGATTTTAGATATTAAAACTAAGGTTTCTCCTACCACATACATAGGTGACGCTGATTTTAGATATTAAAACTAAGGGTTCTCCTACCACAGACAGAAGTCAGTGTTTCTGTATTGACTTGGTTTATTAAATAAACATCTATTATTGAAATTTACTGTTCCTAAATGATGGAATTGTTATTAAAAGTAAGGGTTCTCCTACCACATATATAGGTGACGCTGATTTTAGATATTAAAACTAAGGGTTCTCCTACCACAGACATAGGTGACGTTTATTTTAGATATTAAAACTAAGGGTTCTCCTACCACACACATAGGTGACGCTGATCTTAGATATTAAAACTAAGGGTTCTCCTACCACAGACAGTAGTAAGTGTTTCTGTATTGACTTGGTTTATTAAATAAACATCTATTATTGAAATTTACTGTTCCTAAATGATGGAATTGTTATTAAAAGTAAGGGTTCTCCTACCACAGATATAGGTGACACTGATTTTAGATATTAAAACTAAGGGTTCTCCTACCACATACATAGGTGACGCTGATTGTAGATATTAAAACTAAGGGTTCTCCTACCACAGACAGTAGTCAGTGTTTCTGTATTGTCTTGGTTTATTAAATAAACATCTATTATTGAAATTTACTGTTCCTTAATGATGGAATTGTTATTAAAAGTAAGGGTTCTCCTACCACAGATATAGGTGACGCAGATTTTAGATATTAAAACTAAGGGTTCTCCTACCACAGACATAGGTGACGCTGATTTTAGATATTAAAACTCAGGGTTCTCTTACCACAGACATAGGTGACGCTGAATTTAGATATTAAATCTACGGGTTCTCCTACCACAGACATAGGTGACGCTGATTTTAGATATTAAAACTAAGGGTTCTCCTACCACAGACATAGGTGACGCTGATTTTAGATATTAAAAGTAAGGGTTCTCCTACCACAGACATAGGTGACGCTGATTTTAGATATTAAAACTAAGGGTTCTCCTACCACAGACATAGGTGACGCTGATTTTAGATATTAAAACTAAGGGTTCTCCTACCACATACATAGGTGACGCTGATTTTAGATATTAAAACTAAGGGTTCTCCTACCACAGACAGTAGTCAGTGTTTCTGTATTGACTTGGTTTATTAAATAAACATCTATTATTGAAATTTACTGTTCCTAAATGATGGAATTGTTATTAAAAGTAAGGGTTCTCCTACCACAGATATTGGTGACACTGATTTTAGATATTAAAACTAAGGGTTCTCCTACCACATACATAGGTGACGCTGATTTTAGATATTAAAACTAAGGGTTCTCCTACCACAGACAGTAGTCAGTGTTTCTGTATTGACTTGGTTTATTAAATAAACATCTATTATTGAAATTTACTGTTCCTAAATGATGGAATTGTTATTAAAAGTAAGGGTTCTCCTACCACAGATATAGGTGACGCAGATTTTAGATATTAAAACTAAGGGTTCTCCTACCACAGACATAGGTGACGCTGATTTTAGATATTAAAACTCAGGGTTCTCTTACCACAGACATAGGTGACGCTGATTTTAGATATTAAATCTACGGGTTCTCCTACCACAGACATAGGTGACGCTGAATTTAGATATTAAAACTAAGTGTTCTCCTACCACAGACATAGGTGACGCTGATTTTAGATATTAAAACTAAGGGTTCTCCTACCACAGACATAGATGTTGCTGATTTTAGATATTAAAACTAAGGGTTCTCCTACCACAGACATAGGTGACGCTGATTTTAGATATTAAAACTAAGGGTTCTCCTACCACAGACATAGGTGACGCTGATTTTAGATATTAAAACTAAGGTTTCTCCTACCACAGACAGTAGTCAGTGTTTCTGTATTGACTTGGTTTATTAAATAAACATCTATTATTGAAATTTACTGTTCCTAAATGATGGAATTGTTATTAAAAGTAAGGGTTCTCCTACCACAGATATAGGTGACGCTGATTTTGGATATTAAAACTCAGGGTTCTCTTACCACAGACATAGGTGACGCTGATTTAAGATATTAAAACTAAGGGTTCTCCTACCACAGATATAGGTGACGCTTATTTTAGATATTAAAACTAAGGGTTCTGCTACCACAGACATAGGTGACGCTGATTTTAGATATTAAAACTAAAGGTTCTCCTACCACATACATAGGTGACGCTGATTTTAGATATTAAAACTAAGGGTTCTCCTACCACAGACATAGGTGACGCTGATTTTAGATATCAAAACTCAGGGTTCTCTTACCACAGACATAGGTGACGCTGATTTTAGATATTAAAACTAAGGGTTCTCCTACCACAGATATAGGTGACGCTTATTTTAGATATTAAAACTAAGGGTTCTGCTACCACAGACATAGGTGACGCTGATTTTAGATATTAAAACTAAGGGTTCTCCTACCACAGACATAGGTGACGCTGATCTTAGATATTAAAACTAAGGGTTCTCCTACCACAGACATAGGTGACGCTGATTTTAGATATTAAAACTAAGGGTTCTCCTACCACAGACAGTAGTCAGTGTTTCTGTATTGACTTGGTTTATTAAATAAACATCTATTATTGAAATTTACTGTTCCTAAATGATGGAATTGTTATTAAAAGTAAGGGTTCTCCTACCACAGATATAGGTGACGCAGATTTTAGATATTAAAACTCAGGGTTCTCTTACCACAGACATGGGTGACACTGATTTTAGATATTAAAAGTAAGGGTTCTCGAACCACACATAGTTGACGCTTATTTCAGATATTAAAACTCAGGGTTCTCCTACCACAGACATAGGTGACGCTGATTTTAGATATTAAAACTAAGGGTTCTCCTACCACAGACATAGGTGACGCTGATTTTAGATATTAAAACTCAGGGTTCTCCTACCACATACATAGGTGACGCTGATTTTACATATTAAAACTCAGGATTCTCCTACCACATACATAGGTGACGCTGATTATAGATATTAAAACTAAGGGTTCTCCTACCACAGACATAGGTGACGCTGATTTTAGATATTAAAACTAAGGTTTCTCCTACCACATACATAGGTGACGCTGATTTTAGATATTAAAACTAAGGGTTCTCCTACCACAGACAGAAGTCAGTGTTTCTGTATTGACTTGGTTTATTAAATAAACATCTATTATTGAAATTTACTGTTCCTAAATGATGGAATTGTTATTAAAAGTAAGGGTTCTCCTACCACAGATATAGGTGACACTGATTTTAGATATTAAAACTAAGGGTTCTCCTACCACATACATAGGTGACGCTGATTGTAGATATTAAAACTAAGTGTTCTCCTACCACAGACAGTAGTCAGTGTTTCTGTATTGTCTTGGTTTATTAAATAAACATCTATTATTGAAATTTACTGTTCCTTAATGATGGAATTGTTATTAAAAGTAAGGGTTCTCCTACCACAGATATAGGTGACGCAGATTTTAGATATTAAAACTAAGGGTTCTCCTACCACAGACATAGGTGACGCTGATTTTAGATATTAAAACTCAGGGTTCTCTTACCACAGACATAGGTGACGCTGAATTTAGATATTAAATCTACGGGTTCTCCTACCACAGACATAGGTGACGCTGATTTTAGATATTAAAACTAAGGGTTCTCCTACCACAGACATATGTGACGCTGATTTTAGATATTAAAAGTAAGGGTTCTCCTACCACAGACATAGGTGACGCTGATTTTAGATATTAAAACTAAGGGTTCTCCTACCACAGACATAGGTGACGCTGATTTTAGATATTAAAACTAAGGGTTCTCCTACCACATTCATAGGTGACGCTGATTTTAGATATTAAAACTAAGGGTTCTCCTACCACAGACAGTAGTCAGTGTTTCTGTATTGACTTGGTTTATTAAATAAACATCTATTATTGAAATTTACTGTTCCTAAATGATGGAATTGTTATTAAAAGTAAGGGTTCTCCTACCACAGATATTGGTGACACTGATTTTAGATATTAAAACTAAGGGTTCTCCTACCACATACATAGGTGACGCTGATTTTAGATATTAAAACTAAGGGTTCTCCTACCACAGACAGTAGTCAGTGTTTCTGTATTGACTTGGTTTATTAAATAAACATCTATTATTGAAATTTACTGTTCCTAAATGATGGAATTGTTATTAAAAGTAAGGGTTCTCCTACCACAGATATAGGTGACGCAGATTTTAGATATTAAAACTAAGGGTTCTCCTACCACAGACATAGGTGACGCTGATTTTAGATATTAAAACTCAGGGTTCTCTTACCACAGACATAGGTGACGCTGATTTTAGATATTAAATCTACGGGTTCTCCTACCACAGACATAGGTGACGCTGATTTTAGATATTAAAACTAAGTGTTCTCCTACCACAGACATAGGTGACGCTGACTTTAGATATTAAAACTAAGGGTTCTCCTACCACAGACATAGATGTTGCTGATTTTAGATATTAAAACTAAGGGTTCTCCTACCACAGACATAGGTGACGCTGATTTTAGATATTAAAACTAAGGGTTCTCCTACCACAGACATAGGTGACGCTGATTTTAGATATTAAAACTAAGGTTTCTCCTACCACAGACAGTAGTCAGTGTTTCTGTATTGACTTGGTTTATTAAATAAACATCTATTATTGAAATTTACTGTTCCTAAATGATGGAATTGTTATTAAAAGTAAGGGTTCTCCTACCACAGATATAGGTGACGCTGATTTTAGATATTAAAACTCAGGGTTCTCTTACCACAGACATAGGTGACGCTGATTTAAGATATTAAAACTAAGGGTTCTCCTACCACAGATATAGGTGACGCTTATTTTAGATATTAAAACTAAGGGTTCTGCTACCACAGACATAGGTGACGCTGATTTTAGATATTAAAACTAAAGGTTCTCCTACCACATACATAGGTGACGCTGATTTTAGATATTAAAACTAAGGGTTCTCCTACCACAGACATAGGTGACGCTGATTTTAGATATTAAAACTCAGGGTTCTCTTACCACAGACATAGGTGACGCTGATTTTAGATATTAAAACTAAGGGTTCTCCTACCACAGATATAGGTGACGCTTATTTTAGATATTAAAACTAAGGGTTCTGCTACCACAGACATAGGTGACGCTTATTTTAGATATTAAAACTAAGGGTTCTCCTACCACAGACATAGGTGACGCTGATCTTAGATATTAAAACTAAGGGTTCTCCTACCACAGACATAGGTGACGCTGATTTTAGATATTAAAACTAAGGGTTCTCCTACCACAGACAGTAGTCAGTGTTTCTGTATTGACTTGGTTTATTAAATAAACATCTATTATTGAAATTTACTGTTCCTAAATGATGGAATTGTTATTAAAAGTAAGGGTTCTCCTACCACAGATATAGGTGACGCAGATTTTAGATATTAAAACTCAGGGTTCTCTTACCACAGACATGGGTGACACTGATTTTAGATATTAAAAGTAAGGGTTCTCGAACCACACATAGTTGACGCTTATTTCAGATATTAAAACTCAGGGTTCTCCTACCACAGACATAGGTGACGCTGATTTTAGATATTAAAACTAAGGGTTCTCCTACCACAGACATAGGTGACGCTGATTTTAGATATTAAAACTAAGGGTTCTCCTACCACATACATAGGTGACGCTGATTTTACATATTAAAACTCAGGATTCTCCTACCACATACATAGGTGACGCTGATTATAGATATTAAAACTAAGGGTTCTCCTACCACAGACATAGGTGACGCTGATTTTAGATATTAAAACTAAGGGTTCTCCTACCACAGACATAGGTGACGTTGATTTTAGATATTAAAACTAAGGGTTCTCCTACCACAGACATAGGTGACGCTGATTTTAGATATTAAAACTAAGGGTTCTCCTACCACAGACATAGGTGACGCTGATTTTAGATATTAAAACTAAGGGTTCTCCTACCACAGACATAGGTGACGCTGATTTTAGATATTAAAACTAAGGGTTTTCCTACCACAGACATAGGTGACGCTGATTTTAGATATTAAAACTAAGGGTTCTCCTACCTCAGACATAGGTGAGGTTGATTTTAGATATTAAAACTAAGGGGTCTCCTACCACATACATAGGTGACGCTGATCTTAGATATTAAAACTAAGGGTTCTCCTACCAGAGACAGTAGTCAGTGTTTCTGTATTGACTTGGTTTATTAAATAAACATCTATTATTGAAATTTACTGTTCCTAAATGATGGAATTGTTATTAAAAGTAAGGGTTCTCCTACCACAGATATAGGTGACGCAGATTTTAGATATTAAAACTAAGGGTTCTCATACCACAGACATAGGTGAAGCTGATTTTAGATATTAAAACTTAGGATTTTCTTACCACAGACATAGGTGACGCTGATTTTAGATATTAAAACTAAGGGTTCTCCAAAGACAAACATAGTTGACGCTTATTTTAGATATTAAAACTCAGGGTTCTCCTACCACAGACATAGGTGACGCTGATTTTAGATATTAAAACTAAGGGTTCTCCTACCACAGACATAGGTGACGTTGATTTTAGATATTAAAACTAAGGGTTCTCCTACCACAGACATAGGTGACGCTGATTTTAGATATTAAAACTAAGGGTTCTCCTACCACAGACATAGGTGACGCTGATTTTAGATATTAAAACTAAGGGTTCTCCTACCACAGACATAGGTGACACTGATTTTAGATATTAAAACTAAGGGTTCTCCTACCTCAGACATAGGTGAGGTTGATTTTAGATATTAAAACTAAGGGTTCTCCTACCACATACATAGGTGACGCTGATCTTAGATATTAAAACTAAGGGTTCTCCTACCAGAGACAGTAGTCAGTGTTTCTGTATTGACTTGGTTTATTAAATAAACATCTATTATTGAAATTTACTGTTCCTAAATGATGGAATTGTTATTAAAAGTAAGGGTTCTCCTACCAAAGATATAGGTGACACTGATTTTAGATATTAAAACTAAGGGTTCTACTACCACATACATAGGTGACGCTGATTTTAGATATTAAAACTAAGGGTTTTCCTACCACAGACATAGGTGACGTTGATTTTAGATATTAAAACTAAGGGTTTTCCTACTACACACATAGGTGACGCTGATCTTAGATATTAAAACTAAGGGTTCTCCTACCACATACAGTAGTCAGTGTTTCTGTCTTGACTTGGTTTATTAAATAAACATCTATTATTGAAATTTACTGTTCCTAAATGATGGAATTGTTATTAAAAGTAAGGGTTCTCCTACCACAGATATAGGTGACACTGATTTTAGATATTAAAACTAAGGGTTCTCCTACCACAGACATAGGTGACGCTGATTTTAGATATTAAAACGCAGGGTTCTCCTACCACAGACATAGGTGACGCTGATTTTAGATATTAAAACTAAGGGTTCTCCTACCACATACATAGGTGACGCTGATTTTAGATATTAAAACTAAGGGTTCTCCTACCACATACATAGGTGACGCTGATCTTAGATATTAAAACTAAGGGTTCTCCTACCACAGACAGTAGTCAGTGTTTCTGTATTGACTTGGTTATTAAATAAACATCTATTATTGAAATTTACTGTTCCTAAATGATGGAATTGTTATTAAAAGTAAGGGTTCTCCTACCACAGATATAGGTGACACTGATTTTAGATATTAAAACTAAGGGTTCTCCTACCACATACATAGGTGACGCTGATTTTAGATATTAAAACTAAGGGTTCTCCTACCACAGACAGTAGTCAGTGTTTCTGTATTGACTTGGTTTATTAAATAAACATCTATTATTGAAATTTACTGTTCCTAAATGATGGAATTGTTATTAAAAGTAAGGGTTCTCCTACCACAGATATAGGTGACGCAGATTTTAGATATTAAAACTAAGAGTTCTCCTACCACAGACATAGGTGACGCTGATTTTAGATATTAAAACTCAGGGTTCTCTTACCACAGACATAGGTGACGCTGATTTTAGATATTAAAACTAAGTGTTCTCCTACCACAGACATAGGTGACGCTGATTTTAGATATTAAAACTAAGGGTTCTCCTACCACAGACATAGATGATGCTGATTTTAGATATTAAAACTAAGGGTTCTCTTACCACAGATATAGGTGACGCTGATTTTAGATATTAAAACTAAGGGTTCTCCTACCACAGATATAGGTGACGCTGATTTTAGATATTAAAACTAAGGGTTCTGCTACCACAGACATAGGTGACGCTGATTTTAGATATTAAAACTAAGGGTTCTCCTACCACATACATAGGTGACGCTGATTTTAGATATTAAAACTAAGGGTTCTCCTACCACAGACAGTAGTCAGTGTTTCTGTATTGACTTGGTTTATTAAATAAACATCTATTATTGAAATATACTGTTCCTAAATGATGGAATTGTTATTAAAAGTAAGGGTTCTCCTACCACAGATATAGGTGACGCAGATTTTAGATATTAAAACTAAGGGTTCTCCTACCACAGATATAGGTGACGCTGATTTTAGATATTAAAACTCTGGGTTCTCTTACGACAGACATGGGTGACACTGATTTTAGATATTAAAACTAAGTTCTCTCCAACCACACATAGTTGACGCTTATTACAGATATTAAAACTCAGGGTGCTCCTACCACAGACATAGGTGACGCTGATTTTAGATATTAAAACTAAGGGTTCTCCTACCACAGACATAGGTGACGCTGATTTTAGATATTAAAACTCAAGGTTCTCCTACCACAGACATAGGTGACGCTGATTTTACATATTAAAGCTCAGGATTCTCCTAACACATACATAGGTGACGCTGATCTTAGATATTAAAACTAAGGGTTCTCCTACCAGAGACAGTAGTCAGTGTTTCTGTATTGACTTGGTTTATTAAATAAACATCTATTATTGAAATTTCCTGTTCCTAAATGATGGAATTGTTATTAAAAGTAAGGGTTCTCCTACCATAGATATAGGTGACGCAGATTTTAGATATTTAAACTAAGGGTTCTCTTACCACATACATAGGTGACGCTGATTTTAGATATTAAAACTCAGGGTTTTCTTACCACAGACATAGGTGACGCTGATTTTAGATATTAAAACTAAGGGTTCTCCAACCACACACATAGTTGACGCTTATTTTAGATATTAAAACTCAGGGTTCTCCTACCACAGACATAGGTGACGCTGATTTTAGATATTAAAACTAAGGGTTCTCCTACCACAGACATAGGTGACGTTGATTTTAGATATTAAAACTAAGGGTTCTCCTACCACAGACATAGGTGACGCTGATTTTAGATATTAAAACTAAGGGTTCTCCTACCACAGACATAGGTGACGCTGATTTTAGATATTAAAACTAAGGGTTCTCCTACCACAGACATAGGTTAAGCTGATTTTAGATATTAAAACTAAGGGTTCTCCTACCACAGACATAGGTGAGACTGGCTTTAGATATTAAAACTAAGGGTTCTCCTACCTCAGACATAGGTGAGGTTGATTTTAGATATTAAAACTAAGGGGTCTCCTACCACATACATAGGTGACGCTGATCTTAGATATTAAAACTAAGGGTTTTCCTACCAGAGACAGTAGTCAGTGTTTCTGTATTGACTTGGTTTATTAAATAACCATTTTATTATTGAAATTTACTGTTCCTAAATGATGGAATTGTTATTAAAAGTAAGGGTTCTCCTACCACAGATATAGGTGACACTGATTTTAGATATTAAAACTCAGGGTTCTCCTACCACATACATAGGTGACGCTGATTTTAGATATTAAAACTAAGGTTTTTCCTACCACTTACATAGGTGACGCTGATCTTAGATATTAAAACTAAGGGTTCTCCTACCACAGACAGTAGTCAGTGTTTCTGTCTTGACTTGGTTTATTAAATAAACATCTATTATTGAAATTTACTGTTCCTAAATGATGGAATTGTTATTAAAAGTAAGGGTTCTCCTACCACAGATATAGGTGACACTGATTTAAGATATTAAAACTAAGGGTTCTCCTACCACAGACATAGGTGACGCTGATTTTAGATATTAAAACTCAGGGTTCTCCTACCACAGACATAGGTGACGCTCATTTTAGATATTAAAACTAAGGGTTCTCCTACCACATACATAGGTGACGCTGATTTTAGATATTAAAACTAAGGGTTCCCCTACCACAGACATAGGTGACGTTGATCTTAGATATTAAAACTAAGGGTTCTCCTACCGCATACATAGGTGACGCTGATCTTAGATATTAAAACTAAGGGTTCTCCTACCACAGACAGTAGTCAGTGTTTCTGTATTGACTTGGTTTATTAAATAAACATCTATTATTGAAATTTACTGTTCCTAAATGATGGAATTGTTATTAAAAGTAAGGGTTCTCCTACCACAGATATAGGTGACACTGATTTTAGATATTAAAACTAAGGGTTCTCCTACCACATACATAGGTGACGCTGATTGTAGATATTAAAACTAAGGGTTCTCCTACCACAGACAGTAGTCAGTGTTTCTGTATTGTCTTGGTTTATTAAATAAACATCTATTATTGAAATTTACTGTTCCTAAATGATGGAATTGTTATTAAAAGTAAGGGTTCTCCTACCACAGATATAGGTGACGCAGATTTTAGATATTAAAACTAAGGGTTCTCCTACCACAGACATAGGTGACGCTGATTTTAGATATTAAAACTCAGGGTTCTCTTACCACAGACATAGGTGACGCTGATTTTAGATATTAAATCTACGGGTTCTCCTACCACAGACATAGGTGACGCTGATTTTAGATATTAAAACTAAGGGTTCTCCTACCACAGACATAGGTGACGCTGATTTTAGATATTAAAACTAAGGGTTCTCCTACCACAGACATAGGTGACGCTGATTTTAGATATTAAAACTAAGGGTTCTCCTACCACAGACATAGGTGACGCTGATTTTAGATATTAAAGCTAAGGGTTCTCCTACCACATACATAGGTGACGCTGATTTTAGATATTAAAACTAAGGGTTCTCCTACCACAGACAGTAGTCAGTGTTTCTGTATTGACATGGTTTATTAAATAAACATCTATTATTGAAATTTACTGTTCCTAAATGATGGAATTGTTATTAAAAGTAAGGGTTCTCCTACCACAGATATTGGTGACACTGATTTTAGATATTAAAACTAAGGGTTCTCCTACCACAGACATAGGTGACGCTGATCTTAGATATTAAAAGTAAGGGTTCTCCTACCACAGACATAGGTGACGCTGATTTTAGATATTAAAACTAAGGGTTCTCCTACCACAGACAGTAGTCAGTGTTTCTGTATTGACTTGGTTTATTAAATAAACATCTATTATTGAAATTTACTGTTCCTAAATGATGGAATTGTTATTAAAAGTAAGGGTTCTCCTACCACAGATATAGGTGACGCAGATTTTAGATATTAAAACTCAGGGTTCTCTTACCACAGACATGGGTGACACTGATTTTAGATATTAAAAGTAAGGGTTCTCGAACCACACATAGTTGACGCTTATTTCAGATATTAAAACTCAGGGTTCTCCTACCACAGACATAGGTGACGCTGATTTTAGATATTAAAACTAAGGGTTCTCCTACCACAGACATAGGTGACGCTGATTTTAGATATTAAAACTAAGGGTTCTCCTACCACATACATAGGTGACGCTGATTTTACATATTAAAACTCAGGATTCTCCTACCACATACATAGGTGACGCTGATTATAGATATTAAAACTAAGGGTTCTCCTACCACAGACATAGGTGACGCTGATTTTAGATATTAAAACTAAGGGTTCTCCTACCACAGACATAGGTGACGTTGATTTTAGATATTAAAACTAAGGGTTCTCCTACCACAGACATAGGTGACGCTGATTTTAGATATTAAAACTAAGGGTTCTCCTACCACAGACATAGGTGACGCTGATTTTAGATATTAAAACTAAGGGTTCTCCTACCACAGACATAGGTGACGCTGATTTTAGATATTAAAACTAAGGGTTTTCCTACCACAGACATAGGTGACGCTGATTTTAGATATTAAAACTAAGGGTTCTCCTACCTCAGACATAGGTGAGGTTGATTTTAGATATTAAAACTAAGGGGTCTCCTACCACATACATAGGTGACGCTGATCTTAGATATTAAAACTAAGGGTTCTCCTACCAGAGACAGTAGTCAGTGTTTCTGTATTGACTTGGTTTATTAAATAAACATCTATTATTGAAATTTACTGTTCCTAAATGATGGAATTGTTATTAAAAGTAAGGGTTCTCCTACCACAGATATAGGTGACGCAGATTTTAGATATTAAAACTAAGGGTTCTCATACCACAGACATAGGTGAAGCTGATTTTAGATATTAAAACTCAGGATTTTCTTACCACAGACATAGGTGACGCTGATTTTAGATATTAAAACTAAGGGTTCTCCAAAGACAAACATAGTTGACGCTTATTTTAGATATTAAAACTCAGGGTTCTCCTACCACAGACATAGGTGACGCTGATTTTAGATATTAAAACTAAGGGTTCTCCTACCACAGACATAGGTGACGTTGATTTTAGATATTAAAACTAAGGGTTCTCCTACCACAGACATAGGTGACGCTGATTTTAGATATTAAAACTAAGGGTTCTCCTACCACAGACATAGGTGACGCTGATTTTAGATATTAAAACTAAGGGTTCTCCTACCACAGACATAGGTGACACTGATTTTAGATATTAAAACTAAGGGTTCTCCTACCTCAGACATAGGTGAGGTTGATTTTAGATATTAAAACTAAGGGTTCTCCTACCACATACATAGGTGACGCTGATCTTAGATATTAAAACTAAGGGTTCTCCTACCAGAGACAGTAGTCAGTGTTTCTGTATTGACTTGGTTTATTAAATAAACATCTATTATTGAAATTTACTGTTCCTAAATGATGGAATTGTTATTAAAAGTAAGGGTTCTCCTACCACAGATATAGGTGACACTGATTTTAGATATTAAAACTAAGGGTTCTACTACCACATACATAGGTGACGCTGATTTTAGATATTAAAACTAAGGGTTTTCCTACCACAGACATAGGTGACGTTGATTTTAGATATTAAAACTAAGGGTTTTCCTACTACACACATAGGTGACGCTGATCTTAGATATTAAAACTAAGGGTTCTCCTACCACATACAGTAGTCAGTGTTTCTGTCTTGACTTGGTTTATTAAATAAACATCTATTATTGAAATTTACTGTTCCTAAATGATGGAATTGTTATTAAAAGTAAGGGTTCTCCTACCACAGATATAGGTGACACTGATTTTAGATATTAAAACTAAGGGTTCTCCTACCACAGACATAGGTGACGCTGATTTTAGATATTAAAACGCAGGGTTCTCCTACCACAGACATAGGTGACGCTGATTTTAGATATTAAAACTAAGGGTTCTCCTACCACATACATAGGTGACGCTGATTTTAGATATTAAAACTAAGGGTTCTCCTACCACATACATAGGTGACGCTGATCTTAGATATTAAAACTAAGGGTTCTCCTACCACAGACAGTAGTCAGTGTTTCTGTATTGACTTGGTTATTAAATAAACATCTATTATTGAAATTTACTGTTCCTAAATGATGGAATTGTTATTAAAAGTAAGGGTTCTCCTACCACAGATATAGGTGACACTGATTTTAGATATTAAAACTAAGGGTTCTCCTACCACATACATAGGTGACGCTGATTTTAGATATTAAAACTAAGGGTTCTCCTACCACAGACAGTAGTCAGTGTTTCTGTATTGACTTGGTTTATTAAATAAACATCTATTATTGAAATTTACTGTTCCTAAATGATGGAATTGTTATTAAAAGTAAGGGTTCTCCTACCACAGATATAGGTGACGCAGATTTTAGATATTAAAACTAAGAGTTCTCCTACCACAGACATAGGTGACGCTGATTTTAGATATTAAAACTCAGGGTTCTCTTACCACAGACATAGGTGACGCTGATTTTAGATATTAAAACTAAGTGTTCTCCTACCACAGACATAGGTGACGCTGATTTTAGATATTAAAACTAAGGGTTCTCCTACCACAGACATAGATGATGCTGATTTTAGATATTAAAACTAAGGGTTCTCTTACCACAGACATAGGTGACGCTGATTTTAGATATTAAAACTAAGGGTTCTCCTACCACAGATATAGGTGACGCTGATTTTAGATATTAAAACTAAGGGTTCTGCTACCACAGACATAGGTGACGCTGATTTTAGATATTAAAACTAAGGGTTCTCCTACCACATACATAGGTGACGCTGATTTTAGATATTAAAACTAAGGGTTCTCCTACCACAGACAGTAGTCAGTGTTTCTGTATTGACTTGGTTTATTAAATAAACATCTATTATTGAAATATACTGTTCCTAAATGATGGAATTGTTATTAAAAGTAAGGGTTCTCCTACCACAGATATAGGTGACGCAGATTTTAGATATTAAAACTAAGGGTTCTCCTACCACAGATATAGGTGACGCTGATTTTAGATATTAAAACTCTGGGTTCTCTTACGACAGACATGGGTGACACTGATTTTAGATATTAAAACTAAGTTCTCTCCAACCACACATAGTTGACGCTTATTACAGATATTAAAACTCAGGGTGCTCCTACCACAGACATAGGTGACGCTGATTTTAGATATTAAAACTAAGGGTTCTCCTACCACAGACATAGGTGACGCTGATTTTAGATATTAAAACTCAAGGTTCTCCTACCACAGACATAGGTGACGCTGATTTTACATATTAAAGCTCAGGATTCTCCTAACACATACATAGGTGACGCTGATTATAGATATTAAAACTAAGGGTTCTCCTACCAGAGACAGTAGTCAGTGTTTCTGTATTGACTTGGTTTATTAAATAAACATCTATTATTGAAATTTCCTGTTCCTAAATGATGGAATTGTTATTAAAAGTAAGGGTTCTCCTACCATAGATATAGGTGACGCAGATTTTAGATATTTAAACTAAGGGTTCTCTTACCACATACATAGGTGACGCTGATTTTAGATATTAAAACTAAGGGTTCTCCTACCACATACATAGGTGACGCTGATTTTAGATATTAAAACTAAGGGTTCTCCTACCACAGACAGTAGTCAGTGTTTCTGTATTGACTTGGTTTATTAAATAAACATCTATTATTGAAATTTACTGTTCCTAAATGATGGAATTGTTATTAAAAGTAAGGGTTCTCCTACCACAGATATAGGTGACGCAGATTTTAGATATTAAAACTAAGGGTTCTCCTACCATAGATATAGGTGACGCTGATTTTAGATATTAAAACTCAGGGTTTTCTTACCACAGACATAGGTGACGCTGATTTTAGATATTAAAACTAAGGGTTCTCCAACCACACACATAGTTGACGCTTATTTTAGATATTAAAACTCAGGGTTCTCCTACCACAGACATAGGTGACGCTGATTTTAGATATTAAAACTAAGGGTTCTCCTACCACAGACATAGGTGACGTTGATTTTAGATATTAAAACTAAGGGTTCTCCTACCACAGACATAGGTGACGCTGATTTTAGATATTAAAACTAAGGGTTCTCCTACCACAGACATAGGTGACGCTGATTTTAGATATTAAAACTAAGGGTTCTCCTACCACAGACATAGGTTAAGCTGATTTTAGATATTAAAACTAAGGGTTCTCCTACCACAGACATAGGTGAGACTGGTTTTAGATATTAAAACTAAGGGTTCTCCTACCTCAGACATAGGTGAGGTTGATTTTAGATATTAAAACTAAGGGGTCTCCTACCACATACATAGGTGACGCTGATCTTAGATATTAAAACTAAGGGTTTTCCTACCAGAGACAGTAGTCAGTGTTTCTGTATTGACTTGGTTTATTAAATAACCATTTTATTATTGAAATTTACTGTTCCTAAATGATGGAATTGTTATTAAAAGTAAGGGTTCTCCTACCACAGATATAGGTGACACTGATTTTAGATATTAAAACTCAGGGTTCTCCTACCACATACATAGGTGACGCTGATTTTAGATATTAAAACTAAGGTTTTTCCTACCACTTACATAGGTGACGCTGATCTTAGATATTAAAACTAAGGGTTCTCCTACCACAGACAGTAGTCAGTGTTTCTGTCTTGACTTGGTTTATTAAATAAACATCTATTATTGAAATGTACTGTTCCTAAATGATGGAATTGTTATTAAAAGTAAGGGTTCTCCTACCACAGATATAGGTGACACTGATTTAAGATATTAAAACTAAGGGTTCTCCTACCACAGACATAGGTGACGCTGATTTTAGATATTAAAACTCAGGGTTCTCCTACCACAGACATAGGTGACGCTCATTTTAGATATTAAAACTAAGGGTTCTCCTACCACATACATAGGTGACGCTGATTTTAGATATTAAAACTAAGGGTTCCCCTACCACAGACATAGGTGACGTTGATTTTAGATATTAAAACTAAGGTTTCTCCTACCGCATACATAGGTGACGCTGATCTTAGATATTAAAACTAAGGGTTCTCCTACCACAGACAGTAGTCAGTGTTTCTGTATTGACTTGGTTTATTAAATAAACATCTATTATTGAAATTTACTGTTCCTAAATGATGGAATTGTTATTAAAAGTAAGGGTTCTCCTACCACAGATATAGGTGACACTGATTTTAGATATTAAAACTAAGGGTTCTCCTACCACATACATAGGTGACGCTGATTGTAGATATTAAAACTAAGGGTTCTCCTACCACAGACAGTAGTCAGTGTTTCTGTATTGTCTTGGTTTATTAAATAAACATCTATTATTGAAATTTACTGTTCCTAAATGATGGAATTGTTATTAAAAGTAAGGGTTCTCCTACCACAGATATAGGTGACGCAGATTTTAGATATTAAAACTAAGGGTTCTCCTACCACAGACATAGGTGACGCTGATTTTAGATATTAAAACTCAGGGTTCTCTTACCACAGACATAGGTGACGCTGATTTTAGATATTAAATCTACGGGTTCTCCTACCACAGACATAGGTGACGCTGATTTTAGATATTAAAACTAAGGGTTCTCCTACCACAGACATAGGTGACGCTGATTTTAGATATTAAAACTAAGGGTTCTCCTACCACAGACATAGGTGACGCTGATTTTAGATATTAAAACTAAGGGTTCTCCTACCACAGACATAGGTGACGCTGATTTTAGATATTAAAGCTAAGGGTTCTCCTACCACATACATAGGTGACGCTGATTTTAGATATTAAAACTAAGGGTTCTCCTACCACAGACAGTAGTCAGTGTTTCTGTATTGACATGGTTTATTAAATAAACATCTATTATTGAAATTTACTGTTCCTAAATGATGGAATTGTTATTAAAAGTAAGGGTTCTCCTACCACAGATATTGGTGACACTGATTTTAGATATTAAAACTAAGGGTTCTCCTACCACATACATAGGTGACGCTGATTTTAGATATTAAAACTAAGGGTTCTCCTACCACAGACAGTAGTCAGTGTTTCTGTATTGACTTGGTTTATTAAATAAACATCTATTATTGAAATTTACTATTCCTAAATGATGGAATTGTTGTTAAAAGTAAGGGTTCTCCTACCACAGATATAGGTGACACAGATTTTCGATATTAAAACTAAGGGTTCTCCTACCACAGACATAGGTGACGCTGATTTTAGATATTAAAACTCAGGGTTCTCTTACCACAGACATAGGTGACGCTGATTTTAGATATTAAATCTACGGGTTCTCCTACCACAGACATAGGTGACGCTGATTTTAGATATTAAAACTAAGTGTTCTCCTACCACAGACATAGGTGACGCTGATTTTAGATATTAAAACTAAGGGTTCTCCTACCACAGACATAGATGATGCTGATTTTAGATATTAAAACTAAGGGTTCTCCTACCACAGACATAGGTGACGCTGATTTTAGATATTAAAACTAAGGGTTCTCCTACCACAGACATAGGTGACGCTGATTTTAGATATTAAAACTAAGGTTTCTCCTACCACAGACAGTAGTCAGTGTTTCTGTATTGACTTGTTTATTAAATAAACATCTATTATTGAAATTTACTGTTCCTAAATGATGGAATTGTTATTAAAAGTAATGGTTCTCCTACCACAGATATAGGTGACGCTGATTTTAGATATTAAAACTCAGGGTTCTCTTACCACAGACATAGGTGACGCTGTTTTAAGATATTAAAACTAAGGGTTCTCCTACCACAGATATAGGTGACGCTTATTTTAGATATTAAAACTAAGGGTTCTGCTACCACAGACATAGGTGACGCTGATTTTAGATATTAAAACTAAGGGTTCTCCTACCACATACATAGGTGACGCTGATTTTAGATATTAAAACTAAGGGTTCTCCTACCACAGACATAGGTGACGCTGATTTTAGATATTAAAACTCAGGGTTCTCTTACCACAGACATAGGTGACGCTGATTTTAGATATTAAAACTAAGGGTTCTCCTACCACAGATATAGGTGACGCTTATTTTAGATATTAAAACTAAGGGTTCTGCTACCACAGACATAGGTGACGCTGATTTTAGATATTAAATCTAAGGGTTCTCCTACCACAGACATAGGTGACGCTGATCTTAGATATTAAAACTAAGGGTTCTCCTACCACAGACATAGGTGACGCTGATTTTAGATATTAAAACTAAGGGTTCTCCTACCACAGACAGTAGTCAGTGTTTCTGTATTGACTTGGTTTATTAAATAAACATCTATTATTGAAATATACTGTTCCTAAATGATGGAATTGTTATTAAAAGTAAGGGTTCTCCTACCACAGATATAGGTGACGCAGATTTTAGATATTAAAACTCAGGGTTCTCTTACCACAGACATGGGTGACACTGATTTTAGATATTAAAAGTAAGGGTTCTCCAACCACACATAGTTGACGCTTATTTCAGATATTAAAACTCAGGGTTCTCCTACCACAGACATAGGTGACGCTGATTTTAGATATTAAAACTAAGGGTTCTCCTACCACAGACATAGGTGACGCTGATTTTAGATATTAAAACTCAGGGTTCTCCTACCACATACATAGGTGACGCTGATTTTACATATTAAAACTCGGGATTCTCCTACCACATACATAGGTGACGCTGATTATAGATATTAAAACTAAGGGTTCTCCTACCACAGACAGTAGTCAGTGTTTCTGTATTGACTTGGTTTATTAAATAAACATCTATTATTGAAATTTACTGTTCCTAAATGATGGAATTGTTATTAAAAGTAAGGGTTCTCCTACCACAGATATAGGTGACGTTGATTTTAGATATTAAAACTAAGGGTTTTCCTACTACACACATAGGTGACGCTGATCTTAGATATTAAAACTAAGGGTTCTCCTACCACATACAGTAGTCAGTGTTTCTGTCTTGACTTGGTTTATTAAATAAACATCTATTATTGAAATTTACTGTTCCTAAATGATGGAATTGTTATTAAAAGTAAGGGTTCTCCTACCACAGATATAGGTGACACTGATTTTAGATATTAAAACTAAGGGTTCTCCTACCACAGACATAGGTGACGCTGATTTTAGATATTAAAACGCAGGGTTCTCCTACCACAGACATAGGTGACGCTGATTTTAGATATTAAAACTAAGGGTTCTCCTACCACATACATAGGTGACGCTGATTTTAGATATTAAAACTAAGGGTTCTCCTACCACATACATAGGTGACGCTGATCTTAGATATTAAAACTAAGGGTTCTCCTACCACAGACAGTAGTCAGTGTTTCTGTATTGACTTGGTTATTAAATAAACATCTATTATTGAAATTTACTGTTCCTAAATGATGGAATTGTTATTAAAAGTAAGGGTTCTCCTACCACAGATATAGGTGACACTGATTTTAGATATTAAAACTAAGGGTTCTCCTACCACATACATAGGTGACGCTGATTTTAGATATTAAAACTAAGGGTTCTCCTACCACAGACAGTAGTCAGTGTTTCTGTATTGACTTGGTTTATTAAATAAACATCTATTATTGAAATTTACTGTTCCTAAATGATGGAATTGTTATTAAAAGTAAGGGTTCTCCTACCACAGATATAGGTGACGCAGATTTTAGATATTAAAACTAAGAGTTCTCCTACCACAGACATAGGTGACGCTGATTTTAGATATTAAAACTCAGGGTTCTCTTACCACAGACATAGGTGACGCTGATTTTAGATATTAAAACTAAGTGTTCTCCTACCACAGACATAGGTGACGCTGATTTTAGATATTAAAACTCAGGGTTCTCCTACCACAGACATAGATGATGCTGATTTTAGATATTAAAACTAAGGGTTCTCTTACCACAGACATAGGTGACGCTGATTTTAGATATTAAAACTAAGGGTTCTCCTACCACAGATATAGGTGACGCTGATTTTAGATATTAAAACTAAGGGTTCTGCTACCACAGACATAGGTGACGCTGATTTTAGATATTAAAACTAAGGGTTCTCCTACCACATACATAGGTGACGCTGATTTTAGATATTAAAACTAAGGGTTCTCCTACCACAGACAGTAGTCAGTGTTTCTGTATTGACTTGGTTTATTAAATAAACATCTATTATTGAAATATACTGTTCCTAAATGATGGAATTGTTATTAAAAGTAAGGGTTCTCCTACCACAGATATAGGTGACGCAGATTTTAGATATTAAAACTAAGGGTTCTCCTACCACAGATATAGGTGACGCTGATTTTAGATATTAAAACTCTGGGTTCTCTTACGACAGACATGGGTGACACTGATTTTAGATATTAAAACTAAGTTCTCTCCAACCACACATAGTTGACGCTTATTACAGATATTAAAACTCAGGGTGCTCCTACCACAGACATAGGTGACGCTGATTTTAGATATTAAAACTAAGGGTTCTCCTACCACAGACATAGGTGACGCTGATTTTAGATATTAAAACTCAAGGTTCTCCTACCACAGACATAGGTGACGCTGATTTTACATATTAAAGCTCAGGATTCTCCTAACACATACATAGGTGACGCTGATTATAGATATTAAAACTAAGGGTTCTCCTACCAGAGACAGTAGTCAGTGTTTCTGTATTGACTTGGTTTATTAAATAAACATCTATTATTGAAATTTCCTGTTCCTAAATGATGGAATTGTTATTAAAAGTAAGGGTTCTCCTACCATAGATATAGGTGACGCAGATTTTAGATATTTAAACTAAGGGTTCTCTTACCACATACATAGGTGACGCTGATTTTAGATATTAAAACTAAGGGTTCTCCTACCACATACATAGGTGACGCTGATTTTAGATATTAAAACTAAGGGTTCTCCTACCACAGACAGTAGTCAGTGTTTCTGTATTGACTTGGTTTATTAAATAAACATCTATTATTGAAATTTACTGTTCCTAAATGATGGAATTGTTATTAAAAGTAAGGGTTCTCCTACCACAGATATAGGTGACGCAGATTTTAGATATTAAAACTAAGGGTTCTCCTACCATAGATATAGGTGACGCTGATTTTAGATATTAAAACTCAGGGTTTTCTTACCACAGACATAGGTGACGCTGATTTTAGATATTAAAACTAAAGGTTCTCCAACCACACACATAGTTGACGCTTATTTTAGATATTAAAACTCAGGGTTCTCCTACCACAGACATAGGTGACGCTGATTTTAGATATTAAAACTAAGGGTTCTCCTACCACAGACATAGGTGACGTTGATTTTAGATATTAAAACTAAGGGTTCTCCTACCACAGACATAGGTGACGCTGATTTTAGATATTAAAACTAAGGGTTCTCCTACCACAGACATAGGTGACGCTGATTTTAGATATTAAAACTAAGGGTTCTCCTACCACAGACATAGGTTAAGCTGATTTTAGATATTAAAACTAAGGGTTCTCCTACCACAGACATAGGTGAGACTGGTTTTAGATATTAAAACTAAGGGTTCTCCTACCTCAGACATAGGTGAGGTTGATTTTAGATATTAAAACTAAGGGGTCTCCTACCACATACATAGGTGACGCTGATCTTAGATATTAAAACTAAGGGTTTTCCTACCAGAGACAGTAGTCAGTGTTTCTGTATTGACTTGGTTTATTAAATAACCATTTTATTATTGAAATTTACTGTTCCTAAATGATGGAATTGTTATTAAAAGTAAGGGTTCTCCTACCACAGATATAGGTGACACTGATTTTAGATATTAAAACTCTGGGTTCTCCTACCACATACATAGGTGACGCTGATTTTAGATATTAAAACTAAGGTTTTTCCTACCACTTACATAGGTGACGCTGATCTTAGATATTAAAACTAAGGGTTCTCCTACCACAGACAGTAGTCAGTGTTTCTGTCTTGACTTGGTTTATTAAATAAACATCTAGTATTGAAATTTACTGTTCCTAAATGATGGAATTGTTATTAAAAGTAAGGGTTCTCCTACCACAGATATAGGTGACACTGATTTAAGATATTAAAACTAAGGGTTCTCCTACCACAGACATAGGTGACGCTGATTTTAGATATTAAAACTCAGGGTTCTCCTACCACAGACATAGGTGACGCTCATTTTAGATATTAAAACTAAGGGTTCTCCTACCACATACATAGGTGACGCTGATTTTAGATATTAAAACTAAGGGTTCCCCTACCACAGACATAGGTGACGTTGATTTTAGATATTAAAACTAAGGTTTCTCCTACCGCATACATAGGTGACGCTGATCTTAGATATTAAAACTAAGGGTTCTCCTACCACAGACAGTAGTCAGTGTTTCTGTATTGACTTGGTTTATTAAATAAACATCTATTATTGAAATTTACTGTTCCTAAATGATGGAATTGTTATTAAAAGTAAGGGTTCTCCTACCACAGATATAGGTGACACTGATTTTAGATATTAAAACTAAGGGTTCTCCTACCACATACATAGGTGACGCTGATTGTAGATATTAAAACTAAGGGTTCTCCTACCACAGACAGTAGTCAGTGTTTCCGTATTGTCTTGGTTTATTAAATAAACATCTATTATTGAAATTTACTGTTCCTAAATGATGGAATTGTTATTAAAAGTAAGGGTTCTCCTACCACAGATATAGGTGACGCAGATTTTAGATATTAAAACTAAGGGTTCTCCTACCACAGACATAGGTGACGCTGATTTTAGATATTAAAACTCAGGGTTCTCTTACCACAGACATAGGTGACGCTGATTTTAGATATTAAATCTACGGGTTCTCCTACCACAGACATAGGTGACGCTGATTTTAGATATTAAAACTAAGGGTTCTCCTACCACAGACATAGGTGACGCTGATTTTAGATATTAAAACTAAGGGTTCTCCTACCACAGACATAGGTGACGCTGATTTTAGATATTAAAACTAAGGGTTCTCCTACCACAGACATAGGTGACGCTGATTTTAGATATTAAAGCTAAGGGTTCTCCTACCACATACATAGGTGACGCTGATTTTAGATATTAAAACTAAGGGTTCTCCTACCACAGACAGTAGTCAGTGTTTCTGTATTGACATGGTTTATTAAATAAACATCTATTATTGAAATTTACTGTTCCTAAATGATGGAATTGTTATTAAAAGTAAGGGTTCTCCTACCACAGATATTGGTGACACTGATTTTAGATATTAAAACTAAGGGTTCTCCTACCACATACATAGGTGACGCTGATTTTAGATATTAAAACTAAGGGTTCTCCTACCACAGACAGTAGTCAGTGTTTCTGTATTGACTTGGTTTATTAAATAAACATCTATTATTGAAATTTACTATTCCTAAATGATGGAATTGTTGTTAAAAGTAAGGGTTCTCCTACCACAGATATAGGTGACACAGATTTTCGATATTAAAACTAAGGGTTCTCCTACCACAGACATAGGTGACGCTGATTTTAGATATTAAAACTCAGGGTTCTCTTACCACAGACATAGGTGACGCTGATTTTAGATATTAAATCTACGGGTTCTCCTACCACAGACATAGGTGACGCTGATTTTAGATATTAAAACTAAGTGTTCTCCTACCACAGACATAGGTGACGCTGATTTTAGATATTAAAACTAAGGGTTCTCCTACCACAGACATAGATGATGCTGATTTTAGATATTAAAACTAAGGGTTCTCCTACCACAGACATAGGTGACGCTGATTTTAGATATTAAAACTAAGGGTTCTCCTACCACAGACATAGGTGACGCTGATTTTAGATATTAAAACTAAGGTTTCTCCTACCACAGACAGTAGTCAGTGTTTCTGTATTGACTTGTTTATTAAATAAACATCTATTATTGAAATTTACTGTTCCTAAATGATGGAATTGTTATTAAAAGTAATGGTTCTCCTACCACAGATATAGGTGACGCTGATTTTAGATATTAAAACTCAGGGTTCTCTTACCACAGACATAGGTGACGCTGTTTTAAGATATTAAAACTAAGGGTTCTCCTACCACAGATATAGGTGACGCTTATTTTAGATATTAAAACTAAGGGTTCTGCTACCACAGACATAGGTGACGCTGATTTTAGATATTAAAACTAAGGGTTCTCCTACCACATACATAGGTGACGCTGATTTTAGATATTAAAACTAAGGGTTCTCCTACCACAGACATAGGTGACGCTGATTTTAGATATTAAAACTCAGGGTTCTCTTACCACAGACATAGGTGACGCTGATTTTAGATATTAAAACTAAGGGTTCTCCTACCACAGATATAGGTGACGCTTATTTTAGATATTAAAACTAAGGGTTCTGCTACCACAGACATAGGTGACGCTGATTTTAGATATTAAATCTAAGGGTTCTCCTACCACAGACATAGGTGACGCTGATCTTAGATATTAAAACTAAGGGTTCTCCTACCACAGACATAGGTGACGCTGATTTTAGATATTAAAACTAAGGGTTCTCCTACCACAGACAGTAGTCAGTGTTTCTGTATTGACTTGGTTTATTAAATAAACATATATTATTGAAATATACTGTTCCTAAATGATGGAATTGTTATTAAAAGTAAGGTTTCTCCTACCACAGATATAGGTGACGCAGATTTTAGATATTAAAACTCAGGGTTCTCTTACCACAGACATGGGTGACACTGATTTTAGATATTAAAAGTAAGGGTTCTCCAACCACACATAGTTGACGCTTATTTCAGATATTAAAACTCAGGGTTCTCCTACCACAGACATAGGTGACGCTGATTTTAGATATTAAAACTAAGGGTTCTCCTACCACAGACATAGGTGACGCTGATTTTAGATATTAAAACTCAGGGTTCTCCTACCACATACATAGGTGACGCTGATTTTACATATTAAAACTCGGGATTCTCCTACCACATACATAGGTGACGCTGATTATAGATATTAAAACTAAGGGTTCTCCTACCACAGACAGTAGTCAGTGTTTCTGTATTGACTTGGTTTATTAAATAAACATCTATTATTGAAATTTACTGTTCCTAAATGATGGAATTGTTATTAAAAGTAAGGGTTCTCCTACCACAGATATAGGTGACGCAGATTTTAGATATTAAAACTAAGGGTTCTCATACCACAGACATAGGTGACGCTGATTTTAGATATTAAAACTCAGGGTTTTCTTACCACAGACATAGGTGACGCTGATTTTAGATATTAAAACTAAGGGTTCTCCAACCACACACATAGTTGACGCTTATTTTAGATATTAAAACTCAGGGTTCTCCTACCACAGACATAGGTGACGCTGATTTTAGATATTAAAACTAAGGGTTCTCCTACCACGGACATAGGTGACGTTGATTTTAGATATTAAAACTAAGGGTTCTCCTACCACAGACATAGGTGACGCTGATTTTAGATATTAAAACTAAGGGTTCTCCTACCACAGACATAGGTGACGCTGATTTTAGATATTAAAACTAAGGGTTCTCCTACCACAGACATAGGTGACACTGATTTTAGATATTAAAACTAAGGGTTCTCCTACCTCAGACATAGGTGAGGTTGATTTTAGATATTAAAACTAAGGGGTCTCCTACCACATACATAGGTGACGTTGATCTTAGATATTAAAACTAAGGGTTCTCCTACCAGAGACAGTAGTCAGTGTTTCTGTATTGACTTGGTTTATTAAATAAACATCTATTATTGAAATTTACTGTTCCTAAATGATGGAATTGTTATTAAAAGTAAGGGTTCTCCTACCACAGATATAGGTGACAATGATTTTAGATATTAAAACTAAGGGTTCTACTACCACATACATAGGTGACGCTGATTTTAGATATTAAAACTAAGGGTTTTCCTACCACAGACATAGGTGACGCTGATTTTAGATATTAAAACTAAGGGTTCTCCTACCACAGACATAGGTGACGCTGATTTTAGATATTAAAACTAAGGGTTCTCCTACCACAGACATAGGTGACACTGATTTTAGATATTAAAACTAAGGGTTCTCCTACCTCAGACATAGGTGAGGTTGATTTTAGATATTAAAACTAAGGGTTCTCCTACCACAGACATAGGTGACGCTGATTTTAGATATTAAAACTAAGGGTTCTCCTACCACAGACATAGGTGACGCTGATTTTAGATATTAAAACTAAGGTTTCTCCTACCACAGACATAGGTGACACTGATTTTAGATATTAAAACTAAGGATTCTCCTACCTCAGACATAGGTGAGGTTGATTTTAGATATTAAAACTAAGGGGTCTCCTACCACATACATAGGTGACGCTGATCTTAGATATTAAAACTAAGGGTTCTCCTACCAGAGACAGTAGTCAGTGTTTCTGTATTGACTTGGTTTATTAAATAAACATTTTATTATTGAAATTTACTGTTCCTAAATGATGGAATTGTTATTAAAAGTAAGGGTTCTCCTACCACAGATATAGGTGACACTGATTTTAGATATTAAAACTAAGGGTTCTCCTACCACATACATAGGTGACGCTGATTTTAGATATTAAAACTAAGGTTTTTCCTACCACTTACATAGGTGACGTTGATTTTAGATATTAAAACTAAGGGTTTTCCTACTACACACATAGGTGACGCTGATCTTAGATATTAAAACTAAGGGTTCTCCTACCACAGACAGTAGTCAGTGTTTCTGTCTTGACTTTGTTTATTAAATAAACATCTATTATTGAAATTTACTGTTCCTAAATGATGGAATTGTTATTAAAAGTAAGGGTTCTCCTACCACAGATATAGGTGACACTGATTTAAGATATTAAAACTAAGGGTTCTCCTACCACATACATAGGTGACGCTGATTGTAGATATTAAAACTAAGGGTTCTCCTACCACAGACAGTAGTCAGTGTTTCTGTATTGACTTGGTTTATTAAATAAACATCTATTATTGAAATTTACTGTTCCTTAATGATGGAATTGTTATTAAAAGTAAGGGTTCTCCTACCACAGATATAGGTGACGCAGATTTTAGATATTAAAACTAAGGGTTCTCCTACCACAGACATAGGTGACGCTGATTTTTGATATTAAAACTCAGGGTTCTCCTACCACAGACATAGGTGACGCTGATTTTAGATATTAAAACTAAGGGTTCTCCTACCACATACATAGGTGACGCTGATTTTAGATATTAAAACTAAGGTTTCTCCTACGACAGACAGTAGTCAGTGTTTCTGTATTGACTTGGTTTATTAAATAAACATCTATTATTGAAATTTACTGTTCCTAAATGATTGAATTGTTATTAAAAGTAAGGGTTCTCCTACCACAGATATAGGTGACACTGATTTTAGATATTAAAACTAAGGGTTCTCCTACCACATACATAGGTGACGCTGATTTTAGATATTAAAACTAAGGGTTCTCCTACCACAGACATAGGTGACGTTGATTTTAGATATTAAAACTAAGGGTTCTCCTACCACACACATAGGTGACGCTGATCTTAGATATTAAAACTAAGGGTTCTCCTACCACAGACAGCAGTCAGTGTTTCTGTATTGACTTGGTTTATTAAATAAACATCTATTATTGAAATTTACTGTTCCTAAATGATGGAATTGTTATTAAAAGTAAGGGTTCTCCTACCACAGATATAGGTGACACTGATTTTAGATATTAAAACTAAGGGTTCTCCTACCACATACATAGGTGACGCTGATTGTAGATATTAAAACTAAGGGTTCTCCTACCACAGACAGTAGTCAGTGTTTCTGTATTGTCTTGGTTTATTAAATAAACATCTATTATTGAAATTTACTGTTCCTAAATGATGGAATTGTTATTAAAAGTAAGGGTTCTCCTACCACAGATATAGGTGACGCAGATTTTAGATATTAAAACTAAGGGTTCTCCTACCACAGACATAGGTGACGCTGATTTTAGATATTAAATCTACGGGTTCTCCTACCACAGACATAGGTGACGCTGATTTTAGATATTAAAACTAAGGGTTCTCCTACCACAGACATAGGTGACGCTGATTTTAGATATTAAAACTAAGGGTTCTCCTACCACAGACATAGGTGACGCTGATTTTAGATATTAAAACTCAGGGTTCTCCTACCACATACATAGGTGACGCTGATTTTACATATTAAAACTCAGGATTCTCCTACCACATACATAGGTGACGCTGATTATAGATATTAAAACTAAGGGTTCTCCTACCACAGACAGTAGTACGTGTTTCTGTATTGACTTGGTTTATTAAATAAACATCTATTATTGAAATTTACTGTTCCTAAATGATGGAATTGTTATTAAAAGTAAGGGTTCTCCTACCACAGATATAGGTGACGCTGATTTTAGATATTAAAACTAAGGTTTCTCATACCACAGACATAGGTGACGCTGATTTTAGATATTAAAACTAAGGGTTCTCCAACCACACACATAGTTGACGCTTATTTTAGATATTAAAACTCAGGGTTCTCCTACCACAGACATAGGTGACGCTGATTTTAGATATTAAAACTAAGGGTTCTCCTACCACAGACATAGGTGACGTTAATTTTAGATATTAAAACTAAGGGTTCTCCTACCACAGACATAGGTGACGCTGATTTTAGATATTAAAACTAAGGGTTCTCCTACCACAGACATAGGTGACGCTGATTTTAGATATTAAAACTAAGGGTTCTCCTACCACAGACATAGGTGACGCTGATTTTAGATATTAAAACTAAGGGTTCTCCTACCACAGACATAGGTGACACTGATTTTAGATATTAAAACTAAGGGTTCTCCTACCTCAGACATAGGTGAGGTTGATTTTAGATATTAAAACTAAGGGGTCTCCTACCACATACATAGGTGACGCTGATCTTAGATATTAAAACTAAGGGTTCTCCTACCAGAGACAGTAGTCAGTGTTTCTGTATTGACTTGGTTTATTAAATAAACATCTATTATTGAAATTTACTGTTCCTAAATGATGGAATTGTTATTAAAAGTAAGGGTTCTCCTACCACAGATATAGGTGACAATGATTTTAGATATTAAAACTAAGGGTTCTACTACCACATACATAGGTGACGCTGATTTTAGATATTAAAACTAAGGGTTTTCCTACCACAGACATAGGTGACGCTGATTTTAGATATTAAAACTAAGGGTTCTCCTACCACAGACATAGGTGACGCTGATTTTAGATATTAAAACTAAGGGTTCTCCTACCACAGACATAGGTGACACTGATTTTAGATATTAAAACTAAGGGTTCTCCTACCTCAGACATAGGTGAGGTTGATTTTAGATATTAAAACTAAGGGTTCTCCTACCACAGACATAGGTGACGCTGATTTTAGATATTAAAACTAAGGGTTCTCCTACCACAGACATAGGTGACGCTGATTTTAGATATTAAAACTAAGGGTTCTCCTACCAAAGACATAGGTGACACTGATTTTAGATATTAAAACTAAGGATTCTCCTACCTCAGACATAGGTGAGGTTGATTTTAGATATTAAAACTAAGGGGTCTCCTACCACATACATAGGTGACGATGATCTTAGATATTAAAACTAAGGGTTCTCCTACCAGAGACAGTAGTCAGTGTTTCTGTATTGACTTGGTTTATTAAATAAACATTTTATTATTGAAATTTACTGTTCCTAAATGATGGAATTGTTATTAAAAGTAAGGGTTCTCCTACCACAGATATAGGTGACACTGATTTTAGATATTAAAACTAAGGGTTCTCCTACCACATACATAGGTGACGCTGATTTTAGATATTAAAACTAAGGTTTTTCCTTCCACTTACATAGGTGACGTTGATTTTAGATATTAAAACTAAGGGTTTTCCTACTACACACATAGGTGACGCTGATCTTAGATATTAAAACTAAGGGTTCTCCTACCACAGACAGTAGTCAGTGTTTCTGTATTGACTTGGTTTATTAAATAAACATCTATTATTGAAATATACTGTTCCTAAATGATGGAATTGTTATTAAAAGTAAGGGTTCTCCTACCACAGATATAGGTGACGCAGATTTTAGATATTAAAACTCAGGGTTCTCTTACCACAGACATGGGTGACACTGATTTTAGATATTAAAAGTAAGGGTTCTCCAACCACACATAGTTGACGCTTATTTCAGATATTAAAACTCAGGGTTCTCCTACCACAGACATAGGTGACGCTGATTTTAGATATTAAAACTAAGGGTTCTCCTACCACAGACATAGGTGACGCTGATTTTAGATATTAAAACTCAGGGTTCTCCTACCACATACATAGGTGACGCTGATTTTACATATTAAAACTCGGGATTCTCATACCACATACATAGGTGACGCTGATTATAGATATTAAAACTAAGGGTTCTCCTACCACAGACAGTAGTCCGTGTTTCTGTATTGACTTGGTTTATTAAATAAACATCTATTATTGAAATTTACTGTTCCTAAATGATGGAATTGTTATTAAAAGTAAGGGTTCTCCTACCACAGATATAGGTGACGCAGATTTTAGATATTAAAACTAAGGGTTCTCATACCACAGACATAGGTGACGCTGATTTTAGATATTAAAACTCAGGGTTTTCTTACCACAGACATAGGTGACGCTGATTTTAGATATTAAAACTAAGGGTTCTCCAACCACACACATAGTTGACGCTTATTTTAGATATTAAAACTCAGGGTTCTCCTACCACAGACATAGGTGACGCTGATTTTAGATATTAAAACTAAGGGTTCTCCTACCACGGACATAGGTGACGTTGATTTTAGATATTAAAACTAAGGGTTCTCCTACCACAGACATAGGTGACGCTGATTTCAGATATTAAAACTAAGGGTTCTCCTACCACAGACATAGGTGACGCTGATTTTAGATATTAAAACTAAGGGTTCTCCTACCACAGACATAGGTGACGCTGATTTTAGATATTAAAACTAAGGGTTCTCCTACCACAGACATAGGTGACACTGATTTTAGATATTAAAACTAAGGGTTCTCCTACCTCAGACATAGGTGAGGTTGATTTTAGATATTAAAACTAAGGGGTCTCCTACCACATACATAGGTGACGCTGATCTTAGATATTAAAACTAAGGGTTCTCCTACCAGAGACAGTAGTCAGTGTTTCTGTATTGACTTGGTTTATTAAATAAACATCTATTATTGAAATTTACTGTTCCTAAATGATGGAATTGTTATTAAAAGTAAGGGTTCTCCTACCACAGATATAGGTGACAATGATTTTAGATATTAAAACTAAGGGTTCTACTACCACATACATAGGTGACGCTGATTTTAGATATTAAAACTAAGGGTTTTCCTACCACAGACATAGGTGACGCTGATTTTAGATATTAAAACTAAGGGTTCTCCTACCACAGACATAGGTGACGCTGATTTTAGATATTAAAACTAAGGGTTCTCCTACCACAGACATAGGTGACACTGATTTTAGATATTAAAACTAAGGGTTCTCCTACCTCAGACAGTAGTCCGTGTTTCTGTATTGACTTGGTTTATTAAATAAACATCTATTATTGAAATTTACTGTTCCTAAATGATGGAATTGTTATTAAAAGTAAGGGTTCTCCTACCACAGATATAGGTGACGCAGATTTTAGATATTAAAACTAAGGGTTCTCATACCACAGACATAGGTGACGCTGATTTTAGATATTAAAACTCAGGGTTTTCTTACCACAGACATAGGTGACGCTGATTTTAGATATTAAAACTAAGGGTTCTCCAACCACACACATAGTTGACGCTTATTTTAGATATTAAAACTCAGGGTTCTCCTACCACAGACATAGGTGACGCTGATTTTAGATATTAAAACTAAGGGTTCTCCTACCACGGACATAGGTGACGTTGATTTTAGATATTAAAACTAAGGGTTCTCCTACCACAGACATAGGTGACGCTGATTTCAGATATTAAAACTAAGGGTTCTCCTACCACAGACATAGGTGACGCTGATTTTAGATATTAAAACTAAGGGTTCTCCTACCACAGACATAGGTGACGCTGATTTTAGATATTAAAACTAAGGGTTCTCCTACCACAGACATAGGTGACACTGATTTTAGATATTAAAACTAAGGGTTCTCCTACCTCAGACATAGGTGAGGTTGATTTTAGATATTAAAACTAAGGGGTCTCCTACCACATACATAGGTGACGCTGATCTTAGATATTAAAACTAAGGGTTCTCCTACCAGAGACAGTAGTCAGTGTTTCTGTATTGACTTGGTTTATTAAATAAACATCTATTATTGAAATTTACTGTTCCTAAATGATGGAATTGTTATTAAAAGTAAGGGTTCTCCTACCACAGATATAGGTGACAATGATTTTAGATATTAAAACTAAGGGTTCTACTACCACATACATAGGTGACGCTGATTTTAGATATTAAAACTAAGGGTTTTCCTACCACAGACATAGGTGACGCTGATTTTAGATATTAAAACTAAGGGTTCTCCTACCACAGACATAGGTGACGCTGATTTTAGATATTAAAACTAAGGGTTCTCCTACCACAGACATAGGTGACACTGATTTTAGATATTAAAACTAAGGGTTCTCCTACCTCAGACATAGGTGAGGTTGATTTTAGATATTAAAACTAAGGGTTCTCCTACCACAGACATAGGTGACGCTGATTTTAGATATTAAAACTAAGGGTTCTCCTACCACAGACATAGGTGACGCTGATTTTAGATATTAAAACTAAGGGTTCTCCTACCAGAGACATAGGTGACACTGATTTTAGATATTAAAACTAAGGATTCTCCTACCTCAGACATAGGTGAGGTTGATTTTAGATATTAAAACTAAGGGGTCTCCTACCACATACATAGGTGACGCTGATCTTAGATATTAAAACTAAGGGTTCTCCTACCAGAGACAGTAGTCAGTGTTTCTGTATTGACTTGGTTTATTAAATAAGCATTTTATTATTGAAATTTACTGTTCCTAAATGATGGAATTGTTATTAAAAGTAAGGGTTCTCCTACCACAGATATAGGTGACACTGATTTTAGATATTAAAACTAAGGGTTCTCCTACCACATACATAGGTGACGCTGATTTTAGATCTTAAAACTAAGGTTTTTCCTACCACTTACATAGGTGACGTTGATTTTAGATATTAAAACTAAGGGTTTTCCTACTACACACATAGGTGACGCTGATCTTAGATATTAAAACTAAGGGTTCTCCTACCACAGACAGTAGTCAGTGTTTCTGTCTTGACTTTGTTTATTAAATAAACATCTATTATTGAAATTTACTGTTCCTAAATGATGGAATTGTTATTAAAAGTAAGGGTTCTCCTACCACAGATATAGGTGACACTGATTTAAGATATTAAAACTAAGGGTTCTCCTACCACATACATAGGTGACGCTGATTGTAGATATTAAAACTAAGGGTTCTCCTACCACAGACAGTAGTCAGTGTTTCTGTATTGACTTGGTTTATTAAATAAACATCTATTATTGAAATTTACTGTTCCTTAATGATGGAATTGTTATTAAAAGTAAGGGTTCTCCTACCACAGATATAGGTGACGCAGATTTTAGATATTAAAACTAAGGGTTCTCCTACCACAGACATAGGTGACGCTGATTTTAGATATTAAAACTCAGGGTTCTCCTACCACATACATAGGTGACGCTGATTTTAGATATTAAAACTAAGGGTTCTCCTACCACAGACAGTAGTCAGTGTTTCTGTATTGACTTGGTTTATTAAATAAACATCTATTATTGAAATTTACTGTTCCTAAATGATTGAATTGTTATTAAAAGTAAGGGTTCTCCTACCACAGATATAGGTGACACTGATTTTAGATATTAAAACTAAGGGTTCTCCTACCACATACATAGGTGACGCTGATTTTAGATATTAAAACTAAGGGTTCTCCTACCACAGACATAGGTGACGTTGATTTTAGATATTAAAACTAAGGGTTCTCCTACCACACACATAGGTGACGCTGATCTTAGATATTAAAACTAAGGGTTCTCCTACCACAGACAGTAGTCAGTGTTTCTGTATTGACTTGGTTTATTAAATAAACATCTATTATTGAAATTTACTGTTCCTAAATGATGGAATTGTTATTAAAAGTAAGGGTTCTCCTACCACAGATATAGGTGACACTGATTTTAGATATTAAAACTAAGGGTTCTCCTACCACATACATAGGTGACGCTGATTGTAGATATTAAAACTAAGGGTTCTCCTACCACAGACAGTAGTCAGTGTTTCTGTATTGTCTTGGTTTATTAAATAAACATCTATTATTGAAATTTACTGTTCCTAAATGATGGAATTGTTATTAAAAGTAAGGGTTCTCCTACCACAGATATAGGTGACGCAGATTTTAGATATTAAAACTAAGGGTTCTCCTACCACAGACATAGGTGACGCTGATTTTAGATATTAAATCTACGGGTTCTCCTACCACAGACATAGGTGACGCTGATTTTAGATATTAAAACTAAGGGTTCTCCTACCACAGACATAGGTGACGCTGATTTTAGATATTAAAACTAAGGGTTCTCCTACCACAGACATAGGTGACGCTGATTTTAGATATTAAAACTCAGGGTTCTCCTACCACATACATAGGTGACGCTGATTTTACATATTAAAACTCAGGATTCTCCTACCACATACATAGGTGACGCTGATTATAGATATTAAAACTAAGGGTTCTCCTACCACAGACAGTAGTACGTGTTTCTGTATTGTCTTGGTTTATTAAATAAACATCTATTATTGAAATTTACTGTTCCTAAATGATGGAATTGTTATTAAAAGTAAGGGTTCTCCTACCACAGATATAGGTGACGCTGATTTTAGATATTAAAACTAAGGGTTCTCATACCACAGACATAGGTGACGCTGATTTTAGATATTAAAACTCAGGGTTTTCTTACCACAGACATAGGTGACGCTGATTTTAGATATTAAAACTAAGGGTTCTCCAGCCACACACATAGTTGACGCTTATTTTAGATATTAAAACTCAGGGTTCTCCTACCACAGACATAGGTGACGCTGATTTTAGATATTAAAACTAAGGGTTCTCCTACCACAGACATAGGTGACGTTAATTTTAGATATTAAAATTAAGGGTTCTCCTACCACAGACATAGGTGACGCTGATTTTAGATATTAAAACTAAGGGTTCTCCTACCACAGACATAGGTGACGCTGATTTTAGATATTAAAACTAAGGGTTCTCCTACCACAGACATAGGTGACGCTGATTTTAGATATTAAAACTAAGGGTTCTCCTACCACAGACATAGGTGACACTGATTTTAGATATTAAAACTAAGGGTTCTCCTACCTCAGACATAGGTGAGGTTGATTTTAGATATTAAAACTAAGGGGTCTCCTACCACATACATAGGTGACGCTGATCTTAGATATTAAAACTAAGGGTTCTCCTACCAGAGACAGTAGTCCGTGTTTCTGTATTGACTTGGTTTATTAAATAAACATCTATTATTGAAATTTACTGTTCCTAAATGATGGAATTGTTATTAAAAGTAAGGGTTCTCCTACCACAGATATAGGTGACAATGATTTTAGATATTAAAACTAAGGGTTCTACTACCACATACATAGGTGACGCTGATTTTAAATATTAAAACTAAGGGTTTTCCTACCACAGACATAGGTGACGCTGATTTTAGATATTAAAACTAAGGGTTCTCCTACCACAGACATAGGTGACGCTGATTTTAGATATTAAAACTAAGGGTTCTCCTACCACAGACATAGGTGACACTGATTTTAGATATTAAAACTAAGGGTTCTCCTACCTCAGACATAGGTGAGGTTGATTTTAGATATTAAAACTAAGGGTTCTCCTACCACAGACATAGGTGACGCTGATTTTAGATATTAAAACTAAGGGTTCTCCTACCACAGACATAGGTGACGCTGATTTTAGATATTAAAACTAAGGGTTCTCCTACCACAGACATAGGTGACACTGATTTTAGATATTAAAACTAAGGATTCTCCTACCTCAGACATAGGTGAGGTTGATTTTAGATATTAAAACTAAGGGGTCTCCTACCACATACATAGGTGACGCTGATCTTAGATATTAAAACTAAGGGTTCTCCTACCAGAGACAGTAGTCAGTGTTTCTGTATTGACTTGGTTTATTAAATAAACATTTTATTATTGAAATTTACTGTTCCTAAATGATGGAATTGTTATTAAAAGTAAGGGTTCTCCTACCACAGATATAGGTAACACTGATTTTAGATATTAAAACTAAGGGTTCTCCTACCACATACATAGGTGACGCTGATTTTAGATATTAAAACTAAGGTTTTTCCTTCCACTTACATAGGTGACGTTGATTTTAGATATTAAAACTAAGGGTTTTCCTACTACACACATAGGTGACGCTGATCTTAGATATTAAAACTAAGGGTTCTCCTACCACAGACAGTAGTCAGTGTTTCTGTCTTGACTTGGTTTATTAAATAAACATCTATTTTTGAAATTTACTGTTCCTAAATGATGGAATTGTTATTAAAAGTAAGGGTTCTCCTACCACAGATATAGGTGACACTGATTTAAGATATTAAAACTAAGGGTTCTCCTACCACATACATAGGTGACGCTGATTGTAGATATTAAAACTAAGGGTTCTCCTACCACAGACAGTAGTCAGTGTTTCTGTATTGACTTGGTTTATTAAATAAACATCTATTATTGAAATTTACTGTTCCTAAATGATGGAATTGTTATTAAAAGTAAGGGTTCTCCTACCACAGATATAGGTGACGCAGATTTTAGATATTAAAACTAAGGGTTCTCCTACCACAGACATAGGTGACGCTGATTTTAGATATTAAAACTCAGGGTTCTCCTACCACAGACATAGGTGACGCTGATTTTAGATATTAAAACTAAGGGTTCTCCTACCACATACATAGGTGACGCTGATTTTAGATATTAAAACTAAGGGTTCTCCTACCACAGACAGTAGTCAGTGTTTCTGTATTGACTTGGTTTATTAAATAAACATCTATTATTGAAATTTACTGTTCCTAAATGATGGAATTGTTATTAAAAGTAAGGGTTCTCCTACCACAGATATAGGTGACACTGATTTTAGATATTAAAACTAAGGGTTCTCCTACCACATACATAGGTGACGCTGATTTTAGATATTAAAACTAAGGGTTCTCCTACCACAGACACAGGTGACGTTGATTTTAGATATTAAAACTAAGGGTTCTCCTACCACACACATAGGTGACGCTGATCTTTGATATTAAAACTAAGGGTTCTCCTACCACAGACAGTAGTCAGTGTTTCTGTATTGACTTGGTTTATTAAATAAACATCTATTATTGAAATTTACTGTTCCTAAATGATGGAATTGTTATTAAAAGTAAGGGTTCTCCTACCACAGATATAGGTGACACTGATTTTAGATATTAAAACTAAGGGTTCTCCTACCACATACATAGGTGACGCTGATTGTAGATATTAAAACTAAGGGTTCTCCTACCACAGACAGTAGTCAGTGTTTCTGTATTGTCTTGGTTTATTAAATAAACATCTATTATTGAAATTTACTGTTCCTAAATGATGGAATTGTTATTAAAAGTAAGGGTTCTCCTACCACAGATATAGGTGACGCAGATTTTAGATATTAAAACTAAGGGTTCTCCTACCACAGACATAGGTGACGCTGATTTTAGATATTAAATCTACGGGTTCTCCTACCACAGACATAGGTGACGCTGATTTTAGATATTAAAACTAAGGGTTCTCCTACCACAGACATAGGTGACGCTGATTTTAGATATTAAAACTAAGGGTTCTCCTACCACAGACATATGTGACGCTGATTTTAGATATTAAAACTAAGGGTTCTCCTACCACAGACATAGGTGACGCTGATTTTAGATATTAAAACTAAGGGTTCTCCTACCACATACATAGGTGACGCTGATTTTAGATATTAAAACTAAGGGTTCTCCTACCACAGACAGTAGTCAGTGTTTCTGTATTCACTTGGTTTATTAAATAAACATCTATTATTGAAATTTACTGTTCCTAAATGATGGAATTGTTATTAAAGGTAAGGGTTCTCCTACCACAGATATTGGTGACACTGATTTTAGATATTAAAACTAAGGGTTCTCCTACCACATACATAGGTGACGCTGATTTTAGATATTAAAACTAAGGGTTCTCCTACCACAGACAGTAGTCAGTGTTTCTGTATTGACTTGGTTTATTAAATAAACATCTATTATTGAAATTTACTATTCCTAAATGATGGAATTGTTATTAAAAGAAAGGGTTCTTCTACCACAGATATAGGTGACGCAGATTTTAGATATTAAAACTAAGGGTTCCCTACCACAGACATAGGTGACGCTGATTTTAGATATTACAACTCAGGGTTCTCTTACCACAGACATAGGTGACGCTGATTTTAGATATTAAATCTACGGGTTCTCCTACCACAGACATAGGTGACGCTGATTTTAGATATTAAAACTAAGTGTTCTCCTACCACAGACATAGGTGACGCTGATTTTAGATATTAAAACTAAGGGTTCTCCTACCACAGACATAGATGATGCTGATTTTAGATATTAAAACTAAGGGTTCTCCTACCACAGACATAGGTGACGCTGATTTTAGATATTAAAACTAAGGGTTCTCCTACCACAGACATAGGTGACGCTGATTTTAGATATTAAAACTAAGGTTTCTCCTACCACAGACAGTAGTCAGTGTTTCTGTATTGACTTGGTTTATTAAATAAACATCTATTATTGAAATTTACTGTTCCTTAATGATGGAATTGTTATTAAAAGTAAGGGTTCTCCTACCACAGATATAGGTGACGCTGATTTTAGATATTAAAACTCAGGGTTCTCTTACCACAGACATAGGTGACGCTGATTTAAGATATTAAAACTAAGGGTTCTCCTACCACAGATATAGGTGACGCTTATTTTAGATATTAAAACTAATGGTTCTGCTACCACAGACATAGGTGACGCTGATTTTAGATATTAAAACTAAGGGTTCTCCTACCACATACATAGGTGACGCTGATTTTAGATATTAAAACTAAGGGTTCTCCTACCACAGACATAGGTGACGCTGATTTTAGATATTAAAACTCAGGGTTCTCTTACCACAGACATAGGTGACGCTGATTTTAGATATTAAAACTAAGGGTTCTCCTACCACAGATATAGGTGACGCTTATTTTAGATATTAAAACTAAGGGTTCTGCTACCACAGACATAGGTGACGCTGATTTTAGATATTAAAACTAAGGGTTCTCCTACCACAGACATAGGTGACGCTGATCTTAGATATTAAAACTAAGGGTTCTCCTACCACAGACATAGGTGACGCTGATTTTAGATATTAAAACTAAGGGTTCTCCTACCACAGACAGTAGTCAGTGTTTCTGTATTGACTTGGTTTATTAAATAAACATCTAATATTGAAATATACTGTTCCTAAATGATGGAATTGTTATTAAAAGTAAGGGTTCTCCTACCACAGATATAGGTGACGCAGATTTTAGATATTAAAACTCAGGGTTCTCTTACCACAGACATGGGTGACACTGATTTTAGATATTAAAAGTAAGGGTTCTCCAACCACACATAGTTGACGCTTATTTCAGATATTAAAACTCACGGTTCTCCTACCACAGACATAGGTGACGCTGATTTTAGATATTAAAACTAAGGGTTCTCCTACCACAGACATAGGTGACGCTGATTTTAGATATTAAAACTCAGGGTTCTCCTACCACATACATAGGTGACGCTGATTTTACATATTAAAACTCAGGATTCTCCTACCACATACATAGGTGACGCTGATTATAGATATTAAAACTAAGGGTTCTCCTACCACAGACAGTAGTCCGTGTTTCTGTATTGACTTGGTTTATTAAATAAACATCTATTATTGAAATTTACTGTTCCTAAATGATGGAATTGTTATTAAAAGTAAGGGTTCTCCTACCACAGATATAGGTGACGCAGATTTTAGATATTAAAACTAAGGGTTCTCATACCACAGACATAGGTGACGCTGATTTTGGATATTAAAACTCAGGGTTTTCTTACCACAGACATAGGTGACGCTGATTTTAGATATTAAAACTAAGGGTTCTCCAACCACACACATAGTTGACGCTTATTTTAGATATTAAAACTCAGGGTTCTCCTACCACAGACATAGGTGACGCTGATTTTAGATATTAAAACTAAGGGTTCTCCTACCACATACATAGGTGACGTTGATTTTAGATATTAAAACTAAGGGTTCTCCTACCACAGACATAGGTGACACTGATTTTAGATATTAAAACTAAGGGTTCTCCTACCTCAGACATAGGTGAGGTTGATTTTAGATATTAAAACTAAGGGGTCTCCTACCACATACATAGGTGACGCTGATCTTAGATATTAAAACTAAGGGTTCTCCTACCAGAGACAGTAGTCAGTGTTTCTGTATTGACTTGGTTTATTAAATAAACATTTTATTATTGAAATTTACTGTTCCTAAATGATGGAATTGTTATTAAAAGTAAGGGTTCTCCTACCACAGATATAGGTGACACTGATTTAAGATATTAAAACTAAGGGTTCTCCTACCACATACATAGGTGACGCTGATTGTAGATATTAAAACTAAGGCTTCTCCTACCACATACATAGGTGACGCTGATTTTAGATATAAAAACTAAGGTTTTTCCTACCACTTACATAGGTGACGTTGATTTTAGATATTAAAACTAAGGGTTTTCCTACCACACACATAGGTGACGCTGATCTTAGATATTAAAACTAAGGGTTCTCCTACCACAGACAGTAGTCATTGTTTCTGTCTTGACTTGGTTTATTAAATAAACATCTATTATTGAAATTTACTGTTCCTAAATGATGGAATTGTTATTAAAAGTAAGGGTTCTCCTACCACAGATATAGGTGACACTGATTTAAGATATTAAAACTAAGGGTTCTCCTACCACATACATAGGTGACGCTGATTGTAGATATTAAAACTAAGGGTTCTCCTACCACAGACAGTAGTCAGTGTTTCTGTATTGACTTGGTTTATTAAATAAACATCTATTATTGAAATTTACTGTTCCTAAATGATGGAATTGTTATTAAAAGTAAGGGTTCTCCTACCACAGATATAGGTGACGCAGATTTTAGATATTAAAACTAAGGGTTCTCCTACCACAGACATAGGTGACGCTGATTTTAGATATTAAAACTCAGGGTTCTCCTACCACAGACATAGGTGACGCTGATTTTAGATATTAAAACTAAGGGTTCTCCTACCACATACATAGGTGACGCTGATTTTAGATATTAAAACTAAGGGTTCTCCTACCACATACATAGGTGACGCTGATTTTAGATATTAAAACTAAGGGTTCTCCTACCACAGACAGTAGTCAGTGTTTCTGTATTGACTTGGTTTATTGAATAAACATCTATTATTGAAATTTACTGTTCCTAAATGATGGAATTGTTATTAAAAGTAAGGGTTCTCCTACCACAGATATAGGTGACACTGATTTTAGATATTAAAACTAAGGGTTCTCCTACCACAGACATAGGTGACGTTGATTTTAGATATTAAAACTAAGGGTTCTCCTACCACACACATAGGTGACGCTGATCATAGATATTAAAACTAAGGGTTCTCCTACCACAGACAGTAGTCAGTGTTTCTGTATTGACTTGGTTTATTAAATAAACATCTATTATTGAAATTTACTGTTCCTAAATGATGGAATTGTTATTAAAAGTAAGGGTTCTCCTACCACAGATATAGGTGACACTGATTTTAGATATTAAAACTAAGGGTTCTCCTACCACATACATAGGTGACGCTGATTGTAGATATTAAAACTAAGGGTTCTCCTACCACAGACAGTAGTCAGTGTTTCTGTATTGTCTTGGTTTATTAAATAAACATCTATTATTGAATTTTACTGTTCCTAAATGATGGAATTGTTATTATAAGTAAGGGTTCTCCTACCACAGATATAGGTGACACTGATTTTAGATATTAAAACTAAGGGTTCTCCTACCACAGACATAGGTGACGTTGATTTTAGATATTAAAACTAAGGGTTCTCCTACCACACACATAGGTGACGCTGATCTTAGATATTAAAACTAAGGGTTCTCCTACCACAGACAGTAGTCAGTGTTTCTGTATTGACTTGGTTTATTAAATAAACATCTATTATTGAAATTTACTGTTCCTAAATGATGGAATTGTTATTAAAAGTAAGGGTTCTCCTACCACAGATATAGGTGACACTGATTTTAGATATTAAAACTAAGGGTTCTCCTACCACATACATAGGTGACGCTGATTGTAGATATTAAAACTAAGGGTTCTCCTACCACAGACAGTAGTCAGTGTTTCTGTATTGTCTTGGTTTATTAAATAAACATCTATTATTGAAATTTACTGTTCCTAAATGATGGAATTGTTATTAAAAGTAAGGGTTCTCCTACCACAGATATAGGTGACGCAGATTTTAGATATTATAACTAAGGGTTCTCCTACCACAGACATAGGTGACGCAGATTTTAGATATTAAAACTCAGAGTTCTCTTACCACAGACATAGGTGACGCTGATTTTAGATATTAAATCTACGGGTTCTCCTACCACAGACATAGGTGACGCTGATTTTAGATATTAAAACTAAGGGTTCTCCTACCACAGAAATAGGTGACGCTGATCTTAGATATTAAAACTAATGGTTCTCCTACCACAGACATAGGTGACGCTAATTTTAGATATTAAAACTAAGGGTTCTCCTACCACAGACATAGGTGACGCTGATTTTAGATATTAAAACTAAGGGTTCTCCTACCACATACATAGGTGACGCTGATTTTAGATATTAAAACTAAGGGTTCTCCTACCACAGACAGTAGTCAGTGTTTCTGTATTGACTTGGTTTATTAAATAAACATCTATTATTGAAATTTACTGTTCTTAAATGATGGAATTGTTATTAAAAGTAAGGGTTCTCCTACCACAGATATTGGTGACACTGATTTTAGATATTAAAACTAAGGGTTCTCCTACCACATACATAGGTGACGCTGATTTTAGATATTAAAACTAAGGGTTCTCCTACCACAGACAGTAGTCAGTGTTTCTGTATTGACTTGGTTTATTAAATAAACATCTATTATTGAAATTTACTATTCCTAAATGATGGAATTGTTATTAAAAGTAAGGGTTCTCCTACCACAGATATAGGTGACGCAGATTTTAGATATTAAAACTAAGGGTTCTCCTACCACAGACATAGGTGACGCTGATTTTAGATATTAAAACTCAGGGTTCTCTTACCACAGACATAGGTGACGCTGATTTTAGATATTAAATCTACGGGTTCTCCTACCACAGACATAGGTGACGCTGATTTTAGATATTAAAACTAAGTGTTCTCCTACCACAGACATAGGTGACGCTGATTTTAGATATTAAAACTAAGGGTTCTCCTACCACAGACATAGATCATGCTGATTTTAGATATTAAAACTAAGGGTTCTCCTACCACAGACATAGGTGACGCTGATTTTAGATATTAAAACTAAGGGTTCTCCTACCACAGACATAGGTGACGCTGATTTTAGATATTAAAACTAAGGTTTCTCCTACCACAGACAGTAGTCAGTGTTTCTGTATTGACTTGGTTTATTAAATAAACATCTATTATTGAAATTTACTGTTCCTAAATTATGGAATTGTTATTAAAAGTAAGGGTTCTCCTACCACAGATATAGGTGACGCTGATTTTAGATATTAAAACTCAGGGTTCTCTTACCACAGACATAGGTGACGCTGATTTAAGATATTAAAACTAAGGGTTCTCCTACCACAGATATAGGTGACGCTTATTTTAGATATTAAAACTAAGGGTTCTGCTACCACAGACATAGGTGACGCTGATTTTAGATATTAAAACTCAGGGTTCTCTTACCACAGACATAGGTGACGCTGATTTAAGATATTAAAACTAAGGGTTCTCCTACCACATACATAGGTGACGCTGATTTTAGATATTAAAACTAAGGGTTCTCCTACCACAGACATAGGTTAAGCTGATTTTAGATATTAAAACTCAGGGTTCTCTTACCACAGACATAGGTGACGCTGATTTTAGATATTAAAACTAAGGGTTCTCCTACCACAGATATAGGTGACGCTGATTTTAGATATTAAAACTAAGGGTTCTGCTACCACAGACATAGGTGACGCTGATTTTAGATATTAAAACTAAGGGTTCTCCTACCACAGACATAGGTGACGCTGATCTTAGATATTAAAACTAAGGGTTCTCCTAAGACAGACATAGGTGACGCTGATTTTAGATATTAAAACTAAGGGTTCTCCTACCACAGACAGTAGTCAGTGTTTCTGTATTGACTTGGTTTATTAAATAAACATCTATTATTGAAATATACTGTTCCTAAATGATGGAATTGTTATTAAAAGTAAGGGTTCTCCTACCACAGATATAGGTGACGCAGATTTTAGATATTAAAACTCAGGGTTCTCTTACCACAGACATGGGTGACACTGATTTTAGATATTAAAAGTAAGGGTTCTCCAACCACACATAGTTGACGCTTATTTCAGATATTAAAACTCACGGTTCTCCTACCACAGACATAGGTGACGCTGATTTTAGATATTAAAACTAAGGGTTCTCCTACCACAGAAATAGGTGACGCTGATTTTAGATATTAAAACTAATGGTTCTCCTACCACAGACATAGGTGACGCTGATTTTAGATATTAAAACTAAGGGTTCTCCTACCACAGACATAGGTGACGCTGATTTTAGATATTAAAACTAAGGGTTCTCCTACCACATACATAGGTGACGCTGATTTTAGATATTAAAACTAAGGGTTCTCCTACCACAGATATAGGTGACGCTTATTTTAGATATTAAAACTAAGGGTTCTGCTACCACAGACATAGGTGACGCTGATTTTAGATATTAAAACTAAGGGTTCTCCTACCACAGACATAGGTGACGCTGATCTTAGATATTAAAACTAAGGGTTCTCCTACCACAGACATAGTTGACGCTGATTTTAGATATTAAAACTAAGGGTTCTCCTACCACAGACAGTAGTCAGTGTTTCTGTATTGACTTGGTTTATTAAATAAACATCTATTATTGAAATATACTGTTCCTAAATGATGGAATTGTTATTAAAAGTAAGGGTTCTCCTACCACAGATATAGGTGACGCAGATTTTAGATATTAAAACTCAGGGTTCTCTTACCACAGACATGGGTGACACTGATTTTAGATATTAAAAGTAAGGGTTCTCCAACCACACATAGTTGACGCTTATTTCAGATATTAAAACTCACGGTTCTCCTACCACAGACATAGGTGACGCTGATTTTAGATATTAAAACTAAGGGTTCTCCTACCACAGACATAGGTGACGCTGATTTTAGATATTAAAACTCAGGGTTCTCCTACCACATACATAGGTGACGCTGATTTTACATATTAAAACTCAGGATTCTCCTACCACATACATAGGTGACGCTGATTATAGATATTAAAACTAAGGGTTCTCCTACCACAGACAGTAGTCCGTGTTTCTGTATTGACTTGGTTTATTAAATAAACATCTATTATTGAAATTTACAGTTCCTAAATGATGGAATTGTTATTAAAAGTAAGGGTTCTCCTACCACAGATATAGGTGACGCAGATTTTAGATATTAAAACTAAGGGTTCTCATACCACAGACATAGGTGACGCTGATTTTAGATATTAAAACTAAGGGTTCTCCTACCACAGATATAGGTGACGCTGATTTTAGATATTAAAACTAAGGGTTCTCCAACCACACACATAGTTGACGCTTATTTTAGATATTAAAACTCATGGTTCTCCTACTACAGACATAGGTGACGCTGATTTTAGATATTAAAACTCAGGGTTCTCCTACCACAGACATAGGTGACGCTGATTTTAGATATTAAAACTAAGGGTTCTCCTACCACAGACATAGGTGACGCTGATTTTAGATATTAAAACTAAGGGTTCTCCTACCACAGACATAGGTGACGCTGATTTTAGATATTAAAACTAAGGGTTCTCCTACCACAGACATAGGTGACGCTGATTTTAGATATTAAAACTAAGGGTTCTCCTACCACATACATAGGTGACGCTGATTTTAGATATTAAAACTAAGGGTTCTCCTACCACAGACAGTAGTCAGTGTTTCTGTATTGACTTGGTTTATTAAATAAACATCTATTATTGAAATTTACTGTTCCTAAATGATGGAATTGTTATTAAAAGTAAGGGTTCTCCTACCACAGATATTGGTGACACTGATTTTAGATATTAAAACTAAGGGTTCTCCTACCACATACATAGGTGACGCTGATTTTAGATATTAAAACTAAGGGTTCTCCTACCACAGACAGTAGTCAGTGTTTCTGTATTGACTTGGTTTATTAAATAAACATCTATTATTGAAATTTACTATTCCTAAATGATGGAATTGTTATTAAAAGTAAGGGTTCTCCTACCACAGATATAGGTGACACAGATTTTAGATATTAAAACTAAGGGTTCTCCAACCACAGACATAGGTGACGCTGATTTTAGATATTAAAACTCAGGGTTCTCTTACCACAGACATAGGTGACGCTGATTTTAGATATTAAACCTACGGGTTCTCCTACCACAGACATAGGTGACGCTGATTTTAGATATTAAAACTAAGTGTTCTCCTACCACAGACATAGGTGACGCTGATTTTAGATATTAAAACTAAGGGTTCTCCTACCACAGACATAGATCATGCTGATTTTAGATATTAAAACTAAGGGTTCTCCTACCACAGACATAGGTGACGCTGATTTTAGATATTAAAACTAAGGGTTCTCCTACCACAGACATAGGTGACGCTGATTTTAGATATTAAAACTAAGGTTTCTCCTACCACAGACAGTAGTCAGTGTTTCTGTATTGACTTGGTTTATTAAATAAACATCTATTATTGAAATTTACTGTTCCTAAATTATGGAATTGTTATTAAAAGTAAGGGTTCTCCTACCACAGATATAGGTGACGCTGATTTTAGATATTAAAACTCAGGGTTCTCTTACCACAGACATAGGTGACGCTGATTTAAGATATTAAAACTAAGGGTTCTCCTACCACAGATATAGGTGACGCTTATATTAGATATTAAAACTAAGGGTTCTGCTACCACAGACATAGGTGACGCTGATTTTAGATATTAAAACTAAGGGTTCTCCTACCACATACATAGGTGACGCTGATTTTAGATATTAAAACTAAGGGTTCTCCTACCACAGACATAGGTGACGCTGATTTTAGATATTAAAACTCAGGGTTCTCTTACCACAGACATAGGTGACGCTGATTTTAAATATCAAAACTAAGGGTTCTCCTACCACAGATATAGGTGACGCTGATTTTAGATATTAAAACTAAGGGTTCTCCTACCACAGACAGTAGTCAGTGTTTCTGTATTGACTTGGTTTATTAAATAAACATCTATTATTGAAATTTACTGTTCCTAAATGATGGAATTGTTATTAAAAGTAAGGGTTCTCCTACCACAGATATAGGGGACGCAGATTTTAGATATTAAAACTAAGGGTTCTCCTACCACAGACATAGGTGACGCTGATTTTAGATATTAAAACGCAGGGTTCTCCTACCACAGACATAGGTGACGCTGATTTTAGATATTAAAACTAAGGGTTCTCCTACCACATACATAGGTGACGCTGAATTTAGATATTAAAACTAAGGGTTCTCCTACCACATACATAGGTGACTCTGATTTTAGATATTAAAACTAAGGGTTCTCCTACCACATACATAGGTGACGCTGATTTTAGATATTAAAACTAAGGGTTCTCCTACCACAGACAGTAGTCAGTGTTTCTGTATTGACTTGGTTTATTAAATAAACATCTATTATTGAAATTTACTGTTCCTAAATGATGGAATTGTTATTAAAAGTAAGGGTTCTCCTACCACAGATATAGGTGACGCAGATTTTAGATATTAAAACTCAGGGTTCTCTTACCACAGACATGGGTGACACTGATTTTAGATATTAAAAGTAAGGGTTCTCCAACCACACATAGTTGACGCTTATTTCAGATATTAAAACTCACGGTTCTCCTACCACAGACATAGGTGACGCTGATTTTAGATATTAAAACTAAGGGTTCTCCTACCACAGACATAGGTGACGCTGATTTTAGATATTAAAACTCAGGGTTCTCCTACCACATACATAGGTGACGCTGATTTTACATATTAAAACTCAGGATTCTCCTACCACATACATAGGTGACGCTGATTATAGATATTAAAACTAAGGGTTCTCCTACCACAGACAGTATTCCGTGTTTCTGTATTGACTTGGTTTATTAAATAAACATCTATTATTGAAATTTACAGTTCCTAAATGATGGAATTGTTATTAAAAGTAAGGGTTCTCCTACCACAGATATAGGTGACGCAGATTTTAGATATTAAAACTAAGGGTTCTCATACCACAGACATAGGTGACGCTGATTTTAGATATTAAAACTAAGGGTTCTCCTACCACAGATATAGGTGACGCTGATTTTAGATATTAAAACTAAGGGTTCTCCAACCACACACATAGTTGACGCTTATTTTAGATATTAAAACTCATGGTTCTCCTACTACAGACATAGGTGACGCTGATTTTAGATATTAAAACTCAGGGTTCTCCTACCACAGACATAGGTGACGCTGATTTTAGATATTAAAACTAAGGGTTCTCCTACCACAGACATAGGTGACGCTGATTTTAGATATTAAAACTAAGGGTTCTCCTACCACAGACATAGGTGACGCTGATTTTAGATATTAAAACTAAGGGTTCTCCTACCACAGACATAGGTGACGCTGATTTTAGATATTAAAACTAAGGGTTCTCCTACCACATACATAGGTGACGCTGATTTTAGATATTAAAACTAAGGGTTCTCCTACCACAGACAGTAGTCAGTGTTTCTGTATTGACTTGGTTTATTAAATAAACATCTATTATTGAAATTTACTGTTCCTAAATGATGGAATTGTTATTAAAAGTAAGGGTTCTCCTACCACAGATATTGGTGACACTGATTTTAGATATTAAAACTAAGGGTTCTCCTACCACATACATAGGTGACGCTGATTTTAGATATTAAAACTAAGGGTTCTCCTACCACAGACAGTAGTCAGTGTTTCTGTATTGACTTGGTTTATTAAATAAACATCTATTATTGAAATTTACTATTCCTAAATGATGGAATTGTTATTAAAAGTAAGGGTTCTCCTACCACAGATATAGGTGACACAGATTTTAGATATTAAAACTAAGGGTTCTCCAACCACAGACATAGGTGACGCTGATTTTAGATATTAAAACTCAGGGTTCTCTTACCACAGACATAGGTGACGCTGATTTTAGATATTAAACCTACGGGTTCTCCTACCACAGACATAGGTGACGCTGATTTTAGATATTAAAACTAAGTGTTCTCCTACCACAGACATAGGTGACGCTGATTTTAGATATTAAAACTAAGGGTTCTCCTACCACAGACATAGATCATGCTGATTTTAGATATTAAAACTAAGGGTTCTCCTACCACAGACATAGGTGACGCTGATTTTAGATATTAAAACTAAGGGTTCTCCTACCACAGACATAGGTGACGCTGATTTTAGATATTAAAACTAAGGTTTCTCCTACCACAGACAGTAGTCAGTGTTTCTGTATTGACTTGGTTTATTAAATAAACATCTATTATTGAAATTTACTGTTCCTAAATTATGGAATTGTTATTAAAAGTAAGGGTTCTCCTACCACAGATATAGGTGACGCTGATTTTAGATATTAAAACTCAGGGTTCTCTTACCACAGACATAGGTGACGCTGATTTAAGATATTAAAACTAAGGGTTCTCCTACCACAGATATAGGTGACGCTTATATTAGATATTAAAACTAAGGGTTCTGCTACCACAGACATAGGTGACGCTGATTTTAGATATTAAAACTAAGGGTTCTCCTACCACATACATAGGTGACGCTGATTTTAGATATTAAAACTAAGGGTTCTCCTACCACAGACATAGGTGACGCTGATTTTAGATATTAAAACTCAGGGTTCTCTTACCACAGACATAGGTGACGCTGATTTTAAATATCAAAACTAAGGGTTCTCCTACCACAGATATAGGTGACGCTTATTTTAGATATTAAAACTAAGGGTTCTGCTACCACAGACATAGGTGACGCTGATTTTAGATATTAAAACTAAGGGTTCTCCTACCACAGACATAGGTGACGCTGATCTTAGATATTAAAACTAAGGGTTCTCCTACCACAGACATAGGTGACGCTGATTTTAGATATTAAAACTAAGGGTTCTCCTACCACAGACAGTAGTCAGTGTTTCTGTATTGACTTGGTTTATTAAATAAACATCTATTATTGAAATTTACTGTTCCTAAATGATGGAATTGTTATTAAAAGTAAGGGTTCTCCTACCACAGATATAGGGGACGCAGATTTTAGATATTAAAGCTAAGGGTTCTCCTACCACAGACATAGGTGACGCTGATTTTAGATATTAAAACGCAGGGTTCTCCTACCACAGACATAGGTGACGCTGATTTTAGATATTAAAACTAAGGGTTCTCCTACCACATACATAGGTGACGCTGAATTTAGATATTAAAACTAAGGGTTCTCCTACCACATACATAGGTGACTCTGATTTTAGATATTAAAACTAAGGGTTCTCCTACCACATACATAGGTGACGCTGATTTTAGATATTAAAACTAAGGGTTCTCCTACCACAGACAGTAGTCAGTGTTTCTGTATTTACTTGGTTTATTAAATAAACATCTATTATTGAAATTTACTGTTCCTAAATGATGGAATTGTTATTAAAAGTAAGGGTTCTCCTACCACAGATATAGGTGACACTGATTTTAGATATGAAAACTAAGGGTTCTCCTACCACATACATAGGTGACGCTGATTTTAGATATTAAAACTAAGGGTTCTCCTACCACAGACAGTAGTCAGTGTTTTTGTATTGACTTGGTTTATTAAATAAACATCTATTATTGAAATTTACTGTTCCTAAATGATGGAATTGTTATTAAAAGTAAGGGTTCTCCTATCACAGATATAGGTGACGCATATTTTAGATATTAAAACTAAGAGTTCTCCTACCACAGACATAGGTGACGCTGATTTTAGATATTAAATCTCAGGGTTCTCTTACCACAGACATAGGTGACGCTGATTTTAGATATTAAAACTAAGTGTTCTCCTACCACAGACATAGGTGACGCTGATTTTAGATATTAAAACTAAGGGTTCTCCTACCACAGATATAGGTGACGCTGATTTTAGATATTAAAACTAAGGGTTCTCCTACCACAGATATAGGTGACGCTGATTTTAGATATTAAAACTAAGGGTTCTGTTACCACAGACATAGGTGACGCTGATTTTAGATATTAAAACTAAGGGTTCTCCTACCACATACATAGGTGACGCTGATTTTAGATATTAAAACTAAGGGTTCTCCTACCACAGACAGTAGTCAGTGTTTCTGTATTGACTTGGTTTATTAAATAAACATCTATTATTGAAATATACTGTTCCTAAATGATGGAATTGTTATTAAAAGTAAGGGTTCTCCTACCACAGATATAGGTGACGCAGATTTTAGATATTAAAACTAAGGATTCTCCTACCACAGATATAGGTGACGCTGATTTTAGATATTAAAACTCTGGGTTCTCTTACGACACACATGGGTGACACTGATTTTAGATATTAAAACTAAGGGCTCTCCAACCACACATTGTTGGCGCTTATTACAGATATTAAAACTCAGGGTTCTCCTACCACAGACATAGGTGACGCTGATTTTAGATATTAAAACTAAGGGTTCTCCTACCACAGACATAGGTGACGCTGATTTTAGATATTAAAACTCAAGGTTCTCCTACCACATACATAGGTGACGCTGATTTTACATATTAAAACTCAGGATTCTCCTAACACATACATAGGTGACGCTGATTATAGATATTAAAACTAAGGGTTCTCCTACCACAGACAGTAGTCAGTGTTTCTGTATTGACTTGGTTTATTAAATAAACATCTATTATTGAAATTTACTGTTCCTAAATGATGGAATTGTTGCTAAAAGTAAGGGTTCTCCTACCACAGATATAGGTGACGCAGATTTTAGATATTAAAACTAAGGGTTCTCCTACCATAAATATAGGTGACGCTGATTTTAGATATTAAAACTCAGGGTTTTCTTACCACAGACATAGGTGACGCTGATTTTAGATATTAAAACTAAGGGTTCTCCAACCACAGACATAGGTGACGCTGATTTTAGATATTAAAACTAAGGGTTCTCCTACCACAGACATAGGTGACGTTGATTTTAGATATTAAAACTAATGGTTCTCCTACCACAGACATAGGTGACGCTGATTTTAGATATTAAAACTAAGGGTTCTCCTACCACAGACATAGGTGACGCTGATTTTAGATATTAAAACTAAGGGTTCTCCTACCACAGACATAGGTGACGCTGATTTTAGATATTAAAACTAAGGGTTCTCCTACCACAGACATAGGTGACACTGATTTTAGATATTAAAACTAAGGGTTCTCCTACCTCAGACATAGGTGAGGTTGATTTTAGATATTAAAACTAAGGGGTCTCCTATCACATACATAGGTGACGCTGATCTTAGATATTAAAACTAAGGGTTCTCCTACCAGAGACAGTAGTCAGTGTTTCTGTATTGACTTGGTTTATTAAATAAACATTTTATTAATGAAATTTACTGTTACTAAATGATGGAATTGTTATTAAAAGTAGGGGTTCTCCTACCACAGATATAGGTGACACTGATTTTAGATATTAAAACTAAGGGTTCTCCTACCACATACATAGGTGACGCTGATTTTAGATATTAAAACTAAGGTTTATCCTACCACTTACATAGGTGAGGTTGATTTTAGATATTAAAACTAAGGGTTTTCCTACCACACACATAGGTGACGCTGATTGTAGATATTAAAACTAAGGGTTCTCCTACCACAGACAGTAGTCAGTGTTTCTGTATTGACTTGGTTTATTAAATAAACATCTATTATTGAAATTTACTGTTCCTAAATGATGGAATTGTTATTAAAAGTAAGGGTTCTCCTACCACAGATATAGGTGACGCAGATTTTAGATATTAAAACTAAGGGTTCTCCTACCACAGACATAGGTGACGCTGATTTTAGATATTAAAACTCAGGGTTCTCCTACCACAGACATAGGTGACGCTGATTTTAGATATTAAAACTAAGGGTTCTCCTACCACATACATAGGTGACGCTGATTTTAGATATTAAAACTAAGAGTTCTCCTACCACAGACAGTAGTCAGTGTTTCTGTATTGACTTGGTTTATTAAATAAACATCTATTATTGAAATTTACTGTTCCTAAATGATGGAATTGTTATTAAAAGTAAGGGTTCTCCTACCACAGATATAGGTGACACTGATTTTAGATATTAAAACTAAGGGTTCTCCTTCCACATACATAGGTGACGCTGATCTTAGATATTAAAACTAAGGGTTCTCCTACCAGAGACAGTAGTCAGTGTTTCTGTATTGACTTGGTTTATTAAATAAACATTTTATTAATGAAATTTACTGTTACTAAATGATGGAATTGTTATTAAAAGTAGGGGTTCTCCTACCACAGATATAGGTGACACTGATTTTAGATATTAAAACTAAGGGTTCTCCTACCACATACATAGGTGACGCTGATTTTAGATATTAAAACTAAGGTTTATCCTACCACTTACATAGGTGAGGTTGATTTTAGATATTAAAACTAAGGGTTTTCCTACCACACACATAGGTGACGCTGATTGTAGATATTAAAACTAAGGGTTCTCCTACCACAGACAGTAGTCAGTGTTTCTGTATTGACTTGGTTTATTAAATAAACATCTATTATTGAAATTTACTGTTCCTAAATGATGGAATTGTTATTAAAAGTAAGGGTTCTCCTACCACAGATATAGGTGACGCAGATTTTAGATATTAAAACTAAGGGTTCTCCTACCACAGACATAGGTGACGCTGATTTTAGATATTAAAACTCAGGGTTCTCCTACCACAGACATAGGTGACGCTGATTTTAGATATTAAAACTAAGGGTTCTCCTACCACATACATAGGTGACGCTGATTTTAGATATTAAAACTAAGAGTTCTCCTACCACAGACAGTAGTCAGTGTTTCTGTATTGACTTGGTTTATTAAATAAACATCTATTATTGAAATTTACTGTTCCTAAATGATGGAATTGTTATTAAAAGTAAGGGTTCTCCTACCACAGATATAGGTGACACTGATTTTAGATATTAAAACTAAGGGTTCTCCTTCCACATACATAGGTGACGCTGATTTTAGATATTAAAACTAAGGGTTCTCCTACCACAGACAGTAGTCAGTGTTTCTGTATTGACTTGGTTTATTAAATAAACATCTATTATTGAAATTTACTGTTCCTAAATGATGGAATTGTTATTAAAAGTAAGGGTTCTCCTACCACAGATATAGGTGACGCAGATTTTAGATATTAAAACTAAGGGTTCTCCTACCACAGACATAGGTGACGCTGATTTTAGATATTAAAACTCAGGGTTCTCCTACCACAGACATAGGTGACGCTGATTTTAGATATTAAAACTAAGGGTTCTCCTACCACATACATAGGTGACGCTGATTTTAGATATTAAAACTAAGGGTTCTCCTACCACAGACAGTAGTCAGTGTTTCTGTATTGACTTGGTTTATTAAATAAACATCTATTATTGAAATTTACTGTTCCTAAATGATGGAATTGTTATTAAAAGTAAGGGTTCTCCTACCACAGATATAGGTGACACTGATTTTAGATATTAAAACTAAGGGTTCTCCTTCCACATACATAGGTGACGCTGATTTTAGATATTAAAACTAAGGGTTCTCCTACCACAGACAGTAGTCAGTGTTTCTGTATTGACTTGGTTTATTAAATAAACATCTATTATTGAAATTTACTGTTCCTAAATGATGGAATTGTTATTAAAAGTAAGGGTTCTCCTACCACAGACATAGGTGACGCTGATTTTAGATATTAAAACTCAGGGTTCTCTTACCACAGACATAGGTGACACTGATTTTAGATATTAAAACTAAGTGTTCTCCTACCACAGACATAGGTGACACTGATTTTAGATATTAAAACTAAGGGTTCTCCTACCACAGACATAGATGATGCTGATTTTAGATATTAAAACTAAGGGTTCTCCTACCACAGACATAGGTGAAGCTGATTTTAGATATTAAAACTAAGGGTTCTCCTACCGCAGACATAGGTGACGCTGATTTTAGATATTAAAACTAAGGGTTCTGCTACCACAGACATAGGTGACGCTGATTTTAGATATTAAAACTAAGGGTTCTCCTACCACAGACAGTAGTCAGTGTTTTTGTATTGACTTGGTTTATTAAATAAACATCTATTATTGAAATTTACTGTTCCTAAATGATGGAATTGTTATTAAAAGTAAGGGTTCTCCTACCACAGATATAGGTGACGCAGATTTTAGATATTAAAACTAAGAGTTCTCCTACCACAGACATAGGTGACGCTGATTTTAGATATTAAATCTCAGGGTTCTCTTACCACAGACATAGGTGACGCTGATTTTAGATATTAAAACTAAGTGTTCTCCTACCACAGACATAGGTGACGCTGATTTTAGATATTAAAACTAAGGGTTCTCCTACCACAGATATAGGTGACGCTGATTTTAGATATTAAAACTAAGGGTTCTCCTACCACAGATATAGGTGACGCTGATTTTAGATATTAAAACTAAGGGTTCTGCTACCACAGACATAGGTGACGCTGATTTTAGATATTAAAACTAAGGGTTCTCCTACCACATACATAGGTGACGCTGATTTTAGATATTAAAACTAAGGGTTCTCCTACCACAGACAGTAGTCAGTGTTTCTGTATTGACTTGGTTTATTAAATAAACATCTATTATTGAAATATACTGTTCCTAAATGATGGAATTGTTATTAAAAGTAAGGGTTCTCCTACCACAGATATAGGTGACGCAGATTTTAGATATTAAAACTAAGGATTCTCCTACCACAGATATAGGTGACGCTGATTTTAGATATTAAAACTCTGGGTTCTCTTACGACACACATGGGTGACACTGATTTTAGATATTAAAACTAAGGGCTCTCCAACCACACATAGTTGACGCTTATTACAGATATTAAAACTCAGGGTTCTCCTACCACAGACATAGGTGACGCTGATTTTAGATATTAAAACTAAGGGTTCTCCTACCACAGACATAGGTGACGCTGATTTTAGATATTAAAACTCAAGGTTCTCCTACCACATACATAGGTGACGCTGATTTTACATATTAAAACTCAGGATTCTCCTTACACATACATAGGTGACGCTGATTATAGATATTAAAACTAAGGGTTCTCCTACCACAGACAGTAGTCAGTGTTTCTGTATTGACTTGGTTTATTAAATAAACATCTATTATTGAAATTTACTGTTCCTAAATGATGGAATTTTTGCTAAAAGTAAGGGTTCTCCTACCACAGATATAGGTGACGCAGATTTTAGATATTAAAACTAAGGGTTCTCCTACCATAAATATAGGTGACGCTGATTTTAGATATTAAAACTCAGGGTTTTCTTACCACAGACATAGGTGACGCTGATTTTAGATATTAAAACTAAGGGTTCTCCAACCACAGACATAGGTGACGCTGATTTTAGATATTAAAACTAAGGGTTCTCCTACCACAGACATAGGTGACGTTGATTTTAGATATTAAAACTAATGGTTCTCCTACCACAGACATAGGTGACGCTGATTTTAGATATTAAAACTAAGGGTTCTCCTACCACAGACATAGGTGACGCTGATTTTAGATATTAAAACTAAGGGTTCTCCTACCACAGACATAGGTGACGCTGATTTTAGATATTAAAACTAAGTGTTCTCCTACCACAGACATAGGTGACACTGATTTTAGATATTAAAACTAAGAGTTCTCCTACCTCAGACATAGGTGAGGTTGATTTTAGATATTAAAACTAAGGGGTCTCCTATCACATACATAGGTGACGCTGATCTTAGATATTAAAACTAAGGGTTCTCCTACCAGAGACAGTAGTCAGTGTTTCTGTATTGACTTGGTTTATTAAATAAACATTTTATTAATGAAATTTACTGTTACTAAATGATGGAATTGTTATTAAAAGTAGGGGTTCTCCTACCACAGATATAGGTGACACTGATTTTAGATATTAAAACTAAGGGTTCTCCTACCACATACATAGGTGACGCTGATTTTAGATATTAAAACTAAGGTTTATCCTACCACTTACATAGGTGAGGTTGATTTTAGATATTAAAACTAAGGGTTTTCCTACCACACACATAGGTGACGCTGATTGTAGATATTAAAACTAAGGGTTCTCCTACCACAGACAGTAGTCAGTGTTTCTGTATTGACTTGGTTTATTAAATAAACATCTATTATTGAAATTTACTGTTCCTAAATGATGGAATTGTTATTAAAAGTAAGGGTTCTCCTACCACAGATATAGGTGACGCAGATTTTAGATATTAAAACTAAGGGTTCTCCTACCACAGACATAGGTGACGCTGATTTTAGATATTAAAACTCAGGGTTCTCCTACCACAGACATAGGTGACGCTGATTTTAGATATTAAAACTAAGGGTTCTCCTACCACATACATAGGTGACGCTGATTTTAGATATTAAAACTAAGGGTTCTCCTACCACAGACAGTAGTCAGTGTTTCTGTATTGACTTGGTTTATTAAATAAACATCTATTATTGAAATTTACTGTTCCTAAATGATGGAATTGTTATTAAAAGTAAGGGTTCTCCTACCACAGATATAGGTGACACTGATTTTAGATATTAAAACTAATGGTTCTCCTTCCACATACATAGGTGACGCTGATTTTAGATATTAAAACTAAGGGTTCTCCTACCACAGACAGTAGTCAGTGTTTCTGTATTGACTTGGTTTATTAAATAAACATCTATTATTGAAATTTACTGTTCCTAAATGATGGAATTGTTATTAAAAGTAAGGGTTCTCCTACCACAGATATAGGTGACGCAGATTTTAGATATTAAAACTAAGGGTTCTCCTACCACAGACATAGGTGACGCTGATTTTAGATATTAAAACTCAGGGTTCTCTTACCACAGACATAGGTGACACTGATTTTAGATATTAAAACTAAGTGTTCTCCTACCACAGACATAGGTGACACTGATTTTAGATATTAAAACTAAGGGTTCTCCTACCACAGACATAGATGATGCTGATTTTAGATATTAAAACTAAGGGTTCTCCTACCACAGACATAGGTGAAGCTGATATTAGATATTAAAACTAAGGGTTCTCCTACCGCAGACATAGGTGACGCTGATTTTAGATATTAAAACTAAGGGTTCTGCTACCACAGACATAGGTGACGCTGATTTTAGATATTAAAACTAAGGGTTCTCCTACCACATACATAGGTGACGCTGATTTTAGATATTAAAACTAAGGGATCTCCTACCACAGACAGTAGTCACTGTTTCTGTATTGACTTGGTTTATTAAATAAACATCTATTATTGAAATTTACTGTTCCTAAATGATGGAATTGTTATTAAAAGTAAGGGTTCTCCTACCACAGATATAGGTGACGCAGATTTTAGATATTAAAACTAAGGGTTCTCCTACCACAGACATAGGTGACGCTGATTTTAGATATTAAAACTCAGGGTTCTCTTACCACAGACATAGGTGACGCTGATTTTAGATATTAAAACTAAGTGTTCTCCTACCACAGACATAGGTGACACTGATTTTAGATATTAAAACTAAGGGTTCTCCTACCACAGACATAGATGATGCTGATTTTAGATATTAAAACTAAGGGTTCTCCTACCACAGACATAGGTGAAGCTGATTTTAGATATTAAAACTAAAGGTTCTCCTACCGCAGACATAGGTGACGCTGATTTTAGATATTAAAACTAAGGGTTCTGCTACCACAGACATAGGTGACGCTGATTTTAGATATTAAAACTAAGGGTTCTCCTACCACATACATAGGTGACGCTGATTTTAGATATTAAAACTAAGGGATCTCCTACCACAGACAGTAGTCACTGTTTCTGTATTGACTTGGTTTATTAAATAAACATCTATTATTGAAATATACTGTTCCTAAATGATGGAATTGTTATTAAAAGTAAGGGTTCTCCTACCACAGATATAGGTGACGCAGATTTTAGATATTAAAACTCAGGGTTCTCTTACCAAAGACATGGGTAACACTGATTTTAGATATTAAAACTAAGGGTTCTCCAACCACACATAGTTGACGCTTATTTCAGATATTAAAACTCAGGGTTCTCCTACCACAGACATAGGTGACGCTGATTTTAGATATTAAAACTCAGGGTTCTCCTACCACATACATAGGTGACGCTGATTTTACATATTAAAACTCAGGATTCTCCTAACACATACATAGGTGACGCTGATTATAGATATTAAAACTAAGGGTTCTCCTACCACAGACAGTAGTCAGTGTTTCTGTATTGACTTGGTTTATTAAATAAACATCTATTATTGAAATTTACTGTTCCTAAATGATGGAATTGTTATTAAAAGTAAGGGTTCTCCTACCACAGATATAGGTGACGCAGATTTTAGATATTAAAACTAAGGGTTCTCTTACCACAGACATGGGTGACACTGATTTTAGATATTAAAACTAAGGGTTCTCCAACCACACACATAGTTGACCCTTATTTCAGATATTAAAACTCAGGGTTCTCCTACCACAGACATAGGTGACGCTGATTTTAGATATTAAAACTAAGGGTTCTCCTACCACAGACATAGGTGACGCTGATTTTAGATATTAAAACTCAGGGTTCTCCTACCACAGACATAGGTGACGCTGATTTTAGATATTAAAACTAAGGGTTCTGCTACCACAGACATAGGTGACGCTGATTTTAGATATTAAAACTAAGGGTTCTCCTACCAGAGACAGTAGTCAGTGTTTCTGTATTGACTTGGTTTATTAAATAAACATCTATTATTGAAATTTACTGTTCCTAAATGATGGAATTGTTATTAAAAGTAAGGGTTCTCTTACCACAGATATAGGTGACACTGATTTTAGATATTAAAACTAAGGGTTCTCCTACCACAGACATAGGTGATGCTGATTTCAGATATTAAAACTAAGGGTTCTCCTACCACAGACATAGGTGACGCTGATCTTAGATATTAAAACTAAGGGTTCTCCTACCACAGACATAGGTGACTCTGATTTTAGATATTAAAACTCAGGGTTCTCCTACCACAGACATAGGTGACGCTGATTTTAGATATTAAAACTAAGGGTTCTCCTACCACAGACATAGGTGACGTTGATTTTAGATATTAAAACTAAGGATTCTCCTACCACAGACATAGGTGACGCTGATCTTAGATATTAAAACTAAGGGTTCTCCTACCACAGACAGTAGTCAGTGTTACTGTATTGACTTGGTTTATTAAATAAACATCTATTATTGAAATTTACTGTTCCTAAATGATGGAATTTTTATTAAAAGTAAGGGTTCTCCTACCACAGATATAGGTCACACTGATTTTAGATATTAAAATTAAGGGTTCTCCTACCACAGACAAAGGTGATGCTGATTTCAGATATTAAAACTAAGGGTTCTCCTACCACAGACATAGGTGACGTTGATTTTAGATATTAAAACTAAGGGTTCTCCTACCACACACATAGGTGACGCTGATCTTAGATATTAAAACTAAGGGTTCTCCTACCACAGACTGTAGTTAGTGTTTCTGTATTGACTTGGTTTATTAAATAAACATCTATTATTGAAATTTACTGTTCCTAAATGATGGAATTGTTATTAAAAGTAAGGGTTCTCCTACCACAGATAAAGGTGACACTGATTTTAGATATTAAAACTAAGGGTTCTCCTACCACATACCTAGGTGACGCTGATTTAAGATATTAAAACTCAGGGTTCTCCTACCACAAACAGTAGTCAGTGTTTCTGTATTGACTTGGTTTATTAAAAAAAAAAACATCTATTATTGAAATTTACTGTTCCTAAATGATGGAATTGTTATTAAAAGTAAGGGTTCTCCTACCACAGATATAGGTGACGCAGATTTTAGATATTAGAACTCAGGGTTCTTTTACCACAGACATAGGTGACGCTGATTTTAGATATTAAATCTACGGTTCTCCTACCACAGATATAGGTGACGCTGATTTTAGATATTAAAACTAAGGGTTCTCCTACCACAGACATAGGTGTCGCTGATTTTAGATATTAAAACTAAGGGTTCTCCTACCACAGACATAGGTGACGCTGATTTTAGATATTAAAACTAAGGGTTCTCCTACCACATACATAGGTGACGCTGATTTTAGATATTAAAACTAAGGGTTCTCCTACCACAGACAGTAGTCAGTGTTTCTGTATTGACTTGGTTTATTAAATAAACATCTATTATTGAAATTTACTGTTCCTAAATGATGGAATTGTTATTAAAAGTAAGGGTTCTCCTAACACAGATATAGGTGACGCAGATTTTAGATATTAGAACTCAGGGTTCTCCTACCACAGACATAGGTGACGCTGATTTTAGATATTAAATCTACGGGTTCTCCTACCACAGACATAGGTGACGCTGATTTTAGATATTAAAACTAAGGGTTCTCCTACCACAGACATAGGTGACGCTGATTTTAGATATTAAAGCTAAGGGTTCTCCTACCACAGACATAGGTGACGCTGATTTTAGATATTAAAACTAAGGGTTCTCCTACCACAGACATATGTGACGCTGATTTTAGATATTAAAACTAAGGGTTCTCCTACCACATACATAGGTGACGCTGATTTTAGATATTAAAACTAAGGGTTCTCCTACCAGAGACAGTAGTCAGTGTTTCTGTATTGACTTGGTTTATTAAATAAACATCTATTATTGAAATTTACTGTTCCTAAATGATGGAATTGTTATTAAAAGTAAGGGTTCTCCTAACACAGATATAGGTGACGCAGATTTTAGATATTAAAACTAAGGGTTCTCATACCACAGACATAGGTGACGCTGATTTTAGATATTAAAACTAAGGGTTCTCCTACCACAGACATAGGTGACACTGATTTTAGATATTAAAACTAAGGGTTCTCCTACCTCAGACATAGGTGAGGTTGATTTTAGATATTAAAACTAAGGGGTCTCCTACCACATACATAGGTGACGCTGATCTTAGATATTAAAACTAAGGGTTCTCCTACCAGAGACATAGGTGACACTGATTTTAGATATTAAAACTAAGGGTTCTCCTACCTCAGACATAGATGACGTTGATTTTAGATATTAAAACTAAGGGTTCTCCTACCACACACATAGGTGACGCTGATCTTAGATATTAAAACTAAGGGTTCTCCTACCACAGACTGTAGTTAGTGTTTCTGTATTGACTTGGTTTATTAAATAAACATCTATTATTGAAATTTACTGTTCCTAAATGATGGAATTGTTATTAAAAGTAAGGGTTCTCCTACCACAGATAACGGTGACACTGATTTTAGATATTAAAACTAAGGGTTCTCCTACCACATACCTAGGTGACGCTGATTTAAGATATTAAAACTCAGGGTTCTCCTACCACAAACAGTAGTCAGTGTTTCTGTATTGACTTGGTTTATTAAAAAAAAAAACATCTATTATTGAAATTTACTGTTCCTAAATGATGGAATTGTTATTAAAAGTAAGGGTTCTCCTACCACAGATATAGGTGACGCAGATTTTAGATATTAGAGCTCAGGGTTCTCTTACCACAGACATAGGTGACGCTGATTTTAGATATTAAATCTACGGGTTCTCCTACCACAGACATAGGTGACGCTGATTTTAGATATTAAAACTAAGGGTTCTCCTACCACAGACATAGGTGACGCTGATTTTAGATATTAAAACTAAGGGTTCTCCTACCACAGACATAGGTGACGCTGATTTTAGATATTAAAACTAAGGGTTCTCCTACCACATACATAGGTGACGCTGATTTTAGATAATAAAACTAAGGGTTCTCCTACCACAGACAGTAGTCAGTGTTTCTGTATTGACTTGGTTTATTAAATAAACATCTATTATTGAAATTTACTGTTCCTAAATGATGGAATTGTTATTAAAAGTAAGGGTTCTCCTAACACAGATATAGGTGACGCAGATTTTAGATATTAGAACTCAGGGTTCTCTTACCACAGACATAGGTGACGCTGATTTTAGATATTAAATCTACGGGTTCTCCTACCACAGACATAGGTGACGCTGATTTTAGATATTAAAACTAAGGGTTCTCCTACCACAGACATAGGTGACGCTGATTTTAGATATTAAAGCTAAGGGTTCTCCTACCACAGACATAGGTGACGCTGATTTTAGATATTAAAACTAAGGGTTCTCCTACCACAGACATAGGTGAAGCTGATTTTAGATATTAAAACTAAGGGTTCTCCTACCACATACATAGGTGACGCTGATTTTAGATATTAAAACTAAGGGTTCTCCTACCAGAGACAGTAGTCAGTGTTTCTGTATTGACTTGGTTTATTAAATAAACATCTATTATTGAAATTTACTGTTCCTAAATGATGGAATTGTTATTAAAAGTAAGGGTTCTACTAACACAGATATAGGTGACGCAGATTTTAGATATTAAAACTCAGGGTTCTCTTACCAAAGACATGGGTAACACTGATTTTAGATATTAAAACTAAGGGTTCTCCAACCACACATAGTTGACGCTTATTTCAGATATTAAAACTCAGGGTTCTCCTACCACATACATAGGTGACGCTGATTTTACATATTAAAACTCAGGATTCTCCTAACACATACATAGGTGACGCTGATTATAGATATTAAAACTAAGGGTTCTCCTACCACAGACAGTAGTCAGTGTTTCTGTATTGACTTGGTTTATTAAATAAACATCTATTATTGAAATTTACTGTTCCTAAATGATGGAATTGTTGCTAAAAGTAAGGGTTCTCCTACCACAGATATAGGTGACGCAGATTTTAGATATTAAAACTAACGGTTCTCCTACCATAAATATAGGTGACGCTGATTTTAGATATTAAAACTCAGGGTTTTCTTACCACAGACATAGGTGACGCTGATTTTAGATATTAAAACTAAGGGTTCTCCAACCACAGACATAGGTGACGCTGATTTTAGATATTAAAACTAAGGGTTCTCCTACCACAGACATAGGTGACGTTGATTTTAGATATTAAAACTAATGGTTCTCCTACCACAGACATAGGTGACGCTGATTTTAGATATTAAAACTAAGGGTTCTCCTACCACAGACATAGGTGACGCTGATTTTAGATATTAAAACTAAGGGTTCTCCTACCACAGACATAGGTGACGCTGATTTTAGATATTAAAACTAAGGGTTCTCCTACCACAGACATAGGTGACACTGATTTTAGATATTAAAACTAAGGGTTCTCCTACCTCAGACATAGGTGAGGTTGATTTTAGATATTAAAACTAAGGGGTCTCCTATCACATACATAGGTGACGCTGATCTTAGATATTAAAACTAAGGGTTCTCCTACCAGAGACAGTAGTCAGTGTTTCTGTATTGACTTGGTTTATTAAATAAACATTTTATTAATGAAATTTACTGTTACTAAATGATGGAATTGTTATTAAAAGTAGGGGTTCTCCTACCACAGATATAGGTGACACTGATTTTAGATATTAAAACTAAGGGTTCTCCTACCACATACATAGGTGACGCTGATTTTAGATATTAAAACTAAGGTTTATCCTACCACTTACATAGGTGAGGTTGATTTTAGATATTAAAACTAAGGGTTTTCCTACCACACACATAGGTGACGCTGATTGTAGATATTAAAACTAAGGGTTCTCCTACCACAGACAGTAGTCAGTGTTTCTGTATTGACTTGGTTTATTAAATAAACATCTATTATTGAAATTTACTGTTCCTAAATGATGGAATTGTTATTAAAAGTAAGGGTTCTCCTACCACAGATATAGGTGACGCAGATTTTAGATATTAAAACTAAGGGTTCTCCTACCACAGACATAGGTGACGCTGATTTTAGATATTAAAACTCAGGGTTCTCCTACCACAGACATAGGTGACGCTGATTTTAGATATTAAAACTAAGGGTTCTCCTACCACATACATAGGTGACGCTGATTTTAGATATTAAAACTAAGAGTTCTCCTACCACAGACAGTAGTCAGTGTTTCTGTATTGACTTGGTTTATTAAATAAACATCTATTATTGAAATTTACTGTTCCTAAATGATGGAATTGTTATTAAAAGTAAGGGTTCTCCTACCACAGATATAGGTGACACTGATTTTAGATATTAAAACTAAGGGTTCTCCTTCCACATACATAGGTGACGCTGATCTTAGATATTAAAACTAAGGGTTCTCCTACCAGAGACAGTAGTCAGTGTTTCTGTATTGACTTGGTTTATTAAATAAACATTTTATTAATGAAATTTACTGTTACTAAATGATGGAATTGTTATTAAAAGTAGGGGTTCTCCTACCACAGATATAGGTGACACTGATTTTAGATATTAAAACTAAGGGTTCTCCTACCACATACATAGGTGACGCTGATTTTAGATATTAAAACTAAGGTTTATCCTACCACTTACATAGGTGAGGTTGATTTTAGATATTAAAACTAAGGGTTTTCCTACCACACACATAGGTGACGCTGATTGTAGATATTAAAACTAAGGGTTCTCCTACCACAGACAGTAGTCAGTGTTTCTGTATTGACTTGGTTTATTAAATAAACATCTATTATTGAAATTTACTGTTCCTAAATGATGGAATTGTTATTAAAAGTAAGGGTTCTCCTACCACAGATATAGGTGACGCAGATTTTAGATATTAAAACTAAGGGTTCTCCTACCACAGACATAGGTGACGCTGATTTTAGATATTAAAACTCAGGGTTCTCCTACCACAGACATAGGTGACGCTGATTTTAGATATTAAAACTAAGGGTTCTCCTACCACATACATAGGTGACGCTGATTTTAGATATTAAAACTAAGAGTTCTCCTACCACAGACAGTAGTCAGTGTTTCTGTATTGACTTGGTTTATTAAATAAACATCTATTATTGAAATTTACTGTTCCTAAATGATGGAATTGTTATTAAAAGTAAGGGTTCTCCTACCACAGATATAGGTGACACTGATTTTAGATATTAAAACTAAGGGTTCTCCTTCCACATACATAGGTGACGCTGATTTTAGATATTAAAACTAAGGGTTCTCCTACCACAGACAGTAGTCAGTGTTTCTGTATTGACTTGGTTTATTAAATAAACATCTATTATTGAAATTTACTGTTCCTAAATGATGGAATTGTTATTAAAAGTAAGGGTTCTCCTACCACAGATATAGGTGACGCAGATTTTAGATATTAAAACTAAGGGTTCTCCTACCACAGACATAGGTGACGCTGATTTTAGATATTAAAACTCAGGGTTCTCCTACCACAGACATAGGTGACGCTGATTTTAGATATTAAAACTAAGGGTTCTCCTACCACATACATAGGTGACGCTGATTTTAGATATTAAAACTAAGGGTTCTCCTACCACAGACAGTAGTCAGTGTTTCTGTATTGACTTGGTTTATTAAATAAACATCTATTATTGAAATTTACTGTTCCTAAATGATGGAATTGTTATTAAAAGTAAGGGTTCTCCTACCACAGATATAGGTGACACTGATTTTAGATATTAAAACTAAGGGTTCTCCTTCCACATACATAGGTGACGCTGATTTTAGATATTAAAACTAAGGGTTCTCCTACCACAGACAGTAGTCAGTGTTTCTGTATTGACTTGGTTTATTAAATAAACATCTATTATTGAAATTTACTGTTCCTAAATGATGGAATTGTTATTAAAAGTAAGGGTTCTCCTACCACAGACATAGGTGACGCTGATTTTAGATATTAAAACTCAGGGTTCTCTTACCACAGACATAGGTGACACTGATTTTAGATATTAAAACTAAGTGTTCTCCTACCACAGACATAGGTGACACTGATTTTAGATATTAAAACTAAGGGTTCTCCTACCACAGACATAGATGATGCTGATTTTAGATATTAAAACTAAGGGTTCTCCTACCACAGACATAGGTGAAGCTGATTTTAGATATTAAAACTAAGGGTTCTCCTACCGCAGACATAGGTGACGCTGATTTTAGATATTAAAACTAAGGGTTCTGCTACCACAGACATAGGTGACGCTGATTTTAGATATTAAAACTAAGGGTTCTCCTACCACAGACAGTAGTCAGTGTTTTTGTATTGACTTGGTTTATTAAATAAACATCTATTATTGAAATTTACTGTTCCTAAATGATGGAATTGTTATTAAAAGTAAGGGTTCTCCTACCACAGATATAGGTGACGCAGATTTTAGATATTAAAACTAAGAGTTCTCCTACCACAGACATAGGTGACGCTGATTTTAGATATTAAATCTCAGGGTTCTCTTACCACAGACATAGGTGACGCTGATTTTAGATATTAAAACTAAGTGTTCTCCTACCACAGACATAGGTGACGCTGATTTTAGATATTAAAACTAAGGGTTCTCCTACCACAGATATAGGTGACGCTGATTTTAGATATTAAAACTAAGGGTTCTCCTACCACAGATATAGGTGACGCTGATTTTAGATATTAAAACTAAGGGTTCTGCTACCACAGACATAGGTGACGCTGATTTTAGATATTAAAACTAAGGGTTCTCCTACCACATACATAGGTGACGCTGATTTTAGATATTAAAACTAAGGGTTCTCCTACCACAGACAGTAGTCAGTGTTTCTGTATTGACTTGGTTTATTAAATAAACATCTATTATTGAAATATACTGTTCCTAAATGATGGAATTGTTATTAAAAGTAAGGGTTCTCCTACCACAGATATAGGTGACGCAGATTTTAGATATTAAAACTAAGGATTCTCCTACCACAGATATAGGTGACGCTGATTTTAGATATTAAAACTCTGGGTTCTCTTACGACACACATGGGTGACACTGATTTTAGATATTAAAACTAAGGGCTCTCCAACCACACATAGTTGACGCTTATTACAGATATTAAAACTCAGGGTTCTCCTACCACAGACATAGGTGACGCTGATTTTAGATATTAAAACTAAGGGTTCTCCTACCACAGACATAGGTGACGCTGATTTTAGATATTAAAACTCAAGGTTCTCCTACCACATACATAGGTGACGCTGATTTTACATATTAAAACTCAGGATTCTCCTTACACATACATAGGTGACGCTGATTATAGATATTAAAACTAAGGGTTCTCCTACCACAGACAGTAGTCAGTGTTTCTGTATTGACTTGGTTTATTAAATAAACATCTATTATTGAAATTTACTGTTCCTAAATGATGGAATTTTTGCTAAAAGTAAGGGTTCTCCTACCACAGATATAGGTGACGCAGATTTTAGATATTAAAACTAAGGGTTCTCCTACCATAAATATAGGTGACGCTGATTTTAGATATTAAAACTCAGGGTTTTCTTACCACAGACATAGGTGACGCTGATTTTAGATATTAAAACTAAGGGTTCTCCAACCACAGACATAGGTGACGCTGATTTTAGATATTAAAACTAAGGGTTCTCCTACCACAGACATAGGTGACGTTGATTTTAGATATTAAAACTAATGGTTCTCCTACCACAGACATAGGTGACGCTGATTTTAGATATTAAAACTAAGGGTTCTCCTACCACAGACATAGGTGACGCTGATTTTAGATATTAAAACTAAGGGTTCTCCTACCACAGACATAGGTGACGCTGATTTTAGATATTAAAACTAAGTGTTCTCCTACCACAGACATAGGTGACACTGATTTTAGATATTAAAACTAAGAGTTCTCCTACCACAGACATAGGTGACGCTGATTTTAGATATTAAAACTCAGGGTTCTCCTACCACAGACATAGGTGACGCTGATTTTAGATATTAAAACTAAGGGTTCTCCTACCACATACATAGGTGACGCTGATTTTAGATATTAAAACTAAGGGTTCTCCTACCACAGACAGTAGTCAGTGTTTCTGTATTGACTTGGTTTATTAAATAAACATCTATTATTGAAATTTACTGTTCCTAAATGATGGAATTGTTATTAAAAGTAAGGGTTCTCCTACCACAGATATAGGTGACACTGATTTTAGATATTAAAACTAATGGTTCTCCTTCCACATACATAGGTGACGCTGATTTTAGATATTAAAACTAAGGGTTCTCCTACCACAGACAGTAGTCAGTGTTTCTGTATTGACTTGGTTTATTAAATAAACATCTATTATTGAAATTTACTGTTCCTAAATGATGGAATTGTTATTAAAAGTAAGGGTTCTCCTACCACAGATATAGGTGACGCAGATTTTAGATATTAAAACTAAGGGTTCTCCTACCACAGACATAGGTGACGCTGATTTTAGATATTAAAACTCAGGGTTCTCTTACCACAGACATAGGTGACACTGATTTTAGATATTAAAACTAAGTGTTCTCCTACCACAGACATAGGTGACACTGATTTTAGATATTAAAACTAAGGGTTCTCCTACCACAGACATAGATGATGCTGATTTTAGATATTAAAACTAAGGGTTCTCCTACCACAGACATAGGTGAAGCTGATATTAGATATTAAAACTAAGGGTTCTCCTACCGCAGACATAGGTGACGCTGATTTTAGATATTAAAACTAAGGGTTCTGCTACCACAGACATAGGTGACGCTGATTTTAGATATTAAAACTAAGGGTTCTCCTACCACATACATAGGTGACGCTGATTTTAGATATTAAAACTAAGGGATCTCCTACCACAGACAGTAGTCACTGTTTCTGTATTGACTTGGTTTATTAAATAAACATCTATTATTGAAATTTACTGTTCCTAAATGATGGAATTGTTATTAAAAGTAAGGGTTCTCCTACCACAGATATAGGTGACGCAGATTTTAGATATTAAAACTAAGGGTTCTCCTACCACAGACATAGGTGACGCTGATTTTAGATATTAAAACTCAGGGTTCTCTTACCACAGACATAGGTGACGCTGATTTTAGATATTAAAACTAAGTGTTCTCCTACCACAGACATAGGTGACACTGATTTTAGATATTAAAACTAAGGGTTCTCCTACCACAGACATAGATGATGCTGATTTTAGATATTAAAACTAAGGGTTCTCCTACCACAGACATAGGTGAAGCTGATTTTAGATATTAAAACTAAAGGTTCTCCTACCGCAGACATAGGTGACGCTGATTTTAGATATTAAAACTAAGGGTTCTGCTACCACAGACATAGGTGACGCTGATTTTAGATATTAAAACTAAGGGTTCTCCTACCACATACATAGGTGACGCTGATTTTAGATATTAAAACTAAGGGATCTCCTACCACAGACAGTAGTCACTGTTTCTGTATTGACTTGGTTTATTAAATAAACATCTATTATTGAAATATACTGTTCCTAAATGATGGAATTGTTATTAAAAGTAAGGGTTCTCCTACCACAGATATAGGTGACGCAGATTTTAGATATTAAAACTCAGGGTTCTCTTACCAAAGACATGGGTAACACTGATTTTAGATATTAAAACTAAGGGTTCTCCAACCACACATAGTTGACGCTTATTTCAGATATTAAAACTCAGGGTTCTCCTACCACAGACATAGGTGACGCTGATTTTAGATATTAAAACTCAGGGTTCTCCTACCACATACATAGGTGACGCTGATTTTACATATTAAAACTCAGGATTCTCCTAACACATACATAGGTGACGCTGATTATAGATATTAAAACTAAGGGTTCTCCTACCACAGACAGTAGTCAGTGTTTCTGTATTGACTTGGTTTATTAAATAAACATCTATTATTGAAATTTACTGTTCCTAAATGATGGAATTGTTATTAAAAGTAAGGGTTCTCCTACCACAGATATAGGTGACGCAGATTTTAGATATTAAAACTAAGGGTTCTCTTACCACAGACATGGGTGACACTGATTTTAGATATTAAAACTAAGGGTTCTCCAACCACACACATAGTTGACCCTTATTTCAGATATTAAAACTCAGGGTTCTCCTACCACAGACATAGGTGACGCTGATTTTAGATATTAAAACTAAGGGTTCTCCTACCACAGACATAGGTGACGCTGATTTTAGATATTAAAACTCAGGGTTCTCCTACCACAGACATAGGTGACGCTGATTTTAGATATTAAAACTAAGGGTTCTCCTACCACAGACATAGGTGACTCTGATTTTAGATATTAAAACTCAGGGTTCTCCTACCACAGACATAGGTGACGCTGATTTTAGATATTAAAACTAAGGGTTCTCCTACCACAGACATAGGTGACTCTGATTTTAGATATTAAAACTAAGGGTTCTCCTACCAGAGACAGTAGTCAGTGTTTCTGTATTGACTTGGTTTATTAAATAAACATCTATTATTGAAATTTACTGTTCCTAAATGATGTAATTGTTATTAAAAGTAAGGGTTCTCTTACCACAGATATAGGTGACACTGATTTTAGATATTAAAACTAAGGGTTCTCCTACCACAGACATAGGTGATGCTGATTTCAGATATTAAAACTAAGGGTTCTCCTACCACAGACATAGGTGACGCTGATCTTAGATATTAAAACTAAGGGTTCTCCTACCACAGACATAGGTGACTCTGATTTTAGATATTAAAACTCAGGGTTCTCCTACCACAGACATAGGTGACGCTGATTTTAGATATTAAAACTAAGGGTTCTCCTACCACAGACATAGGTGACGTTGATTTTAGATATTAAAACTAAGGATTCTCCTACCACAGACATAGGTGACGCTGATCTTAGATATTAAAACTAAGGGTTCTCCTACCACAGACAGTAGTCAGTGTTACTGTATTGACTTGGTTTATTAAATAAACATCTATTATTGAAATTTACTGTTCCTAAATGATGGAATTTTTATTAAAAGTAAGGGTTCTCCTACCACAGATATAGGTCACACTGATTTTAGATATTAAAATTAAGGGTTCTCCTACCACAGACAAAGGTGATGCTGATTTCAGATATTAAAACTAAGGGTTCTCCTACCACAGACATAGGTGACGTTGATTTTAGATATTAAAACTAAGGGTTCTCCTACCACACACATAGGTGACGCTGATCTTAGATATTAAAACTAAGGGTTCTCCTACCACAGACTGTAGTTAGTGTTTCTGTATTGACTTGGTTTATTAAATAAACATCTATTATTGAAATTTACTGTTCCTAAATGATGGAATTGTTATTAAAAGTAAGGGTTCTCCTACCACAGATAAAGGTGACACTGATTTTAGATATTAAAACTAAGGGTTCTCCTACCACATACCTAGGTGACGCTGATTTAAGATATTAAAACTCAGGGTTCTCCTACCACAAACAGTAGTCAGTGTTTCTGTATTGACTTGGTTTATTAAAAAAAAAAACATCTATTATTGAAATTTACTGTTCCTAAATGATGGAATTGTTATTAAAAGTAAGGGTTCTCCTACCACAGATATAGGTGACGCAGATTTTAGATATTAGAACTCAGGGTTCTTTTACCACAGACATAGGTGACGCTGATTTTAGATATTAAATCTACGGTTCTCCTACCACAGATATAGGTGACGCTGATTTTAGATATTAAAACTAAGGGTTCTCCTACCACAGACATAGGTGTCGCTGATTTTAGATATTAAAACTAAGGGTTCTCCTACCACAGACATAGGTGACGCTGATTTTAGATATTAAAACTAAGGGTTCTCCTACCACATACATAGGTGACGCTGATTTTAGATATTAAAACTAAGGGTTCTCCTACCACAGACAGTAGTCAGTGTTTCTGTATTGACTTGGTTTATTAAATAAACATCTATTATTGAAATTTACTGTTCCTAAATGATGGAATTGTTATTAAAAGTAAGGGTTCTCCTAACACAGATATAGGTGACGCAGATTTTAGATATTAGAACTCAGGGTTCTCCTACCACAGACATAGGTGACGCTGATTTTAGATATTAAATCTACGGGTTCTCCTACCACAGACATAGGTGACGCTGATTTTAGATATTAAAACTAAGGGTTCTCCTACCACAGACATAGGTGACGCTGATTTTAGATATTAAAGCTAAGGGTTCTCCTACCACAGACATAGGTGACGCTGATTTTAGATATTAAAACTAAGGGTTCTCCTACCACAGACATATGTGACGCTGATTTTAGATATTAAAACTAAGGGTTCTCCTACCACATACATAGGTGACGCTGATTTTAGATATTAAAACTAAGGGTTCTCCTACCAGAGACAGTAGTCAGTGTTTCTGTATTGACTTGGTTTATTAAATAAACATCTATTATTGAAATTTACTGTTCCTAAATGATGGAATTGTTATTAAAAGTAAGGGTTCTCCTAACACAGATATAGGTGACGCAGATTTTAGATATTAAAACTAAGGGTTCTCATACCACAGACATAGGTGACGCTGATTTTAGATATTAAAACTAAGGGTTCTCCTACCACAGACATAGGTGACACTGATTTTAGATATTAAAACTAAGGGTTCTCCTACCTCAGACATAGGTGAGGTTGATTTTAGATATTAAAACTAAGGGGTCTCCTACCACATACATAGGTGACGCTGATCTTAGATATTAAAACTAAGGGTTCTCCTACCAGAGACATAGGTGACACTGATTTTAGATATTAAAACTAAGGGTTCTCCTACCTCAGACATAGATGACGTTGATTTTAGATATTAAAACTAAGGGTTCTCCTACCACACACATAGGTGACGCTGATCTTAGATATTAAAACTAAGGGTTCTCCTACCACAGACTGTAGTTAGTGTTTCTGTATTGACTTGGTTTATTAAATAAACATCTATTATTGAAATTTACTGTTCCTAAATGATGGAATTGTTATTAAAAGTAAGGGTTCTCCTACCACAGATAACGGTGACACTGATTTTAGATATTAAAACTAAGGGTTCTCCTACCACATACCTAGGTGACGCTGATTTAAGATATTAAAACTCAGGGTTCTCCTACCACAAACAGTAGTCAGTGTTTCTGTATTGACTTGGTTTATTAAAAAAAAAAACATCTATTATTGAAATTTACTGTTCCTAAATGATGGAATTGTTATTAAAAGTAAGGGTTCTCCTACCACAGATATAGGTGACGCAGATTTTAGATATTAGAGCTCAGGGTTCTCTTACCACAGACATAGGTGACGCTGATTTTAGATATTAAATCTACGGGTTCTCCTACCACAGACATAGGTGACGCTGATTTTAGATATTAAAACTAAGGGTTCTCCTACCACAGACATAGGTGACGCTGATTTTAGATATTAAAACTAAGGGTTCTCCTACCACAGACATAGGTGACGCTGATTTTAGATATTAAAACTAAGGGTTCTCCTACCACATACATAGGTGACGCTGATTTTAGATAATAAAACTAAGGGTTCTCCTACCACAGACAGTAGTCAGTGTTTCTGTATTGACTTGGTTTATTAAATAAACATCTATTATTGAAATTTACTGTTCCTAAATGATGGAATTGTTATTAAAAGTAAGGGTTCTCCTAACACAGATATAGGTGACGCAGATTTTAGATATTAGAACTCAGGGTTCTCTTACCACAGACATAGGTGACGCTGATTTTAGATATTAAATCTACGGGTTCTCCTACCACAGACATAGGTGACGCTGATTTTAGATATTAAAACTAAGGGTTCTCCTACCACAGACATAGGTGACGCTGATTTTAGATATTAAAGCTAAGGGTTCTCCTACCACAGACATAGGTGACGCTGATTTTAGATATTAAAACTAAGGGTTCTCCTACCACAGACATAGGTGAAGCTGATTTTAGATATTAAAACTAAGGGTTCTCCTACCACATACATAGGTGACGCTGATTTTAGATATTAAAACTAAGGGTTCTCCTACCAGAGACAGTAGTCAGTGTTTCTGTATTGACTTGGTTTATTAAATAAACATCTATTATTGAAATTTACTGTTCCTAAATGATGGAATTGTTATTAAAAGTAAGGGTTCTACTAACACAGATATAGGTGACGCAGATTTTAGATATTAAAACTCAGGGTTCTCTTACCAAAGACATGGGTAACACTGATTTTAGATATTAAAACTAAGGGTTCTCCAACCACACATAGTTGACGCTTATTTCAGATATTAAAACTCAGGGTTCTCCTACCACAGACATAGGTGACGCTGATTTTAGATATTAAAACTCAGGGTTCTCCTACCACATACATAGGTGACGCTGATTTTACATATTAAAACTCAGGATTCTCCTAACACATACATAGGTGAGGCTGATTATAGATATTAAAACTAAGGGTTCTCCTACCACAGACAGTAGTCAGTGTTTCTGTATTGACTTGGTTTATTAAATAAACATCTATTATTGAAATTTACTGTTCCTAAATGATGGAATTGTTATTAAAAGTAAGGGTTCTCCTACCACAGATATAGGTGACGCAGATTTTAGATATTAAAACTAAGGGTTCTCTTACCACAGACATGGGTGACACTGATTTTAGATATTAAAACTAAGGGTTCTCCAACCACACACATAGTTGACCCTTATTTCAGATATTAAAACTCAGGGTTCTCCTACCACAGACATAGGTGACGCTGATTTTAGATATTAAAACTAAGGGTTCTCCTACCACAGACATAGGTGACGCTGATTTTAGATATTAAAACTCAGGGTTCTCCTACCACAGACATAGGTGACGCTGATTTTAGATATTAAAACTAAGGGTTCTGCTACCACAGACATAGGTGACGCTGATTTTAGATATTAAAACTAAGGGTTCTCCTACCAGAGACAGTAGTCAGTGTTTCTGTATTGACTTGGTTTATTAAATAAACATCTATTATTGAAATTTACTGTTCCTAAATGATGGAATTGTTATTAAAAGTAAGGGTTCTCTTACCACAGATATAGGTGACACTGATTTTAGATATTAAAACTAAGGGTTCTCCTACCACAGACATAGGTGATGCTGATTTCAGATATTAAAACTAAGGGTTCTCCTACCACAGACATAGGTGACGCTGATCTTAGATATTAAAACTAAGGGTTCTCCTACCACAGACATAGGTGACGCTGATTTTAGATATTAAAACTCAGGGTTCTCCTACCACAGACATAGGTGACGCTGATTTTAGATATTAAAACTAAGGGTTCTCCTACCACAGACATAGGTGACGTTGATTTTAGATATTAAAACTAAGGATTCTCCTACCACAGACATAGGTGACGCTGATCTTAGATATTAAAACTAAGAGTTCTCCTACCACAGACAGTAGTCAGTGTTACTGTATTGACTTGGTTTATTAAATAAACATCTATTATTGAAATTTACTGTTCCTAAATGATGGAATTTTTATTAAAAGTAAGGGTTCTCCTACCACAGATATAGGTCACACTGATTTTAGATATTAAAATTAAGGGTTCTCCTACCACAGACAAAGGTGATGCTGATTTCAGATATTAAAACTAAGGGTTCTCCTATCACAGACATAGGTGACGTTGATTTTAGATATTAAAACTAAGGGTTCTCCTACCACACACATAGGTGACGCTGATCTTAGATATTAAAACTAAGGGTTCTCCTACCACAGACTGTAGTTAGTGTTTCTGTATTGACTTGGTTTATTAAATAAACAACTATTATTGAAATTTACTGTTCCTAAATGATGGAATTGTTATTAAAAGTAAGGGTTCTCCTACCACAGATAAAGGTGACACTGATTTTAGATATTAAAACTAAGGGTTCTCCTACCACATACCTAGGTGACGCTGATTTAAGATATTAAAACTCAGGGTTCTCCTACCACAAACAGTAGTCAGTGTTTCTGTATTGACTTGGTTTATTAAAAAAAAAAACATCTATTATTGAAATTTACTGTTCCTAAATGATGGAATTGTTATTAAAAGTAAGGGTTCTCCTACCACAGATATAGGTGACGCAGATTTTAGATATTAGAACTCAGGGTTCTTTTACCACAGACATAGATGACGCTGATTTTAGATATTAAATCTACGGGTTCTCCTACCACAGACATAGGTGACGCTGATTTTAGATATTAAAACTAAGGGTTCTCCTACCACAGACATAGGTGTCGCTGATTTTAGATATTAAAACTAAGGGTTCTCCTACCACAGACATAGGTGACGCTGATTTTAGATATTAAAACTAAGGGTTCTCCTACCACATACATAGGTGACGCTGATTTTAGATATTAAAACTAAGGGTTCTCCTACCACAGACAGTAGTCAGTGTTTCTGTATTGACTTGGTTTATTAAATAAACATCTATTATTGAAATTTACTGTTCCTAAATGATGGAATTGTTATTAAAAGTAAGGGTTCTCCTAACACAGATATAGGTGACGCAGATTTTAGATATTAGAACTCAGGGTTCTCTTACCACAGACATAGGTGACGCTGATTTTAGATATTAAATCTACGGGTTCTCCTACCACAGACATAGGTGACGCTGATTTTAGATATTAAAACTAAGGGTTCTCCTACCACAGACATAGGTGACGCTGATTTTAGATATTAAAGCTAAGGGTTCTCCTACCACAGACATAGGTGACGCTGATTTTAGATATTAAAACTAAGGGTTCTCCTACCACAGACATAGGTGACGCTGATTTTAGATATTAAAACTAAGGGTTCTCCTACCACATACATAGGTGACGCTGATTTTAGATATTAAAACTAAGGGTTCTCCTACCAGAGACAGTAGTCAGTGTTTCTGTATTGACTTGGTTTATTAAATAAACATCTATTATTGAAATTTACTGTTCCTAAATGATGGAATTGTTATTAAAAGTAAGGGTTCTCCTAACACAGATATAGGTGACGCAGATTTTAGATATTAAAACTAAGGGTTCTCATACCACAGACATAGGTGACGCTGATTTTAGATATTAAAACTAAGGGTTCTCCTACCACAGACATAGGTGACACTGATTTTAGATATTAAAACTAAGGGTTCTCCTACCTCAGACATAGGTGAGGTTGATTTTAGATATTAAAACTAAGGGGTCTCCTACCACATACATAGGTGACGCTGATCTTAGATATTAAAACTAAGGGTTCTCCTACCAGAGACATAGGTGACACTGATTTTAGATATTAAAATTAAGGGTTCTCCTACCTCAGACATAGGTGAGGTTGATTTTAGATATTAAAACTAAGGGGTCTCCTACCACATACATAGATGACGTTGATTTTAGATATTAAAACTAAGGGTTCTCCTACCACACACATAGGTGACGCTGATCTTAGATATTAAAACTAAGGGTTCTCCTACCACAGACTGTAGTTAGTGTTTCTGTATTGACTTGGTTTATTAAATAAACATCTATTATTGAAATTTACTGTTCCTAAATGATGGAATTGTTATTAAAAGTAAGGGTTCTCCTACCACAGATAAAGGTGACACTGATTTTAGATATTAAAACTAAGGGTTCTCCTACCACATACCTAGGTGACGCTGATTTAAGATATTAAAACTCAGGGTTCTCCTACCACAAACAGTAGTCAGTGTTTCTGTATTGACTTGGTTTATTAAAAAAAAAAACATCTATTATTGAAATTTACTGTTCCTAAATGATGGAATTGTTATTAAAAGTAAGGGTTCTCCTACCACAGATATAGGTGACGCAGATTTTAGATATTAAAACTCAGGGTTCTCTTACCACAGACATAGGTGACGCTGATTTTAGATATTAAATCTACGGGTTCTCCTACCACAGACATAGGTGACGCTGATTTTAGATATTAAAACTAAGGGTTCTCCTACCACAGACATAGGTGACGCTGATTTTAGATATTAAAACTAAGGGTTCTCCTACCACAGACATAGGTGACGCTGATTTTAGATATTAAAACTAAGGGTTCTCCTACCACATACATAGGTGACGCTGATTTTAGATAATAAAACTAAGGGTTCTCCTACCACAGACAGTAGTCAGTGTTTCTGTATTGACTTGGTTTATTAAATAAACATCTATTATTGAAATTTACTGTTCCTAAATGATGGAATTGTTATTAAAAGTAAGGGTTCTCCTAACACAGATATAGGTGACGCAGATTTTAGATATTAGAACTCAGGGTTCTCTTACCACAGACATAGGTGACGCTGATTTTAGATATTAAATCTACGGGTTCTCCTACCACAGACATAGGTGACGCTGATTTTAGATATTAAAACTAAGGGTTCTCCTACCACAGACATAGGTGACGCTGATTTTAGATATTAAAGCTAAGGGTTCTCCTACCACAGACATAGGTGACGCTGATTTTAGATATTAAAACTAAGGGTTCTCCTACCACAGACATAGGTGAAGCTGATTTTAGATATTAAAACTAAGGGTTCTCCTACCACATACATAGGTGACGCTGATTTTAGATATTAAAACTAAGGGTTCTCCTACCAGAGACAGTAGTCAGTGTTTCTGTATTGACTTGGTTTATTAAATAAACATCTATTATTGAAATTTACTGTTCCTAAATGATGGAATTGTTATTAAAAGTAAGGGTTCTCCTAACACAGATATAGGTGACGCAGATTTTAGATATTAAAACTAAGGGTTCTCATACCACAGACATAGGTGACGCTGATTTTAGATATTAAAACTAAGGGTTCTCCTACCACAGACATAGGTGACACTGATTTTAGATATTAAAACTAAGGGTTCTCCTACCTCAGACATAGGTGAGGTTGATTTTAGATATTAAAACTAAGGGGTCTCCTACCACATACATAGGTGACGCTGATTGTAGATATTAAAACTAAGGGTTCTCCTACCACAGACAGTAGTCAGTGTTTCTGTATTGACTTGGTTTATTAAATAAACATCTATTATTGAAATTTACTGTTCCTAAATGATGGAATTGTTATTAAAAGTAAGGGTTCTCCTACCACAGATATAGGTGACGCAGATTTTAGATATTAAAACTAAGGGTTCTCCTACCACAGACATAGGTGACGCTGATTTTAGATATTAAAACTCAGGGTTCTCCTACCACAGACATAGGTGACGCTGATTTTAGATATTAAAACTAAGGGTTCTCCTACCACATACATAGGTGACGCTGATTTTAGATATTAAAACTAAGGGTTCTCCTACGACAGACAGTAGTCAGTGTTTCTATATTGACTTGGTTTATTAAATAAACATCTATTATTGAAATTTACTGTTCCTAAATGATGGAATTGTTATTAAAAGTAAGTGTTCTCCTACCACATATATAGGTAACACTGATTTTAGATATTAAAACTAAGGGTTCTCCTACCACATACATAGGTGACGCTAATTTTAGATATTAAAACTAAGGGTTCTCCTACCACAGACAGTAGTCAGTGTTTCTGTATTGACTTGGTTTATTAAATAAACATCTATTATTGAAATTTACTGTTCCTAAATGATGGAATTGTTATTAAAAGTAAGGGTTCTCCTACCACAGATATAGGTGACGCAGATTTTAGATATTAAAACTAAGAGTTCTCCTACCACAGACATAGGTGACGCTGATTTTAGATATTAAAACTAAGTGTTCTCCTACCACAGACATAGGTGACGCTGATTTTAGATATTAAAACTAAGGGTTCTCCTACCACAGACATAGATGATGCTGATTTTAGATATTAAAACTAAGGGTTCTCCTACCACAGACATAGGTGACGCTGATTTTAGATATTAAAACTCAGGGTTCTCCTACCACAGACATAGGTGACGCTGATTTTAGATATTAAAACTAAGGGTTCTGCTACCACAGACATGGGTGACGCTGATTTTAGATATTAAAACTAAGGGTTCTCCTACCACATACATAGGTGACGCTGATTTTAGATATTAAAACTAAGGGATCTCCTACCACAGACAGTAGTCAGTGTTTCTGTATTGACTTGGTTTATTAAATAAACATCTATTATTGAAATATACTGTTCCTAAATGATGGAATTGTTATTAAAAGTAAGGGTTCTCCTACCACAGATATAGGTGACGCAGATTTTAGATATAAAAACTAAGGGTTCTCCTACCACAGATATAGGTGACGCTGATTTTAGATATTAAAACTCAGGGTTCTCTTACCACAGACATAGGTAACACTGATTTTAGATATTAAAACTAAGGGTTCTCCAACCACACCAAGTTGACGCTTATTTCAGATATTAAAACTCAGGGTTCTCCTACCACATACATAGGTGACGCTGATTTTAGATATTAAAACTAAGGGTTCTCCTACCACAGACATAGCTGACGCTGATTTTAGATATTAAAACTAAGGGTTCTCCTACCACAGACATAGGTGACGCTGATTTTAGATATTAAAAGTAAGGGTTCTGCTACCACAGACATAGGTGACGCTGATTTTAGATATTAAAACTAAGGGTTCTCCTACCACATACATAGGTGACGCTGATTTTAGATATTAAAACTAAGGATTCTCCTACCACAGACAGTAGTCAGTGTTTCTGTATTGCATTGGTTTATTAAATAAACATCTATTATTGAAATATACTGTTCCTAAATGATGGAATTGTTATTAAAAGTAAGGGTTCTCCTACCACAGATATAGGTGACGCAGATTTTAGATATTAAAACTAAGGGTTCTCCTACCACAGATATAGGTGACGCTGATTTTAGATATTAAAACTCAGGGTTCTCTTACCACAGACATGAGTAACACTGATTTTAGATATTAAAACTAAGGGTTCTCCAACAACACATAGTTGACGCTGATTATAGATATTAAAACTAAGGGTTCTCCTACCACAGACATAGGTGACGCTGATTTTAGATATTAAAACTCAGGGTTCTCCTACCACATACATAGGTGACGCTGATTTTACATATTAAAACTCAGGATTCTCCTAACACATACATAGGTGACGCTGATTATAGATATTAAAACTAAGGGTTCTCCTACCACAGACAGTAGTCAGTGTTTCTGTATTGACTTGATTTATTAAATAAACATCTATTATTGAAATTTACTGTTCCTAAATGATGGAATTGTTATTAAAAGTAAGGGTTCTCCTACCACAGATATAGGTGACGCAGATTTTAGATATTAAAACTAAGGGTTCTCTTACCACAGACATGGGTGACACTGATTTTAGATATTAAAACTAAGGGTTCTCCAACCACACACATAGTTGACGCTTATTTCAGATATTAAAACTCAGGGTTCTCCTACCACAGAAATAGGTGACGCTGATTTTAGATATTAAAACTAAGGGTTCTCCTACCACAGACATAGGTGACGCTGATTTTAGATATTAAAACTCAGGGTTCTCCTACCACAGACATAGGTGACGCTGATTTTAGATATTAAAACTAAGGGTTCTCCTACCACAGACATAGGTGACGCTGATTTTAGATATTAAAACTAAGGGTTCTCCTACCACATACATAGGTGACGCTGATTTTACATATTAAAACTCAGGATTCTCCTACCACATACATAGGTGACGCTGATTATAGATATTAAAACTAAGGGTTCTCCTACCACAGACAGTAGTCAGTGTTTCTGTATTGACTTGGTTTATTAAATAAACATCTATTATTGAAATTTACTGTTCCTAAATGATGGAATTGTTATTAAAAGTAAGGGTTCTCTTACCACAGATATAGGTGACACTGATTTTAGATATTAAAACTAAGGGTTCTCCTACCACAGACATAGGTGATGCTGATTTCAGATATTAAAACTAAGGGTTCTCCTACCACAGACATAGGTGACGCTGATCTTAGATATTAAAACTAAGGGTTCTCCTAACACAGACATAGGTGACGCTGATTTTAGATATTAAAACTCAGGGTTCTCCTACCACAGACATAGGTGACGCTGATTTTAGATATTAAAACTAAGGGTTCTCCTACCACAGACATAGGTGACGTTGATTTTAGATATTAAAACTAAGGGTTCTCCTACCACAGACATAGGTGACGCTGATCTTAGATATTAAAACTAAGGGTTCTCCTACCACAGACAGTAGTCAGTGTTACTGTATTGACTTGGTTTATTAAATAAACATCTATTATTGAAATTTACTGTTCCTAAATGATGGAATTGTTATTAAAAGTAAGGGTTCTCCTACCACAGATATAGGTCACACTGATTTTAGATATTAAAACTAAGGGTTCTCCTACCGCAGACAAAGGTGATGCTGATTTCAGATATTAAAACTAAGGGTTCTCCTACCACACACATAGGTGACGCTGATCTTAAATATTAAAACTAAGGGTTCTCCTACCACAGACAGTAGTCAGTGTTTCTGTATTGACTTGGTTTATTAAATAAACATCTATTATTGAAATTTACTGTTCCTAAATGATGGAATTGTTATTAAAAGTAAGGGTTCTCCTACCACAGATAAAGGTGACACTGATTTTAGATATTAAAACTAAGGGTTCTCCTACCACATACATAGGTGACGCTGATTTAAGATATTAAAACTCAGGGTTCTCTTACCACAAACAGTAGTCAGTGTTTCTGTATTGACTTGGTTTATTAAAAAAAAAAACATCTATTATTGAAATTTACTGTTCCTAAATGATGGAATTGTTATTAAAAGTAAGGGTTCTCCTAACACAGATATAGGTGACGCAGATTTTAGATATTAGAACTAAGGGTTCTCTTACCACAGACATAGGTGACGCTGATTTTAGATATTAAATCTACGGGTTCTCCTACCACAGACATAGGTGACGCTGATTTTAGATATTAAAACTAAGGGTTCTCCTACCACAGACATAGGTGACGCTGATTTTAGATATTAAAGCTAAGGGTTCTCCTACCACAGACATAGGTGACGCTGATTTTAGATATTAAAACTAAGGGTTCTCCAACAACACATAGTTGACGCTTATTTCAGATATTAAAACTCAGGGTTCTCCTACCACAGACATAGGTGACGCTGATTTTAGATATTAAAACTCAGGGTTCTCCTACCACATACATAGGTGACGCTGATTTTACATATTAAAACTCAGGATTCTCCTAACACAGACATAGGTGACGCTGATTATAGATATTAAAACTAAGGGTTCTCCTACCACAGACAGTAGTCAGTGTTTCTGTATTGACTTGGTTTATTAAATAAACATCTATTATTGAAATTTACTGTTCCTAAATGATGGAATTGTTATTAAAAGTAAAGGTTCTCCTACCACAGATATAGGTGACGCAGATGTTAGATATTAAAACTAAGGGTTCTCTTACCACAGACATGGGTGACGCTGATTATAGATATTAAAACTAAGGGTTCTCCTACCACAGACAGTAGTCAGTGTTTCTGTATTGACTTGGTTTATTAAATAAACATCTATTATTGAAATTTACTGTTCCTAAATGATGGAATTGTTATTAAAAGTAAGGGTTCTCTTACCACAGATATAGGTGACACTGATTTTAGATATTAAAACTAAGGGTTCTCCTACCACAGACATAGGTGATGCTGATTTCAGATATTAAAACTAAGGGTTCTCCTACCACAGACATAGGTGACGCTGATCTTAGATATTAAAACTAAGGGTTCTCCTAACACAGACATAGGTGACGCTGATTTTAGATATTAAAACTCAGGGTTCTCCTACCACAGACATAGGTGACGCTGATTTTAGATATTAAAACTAAGGGTTCTCCTACCACAGACATAGGTGACGTTGATTTTAGATATTAAAACTAAGGGTTCTCCTACCACAGACATAGGTGACGCTGATCTTAGATATTAAAACTAAGGGTTCTCCTACCACAGACAGTAGTCAGTGTTACTGTATTGACTTGGTTTATTAAATAAACATCTATTATTGAAATTTACTGTTCCTAAATGATGGAATTGTTATTAAAAGTAAGGGTTCTCCTACCACAGATATAGGTCACACTGATTTTAGATATTAAAACTAAGGGTTCTCCTACCGCAGACAAAGGTGATGCTGATTTCAGATATTAAAACTAAGGGTTCTCCTACCACACACATAGGTGACGCTGATCTTAAATATTAAAACTAAGGGTTCTCCTACCACAGACAGTAGTCAGTGTTTCTGTATTGACTTGGTTTATTAAATAAACATCTATTATTGAAATTTACTGTTCCTAAATGATGGAATTGTTATTAAAAGTAAGGGTTCTCCTACCACAGATAAAGGTGACACTGATTTTAGATATTAAAACTAAGGGTTCTCCTACCACATACATAGGTGACGCTGATTTAAGATATTAAAACTCAGGGTTCTCTTACCACAAACAGTAGTCAGTGTTTCTGTATTGACTTGGTTTATTAAAAAAAAAAACATCTATTATTGAAATTTACTGTTCCTAAATGATGGAATTGTTATTAAAAGTAAGGGTTCTCCTACCACAGATAAAGGTGACACTGATTTTAGATATTAAAACTAAGGGTTCTCCTACCACATACATAGGTGACGCTGATTTAAGATATTAAAACTCAGGGTTCTCTTACCACAAACAGTAGTCAGTGTTTCTGTATTGACTTGGTTTATTAAAAAAAAAAACATCTATTATTGAAATTTACTGTTCCTAAATGATGGAATTGTTATTAAAAGTAAGGGTTCTCCTAACACAGATATAGGTGACGCAGATTTTAGATATTAGAACTCAGGGTTCTCTTACCACAGACATAGGTGACGCTGATTTTAGATATTAAATCTACGGGTTCTCCTACCACAGACATAGGTGACGCTGATTTTAGATATTAAAACTAAGGGTTCTCCTACCACAGACATAGGTGACGCTGATTTTAGATATTAAAGCTAAGGGTTCTCCTACCACAGACATAGGTGACGCTGATTTTAGATATTAAAACTAAGGGTTCTCCAACAACACATAGTTGACGCTTATTTCAGATATTAAAACTCAGGGTTCTCCTACCACAGACATAGGTGACGCTGATTTTAGATATTAAAACTCAGGGTTCTCCTACCACATACATAGGTGACGCTGATTTTACATATTAAAACTCAGGATTCTCCTAACACAGACATAGGTGACGCTGATTATAGATATTAAAACTAAGGGTTCTCCTACCACAGACAGTAGTCAGTGTTTCTGTATTGACTTGGTTTATTAAATAAACATCTATTATTGAAATTTACTGTTCCTAAATGATGGAATTGTTATTAAAAGTAAAGGTTCTCCTACCACAGATATAGGTGACGCAGATGTTAGATATTAAAACTAAGGGTTCTCTTACCACAGACATGGGTGACGCTGATTATAGATATTAAAACTAAGGGTTCTCCTACCACAGACAGTAGTCAGTGTTTCTGTATTAACTTGGTTTATTAAATAAACATCTATTATTGAAATTTACTGTTCCTAAATGATGGAATTGTTATTAAAAGTAAGGGTTCTCTTACCACAGATATAGGTGACACTGATTTTAGATATTAAAACTAAGGGTTCTCCTACCACAGACATAGGTGATGCTGATTTCAGATATTAAAACTAAGGGTTCTCCTACCACAGACATAGGTGACGCTGATCTTAGATATTAAAACTAAGGGTTCTCCTAACACAGACATAGGTGACGCTGATTTTAGATATTAAAACTCAGGGTTCTCCTACCACAGACATAGGTGACGCTGATTTTAGATATTAAAACTAAGGGTTCTCCTACCACAGATAAAGGTGACACTGATTTTAGATATTAAAACTAAGGGTTCTCCTACCACATACATAGGTGACGCTGATTTAAGATATTAAAACTCAGGGTTCTCTTACCACAAACAGTAGTCAGTGTTTATGTATTGACTTGGTTTATTAAAAAAAAAAACATCTATTATTGAAATTTACTGTTCCTAAATGATGGAATTGTTATTAAAAGTAAGGGTTCTCATAACACAGATATAGGTGACGCAGATTTTAGATATTAGAACTCAGGGTTCTCTTACCACAGACATAGGTGACGCTGATTTTAGATATTAAATCTACGGGTTCTCCTACCACAGACATAGGTGACGCTGATTTTAGATATTAAAACTAAGGGTTCTCCTACCACAGACATAGGTGACGCTGATTTTAGATATTAAAGCTAAGGGTTCTCCTACCACAGACATAGGTGACGCTGATTTTAGATATTAAAACTAAGGGTTCTCCAACAACACATAGTTGACGCTTATTTCAGATATTAAAACTCAGGGTTCTCCTACCACAGACATAGGTGACGCTGATTTTAGATATTAAAACTCAGGGTTCTCCTACCACATACATAGGTGACGCTGATTTTACATATTAAAACTCAGGATTCTCCTAACACAGACATAGGTGACGCTGATTATAGATATTAAAACTAAGGGTTCTCCTACCACAGACAGTAGTCAGTGTTTCTGTATTGACTTGGTTTATTAAATAAACATCTATTATTGAAATTTACTGTTCCTAAATGATGGAATTGTTATTAAAAGTAAAGGTTCTCCTACCACAGATATAGGTGACGCAGATGTTAGATATTAAAACTAAGGGTTCTCTTACCACAGACATGGGTGACACTGATTTTAGATATTAAAACTAAGGGTTCTCCAACCACACACATAGTTGACGCTTATTTCAGATATTAAAACTCAGGGTTCTCCTACCACAGACATAGGTGACGCTGATTTTAGATAATAAAACTAAGGGTTCTCCTACCACAGACATAGGTGACGCTGATTTTAGATATTAAAACTCAGGGTTCTCCTACCACAGACATAGGTGACGCTGATTTTAGATATTAAAACTAAGGGTTCTCCTACCACAGACATAGGTGACGCTGATTTTAGATATTAAAACTAAGGGTTCTCCTACCACATACATAGGTGACGCTGATTTTACATATTAAAACTCAGGATTCTCCTACCACATACATAGGTGACGCTGATTATAGATATTAAAACTAAGGGTTCTCCTACCACAGACAGTAGTCAGTGTTTCTGTATTGACTTGGTTTATTAAATAAACATCTATTATTGAAATTTACTGTTCCTAAATGATGGAATTGTTATTAAAAGTAAGGGTTCTCTTACCACAGATATAGGTGACACTGATTTTAGATATTAAAACTAAGGGTTCTCCTACCACAGACATAGGTGATGCTGATTTCAGATATTAAAACTAAGGGTTCTCCTACCACAGACATAGGTGACGCTGATCTTAGATATTAAAACTAAGGGTTCTCCTACCACAGACATAGGTGACGCTGATTTTAGATATTAAAACTCAGGGTTCTCCTACCACAGACATAGGTGACGCTGATTTTAGATATTAAAACTAAGGGTTCTCCTACCACAGACATAGGTGACGTTGATTTTAGATATTAAAACTAAGGGTTCTCCTACCACAGACATAGGTGACGCTGATCTTAGATATTAAAACTAAGGGTTCTCCTACCACAGACAGTAGTCAGTGTTACTGTATTGACTTGGTTTATTAAATAAACATCTATTATTGAAATTTACTGTTCCTAAATGATGGAATTGTTATTAAAAGTAAGGGTTCTCCTACCACAGATATAGGTCACACTGATTTTAGATATTAAAACTAAGGGTTCTCCTACCACAGACAAAGGTGATGCTGATTTCAGATATTAAAACTAAGGGTTCTCCTACCACAGACATAGGTGACGTTGATTTTAGATATTAAAACTAAGGGTTCTCCTACCACACACATAGGTGACGCTGATCTTAAATATTAAAACTAAGGGTTCTCCTACCACAGACTGTAGTCAGTGTTTCTGTATTGACTTGGTTTATTAAATAAACATCTATTATTGAAATTTACTGTTCCTAAATGATGGAATTGTTATTAAAAGTAAGGGTTCTCCTACCACAGATAAAGGTGACACTGATTTTAGATATTAAAACTAAGGGTTCTCCTATCACATACATAGGTGACGCTGATTTAAGATATTAAAACTCAGGGTTCTCCTACCACAAACAGTAGTCAGTATTTCTGTATTGACTTGGTTTATTAAAAAAAAAACCATCTATTATTGAAATTTACTGTTCCTAAATGATGGAATTGTTATTAAAAGTAAGGGTTCTCCTACCACAGATATAGGTGACGCAGATTTTAGATATTAGAACTCAGGTTTCTCTTACCACAGACATAGGTGACGCTGATTTTAGATATTAAATCTACGGGTTCTCCTACCACAGACATAGGTGACGCTGATTTTAGATATTAAAACTAAGGGTTCTCCTACCACAGACATAGGTGAAGCTGATTTTAGATATTAAAGCTAAGGGTTCTCCTACCACAGACATAGGTGACGCTGATTTTAGATATTAAAACTAAGGGTTCTCCTACCACATACATAGGTGACGCTGATTTTAGATATTAAAACTAAGGGTTCTCCTACCAGAGACAGTACTCAGTGTTTCTGTATTGACTTGGTTTATTAAATAAACATCTATTATTGAAATTTACTGTTCCTAAATGATGTAATTGTTATTAAAAGTAAGGGTTCTCCTAACACAGATATAGGTGACGCAGATTTTAGATATTAGAACTCAGGGTTCTCTTACCACAGACATAGGTGACGCTGATTTTAGATATTAAATCTACGGGTTCTCCTACCACAGACATAGGTGGCGCTGATTTTAGATATTAAAACTAAGGGTTCTCCTACCACAGTGATAGGTGACGCTGATTTTAGATATTAAAGCCAAGGGTTCTCCTACCACAGACATAGGTGACGCTGATTTTAGATATTAAAACTAAGGGTTCTCCTACCACAGACATAGGTGACGCTGATTTTAGATATTAAAACTAAGGGTTCTCCTACCACATACATAGGTGACGCTGATTTTAGATATTAAAACTAAGGGTTCTCCTACCAGAGACAGTAGTCAGTGTTTCTGTATTGACTTGGTTTATTAAATAAACATCTATTATTGAAATTTACTGTTCCTAAATGATGGAATTGTTGTTAAAAGTAAGGGTTCTCCTAACACAGATATAGGTGACGCCGATTTTAGATATTAAAACTAAGGGTTCTCATACCACAGACATAGGTGACGCTGATTTTAGATATTAAAACTCAGGGTTCTCTTACCACAGACATAGGTGACGCTGATTTTAGATATTAAAACTAAGGGTTCTCCTACCACAGACATAGGTGACGCTTATTTTAGATATTAAAACTAAGGGTTCTGCTACCACAGACATAGGTGACGCTGATTTTAGATATTAAAACTAAGGGTTCTCCTACCACATACATAGGTGAGGCTGATTTTAGATATTAAAACTAAGGGTTTTCCTACCAGACAGTAGTCAGTGTTTCTGTATTGACTTGGTTTATAAAATAAACATCTATTATTGAAATTTACTGTTCCTAAATGATGGAATTGTTATTAAAAGTAAGGGTTCTCCTACCACAGATATAGGTAACGCAGATTTTAGATATTAAAACTAAGGGTTCTCCTAGCACAGACATAGGTGACGCTGATTTTAGATATTAAAACTAAGGGTTCTCTTACCACAGACATGGGTGACACTGATTTTAGATATTAAAACTAAGGGTTCTTCAACCACATACATAGGTGACGCTGATCTTAGATATTAAAACTAAGGGTTCTCCTACCACAGACATAGGTGACGCTGATTTTAGATATTAAAACTAAGGGTTCTCCTACCACAGACATAGGTGACGCTGATTTTAGATATTAAAACTCAGGGTTCTCCTACCACATACATAGGTGACGCTGATATTACATTTTAAAACTCAGGGTTCTCCTACCACATACATAGGTGACGCTGATTTTAGATATTAAAACTAAGGGTTCTCCTACCACAGACAGTAGTCAGTGTTTCTGTATTGACTTGGTTTATTAAATAAACATCTATTATTGAAATTTACTGTTCCTAAATGATGGAATTGTTATTAAAAGTAATGGTTATCCTACAACAGATATAGGTGACACTGATTTTAGATATTAAAACTAAGGGTTCTCCTACCACAGACATAGGTGATGCTGATTTCAGATATTAAAACTAAGGGTTCTCCTACCACAGACATAGGTGACGCTGATCTTAGATATTAAAACTAAGGGTTCTCCTACCACAGACATAGGTGACGCTGATTTTAGATAATAAAACTAAGGGTTCTCCTACCACAGACATAGGTGACGCTGCTTTTAGATATTAAAACTTAGGGTTCTCCTACCACACACATAGGTGACGCTGATCTTAGATATTAAAACTAAGGGTTCTCCTACCACAGACAGTAGTCAGTGTTTCTGTATTGACTTGGTTTATTAAATAAACATCTATTATTGAAATTTACTGTTCCTAAATGATGGAATTGTTATTAAAAGTAAAGGTTCTCCTACCACAGATATAGGTGACGCAGATGTTAGATATTAAAACTAAGGGTTCTCTTACCACAGACATGGGTGACACTGATTTTAGATATTAAAACTAAGGGTTCTCCAACCACACACATAGTTGACGCTTATTTCAGATATTAAAACTCAGGGTTCTCCTACCACAGACATAGGTGACGCTGATTTTAGATAATAAAACTAAGGGTTCTCCTACCACAGACATAGGTGACGCTGATTTTAGATATTAAAACTCAGGGTTCTCCTACCACAGACATAGGTGACGCTGATTTTAGATATTAAAACTAAGGGTTCTCCTACCACAGACATAGGTGACGCTGATTTTAGATATTAAAACTAAGGGTTCTCCTACCACATACATAGGTGACGCTGATTTTACATATTAAAACTCAGGATTCTCCTACCACATACATAGGTGACGCTGATTATAGATATTAAAACTAAGGGTTCTCCTACCACAGACAGTAGTCAGTGTTTCTGTATTGACTTGGTTTATTAAATAAACATCTATTATTGAAATTTACTGTTCCTAAATGATGGAATTGTTATTAAAAGTAAGGGTTCTCTTACCACAGATATAGGTGACACTGATTTTAGATATTAAAACTAAGGGTTCTCCTACCACAGACATAGGTGATGCTGATTTCAGATATTAAAACTAAGGGTTCTCCTACCACAGACATAGGTGACGCTGATCTTAGATATTAAAACTAAGGGTTCTCCTACCACAGACATAGGTGACGCTGATTTTAGATATTAAAACTCAGGGTTCTCCTACCACAGACATAGGTGACGCTGATTTTAGATATTAAAACTAAGGGTTCTCCTACCACAGACATAGGTGACGTTGATTTTAGATATTAAAACTAAGGGTTCTCCTACCACAGACATAGGTGACGCTGATCTTAGATATTAAAACTAAGGGTTCTCCTACCACAGACAGTAGTCAGTGTTACTGTATTGACTTGGTTTATTAAATAAACATCTATTATTGAAATTTACTGTTCCTAAATGATGGAATTGTTATTAAAAGTAAGGGTTCTCCTACCACAGATATAGGTCACACTGATTTTAGATATTAAAACTAAGGGTTCTCCTACCACAGACAAAGGTGATGCTGATTTCAGATATTAAAACTAAGGGTTCTCCTACCACAGACATAGGTGACGTTGATTTTAGATATTAAAACTAAGGGTTCTCCTACCACACACATAGGTGACGCTGATCTTAAATATTAAAACTAAGGGTTCTCCTACCACAGACTGTAGTCAGTGTTTCTGTATTGACTTGGTTTATTAAATAAACATCTATTATTGAAATTTACTGTTCCTAAATGATGGAATTGTTATTAAAAGTAAGGGTTCTCCTACCACAGATAAAGGTGACACTGATTTTAGATATTAAAACTAAGGGTTCTCCTATCACATACATAGGTGACGCTGATTTAAGATATTAAAACTCAGGGTTCTCCTACCACAAACAGTAGTCAGTATTTCTGTATTGACTTGGTTTATTAAAAAAAAAACCATCTATTATTGAAATTTACTGTTCCTAAATGATGGAATTGTTATTAAAAGTAAGGGTTCTCCTACCACAGATATAGGTGACGCAGATTTTAGATATTAGAACTCAGGTTTCTCTTACCACAGACATAGGTGACGCTGATTTTAGATATTAAATCTACGGGTTCTCCTACCACAGACATAGGTGACGCTGATTTTAGATATTAAAACTAAGGGTTCTCCTACCACAGACATAGGTGAAGCTGATTTTAGATATTAAAGCTAAGGGTTCTCCTACCACAGACATAGGTGACGCTGATTTTAGATATTAAAACTAAGGGTTCTCCTACCACATACATAGGTGACGCTGATTTTAGATATTAAAACTAAGGGTTCTCCTACCAGAGACAGTACTCAGTGTTTCTGTATTGACTTGGTTTATTAAATAAACATCTATTATTGAAATTTACTGTTCCTAAATGATGTAATTGTTATTAAAAGTAAGGGTTCTCCTAACACAGATATAGGTGACGCAGATTTTAGATATTAGAACTCAGGGTTCTCTTACCACAGACATAGGTGACGCTGATTTTAGATATTAAATCTACGGGTTCTCCTACCACAGACATAGGTGGCGCTGATTTTAGATATTAAAACTAAGGGTTCTCCTACCACAGTGATAGGTGACGCTGATTTTAGATATTAAAGCCAAGGGTTCTCCTACCACAGACATAGGTGACGCTGATTTTAGATATTAAAACTAAGGGTTCTCCTACCACAGACATAGGTGACGCTGATTTTAGATATTAAAACTAAGGGTTCTCCTACCACATACATAGGTGACGCTGATTTTAGATATTAAAACTAAGGGTTCTCCTACCAGAGACAGTAGTCAGTGTTTCTGTATTGACTTGGTTTATTAAATAAACATCTATTATTGAAATTTACTGTTCCTAAATGATGGAATTGTTGTTAAAAGTAAGGGTTCTCCTAACACAGATATAGGTGACGCCGATTTTAGATATTAAAACTAAGGGTTCTCATACCACAGACATAGGTGACGCTGATTTTAGATATTAAAACTCAGGGTTCTCTTACCACAGACATAGGTGACGCTGATTTTAGATATTAAAACTAAGGGTTCTCCTACCACAGACATAGGTGACGCTTATTTTAGATATTAAAACTAAGGGTTCTGCTACCACAGACATAGGTGACGCTGATTTTAGATATTAAAACTAAGGGTTCTCCTACCACATACATAGGTGAGGCTGATTTTAGATATTAAAACTAAGGGTTTTCCTACCAGACAGTAGTCAGTGTTTCTGTATTGACTTGGTTTATAAAATAAACATCTATTATTGAAATTTACTGTTCCTAAATGATGGAATTGTTATTAAAAGTAAGGGTTCTCCTACCACAGATATAGGTAACGCAGATTTTAGATATTAAAACTAAGGGTTCTCCTAGCACAGACATAGGTGACGCTGATTTTAGATATTAAAACTAAGGGTTCTCTTACCACAGACATGGGTGACACTGATTTTAGATATTAAAACTAAGGGTTCTTCAACCACATACATAGGTGACGCTGATCTTAGATATTAAAACTAAGGGTTCTCCTACCACAGACATAGGTGACGCTGATTTTAGATATTAAAACTAAGGGTTCTCCTACCACAGACATAGGTGACGCTGATTTTAGATATTAAAACTCAGGGTTCTCCTACCACATACATAGGTGACGCTGATATTACATTTTAAAACTCAGGGTTCTCCTACCACATACATAGGTGACGCTGATTTTAGATATTAAAACTAAGGGTTCTCCTACCACAGACAGTAGTCAGTGTTTCTGTATTGACTTGGTTTATTAAATAAACATCTATTATTGAAATTTACTGTTCCTAAATGATGGAATTGTTATTAAAAGTAATGGTTATCCTACAACAGATATAGGTGACACTGATTTTAGATATTAAAACTAAGGGTTCTCCTACCACAGACATAGGTGATGCTGATTTCAGATATTAAAACTAAGGGTTCTCCTACCACAGACATAGGTGACGCTGATCTTAGATATTAAAACTAAGGGTTCTCCTACCACAGACATAGGTGACGCTGATTTTAGATAATAAAACTAAGGGTTCTCCTACCACAGACATAGGTGACGCTGCTTTTAGATATTAAAACTTAGGGTTCTCCTACCACACACATAGGTGACGCTGATCTTAGATATTAAAACTAAGGGTTCTCCTACCACAGACAGTAGTCAGTGTTTCTGTATTGACTTGGTTTATTAAATAAACATCTATTATTGAAATTTACTGTTCCTAAATGATGGAATTGTTATTAAAAGTAAGGGTTCTCCTACCACAGAAATAGGTGACACTGATTTTAGATATTAAAACTAAGGGTTCTCCTACCACAGACATAGGTGACGCTGATCTTAGATATTAAAACTAAGGGTTCTCCTATCACAGATATATGTGACGCTTATTTTAGATATCAAAACTAAGGGTTCTCCTACCACAGACATAGGTGACGCTGATTTTAGATATTAAAACTAAGGGTTCTCCTACCACATACATAGGTGACGCTGATTTTAGATATTAAAACTAAGGGTTCTCCTACCACAGACATAGGTGACGCTGATCTTAGATATTAAAACTAAGGGTTCTCCTATCACAGATATAGCTGACGCTGATTTTAGATATCAAAACTAAGGGTTCCCCTACCACAGACATAGGTGACGCTGATTTTAGATATTAAAACTAAGGGTTCTCCTACCACATACATAGGTGACGCTGATTTTAGATATTAAAACTAAGGGTTCTCCTACCACAGACAGTAGTCAGTGTTTCTGTATTGACTTGGTTTATTAAATAAACATCTATTATTGAAATTTACTGTTCCTAAATGATGGAATTGTTATTAAAACTAAGGGTTCCCCTACCACAGACATAGGTGACGCTGATTTTAGATATTAAAACTAAGGGTTCTCCTACCACAGACATATGTGACGCTGATTTTAGATATTAAAAGTAAGGGTTCTCCTACCACAGACATAGGTGACGCTGATTTTAGATATTAAAACTAAGGGTTCTCCTACCACAGACATAGGTGACGCTGATTTTAGATATTAAAACTAAGGGTTCTCCTACCACATACATAGGTGACGCTGATTTTAGATATTAAAACTAAGGGTTCTCCTACCACACACATAGGTGACGCTGATATTAGATATTAAAACTAAGGGTTCTCCTACCACATACAGTAGTCAGTGTTTCTGTATTGACTTCGTTTATTAAATAAACATCTATTATTGAAATTTACTGTTCCTAAATGATGGAATTGTTATTAAAAGTAAGGGTTCTCCTACCACAGATATAGGTGACACTGATTTTAGATATTAAAACTAAGGGTTCTCCTACCACATACATAGGTGACGCTGATTTTTGATATTAAAACTAAGGGTTCTCCTACCACATACAGTAGTCAGTGTTTCTGTATTGAATTGGTTTATTAAATAAACATCTATTATTGAAATTTACTATTCCTAAATGATGGAATTCTTATTAAAAGTAAGGGTTCTCCTACCACAGATATAGGTGACGCTGATTTTAGATATTAAAACTCAGGGTTTTCCTACCACAGACATAGGTGACGCTGATTTTAGATATTAAAACTAAGGGTTCTCCAACCACAAACATAGGTGATGCTGATTTTAGATATTAAAACTCAGGGTTCTCCTACCACATACATAGGTGACGCTGATTTTAGATATTAAAACTAAGGGTTCTCCTATCACAGACAGTAGTCAGTGTTTCTGTATTGACTTGGTTTATTAAATAAACATCTATTATTGAAATTTACTGTTCATAAATGATGAAATTGTTATTAAAAGTAAGAGTTCTCCTACCACAGATATAGGTGACGCTGATTTTAGATATTAAAACTAAGTGTTCTCCTACCACAGACATAGGTGACGCTGGTTTTAGATATTAAAACTCAGGGTTCTCCTACCACAGACATAGGTGACGCTGATTTTAGATATTAAAACTCAGGGTTCTCCTACCACATACATAGGTGACGCTGATCTTAGATATTAAAACTAAGGGTTCTCCTACCACATACAGTAGTCAGTGTTTCTGTATTGACTTGGTTTATTAAATAAACATCTATTATTGAAATTTACTGTTCCTTAATGATGGAATTGTTATTAAAAGTAAGGGTTCTCCTACCACAGATATAGGTGACACTGATTTTAGATATTAAAACTAAGGGTTCTCCTACCACAGACATAGGTGACGCTGATCTTAGATATTAAAACAAAGGGTTCTCCTATCACAGATATAGGTGACGCTGATTTTAGATATCAAAACTAAGGGTTCTCGTCCCACAGACATAGGTGACGCTGATTTTAGATATTAAAACTAATGGTTCTCCTACCACAGACATAGGTGACGCTGATTTTAGATATTAAAACTAAGGGTTCTCCTACCACAGACATAGGTGACGCTGATTTTAGATATTAAAACTAAGGGTTCTCCTACCACAGACATAGGTGACGCTGATTTTAGATATTAAAACTAAGGGTTCTCCTACCTCATACATAGGTGACGCTGATTTTAGATATTAAAACTAAGGGTTCTCCTACCACATACATAGGTGACGCTGATTTTAGATATTAAAACTAAGGGTTCTCCTACCACAGACATAGGTGACACTGATTTTAGATATTAAAACTAAGGGTTCTCCTATCACAGATATAGGTGACGCTGATTTTAGATATCAAAATTAAGGGTTCCCCTACCACAGACATAGGTGACGCTGATTTTAGATATTAAAACTAAGGGTTCTCCTACCACAGACATATGTGACGCTGATTTTAGATATTAAAAGTAAGGGTTCTCCTACCACAGACATAGGTGACGCTGATTTTAGATATTAAAACTAAGGGTTCTCCTACCACAGACATAGGTGACGCTGATTTTAGATATTAAAACTAATGGTTCTCCTACCACATACATAGGTGACGCTGATTTTAGATATTAAAACTAAGGGTTCTCCTACCACACACATAGGTGACGCTGATATTAGATATTAAAACTAAGGGTTCTCCTACCACATACAGTAGTCAGTGTTTCTGTATTGACTTCGTTTATTAAATAAACATCTATTATTGAAATTTACTGTTCCTAAATGATGGAATTGTTATTAAAAGTAAGGGTTCTCCTACCACAGATATAGGTGACACTGATTTTAGATATTAAAACTAAGGGTTCTCCTACCACATACATAGGTGACGCTGATTTTTGATATTAAAACTAAGGGTTCTCCTACCACATACAGTAGTCAGTGTTTCTGTATTGAATTGGTTTATTAAATAAACATCTATTATTGAAATTTACTATTCCTAAATGATGGAATTCTTATTAAAAGTAAGGGTTCTCCTACCACAGATATAGGTGACGCTGATTTTAGATATTAAAACTCAGGGTTTTCCTACCACAGACATAGGTGACGCTGATTTTAGATATTAAAACTAAGGGTTCTCCAACCACAAACATAGGTGATGCTGATTTTAGATATTAAAACTCAGGGTTCTCCTACCACATACATAGGTGACGCTGATTTTAGATATTAAAACTAAGGGTTCTCCTATCACAGACAGTAGTCAGTGTTTCTGTATTGACTTGGTTTATTAAATAAACATCTATTATTGAAATTTACTGTTCATAAATGATGAAATTGTTATTAAAAGTAAGAGTTCTCCTACCACAGATATAGGTGACGCTGATTTTAGATATTAAAACTAAGTGTTCTCCTACCACAGACATAGGTGACGCTGGTTTTAGATATTAAAACTCAGGGTTCTCCTACCACAGACATAGGTGACGCTGATTTTAGATATTAAAACTCAGGGTTCTCCTACCACATACATAGGTGACGCTGATCTTAGATATTAAAACTAAGGGTTCTCCTACCACATACAGTAGTCAGTGTTTCTGTATTGACTTGGTTTATTAAATAAACATCTATTATTGAAATTTACTGTTCCTTAATGATGGAATTGTTATTAAAAGTAAGGGTTCTCCTACCACAGATATAGGTGACACTGATTTTAGATATTAAAACTAAGGGTTCTCCTACCACAGACATAGGTGACGCTGATCTTAGATATTAAAACAAAGGGTTCTCCTATCACAGATATAGGTGACGCTGATTTTAGATATCAAAACTAAGGGTTCTCGTCCCACAGACATAGGTGACGCTGATTTTAGATATTAAAACTAATGGTTCTCCTACCACAGACATAGGTGACGCTGATTTTAGATATTAAAACTAAGGGTTCTCCTACCACAGACATAGGTGACGCTGATTTTAGATATTAAAACTAAGGGTTCTCCTACCACAGACATAGGTGACGCTGATTTTAGATATTAAAACTAAGGGTTCTCCTACCTCATACATAGGTGACGCTGATTTTAGATATTAAAACTAAGGGTTCTCCTACCACATACAGTAGTCAGTGTTTCTGTATTGATTTGGTTTATTAAATAAACATCTATTATTGAAATTTACTATTCCTAAATGATGGAATTCTTATTAAAAGTAAGGGTTCTCCTACCACAGATATAGGTGACGCTGATTTTAGATATCAAAACTCAGGGTTTTCCTACCACAGACATAGGTGACGCTGATTTTAGATATTAAAACTAAGGGTTCTCCTACCACAAACATAGGTGATGCTGATTTTAGATATTAAAACTCAGGGTTCTCCTACCACAGACATAGGTGACACTGATTTTAGATATTAAAACTAAGGGTTCTCCTACCACAGACATAGGTGAAGCTGATTTTAGATATTAAAACTAAGGGTTCTCCTACCTCATACATAGGTGACGCTGATTTTATATATTAAAACTAAGGGTTCTCCTACCACAGACAGTAGTCAGTGTTTCTGAATTGACTTGGTTTATTAAATAAACATCTATTATTGAAATTTACTGTTCCTAAATGATGGAATTGTTATTAAAAGTAAGGGTTCTCCTACCACAGATATAGGTGACACTGATTTTAGATATTAAACCTAAGGGTTCTCCTACCACAGACATAGGTGACGCTGATTTTAGATATTAAAACTAAGGGTTCTCCTACCACAGACATAGGTGATGCTGATTTCAGATATTAAAACTAAGGGTTCTCCTACCACAGACATAGGTGACGCTGATCTTAGATATTAAAACTAAGGGTTCTCCTACCACAGACATAGGTGACGCTGATTTTAGATATTAAAACTAAGAGTTCTCCTACCACAATCATAGGTGAAGCTGATTTTAGATATTAAAACTAAGGGTTCTCCTACCACAGATATAGGTAACACTGATTTTAGATATTAAAACTAAGGGTTCTCCTACCACAGTTATAGGTGACACTGATTTTAGATATTAAAACTAAGGGTTCTCCTACCACATACATAGGTGAGGCTGATTTTTTATATTAAAACTAAGGGTTCTCCTACCACATACATAGGTGACGCTGATTTTAGATATTAAAACTAAGGGTTCTCCTACCACAGACAGTGGTCAGTGTTTCTGAATTGACTTGGTTTATTAAATAAACATCTATTATTGAAATTTACTATTCCTAAATGATGGCATTGTTATTAAAAGTAAGGGTTCTCCTACCACAGATATAGGTGACGCTGATTTTAGATATTAAAACTCAGGGTTCTCCTACCACAGACATAGGTGACGCTGATTTTAGATATTAAAACTAAGGGTTCTCCTACCACAGACATAGGTGATGCTGATTTTAGATATTAAAACTAAGGGTTCTCCTACCACATACATAGGTGACGCTGATTTTAGATATTAAAACTAAGTATTCTCCTACTATATACATAGGTGACGCTGATTTTAGATATTAAAACTAAGGGTTCTCCTACCACAGACATAGGTGACGCTTATTTTAGATATTAAAACTAAGGGTTCTCCTACCACAGACATAGGTGACGCTGATTTTAGATATTAAAACTAAGGGTTCTCCTACCACAGACATAGGTGACGCTGATTTTAGATATTAAAACTAAGGGTTCTCCTACCACAGACATAGGTGACGCTGATTGTAGATATTAAAACTAAGGGTTCTCCTACCACAGACATAGGTGAAGCTGATTTTAGATAATAAAACTAAGGGTTCTCCTACCACAGACATATGTGACACTGATTTTAGATATTAAAACTAAGGGTTCTCCTATCACAGATATAGGTGACGCTGATTTTAGATATTAAAACTAAGGGTTCTCCTACCACAGATATAGGTGACGCTAATTTTAGATATTAAAACTAAGGGTTCTCCTACCACAGACATAGGTGACGTTGATTTTAGATATTAAAACTAAGGGTTCTCCTACCACATACATAGGTGACGCTGATCTTAGATATTAAAACTAAGGGTTCTCCTACCACAGACATAGGTGACGCTGATTTTAGATATTAAAACTAAGGGTTCTCCTACCACAGACATAGGTGACGCTGATTTTAGATATTAAAACTCAGGGTTCTCCTACCACAGACATAGGTGACGCTGATTTTAGATATTAAAACTAAGGGTTCTCCTACCACAGACATAGGTGACGCTGATTTTAGATATTAAAACTAAGGGTTCTCCTACCACAGACATAGGTGACGCTGATTGTAGATATTAAAACTAAGGGTTCTCCTACCACAGACATAGGTGAAGCTGATTTTAGATAATAAAACTAAGGGTTCTCCTACCACAGACATAGGTGACACTGATTTTAGATATTAAAACTAAGGGTTCTCCTATCACAGATATAGGTGACGCTGATTTTAGATATTAAAACTAAGGGTTCTCCTACCACAGATATAGGTGACGCTGATTTTAGATATTAAAACTAAGGGTTCTCCTACCACAGACATAGGTGACGTTGATTTTAGATATTAAAACTAAGGGTTCTCCTATCACAGATATAGGTGACACTGATTTTAGATATTAAAACTAAGGGTTCTCCTACCACAGACATAGGTGACGCTGATTTTAGATATTAAAACTAAGGGTTCTCCTACCACAGACAGTAGTCAGTGTTTCTGTATTGACTTGGTTTATTAAATAAACATCTATTATTGAAATTTACTGTTCCTAAATGATGGAATTGTTATTAAAAGTAAGGGTTCTCCTACCACAGATATAGGTGACACTGATTTTAGATATTAAAACTAAGGGTTCTCCTACCACATACATAGGTGACGCTGATTTTAGATATTAAAACTAAGGGTTCTCCTACCACAGACAGTAGTCAGTGTTTCTGTATTGACTTGGTTTATTAAATAAACATCTATTATTGAAATTTACTGTTCCTAAATGATGGAATTGTTATTAAAAGTAAGGGTTCTCCTACCACAGATATAGGTGACACTGATTTTAGATATTAAAACTAAGGATTCTCCTACCACAGAAATAGGTGACGCTGATTTTAGATATTAAAACTAAGGGTTCTCCTACCACAGACATAGGTGACGCTGATTTTAGATAATAAAACTAAGGGTTCTCCTACCACAGACATAGGTGACACTGATTTTAGATATTAAAACTAAGGGTTCCCCTACCACAGACATAGGTGACGCTGATTTTAGATATTAAAACTAAGGGTTCTCCTACCACATACAGTAGTCAGTGTTTCTGTATTGACTTCGTTTATTAAATAAACATCTATTATTGAAATTTACTGTTCCTAAATGATGGAATTGTTATTAAAAGTAAGGGTTCTCCTACCACAGATATAGGTGACACTGATTTTAGATATTAAAACTAAGGGTTCTCCTACCACATACATAGGTGACGCTGATTTTTGATATTAAAACTAATGGTTCTCCTACCACATACAGTAGTCAGTGTTTCTGTATTGAATTGGTTTATTAAATAAACATCTATTATTGAAATTTACTATTCCTAAATGATGGAATTCTTATTAAAAGTAAGGGTTCTCCTACCACAGATATAGGTGACGCTGATTTTAGATATTAAAACTCAGGGTTTTCCTACCACAGACATAGGTGACGCTGATTTTAGATATTAAAACTAAGGGTTCTCCAACCACAAACATAGGTGATGCTGATTTTAGATATTAAAACTCAGGGTTCTCCTACCACATACATAGGTGACGCTGATTTTAGATATTAAAACTAAGGGTTCTCCTATCACAGACAGTAGTCAGTGTTTCTGTATTGACTTGGTTTATTAAATAAACATCTATTATTGAAATTTACTGTTCATAAATGATGAAATTGTTATTAAAAGTAAGAGTTCTCCTACCACAGATATAGGTGACGCTGATTTTAGATATTAAAACTAAGTGTTCTCCTACCACAGACATAGGTGACGCTGGTTTTAGATATTAAAACTCAGGGTTCTCCTACCACAGACATAGGTGACGCTGATTTTAGATATTAAAACTCAGGGTTCTCCTACCACATACATAGGTGACGCTGATCTTAGATATTAAAACTAAGGGTTCTCCTACCACATACAGTAGTCAGTGTTTCTGTATTGACTTGGTTTATTAAATAAACATCTATTATTGAAATTTACTGTTCCTTAATGATGGAATTGTTATTAAAAGTAAGGGTTCTCCTACCACAGATATAGGTGACACTGATTTTAGATATTAAAACTAAGGGTTCTCCTACCACAGACATAGGTGACGCTGATCTTAGATATTAAAACTAAGGGTTCTCCTATCACAGATATAGGTGACGCTGATTTTAGATATCAAAACTAAGGGTTCTCGTCCCACAGACATAGGTGACGCTGATTTTAGATATTAAAACTAATGGTTCTCCTACCACAGACATAGGTGACGCTGATTTTAGATATTAAAACTAAGGGTTCTCCTACCACAGACATAGGTGACGCTGATTTTAGATATTAAAACTAAGGGTTCTCCTACCACAGACATAGGTGACGCTGATTTTAGATATTAAAACTAAGGGTTCTCCTACCACAGACATAGGTGACGCTTATTTTAGATATTAAAACTAAGGGTTCTCCTACCACAGACATAGGTGACGCTGATTTTAGATATTAAAACTAAGGGTTCTCCTACCACAGACATAGGTGACGCTGATTTTAGATATTAAAACTAAGGGTTCTCCTACCACAGACATAGGTGACGCTGATTGTAGATATTAAAACTCAGGGTTCTCCTACCACAGACATAGGTGAAGCTGATTTTAGATAATAAAACTAAGGGTTCTCCTACCACAGACATATGTGACACTGATTTTAGATATTAAAACTAAGGGTTCTCCTATCACAGATATAGGTGACGCTGATTTTAGATATTAAAACTAAGGGTTCTCCTACCACAGATATAGGTGACGCTAATTTTAGATATTAAAACTAAGGGTTCTCCTACCACAGACATAGGTGACGTTGATTTTAGATATTAAAACTAAGGGTTCTCCTACCACATACATAGGTGACGCTGATCTTAGATATTAAAACTAAGGGTTCTCCTACCACAGACATAGGTGACGCTGATTTTAGATATTAAAACTAAGGGTTCTCCTACCACAGACATAGGTGACGCTGATTTTAGATATTAAAACTCAGGGTTCTCCTACCACAGACATAGGTGACGCTGATTTTAGATATTAAAACTAAGGGTTCTCCTACCACAGACATAGGTGACGCTGATTTTAGATATTAAAACTAAGGGTTCTCCTACCACAGACATAGGTGACGCTGATTGTAGATATTAAAACTAAGGGTTCTCCTACCACAGACATAGGTGAAGCTGATTTTAGATAATAAAACTAAGGGTTCTCCTACCACAGACATAGGTGACACTGATTTTAGATATTAAAACTAAGGGTTCTCCTATCACAGATATAGGTGACGCTGATTTTAGATATTAAAACTAAGGGTTCTCCTACCACAGATATAGGTGACGCTGATTTTAGATATTAAAACTAAGGGTTCTCCTACCACAGACATAGGTGACGTTGATTTTAGATATTAAAACTAAGGGTTCTCCTATCACAGATATAGGTGACACTGATTTTAGATATTAAAACTAAGGGTTCTCCTACCACAGACATAGGTGACGCTGATTTTAGATATTAAAACTAAGGGTTCTCCTACCACAGACAGTAGTCAGTGTTTCTGTATTGACTTGGTTTATTAAATAAACATCTATTATTGAAATTTACTGTTCCTAAATGATGGAATTGTTATTAAAAGTAAGGGTTCTCCTACCACAGATATAGGTGACACTGATTTTAGATATTAAAACTAAGGGTTCTCCTACCACATACATAGGTGACGCTGATTTTAGATATTAAAACTAAGGGTTCTCCTACCACAGACAGTAGTCAGTGTTTCTGTATTGACTTGGTTTATTAAATAAACATCTATTATTGAAATTTACTGTTCCTAAATGATGGAATTGTTATTAAAAGTAAGGGTTCTCCTACCACAGATATAGGTGACACTGATTTTAGATATTATAACTAAGGATTCTCCTACCACAGAAATAGGTGACGCTGATTTTAGATATTAAAACTAAGGGTTCTCCTACCACAGACATAGGTGACGCTGATTTTAGATAATAAAACTAAGGGTTCTCCTACCACAGACATAGGTGACACTGATTTTAGATATTAAAACTAAGGGTTCCCCTACCACAGACATAGGTGACGCTGATTTTAGATATTAAAACTAAGGGTTCTCCTACCACATACAGTAGTCAGTGTTTCTGTATTGACTTCGTTTATTAAATAAACATCTATTATTGAAATTTACTGTTCCTAAATGATGGAATTGTTATTAAAAGTAAGGGTTCTCCTACCACAGATATAGGTGACACTGATTTTAGATATTAAAACTAAGGGTTCTCCTACCACATACATAGGTGACGCTGATTTTTGATATTAAAACTAAGGGTTCTCCTACCACATACAGTAGTCAGTGTTTCTGTATTGAATTGGTTTATTAAATAAACATCTATTATTGAAATTTACTATTCCTAAATGATGGAATTCTTATTAAAAGTAAGGGTTCTCCTACCACAGATATAGGTGACGCTGATTTTAGATATTAAAACTCAGGGTTTTCCTACCACAGACATAGGTGACGCTGATTTTAGATATTAAAACTAAGGGTTCTCCAACCACAAACATAGGTGATGCTGATTTTAGATATTAAAACTCAGGGTTCTCCTACCACATACATAGGTGACGCTGATTTTAGATATTAAAACTAAGGGTTCTCCTATCACAGACAGTAGTCAGTGTTTCTGTATTGACTTGGTTTATTAAATAAACATCTATTATTGAAATTTACTGTTCATAAATGATGAAATTGTTATTAAAAGTAAGAGTTCTCCTACCACAGATATAGGTGACGCTGATTTTAGATATTAAAACTAAGTGTTCTCCTACCACAGACATAGGTGACGCTGGTTTTAGATATTAAAACTCAGGGTTCTCCTACCACAGACATAGGTGACGCTGATTTTAGATATTAAAACTCAGGGTTCTCCTACCACATACATAGGTGACGCTGATCTTAGATATTAAAACTAAGGGTTCTCCTACCACATACAGTAGTCAGTGTTTCTGTATTGACTTGGTTTATTAAATAAACATCTATTATTGAAATTTACTGTTCCTTAATGATGGAATTGTTATTAAAAGTAAGGGTTCTCCTACCACAGATATAGGTGACACTGATTTTAGATATTAAAACTAAGGGTTCTCCTACCACAGACATAGGTGACGCTGATCTTAGATATTAAAACTAAGGGTTCTCCTATCACAGATATAGGTGACGCTGATTTTAGATATCAAAACTAAGGGTTCTCGTCCCACAGACATAGGTGACGCTGATTTTAGATATTAAAACTAATGGTTCTCCTACCACAGACATAGGTGACGCTGATTTTAGATATTAAAACTAAGGGTTCTCCTACCACAGACATAGGTGACGCTAATTTTAGATATTAAAACTAAGGGTTCTCCTACCACAGACATAGGTGACGCTGATTTTAGATATTAAAACTCAGGGTTCTCCTACCACAGACATAGGTGAAGCTGATTTTAGATAATAAAACTAAGGGTTCTCCTACCACAGACATATGTGACACTGATTTTAGATATTAAAACTAAGGGTTCTCCTATCACAGATATAGGTGACGCTGATTTTAGATATTAAAACTAAGGGTTCTCCTACCACAGATATAGGTGACGCTAATTTTAGATATTAAAACTAAGGGTTCTCCTACCACAGACATAGGTGACGTTGATTTTAGATATTAAAACTAAGGGTTCTCCTACCACATACATAGGTGACGCTGATCTTAGATATTAAAACTAAGGGTTCTCCTACCACAGACATAGGTGACGCTGATTTTAGATATTAAAACTAAGGGTTCTCCTACCACAGACATAGGTGACGCTGATTTTAGATATTAAAACTCAGGGTTCTCCTACCACAGACATAGGTGACGCTGATTTTAGATATTAAAACTAAGGGTTCTCCTACCACAGACATAGGTGACGCTGATTTTAGATATTAAAACTAAGGGTTCTCCTACCACAGACATAGGTGACGCTGATTGTAGATATTAAAACTAAGGGTTCTCCTACCACAGACATAGGTGAAGCTGATTTTAGATAATAAAACTAAGGGTTCTCCTACCACAGACATAGGTGACACTGATTTTAGATATTAAAACTAAGGGTTCTCCTATCACAGATATAGGTGACGCTGATTTTAGATATTAAAACTAAGGGTTCTCCTACCACAGATATAGGTGACGCTGATTTTAGATATTAAAACTAAGGGTTCTCCTACCACAGACATAGGTGACGTTGATTTTAGATATTAAAACTAAGGGTTCTCCTATCACAGATATAGGTGACACTGATTTTAGATATTAAAACTAAGGGTTCTCCTACCACAGACATAGGTGACGCTGATTTTAGATATTAAAACTAAGGGTTCTCCTACCACAGACAGTAGTCAGTGTTTCTGTATTGACTTGGTTTATTAAATAAACATCTATTATTGAAATTTACTGTTCCTAAATGATGGAATTGTTATTAAAAGTAAGGGTTCTCCTACCACAGATATAGGTGACACTGATTTTAGATATTAAAACTAAGGGTTCTCCTACCACATACATAGGTGACGCTGATTTTAGATATTAAAACTAAGGGTTCTCCTACCACAGACAGTAGTCAGTGTTTCTGTATTGACTTGGTTTATTAAATAAACATCTATTATTGAAATTTACTGTTCCTAAATGATGGAATTGTTATTAAAAGTAAGGGTTCTCCTACCACAGATATAGGTGACACTGATTTTAGATATTAAAACTAAGGATTCTCCTACCACAGAAATAGGTGACGCTGATTTTAGATATTAAAACTAAGGGTTCTCCTACCACAGACATAGGTGACGCTGATTTTAGATAATAAAACTAAGGGTTCTCCTACCACAGACATAGGTGACACTGATTTTAGATATTAAAACTAAGGGTTCCCCTACCACAGACATAGGTGACGCTGATTTTAGATATTAAAACTAAGGGTTCTCCTACCACATACAGTAGTCAGTGTTTCTGTATTGACTTCGTTTATTAAATAAACATCTATTATTGAAATTTACTGTTCCTAAATGATGGAATTGTTATTAAAACTAAGGGTTCTCCAACCACAAACATAGGTGATGCTGATTTTAGATACTAAAACTCAGGGTTCTCCTACCACATACATAGGTGACGCTGATTTTAGATATTAAAACTAAGGGTTCTCCTATCACAGACAGTAGTCAGTGTTTCTGTATTGACTTGGTTTATTAAATAAACATCTATTATTGAAATTTACTGTTCATAAATGATGAAATTGTTATTAAAAGTAAGAGTTCTCCTACCACAGATATAGGTGACGCTGATTTTAGATATTAAAACTAAGTGTTCTCCTACCACAGACATAGGTGACGCTGGTTTTAGATATTAAAACTCAGGGTTCTCCTACCACAGACATAGGTGACGCTGATTTTAGATATTAAAACTCAGGGTTCTCCTACCACATACATAGGTGACGCTGATCTTAGATATTAAAACTAAGGGTTCTCCTACCACATACAGTAGTCAGTGTTTCTGTATTGACTTGGTTTATTAAATAAACATCTATTATTGAAATTTACTGTTCCTTAATGATGGAATTGTTATTAAAAGTAAGGGTTCTCCTACCACAGATATAGGTGACACTGATTTTAGATATTAAAACTAAGGGTTCTCCTACCACAGACATAGGTGACGCTGATCTTAGATATTAAAACTAAGGGTTCTCCTATCACAGATATAGGTGACGCTGATTTTAGATATCAAAACTAAGGGTTCTCGTCCCACAGACATAGGTGACGCTGATTTTAGATATTAAAACTAATGGTTCTCCTACCACAGACATAGGTGACGCTGATTTTAGATATTAAAACTAAGGGTTCTCCTACCACAGACATAGGTGACGCTAATATTAGATATTAAAACTAAGGGTTCTCCTACCACAGACATAGGTGACGCTGATTTTAGATATTAAAACTAAGGGTTCTCCTATCACAGACAGTAGTCAGTGTTTCTGTATTGACTTGGTTTATTAAATAAACATCTATTATTGAAATTTACTGTTCATAAATGATGAAATTGTTATTAAAAGTAAGAGTTCTCCTACCACAGATATAGGTGACGCTGATTTTAGATATTAAAACTAAGTGTTCTCCTACCACAGACATAGGTGACGCTGGTTTTAGATATTAAAACTCAGGGTTCTCCTACCACAGACATAGGTGACGCTGATTTTAGATATTAAAACTCAGGGTTCTCCTACCACATACATAGGTGACGCTGATCTTAGATATTAAAACTAAGGGTTCTCCTACCACATACAGTAGTCAGTGTTTCTGTATTGACTTGGTTTATTAAATAAACATCTATTATTGAAATTTACTGTTCCTTAATGATGGAATTGTTATTAAAAGTAAGGGTTCTCCTACCACAGATATAGGTGACACTGATTTTAGATATTAAAACTAAGGGTTCTCCTACCACAGACATAGGTGACGCTGATCTTAGATATTAAAACTAAGGGTTCTCCTATCACAGATATAGGTGACGCTGATTTTAGATATCAAAACTAAGGGTTCTCGTCCCACAGACATAGGTGACGCTGATTTTAGATATTAAAACTAATGGTTCTCCTACCACAGACATAGGTGACGCTGATTTTAGATATTAAAACTAAGGGTTCTCCTACCACAGACATAGGTGACGCTAATTTTAGATATTAAAACTAAGGGTTCTCCTACCACAGACATAGGTGACGCTGATTTTAGATATTAAAACTAAGGGTTCTCCTACCTCATACATAGGTGACGCTGATTTTAGATATTAAAACTAAGGGTTCTCCTACCACATACAGTAGTCAGTGTTTCTGTATTGATTTGGTTTATTAAATAAACATCTATTATTGAAATTTACTGTTCCTTAATGATGGAATTGTTATTAAAAGTAAGGGTTCTCCTACCACAGATATAGGTGACACTGATTTTAGATATTAAAACTAAGGGTTCTCCTACCACAGACATAGGTGACGCTGATCTTAGATATTAAAACTAAGGGTTCTCCTATCACAGATATAGGTGACGCTGATTTTAGATATCAAAACTAAGGGTTCTCGTCCCACAGACATAGGTGACGCTGATTTTAGATATTAAAACTAATGGTTCTCCTACCACAGACATAGGTGACGCTGATTTTAGATATTAAAACTAAGGGTTCTCCTACCACAGACATAGGTGACGCTAATTTTAGATATTAAAACTAAGGGTTCTCCTACCACAGACATAGGTGACGCTGATTTTAGATATTAAAACTAAGGGTTCTCCTATCACAGACAGTAGTCAGTGTTTCTGTATTGACTTGGTTTATTAAATAAACATCTATTATTGAAATTTACTGTTCATAAATGATGAAATTGTTATTAAAAGTAAGAGTTCTCCTACCACAGATATAGGTGACGCTGATTTTAGATATTAAAACTAAGTGTTCTCCTACCACAGACATAGGTGACGCTGGTTTTAGATATTAAAACTCAGGGTTCTCCTACCACAGACATAGGTGACGCTGATTTTAGATATTAAAACTCAGGGTTCTCCTACCACATACATAGGTGACGCTGATCTTAGATATTAAAACTAAGGGTTCTCCTACCACATACAGTAGTCAGTGTTTCTGTATTGACTTGGTTTATTAAATAAACATCTATTATTGAAATTTACTGTTCCTTAATGATGGAATTGTTATTAAAAGTAAGGGTTCTCCTACCACAGATATAGGTGACACTGATTTTAGATATTAAAACTAAGGGTTCTCCTACCACAGACATAGGTGACGCTGATCTTAGATATTAAAACTAAGGGTTCTCCTATCACAGATATAGGTGACGCTGATTTTAGATATCAAAACTAAGGGTTCTCGTCCCACAGACATAGGTGACGCTGATTTTAGATATTAAAACTAATGGTTCTCCTACCACAGACATAGGTGACGCTGATTTTAGATATTAAAACTAAGGGTTCTCCTACCACAGACATAGGTGACGCTAATTTTAGATATTAAAACTAAGGGTTCTCCTACCACAGACATAGGTGACGCTGATTTTAGATATTAAAACTAAGGGTTCTCCTACCTCATACATAGGTGACGCTGATTTTAGATATTAAAACTAAGGGTTCTCCTACCACATACAGTAGTCAGTGTTTCTGTATTGATTTGGTTTATTAAATAAACATCTATTATTGAAATTTACTATTCCTAAATGATGGAATTCTTATTAAAAGTAAGGGTTCTCCTACCACAGATATAGGTGACACTGATTTTAGATATCAAAACTCAGGGTTTTCCTACCACAGACATAGGTGACGCTGATTTTAGATATTAAAACTAAGGGTTCTCCTACCACAAACATAGGTGATGCTGATTTTAGATATTAAAACTCAGGGTTCTCCTACCACAGACATAGGTGACACTGATTTTATATATTAAAACTAAGGGTTCTCCTACCACAGACATAGGTGAAGCTGATTTTAGATATTAAAACTAAGGGTTCTCCTACCTCATACATAGGTGACGCTGATTTTATATATTAAAACTAAGGGTTCTCCTACCACAGACAGTAGTCAGTGTTTCTGAATTGACTTGGTTTATTAAATAAACATCTATTATTGAAATTTACTGTTCCTAAATGATGGAATTGTTATTAAAAGTAAGGGTTCTCCTACCACAGATATAGGTGACACTGATTTTAGATATTAAAACTAAGGGTTCTCCTACCACAGACATAGGTGACGCTGATTTTAGATATTAAAACTAAGGGTTCTCCTACCACAGACATAGGTGATGCTGATTTCAGATATTAAAACTAAGGGTTCTCCTACCACAGACATAGGTGACGCTGATCTTAGATATTAAAACTAAGGGTTCTCCTACCACAGACATAGGTGACGCTGATTTTAGATATTAAAACTAAGAGTTCTCCTACCACAATCATAGGTGAAGCTGATTTTAGATATTAAAACTAAGGGTTCTCCTACCACAGATATAGGTAACACTGATTTTAGATATTAAAACTAAGGGTTCTCCTACCACAGTTATAGGTGACACTGATTTTAGATATTAAAACTAAGGGTTCTCCTACCACATACATAGGTGACGCTGATTTTTTATATTAAAACTAAGGGTTCTCCTACCACATACATAGGTGACGCTGATTTTAGATATTAAAACTAAGGGTTCTCCTACCACAGACAGTGGTCAGTGTTTCTGAATTGACTTGGTTTATTAAATAAACATCTATTATTGAAATTTACTATTCCTAAATGATGGCATTGTTATTAAAAGTAAGGGTTCTCCTACCACAGATATAGGTGACGCTGATTTTAGATATTAAAACTCAGGGTTCTCCTACCACAGACATAGGTGACGCTGATTTTAGATATTAAAACTAAGGGTTCTCCTACCACAGACATAGGTGATGCTGATTTTAGATATTAAAACTAAGGGTTCTCCTACCACATACATAGGTGACGCTGATTTTAGATATTAAAACTAAGTATTCTCCTACTATATACATAGGTGACGCTGATTTTAGATATTAAAACTAAGGGTTCTCCTACCACAGACATAGGTGACGCTTATTTTAGATATTAAAACTAAGGGTTCTCCTACCACAGACATAGGTGACGCTGATTTTAGATATTAAAACTAAGGGTTCTCCTACCACAGACATAGGTGACGCTGATTTTAGATATTAAAACTAAGGGTTCTCCTACCACAGACATAGGTGACGCTGATTGTAGATATTAAAACTAAGGGTTCTCCTACCACAGACATAGGTGAAGCTGATTTTAGATAATAAAACTAAGGGTTCTCCTACCACAGACATATGTGACACTGATTTTAGATATTAAAACTAAGGGTTCTCCTATCACAGATATAGGTGACGCTGATTTTAGATATTAAAACTAAGGGTTCTCCTACCACAGATATAGGTGACGCTAATTTTAGATATTAAAACTAAGGGTTCTCCTACCACAGACATAGGTGACGTTGATTTTAGATATTAAAACTAAGGGTTCTCCTACCACATACATAGGTGACGCTGATCTTAGATATTAAAACTAAGGGTTCTCCTACCACAGACATAGGTGACGCTGATTTTAGATATTAAAACTAAGGGTTCTCCTACCACAGACATAGGTGACGCTGATTTTAGATATTAAAACTCAGGGTTCTCCTACCACAGACATAGGTGACGCTGATTTTAGATATTAAAACTAAGGGTTCTCCTACCACAGACATAGGTGACGCTGATCTTAGATATTAAAACTAAGGGTTCTCCTACCACAGACATAGGTGACGCTGATTGTAGATATTAAAACTAAGGGTTCTCCTACCACAGACATAGGTGAAGCTGATTTTAGATAATAAAACTAAGGGTTCTCCTACCACAGACATAGGTGACACTGATTTTAGATATTAAAACTAAGGGTTCTCCTATCACAGATATAGGTGACGCTGATTTTAGATATTAAAACTAAGGGTTCTCCTACCACAGATATAGGTGACGCTGATTTTAGATATTAAAACTAAGGGTTCTCCTACCACAGACATAGGTGACGTTGATTTTAGATATTAAAACTAAGGGTTCTCCTATCACAGATATAGGTGACACTGATTTTAGATATTAAAACTAAGGGTTCTCCTACCACAGACATAGGTGACGCTGATTTTAGATATTAAAACTAAGGGTTCTCCTACCACAGACAGTAGTCAGTGTTTCTGTATTGACTTGGTTTATTAAATAAACATCTATTATTGAAATTTACTGTTCCTAAATGATGGAATTGTTATTAAAAGTAAGGGTTCTCCTACCACAGATATAGGTGACACTGATTTTAGATATTAAAACTAAGGGTTCTCCTACCACATACATAGGTGACGCTGATTTTAGATATTAAAACTAAGGGTTCTCCTACCACAGACAGTAGTCAGTGTTTCTGTATTGACTTGGTTTATTAAATAAACATCTATTATTGAAATTTACTGTTCCTAAATGATGGAATTGTTATTAAAAGTAAGGGTTCTCCTACCACAGATATAGGTGACACTGATTTTAGATATTAAAACTAAGGATTCTCCTACCACAGAAATAGGTGACGCTGATTTTAGATATTAAAACTAAGGGTTCTCCTACCACAGACATAGGTGACGCTGATTTTAGATAATAAAACTAAGGGTTCTCCTACCACAGACATAGGTGACACTGATTTTAGATATTAAAACTAAGGGTTCCCCTACCACAGACATAGGTGACGCTGATTTTAGATATTAAAACTAAGGGTTCTCCTACCACAGACAGTGGTCAGTGTTTCTGAATTGACTTGGTTTATTAAATAAACATCTATTATTGAAATTTAATGTTCCTAAATGATGGAATTGTTATTATAAGTAAGGTTTCTCCTCCCACAGATATAGGTGACACTGATTTTAGATATTAAAACTAAGTGTTCTCCTACCACAGACATAGGTGAGGCTGATTTTAGATATTAAAACTCAGGGTTCTCCTACCACAGACATAGGTGACGCTGATTTTGGATATTAAAACTAAGGGTTCTCCTACCACAGACATAGGTGACGCTGATTTTAGATATTAAAACTAAGGGTTCTCCTACCACAGACATAGGTGACGCTGATTTTAGATATTAAAACTAAGGGTTCTCCTACCACAGACATAGGTGACGCTGATTTTAGATAATAAAACTAAGGGTTCTCCTACCACAGACATAGGTGACACTGATTTTAGATATTAAAACTAAGGGTTCCCCTACCACAGACATAGGTGACGCTGATTTCAGATATTAAAACTAAGGATTCTCCTACCACAGACAGTGGTCAGTGTTTCTGAATTGACTTGTTTTATTAAATAAACATCTATTATTGAAATTTAATGTTCCTAAATGATGGAATTGTTATTAAAAGTAAGGGTTTTCCTTCCACAGATATAGGTGACACTGATTTTAGATATTAAAACTAAGGGTTCTCCTACCACAGACATAGGTGATGCTGATTTCAGATATTAAAACTAAGGGTTCTCCTACCACAGACATAGGTGACGCTGATCTTAGATATTAAAACTAAGGGTTCTCCTATCACAGATATAGGTGACGCTGATTTTAGATATTAAAACTAAGGGTTCTCCTACCACAGACATAGGTGACGTTGATTTTAGATATTAAAACTAAGGGTTCTCCTACCACATACATAGGTGACGCTGATCTTAGATATTAAAATTAAGGGTTCTCCTACCTCATACAGTAATCAGTGTTTCTGTATTGACTTGGTTTATTAAATAAACATCTATTATTGAAATTTACTGTTCCTAAATGATGGAATTGTTATTAAAAGTAAGGGTTCTCCTACCACAGATATAGGTGACACTGATTTTAGATATTAAAACTAAGGGTTCTCCTACCACAGACATAGGTGACGCTGATTTTAGATATTAAAACTAAGGGTTCTCCTACCACAGACATAGGTGACGCTGATTTTAGATAATAAAACTAAGGGTTCTCCTACCACAGACATAGGTGACACTGATTTTAGATATTAAAACTAAGGGTTCCCCTACCACAGACATAGGTGACGCTGATTTTAGATATTAAAACTAAGGGTTCTCCTACCACAGACAGTGGTCAGTGTTTCTGAATTGACTTGGTTTATTAAATAAACATCTATTATTGAAATTTAATGTTCCTAAATGATGGAATTGTTATTATAAGTAAGGTTTCTCCTACCACAGATATAGGTGACACTGATTTTAGATATTAAAACTAAGGGTTCTCCTACCACAGACAGTAGTCAGTGTTTCTGTATTGACTTGGTTTATTAAATAAACATCTATTATTGAAATTTACTGTTCATAAATGATGAAATTGTTATTAAAAGTAAGAGTTCTCCTACCACAGATATAGGTGACGCTGATTTTAGATATTAAAACTAAGTGTTCTCCTACCACAGACATAGGTGACGCTGATTTTAGATATTAAAACTCAGGGTTCTCCTACCACAGACATAGGTGACGCTGATTTTAGATATTAAAACTAAGGGTTCTCCTACCACAGACATAGGTGACGCTGATTTTAGATATTAAAACTAAGGGTTCTCCTACCACAGACATAGGTGACGCTGATTTTAGATATTAAAACTAAGGGTTCTCCTACCACAGACATAGGTGACGCTGATTTTAGATAATAAAACTAAGGGTTCTCCTACCACAGACATAGGTGACACTGATTTTAGATATTAAAACTAAGGGTTCCCCTACCACAGACATAGGTGACGCTGATTTCAGATATTAAAACTAAGGGTTCTCCTATCACAGACAGTGGTCAGTGTTTCTGAATTGACTTGTTTTATTAAATAAACATCTATTATTGAAATTTAATGTTCCTAAATGATGGAATTGTTATTAAAAGTAAGGGTTTTCCTACCACAGATATAGGTGACACTGATTTTAGATATTAAAACTAAGGGTTCTCCTACCACAGACATAGGTGATGCTGATTTCAGATATTAAAACTAAGGGTTCTCCTACCACAGACATAGGTGACGCTGATCTTAGATATTAAAACTAAGGGTTCTCCTATCACAGATATAGATGACGCTGATTTTAGATATTAAAACTAAGGGTTCTCCTACCACAGACATAGGTGACGTTGATTTTAGATATTAAAACTAAGGGTTCTCCTACCACATACATAGGTGACGCTGATCTTAGATATTAAAATTAAGGGTTCTCCTACCTCATACAGTAATCAGTGTTTCTGTATTGACTTGGTTTATTAAATAAACATCTATTATTGAAATTTACTGTTCCTAATTGATGGAATTGTTATTAAAAGTAAGGGTTCTCCTACCACAGACATAGGTGACACTGATTTTAGATATTAAAACTAAGGGTTCTCCTACCACATACATAGGTGACGCTGATTTTAGATATTAAAACTAAGGGTTCTCCTACCACAGACATAGTAGACGCTGATTTTAGATATTAAAACTAAGGGTTCTCCTACCACAGACATAGGTGACGCTGATCTTAGATATTAAAACTAAGGGTTCTCCTATCACAGATATAGGTGACGCTGATTTTAGATATTAAAACTAAGGGTTCTCCTACCACAGACAGTGGTCAGTGTTTCTGAATTGACTTGGTTTATTAAATAAACATCTATTATTGAAATTTAATGTTCCTAAATGATGGAATTGTTATTATAAGTAAGGGTTCTCCTACCACAGATATAGGTGACACTGATTTTAGATATTAAAACTAAGGGTTCTCCTACCACAGACAGTAGTCAGTGTTTCTGTATTGACTTGGTTTATTAAATAAACATCTATTATTGAAATCTACTGTTCATAAATGATGAAACTGTTATTAAAAGTAAGAGTTCTCCTACCACAGATATAGGTGACGCTGATTTTAGATATTAAAACTAAGTGTTCTCCTACCACAGACATAGGTGACGCTGATTTTAGATATTAAAACTCAGGGTTCTCCTACCACAGACATAGGTAACGCTGATTTTAGATATTAAAACTAAGGGTTCTCCTACCACAGACATAGGTGACGCTGATTTTAGATATTAAAACTAAGGGTTTTCCTACCACAGACATAGGTGACGCTGATTTTAGATATTAAAACTAAGGGTTCTCCTACCACAGACATAGGTGACGCTGATTTTAGATAATAAAACTAAGGGTTCTCCTACCACAGACATAGGTGACACTGATTTTAGATATTAAAACTAAGGGTTCCCCTACCACAGACATAGGTGACGCTGATTTTAGATATTAAAACTAAGGGTTCTCCTACCACAGACAGTGGTCAGTGTTTCTGAATTGACTTGTTTTATTAAATAAACATCTATTATTGAAATTTAATGTTCCTAAATGATGGAATTGTTATTAAAAGTAAGGGTTCTCCTACCACAGATATAGGTGACACTGATTTTAGATATTAAAACTAAGGGTTCTCCTACCACAGACATAGGTGATGCTGATTTCAGATATTAAAACTAAGGGTTCTCCTACCACAGACATAGGTGACGCTGATCTTATATATTAAAACTAAGGGTTCTCCTATCACAGATATAGGTGACGCTGATTTTAGATATTAAAACTAAGGGTTCTCCTACCACAGACATAGGTGACGTTGATTTTAGATATTAAAACTAAGGGTTCTCCTGCCACATACATAGGTGACGCTGATCTTAGATATTAAAATTAAGGGTTCTCCTACCTCATACAGTAGTCAGTGTTTCTGTATTGACTTGGTTTATTAAATAAACATCTATTATTGAAATTTACTGTTCCTAAATGATGCAATTGTTAATAAAAGTAAGGGTTCTCCTACCACAGACATAGGGGACACTGATTTTAGATATTAAAACTAAGGGTTCTCCTACCACATACATAGGTGACGCTGATTTTAGATATTAAAACTAAGGGTTCTCCTACCACAGACATAGGTGACGCTGATTTTAGATATTAAAACTAAGGGTTCTCCTACCACAGACATAGTGACGCTGATTTTAGATATTAAAACTAAGGGTTCTCCTACCACAGACATAGGTGATGCTGATTTCAGATATTAAAACTAAGGGTTCTCCTACCACAGACATAGGTGGCGCTGATCTTAGATATTAAAACTAAGGGTTCTCCTATCACAGATATAGGTGACGCTGATTTTAGATATTAAAACTAAGGGTTCTCCTACCACAGACATAGGTGACGCTGATTTTAGATATTAAAACTAAGGGTTCTCCTACCACAGACATAGGTGACGTTGATTTTAGATATTAAAACTAAGGGTTCTCCTACCACAGACATAGGTGATGCTGATTTCAGATATTAAAACTAAGGGTTCTCCTACCACATACATAGGTGATGCTGATTTCAGATATTAAAACTAAGGATTCTCCTACCGCATACAGTAGTCAGTGTTTCTGTATTGACTTGGTTTATTAAATAAACATCTATTATTGAAATTTACTGTTCCTAAATGATGGAATTGTTATTAAAAGTAAGGGTTCTCCTACCACAGATATAGGTGACACTGATTTTAGATATTAAAACTAAGGGTTCTCCTACCACATACATAGGTGACGCTGATTTTAAATATTAAAACTAAGGGTTCTCCTACCACATACATAGGTGATGCTGATTTCAGATATTAAAACTAAGGGTTCTCCTACCACAGACATAGGTGACGCTGATCTTAGATATTAAAATTAAGGGTTCTCCTATCACAGATATAGGTGACGCTGATTTTAGATATTAAAACTAAGGGTTCTCCTACCACAGACATAGGTGACGCTGATCTTAGATATTAAAACTAAGGGTTCTCCTACCACAGACATAGGTGACGCTGATTTTAGATATTAAAACTAAGGGTTCTCCTACCACAGACATAGGTGACGCTGATTTTAGATATTAAAACTAAGGGTTCTCCTACCACAGATATAGGTAACACTGATTTTAGATATTAAAACTAAGGGTTCTCCTACCACATACATAGGTGACGCTCATATTAGATATTGAAACTAACGGTTCTCCTACCACATACAGAGGTGACGCTGATTTTAGATATTAAAACTAAGGGTTCTCCTACCACAGACAGTAGTCAGTGTTTCTGAATTGACTTGGTTTATTAAATAAACATCTATTATTGAAATTTACTGTTCCTAAATGATGGAATTGTTATTAAAAGTAAGGGTTCTCCTACCACAGATATAGGTGACACTGATTTTAGATATTAAAACAAAGGGTTCTCCTACCACATACATAGGTGACGCTGATTTTAGATATTAAAACTAAGGGTTCTCCTACCACATACATAGGTGACGCTGATTTTAGATATTAAAACTAAGGGTTCTCCTACCACAGACATAGGTGACGCTGATCTTAGATATTAAAACTAAGGGTTCTCCTACCACAGACAGTAGTCAGTGTTTCTGAATTGGCTTGGTTTATTAAATAAACATCTATTATTGAAATTTACTGTTCCTAAATGATGGAATTGTTATTAAAAGTAAGGGTTCTCCTACCACAGATATAGGTGACACTGATTTTAGATATTAAAACTAAGGGTTCTCCTACCACAGGTATAGGTGACGCAGATTTTAGATATTAAAACTAAGGGTTCTCCTACCACAGACATAGGTGACACTGATTTTAGATATTAAAACTAAGGGTTCTCCTACCACAGACATAGGTGACACTGATTTTAGATATTAAAACTAAGGGTTCTCCTACCACAGACATAGGTGACACTGATTTTAGATATTAAAACTAAGGGTTCTCCTACCACATACATAGGAGACGCTGATTTTAGATATTAAAACTAAGGGTTCTCCTACCACAGACATAGGTGACGCTGATTTTAGATATTAAAACTAAGGGTTCTCCTACCACAGACAGTAGTCAGTGTTTCTGAATTGGCTTGGTTTATTAAATAAACATCTATTATTGAAATTTACTGTTCCTAAATGATGGAATTGTTATTAAAAGTAAGGGTTCTCCTACCACAGATATAGGTGACACTGATTTTAGATATTAAAACTAAGGGTTCTCCTACCACAGATATAGGTGACGCAGATTTTAGATATTAAAACTAAGGGTTCTCCTACCACAGACATAGGTGACACTGATTTTAGATATTAAAACTAAGGGTTCTCCTACCACAGACATAGGTGACACTGATTTTAGATATTAAAACTAAGGGTTCTCCTACCACATACATAGGTGACGCTGATCTTAGATATTAAAACTAAGGGTTCTCCTACCACATACAGTAGTCAGTGTGTCTGTATTGACTTGGTTTATTAAATAAACATCTATTATTGAAATTTACTGTTACTAAATGATGGAATTGTTATTAAAAGTAAGGGTTCTCCTACCACAGATATAGGTGACACTGACTTTAGATATTAAAACTAAGGGTTCTCCTACCACATACATAGGTGACGCTGATTTTAGATATTAAAACTAAGGGTTCTCCTACCACATACATAGGTGACGCTGATTTTAGATATTAAAACTAAGGGTTCTCCTACCACAGTCATAGGTGATGCTGATTTCAGATATTAAAACTAAGGGTTCTCCTACCACAGACATAGGTGACACTGATTTTAGATATTAAAACTAAGGGTTCTCCTACCACAGACATAGGTGACGCTGATTTTAGATATTAAAACTAAGGGTTCTCCTACCACAGATATAGGTGACGTTGATTTTAGATATTAAAACTAAGGGTTCTCCTACCACATACAGTAGTCAGTGTTTCTGTATTGATTTGGTTTATTAAATAAACATCTATTATTGAAATTTACTGTTCCTAAATGATGGAATTGTTATTAAAAGTAAGGGTTCTCCTACCACAGATATAGGTGACACTGATTTTAGATATTAAAACTAATGGTTCTCCTACCACATACATAGGTGACGCTGATTTTAGATATTAAAACTAAGGGTTCTCCTACCACAGACATAGGTAACGCTGATTTTAGATATTAAAACTAAGGGTTCTCCTACCACAGACATAGGTGACGCTGATTTTAGATATTAAAACTCATGGTTCTCCTACCACATACATAGGTGACGCTGATCTTAGATATTAAAACTAAGGGTTCTACTACTACAGACAGTAGTCAGTGTTTCTGTATTGACTTGGTTTATTAAATAAACATCTATTATTGAAATTTACTGTTCATAAATGATGAAATTGTTATTAAAAGTAAGAGTTCTCCTACCACAGATATAGGTGACGCTGATTTTAGATATTAAAACTAAGTGTTCTCCTACCACAGACATAGGTCACGCTGATTTTAGATATTAAAACTCAGGGTTCTCCTACCACAGACATAGGTGACGCTGATTTTAGATATTAAACTCAGGGTTCTCCTACCACATACATAGGTGACGCTGATTTTAGATATTAAAACTAAGGGTTCTCCTACCACAGACAGTAGTCAGTGTTTCTGTATTGACTTGGTTTATTAAATAGACATCTATTATTGAAATTTACTGTTCCTAAATAATGGAATTGTTATTAAAAGTAAGGGTTCTCCTACCACAGATATAGGTGACACTGACTTTAGATATTAAAACTAAAGGTTCTCCTATCACAAACATAGGTGACGCTGATTTTAGATATTAAAACTCAGGGTTCTCCTACCACAGATATAGGTGACGCTGAATTTAGATATTAAAACTAAGGGTTCTCCTACCACAGACATAGGTGACGCTGATTTTAGATATTAAAACTAAGGGTTCTCCTACCACAGACATAGGTGACACTGATTTTAGATATTAAAACTCATGGTTCTCCTACCACAGACATAGGTGAAGCTGATCTTAGATATTAAAACTAAGGGTTCTCATACCACAGACATAGGTGACGCTGATTTTAGATATTAAAACTAAGGGTTCTCCTACCACAGACATAGGTGACGCTGATTTTAGATATTAAAGCTCAGTGTTCTCCTACCACAGACATTGGTGACGCTGATCTTAGATATTAAAACTAAGGGTTCTCCTATCACAGATATAGGTGACGCTGATTTTAGATATTAAAACTAACGGTTCTCCTACCACAGACAGTAGTCAGTCTTTCTGTATTGACTTGGTTTATTAAATAAACATCTATTATTGAAATTTCCTGTTCCTAAATGATGGAGTTGTTATTAAAAGTAAGGGTTCTCCTACCACAGATATAGGTGACACTGATTTTAGATATTAAAACTAAGGGTTCTCCAACCACAAACTTAGGTGACACTGATTTTAGATATTAAAACTCAGGGTTCTCCTACCACAGACATAGGTGACTCTGATTTTAGATATTAAAACTCAGGGTTCTCCTACCACAGACATAGGTTACGCTGATTTTAGATATTAAAACTCAAGGTTCTCCTACCACAGACATAGGTGACGCTGATTTTAGATATTAAAACTCAAGGTTCCCCTACCACATACATAGGTGACGCTGATTTTAGATATTAAAACTAAGGGTTCTCCTACCACAGACATAGGTGACGCTGATCTTAGATATTAAAACTAAGGGTTCTCCTACCACAGACATAGGTGACGCTGATTTTAGATATTAAAACTAAGGGTTCTCCTACCACAGACATAGGTGACGCTGATTTTAGATATTAAAACTAAGGGTTCTCCTACCACAGACATAGGTGACGCTGATTTTAGATATTAAAACTAAGAGTTTTCCTACCACAGACATAGGTGACGCTGATTTTAGATATTAAAACTCAGGGTTCTCCTACCACAGATATAGGTGACGCTGATTTTAGATATTAAAGCTAAGGGTTCTCCTACCACAGACATAGGTGACACTGATTTTAGATATTAAAACTAAGGGTTCTCCTACCACAGACATAGGTGACGCCGATTTTAGATATTAAAACTAAGAGTTCTCCTGTCACAGACATAGGTGACGCTGATTTTAGATATTAAAACTAAGGGTTCTCCTATCACAGACAGGTGACGCTGATTTTAGATATTAAAACTCAGGGTTCTCCTACCACAGACATAGGTGACACTGATTTTAGATATTAAAACTAAGGGTTCTCCTATCACAGACATAGGTGACGCTGATTTTAGATATTAAAACTAAGGGTTCTCCTACCACAGATATAGGTGACGTTGATTTTAGATATTAAAACTAAGGGTTCTCCTACCACATACAGTAGTCAGTGTTTCTGTATTGATTTGGTTTATTAAATAAACATCTATTATTGAAATTTACTGTTCCTAAATGATGGAATTGTTATTAAAAGTAAGGGTTATCCTACCACAGATATAGGTGACACTGATTTTAGATATTAAAACTAAGGGTTCTCCTACCACATACATAGGTGACGCTGATTTTAGATATTAAAACTAAGGGTTCTCCTACCACAGACATAGGTAACGCTGATTTTAGATATTAAAACTAAGGGTTCTCCTACCACAGACATAGGTGAAGCTGATTTTAGATATTAAAACTCATGGTTCTCCTACCACATACATAGGTGACGCTGATCTTAGATATTAAAACTAAGGGTTCTACTACCACAGACAGTAGTCAGTGTTTCTGTATTGACTTGGTTTATTAAATAAACATCTATTATTGAAATTTACTGTTCCTAAATAATGGAATTGTTATTAAAAGTAAGGGTTCTCCTACCACAGATATAGGTGACACTGACTTTAGATATTAAAACTAAAGGTTCTCCTACCACAAACATAGGTGACGCTGATTTTAGATATTAAAACTCAGGGTTCTCCTACCACAGACAGGTGATGCTGATTTTAGATATTAAAACTAAGGGTTCTCCTACCACAGACATATGTGACGCTGATTTTAGATACTAAAACTCAGGGTTCTCCTACCACAGATATAGGTGACGCTGATTTTAGATATTAAAACTAAGGGTTCTCCTACCACAGACATAGGTGACGCTGATTTTAGATATTAAAACTAAGGGTTCTCCTACCACAGACATAGGTGACGCCGATTTTAGATATTAAAACTAAGAGTTCTCCTATCACAGACATAGGTGACGCTGATTTTAGATATTAAAACTAAGTGTTCTCCTACCACAGACATAGGTGAAGCTGATTTTAGATATTAAAACTAAGGGTTCTCCTGCCACAGACATAGGTGACGCTGATCTTAGATATTAAACTCAGGGTTCTCCTACAACATACATAGGTGACGCTGATTTTAGATATTAAAACTAAGGGTTCTCCTACCACAGACAGTAGTCAGTGTTTCTGTATTGACTTGGTTTATTAAATAGACATCTATTATTGAAATTTACTGTTCCTAAATAATGGAATTGTTATTAAAAGTAAGGGTTCTCCTACCACAGATATAGGTGACACTGACTTTAGATATTAAAACTAAAGGTTCTCCTACCACAAACATAGGTGACGCTGATTTTAGATATTAAAACTCAGGGTTCTCCTACCACAGACAGGTGATGCTGATTTTAGATATTAAAACTAAGGGTTCTCCTACCACAGACATATGTGACGCTGATTTTAGATACTAAAACTCAGGGTTCTCCTACCACAGATATAGGTGACGCTGAATTTAGATATTAAAACTAAGGGTTCTCCTACCACAGACATAGGTGACGCTGATTTTAGATATTAAAACTAAGGGTTCTCCTACCACAGACATAGGTGAAGCTGACTTTAGATATTAAAACTCATGGTTCTCCTACCACAGACATAGGTGACGCTGATCTTAGATATTAAAACTAAGGGTTCTCATACCACAGACATAGGTGACGCTGATTTTAGATATTAAAACTAAGGGTTCTCCTACCACAGACATAGGTGACGCTGATTTTAGATATTAAAACTCAGAGTTCTCCTACCACAGACATTGGTGACGCTGATCTTAGATATTAAAACTAAGGGTTCTCCTATCACAGATATAGGTGACGCTGATTTTAGATATTAAAACTAACGGTTCTCCTACCACAGACAGTAGTCAGTCTTTCTGTATTGACTTGGTTTATTAAATAAACATCTATTATTGAAATTTCCTGTTCCTAAATGATGGAGTTGTTATTAAAAGTAAGGGTTCTCCTACCACAGATATAGGTGACACTGATTTTAGATATTAAAACTAATGGTTCTCCAACCACAAACTTAGGTGACACTGATTTTAGATATTAAAACTCAGGGTTCTCCTACCACAGACATAGGTGACTCTGATTTTAGATATTAAAACTCAGGGTTCTCCTACCACAGACATAGGTTACGCTGATTTTAGATATTAAAACTCAAGGTTCTCCTACCACAGACATAGGTGACGCTGATTTTAGATATTAAAACTCAAGGTTCCCCTACCACATACATAGGTGACGCTGATTTTAGATATTAAAACTAAGGGTTCTCCTACCACAGACATAGGTGACGCTGATCTTAGATATTAAAACTAAGGGTTCTCCTACCACAGACATAGGTGACGCTGATTTTAGATATTAAAACTAAGGGTTCTCCTACCACAGACATAGGTGACGCTGATTTTAGATATTAAAACTAAGGGTTTTCCTACCACAGACATAGGTGACGCTGATTTTAGATATTAAAACTCAGGGTTCTCCTACCACAGATATAGGTGACGCTGATTTTAGATATTAAAGCTAAGGGTTCTCCTACCACAGACATAGGTGACGCTGATTTTAGATATTAAAACTAAGGGTTCTCCTACCACAGACATAGGTGACGCCGATTTTAGATATTAAAACTAAGAGTTCTCCTATCACAGACATAGGTGACGCTGATTTTAGATATTAAAACTAAGGGTTCTCCTATCACAGACAGGTGACGCTGATTTTAGATATTAAAACTCAGGGTTCTCCTACCACAGACATAGGTGACACTGATTTTAGATATTAAAACTAAGGGTTCTCCTACCACAGACATAGGTGACGCTGATTTTAGATATTAAAATTAAGGGTTCTCCTACCACAGATATAGGTGACGTTGATTTTAGATATTAAAACTAAGGGTTCTCCTACCACATACAGTAGTCAGTGTTTCTGTATTGATTTGGTTTATTAAATAAACATCTATTATTGAAATTTACTGTTCCTAAATGATGGAATTGTTATTAAAAGTAAGGGTTCTCCTACCACAGATATAGGTGACACTGATTTTAGATATTAAAACTAAGGGTTCTCCTACCACAGACATAGGTGACGCTGATTTTAGATATTAAAACTAAGGGTTCTCCTACCACAGACATAGGTAACGCTGATTTTAGATATTAAAACTAAGGGTTCTCCTACCACAGACATAGGTGACGCTGATTTTAGATATTAAATCTCATGGTTCTCCTACCACATACATAGGTGACGCTGATCTTAGATATTAAAACTAAGGGTTCTACTACCACAGACAGTAGTCAGTGTTTCTGTATTGACTTGGTTTATTAAATAAACATCTATTATTGAAATTTACTGTTCATAAATGATGAAATTGTTATTAAAAGTAAGAGTTCTCCTACCACAGATATAGGTGACGCTGATTTTAGATATTAAAACTAAGTGTTCTCCTACCACAGACATAGGTCACGCTGATTTTAGATATTAAAACTCAGGGTTCTCCTACCACAGACATAGGTGACGCTGATTTTAGATATTAAACTCAGGGTTCTCCTACAACATACATAGGTGACGCTGATTTTAGATATTAAAACTAAGGGTTCTCCTACCACAGACAGTAGTCAGTGTTTCTGTATTGACTTGGTTTATTAAATAGATATCTATTATTGAAATTTACTGTTCCTAAATAATGGAATTGTTATTAAAAGTATGGGTTCTCCTACCACAGATATAGGTGACACTGACTTTAGATATTAAAACTAAAGGTTCTCCTACCACAAACATAGGTGACGCTGATTTTAGATATTAAAACTCAGGGTTCTCCTACCACAGACAGGTGATGCTGATTTTAGATATTAAAACTAAGGGTTCTCCTACCACAGACATATGTGACGCTGATTTTAGATACTAAAACTCAGGGTTCTCCTACCACAGATATAGGTGACGCTGAATTTAGATATTAAAAGTAAGGGTTCTCCTACCACAGACATAGGTGACGCTGATTTTAGATATTAAAACTAAGGGTTCTCCTACCACAGACATAGGTGACGCTGATTTTAGATATTAAAACTCATGGTTCTCCTACCACAGACATAGGTGACGCTGATCTTAGATATTAAAACTAAGGGTTCTCATACCACAGACATAGGTGACGCTGATTTTAGATATTAAAACTAAGGGTTCTCCTACCACAGACATAGGTGACGCTGGTTTTAGATATTAAAACTCAGGGTTCTCCTACCACAGACATTGGTGACGCTGATCTTAGATATTAAAACTAAGGGTTCTCCTATCACAGATATAGGTGATGCTGATTTTAGATATTAAAACTAACGGTTCTCCTACCACAGACAGTAGTCAGTCTTTCTGTATTGACTTGGTTTATTAAATAAACATCTATTATTGAAATTTCCTGTTCCTAAATGATGGAGTTGTTATTAAAAGTAAGGGTTCTCCTACCACAGATATAGGTGACACTGATTTTAGATATTAAAACTAAGGGTTCTCCAACCACAAACTTAGGTGACACTGATTTTAGATATTAAAACTCAGGGTTCTCCTACCACAGACATAGGTGACTCTGATTTTAGATATTAAAACTCAGGGTTCTCCTACCACAGACATAGGTTACGCTGATTTTAGATATTAAAACTCAAGGTTCTCCTACCACAGACATAGGTGACGCTGATTTTAGATATTAAAACTCAAGGTTCCCCTACCACATACATAGGTGACGCTGATTTTAGATATTAAAACTAAGGGTTCTCCTACCACAGACATAGGTGACGCTGATCTTAGATATTAAAACTAAGGGTTCTCCTACCACAGACATAGGTGACGCTGATTTTAGATATTAAAACTAAGGGTTCTCCTACCACAGACATAGGTGACGCTGATTTTAGATATTAAAACTAAGGGTTTTCCTACCAGAGACATAGGTGACGCTGATTTTAGATATTAAAACTCAGGGTTCTCCTACCACAGATATAGGTGACGCTGATTTTAGATATTAAAGCTAAGGGTTCTCCTACCACAGACATAGGTGACGCTGATTTTAGATATTAAAACTAAGGGTTCTCCTACCACAGACATAGGTGACGCCGATTTTAGATATTAAAACTAAGGATTCTCCTATCACAGACATAGGTGACGCTGATTTTAGATATTAAAACTAAGGGTTCTCCTATCACAGACAGGTGACGCTGATTTTAGATATTAAAACTCAGGTTTCTCCTACCACAGACATAGGTGACACTGATTTTAGATATTAAAACTAAGGGTTCTCCTACCACAGACATAGGTGACGCTGATTTTAGATATTAAAACTAAGGGTTCTCCTACCACAGATATAGGTGACGTTGATTTTAGATATTAAAACTAAGGGTTCTCCTACCACATACAGTAGTCAGTGTTTCTGTATTGATTTGGTTTATTAAATAAACATCTATTATTGAAATTTACTGTTCCTAAATGATGGAATTGTTATTAAAAGTAAGGGTTCTCCTACCACAGATATAGGTGACACTGATTTTAGATATTAAAACTAAGGGTTCTCCTACCACAGACATAGGTGACGCTGATTTTAGATATTAAAACTAAGGGTTCTCCTACCACAGACATAGGTAACGCTGATTTTAGATATTAAAACTAAGGGTTCTCCTACCACAGACATAGGTGACGCTGATTTTAGATATTAAAACTCATGGTTCTCCTACCACATACATAGGTGACGCTGATCTTAGATATTAAAACTAAGGGTTCTACTACCACAGACAGTAGTCAGTGTTTCTGTATTGACTTGGTTTATTAAATAAACATCTATTATTGAAATTTACTGTTCATAAATGATGAAATTGTTATTAAAAGTAAGCGTTCTCCTACCACAGATATAGGTGACGCTGATTTTAGATATTAAAACTAAGTGTTCTCCTACCACAGACATAGGTCACGCTGATTTTAGATATTAAAACTCAGGGTTCTCCTACCACAGACATAGGTGACGCTGATTTTAGATATTAAACTCAGGGTTCTCCTACCACATACATAGGTGACGCTGATTTTAGATATTAAAACTAAGGATTCTCCTACCACAGAAAGTAGTCAGTGTTTCTGTATTGACTTGGTTTATTAAATAGACATCTATTATTGAAATTTACTGTTCCTAAATAATGGAATTGTTATTAAAAGTAAGGGTTCTCCTACCACAGATATAGGTGACACTGACTTTAGATATTAAAACTAACGGTTCTCCTACCACAGACATAGGTGACGCTGATTTTAGATATTAAAACTAAGGGTTCTCCTACCACAGACATATGTGACGCTGATTTTAGATACTAAAACTCAGGGTTCTCCTACCACAGATATAGGTGACGCTGATTTTAGATATTAAAACTAAGGGTTCTCCTACCACAGACATAGGTGACGCTGATTTTAGATATTAAAACTAAGGGTTCTCCTACCACAGACATAGGTGACGCTGATTTTAGATATTAAAACTCAGGGTTCTCCTACCACAGATATAGGTGACGCTGATTTTAGATATTAAAGCTAAGGGTTCTCCTACCACAGACATAGGTGACGCTGATTTTAGATATTAAAACTAAGGGTTCTCCTACCACAGACATAGGTGACGCCGATTTTAGATATTAAAACTAAGAGTTCTCCTATCACAGACATAGGTGACGCTGATTTTAGATATTAAAACTAAGGTTTCTCCTATCACAGACAGGTGACGCTGATTTTAGATATTAAAACTCAGGGTTCTCCTACCACAGACATAGGTGACACTGATTTTAGATATTAAAACTAAGGGTTCTCCTACCACAGACATAGGTGACGCTGATTTTAGATATTAAAACTAAGGGTTCTCCTACCACAGATATAGGTGACGTTGATTTTAGATATTAAAACTAAGGGTTCTCCTACCACATACAGTAGTCAGTGTTTCTGTATTGATTTGGTTTATTAAATAAACATCTATTATTGAAATTTACTGTTCCTAAATGATGGAATTGTTATTAAAAGTAAGGGTTCTCCTACCACAGATATAGGTGACACCGATTTTAGATATTAAAACTAAGGGTTCTCCTACCACAGACATAGGTGACGCTGATTTTAGATATTAAAACTAAGGGTTCTCCTACCACAGACATAGGTAGCGCTGATTTTAGATATTAAAACTAAGGGTTCTCCTACCACAGACATAGGTAGCGCTGATTTTAGATATTAAAACTAAGGGTTCTCCTACCACAGACATAGGTGAAGATGATTTTAGATATTAAAACTAAGGGTTCTCCTACCACATACATAGGTGACGCTGATCTTAGATATTAAAACTAAGGGTTCTACTACCACAGACAGTAGTCAGTGTTTCTGTATTGACTTGGTTTATTAAATAAACATCTATTATTGAAATTTACTGTTCATAAATGATGAAATTGTTATTAAAAGTAAGAGTTCTCCTACCACAGATATAGGTGACGCTGATTTTAGATATTAAAACTAAGTGTTCTCCTACCACAGACATAGGTCACGCTGATTTTAGATATTAAAACTCAGGGTTCTCCTACCACAGACATAGGTGACGCTGATTTTAGATATTAAACTCAGGGTTCTCCTACCACATACATAGGTGACGCTGATTTTAGATATTAAAACTAAGGGTTCTCCTACCACAGACAGTAGTCAGTGTTTCTGTATTGACTTGGTTTATTAAATAGACATCTATTATTGAAATTTACTGTTCCTAAATAATGGAATTGTTATTAAAAGTAAGGGTTCTCCTACCACAGATATAGGTGACACTGACTTTAGATATTAAATATAAAGGTTCTCCTACCACAAACATAGGTGACGCTGATTTTAGATATTAAAACTCAGGGTTCTCCTACCACAGACAGGTGATGCTGATTTTAGATATTAAAACTAAGGGTTCTCCTACCACAGACATATGTGACGCTGATTTTAGATACTAAAACTCAGGGTTCTCCTACCACAGATATAGGTGACGCTGATTTTAGATATTAAAACTAAGGGTTCTCCTACCACAGACATAGGTGACGCTGATTTTAGATATTAAAACTAAGGGTTCTCCTACCACAGACATAGGTGACGCTGATTTTAGATATTAAAACTCATGGTTCTCCTACCACATACATAGGTGACGCTGATCTTAGATATTAAAACTAAGGGTTCTCATACCACAGACATAGGTGACGCTGATTTTAGATATTAAAACTAAGGGTTCTCCTACCACAGACATTGGTGACGCTGATCTTAGATATTAAAACTAAGGGTTCTCCTATCACAGATATAGGTGACGCTGATTTTAGATATTAAAACTAACGGTTCTCCTACCACAGACAGTAGTCAGTCTTTCTGTATTGACTTGGTTTATTAAATAAACATCTATTATTGAAATTTCCTGGTCCTATATGATGGAGTTGTTATTAAAAGTAAGGGTTCTCTTACCACAGATATAGGTGACACTGATTTTAGATATTAAAACTAAGGGTTCTCCAACCACAAACATAGGTGACACTGATTATAGATATTAAAACTCAGGGTTCTCCTACCACAGACATAGGTGACTCTGATTTTAGATACTAAAACTCAGGGTTCTCCTACCACAGACATAGGTGACGCTGATTTTAGATATTAAAACTCAAGGTTCTCCTACCACAGACATAGGTGACGCTGATTTTAGATATTAAAACTCAAGGTTCCCCTACCACATACATAGGTGACGCTGATTTTAGATATTAAAACTAAGGGTTCTCCTACCACAGACATAGGTGACGCTGATCTTAGATATTAAAACTAAGGGTTCTCCTACCACAGACATAGGTGACGCTGATTTTAGATATTAAAACTAAGGGTTCTCCTACCACAGACATAGGTGACGCTGATTTTAGATATTAAAACTAAGGGTTCTCCTACCACAGACATAGGTGACGCTGATTTTAGATATTAAAACTAAGGGTTTTCCTACCACAGACATAGGTGACGCTGATTTTAGATATTAAAACTCAGGGTTCTCCTACCACAGGCATAGGTGACGCTGATTTTAGATATTAAAGCTAAGGGTTCTCCTACCACAGACATAGGTGACGCTGATTTTAGATATTAAAACTAAGGGTTCTCCTACCACAGACATAGGTGACGCCGATTTTAGATATTAAAACTAAGAGTTCTCCTATCACAGACATAGGTGACGCTGATTTTAGATATTAAAACTAAGGGTTCTCCTACCACAGACATAGGTGACGCTGACATTAGATATTAAAACTAAGGGTTTTCCTACCACAGACATAGGTGACGCTGATTTTAGATATTAAAACTAAGAGTTCTCCTACCACAGACATAGGTGACGATGATTTTAGATATTAAAACTAAGGGTTCTCCTACCACAGACATAGGTGACGCTGATTTTAGATATTATAACTAAGAGTTCTCCTACCACAGACATAGGTGACGCTGATTTTAGATATTAAAACTAAGGGTTCTCCTACCACAGACATAGGTGACGCTGATTTTAGATATTAAAACTAAGGGTTCTCCTACCACAGATATAGGTGACGCTGATATTAGATATTAAAACTAAGGGTTCTCCTACCACAGACATAGGTGACGCTGATTTTAGTTATTAAAACTAAGGGTTCTCCTACCACAGACATAGGTGACGCTGATTTTAGATATTAAAACTAAGGGTTCTCCTACCACAGACATAGGTGACGCTGATATTAGATATTAAAACTAAGGGTTCTCCTACCACAGACATAGGTGACGCTGATTTTAGATATTAAAACTAAGAGTTCTCCTACCACAGACATAGGTGACGCTGATTTTAGATATTAAAACTAAGGGTTCTCCTACCACAGACATAGGTGACGCTGATTTTAGATATTAAAACTAAGAGTTCTCCTACCACAGACATAGGTGACGCTGATTTTAGATATTAAAACTAAGGGTTTTCCTACCACAGACATAGGTGACGCTGATTTTAGATATTAAACCTAAGAGTTCTCCTACCACAGACATAGGTGACGCTGATTTTAGATATTAAAACTAAGGGTTCTCCTACCACAGACATAGGTGACGCTGATTTTAGATATTAAAACTAAGTATTCTCCTACCACATACATAGGTGACGCTGATTTTAGATATTAAAACTAAGGGTTCTCCTATCACAGACAGTAGTCAGTGTTTCTGTATTGACTTGGTTTATTAAATAAACATCTATTATTGAAATTTACTGTTCATAAATGATGAAATGGTTATTAAAAGTAAGAGTTCTCCTACCACAGATATAGGTGACGCTGATTTTAGATATTAAAACTAAGTGTTCTCCTACCACAGACATAGGTGACGCTGATTTTAGATATTAAAACTCAGGGTTCTCCTACCACAGACATAGGTGACGCTGATATTAGATATTAAAATTCAGGGTTCTCCTACCACATACATAGGTGACGCTGATTTTAGATATTAAAACTAAGGGTTCTCCTACCACAGACAGTAGTCAGTGTTTCTGTATTGACTTGGTTTATTAAATAGACATCTATTATTGAAATTTACTGTTCCTAAATGATGGAATTGATATTAAAACTAAGGGTTCTCCTACCACAGACATAGGTGACGCTGATTTTAGATATTAAAACTCAGGGTTCTCCTACCACATACATAGGTGACGCTGATTTTAGATATTAAAACTAAGGGTTCTCCTACCACAGACAGTAGTCAGTGTTTCTGTATTAACTTGGTTTATTAAATAGACATCTATTATTGAAATTTACTGTTCCTAAATGATGGAATTGTTATTAAAAGTAAGGGTTCTCCTACCACAGATATAGGTGACACTGACTTTAGATATTAAAACTAAAGGTTCTCATACCACAAACATAGGTGACTCTGATTTTAGATATTAAAACTCAGGGTTCTCCTACCACAGACAGGTGATGCTGATTTTTGATATTAAAACTAAGGGTTCTCCTACCACAGACATAGGTGACGCTGATCTTAGATATTAAAACTAAGGGTTCTCCTACCACAGACATAGGTGACGCTGATTTTAGATATTAAAATTAAGGGTTCTCCTACCACATACATAGGTGACGCTGATTTTAGATATTAAAACTAAGGGTTCTCCTACCACAGACAACAGGTGACGCTGATTTTAGATATTAAAACTCATGGTTCTCCTACCACATACATAGGTGACGCTGATCTTAGATATTAAAACTAAGGGTTCTCATACCACAGACATAGGTGACGCTGATTTTAGATATTAAAACTAAGGGTTCTCCTACCACAGACATAGGTGACGCTGATCTTAGATATTAAAACTAAGGGTTCTTCTACCACAGACATAGGTGACACTGATTTTAGATATTAAAACTCAGGGTTCTCCTACCACAGACATAGGTGACTCTGATTTTAGATATTAAAACTCAGGGTTCTCCTACCACAGACATAGGTGACGCTGATTTTAGATATTAAAACTCAAGGTTCTCCTACCACAGACATAGGTGACGCTGATTTTAGATATTAAAACTCAAGGTTCCCCTTCCACATACATAGGTGACGCTGATTTTAGATATTAAAACTAAGGGTTCTCCTACCACAGACATAGGTGACGCTGTTCTTAGATATTAAAACTAAGGGTTCTCCTACCACAGACATAGGTGACGCTGATTTTAGATATTAAAACTAAGGGTTCTCCTACGACAGACATAGGTGACGCTGATTTTAGATATTAAAACTAAGGGTTCTCCTACCACAGACATAGGTGACGCTGATTTTAGATATTAAAACTAAGGGTTTTCCTACCACAGACATAGGTGACGCTGATTTTAGATATTAAAACTCAGGGTTCTCCTACCACAGGAATAGGTGACGCTGATTTTAGATATTAAAGCTAAGGGTTCTCCTACCACAGACATAGGTGACGCTGATATTAGATATTAAAACTAAGGGTTCTCCTACCACAGACATAGGTGACGCCGATTTTAGATATTAAAACTAAGAGTTCTCCTATCACAGACATAGGTGACGCTGATTTTAGATATTAAAACTAAGGGTTCTCCTACCACAGACATAGGTGACGCTGACAGTAGATATTAAAACTAAGGGTTCTCCTACCACAGACATAGGTGACGCTGATTTTAGATATTAAAACTAAGGGTTCTCCTACCACAGACATAGGTGACGCTGATATTAGATATTAAAACTAAGGGTTCTCCTACCACAGACATAGGTGACGATGATTTTAGTTATTAAAACTAAGGGTTCTCCTACCACAGACATAGGTGACGCTGATTTTAGATATTAAAACTAAGGGTTCTCCTACCACAGATATAGGTGACGCTGATATTAGATATTAAAACTAAGGGTTCTCCTACCACAGACATAGGTGACGCTGATTTTAGATATTAAAACTAAGAGTTCTCCTACCACAGACATAGGTGACGCTGATTTTAGATATTAAAACTAAGGGTTCTCCTACCACAGACATAGGTGACGCTGATTTTAGATATTAAAACTAAGAGTTCTCCTACCACAGACATAGGTGACGCTGATTTTAGATATTAAAACTAAGGGTTCTCCTACCACAGACATAGGTGACGCTGATTTTAGATATTAAACCTAAGAGATCTCCTACCACAGACATAGGTGACGCTGATTTTAGATATTAAAACTAAGGGTTCTCCTACCACAGACATAGGTGACGCTGATTTTAGATATTAAAACTAAGTATTCTCCTACCACATACATAGGTGACGCTGATTTTAGATATTAAAACTAAGGGTTCTCCTATCACAGACAGTAGTCAGTGTTTCTGTATTGACTTGGTTTATTAAATAAACATCTATTATTGAAATTTACTGTTCATAAATGATGAAATTGTTATTAAAAGTAAGAGTTCTCCTACCACAGATATAGGTGACGCTGATTTTAGATATTAAAACTAAGTGGTCTCCTACCACAGACATAGGTGACGCTGATTTTAGATATTAAAACTCAGGGTTCTAATACCACAGACATAGGTGACGCTGATTTTAGATATTAAAACTCAGGGTTCTCCTACCACATACATAGGTGACGCTGATTTTAGATATTAAAACTAAGGGTTCTCCTACCACAGACAGTAGTCAGTGTTTCTGTATTGACTTGGTTTATTAAATAGACATCTATTATTGAAATTTACTGTTCCTAAATGATGGAATTGTTATTAAAAGTAAGGGTTCTCCTACCACAGATATAGGTGACACTGACTTTAGATATTAAAACTAAAGGTTCTCCTACCACAAACATAGGTGACTCTGATTTTAGATATTAAAACTCAGGGTTCTCCTACCACAGACAATAGGTGACGCCGATTTTAGATATTAAAACTCATGGTTCTCCTACCACATACATAGGTGACGCTGATCTTAGATATTAAAACTAAGGGTTCTCATACCACAGACATAGGTGACGCTGATTTTAGATATTAAAACTAAGGGTTCTCCTACCACAGACATAGGTGACGCTGATTTTAGATATTAAAACTAAGGGTTCTCCTACCACAGACAGTAGTCAGTCTTTCTGTATTGACTTGGTTTATTAAATAAACATCTATTATTGAAATTGCCTGTTCCTAAATGATGGAATTGTTATTAAAAGTAAGGGTTCTCCTACCACAGATATAGGTGACACTGATTTTAGATATTAAAACTAAGGGTTCTCCTACCACAGACATAGGTGACGCCGATTTTAGATATTAAAACTAAGAGTTCTCCTATCACAGACATAGGTGACGCTGATTTTAGATATTAAAACTAAGGGTTCTCCTACCACAGACATAGGTGACGCTGACAGTAGATATTAAAACTAAGGGTTCTCCTACCACAGACATAGGTGACGCTGATTTTAGATATTAAAACTAAGAGTTCTCCTACCACAGACATAGGTGACGCTGATTTTAGATATTAAAACTAAGAGTTCTCCTACCACAGACATAGGTGACGCTGATTTTAGATATTAAAACTAAGGGTTCTCCTACCACAGACATAGGTGACGCTGATTTTAGATATTAAAGCTAAGGGTTCTCCTACCACAGACATAGGTGACGCTGATATTAGATATTAAAACTAAGGGTTCTCCTACCACAGACATAGGTGACGATGATTTTAGTTATTAAAACTAAGGGTTCTCCTACCACAGACATAGGTGACGCTGATTTTAGATATTAAAACTAAGGGTTCTCCTACCACAGATATAGGTGACGCTGATATTAGATATTAAAACTAAGGGTTCTCCTACCACAGACATAGGTGACGCTGATTTTAGATATTAAAACTAAGAGTTCTCCTACCACAGACATAGGTGACGCTGATTTTAGATATTAAAACTAAGGGTTCTCCTACCACAGACATAGGTGACGCTGATTTTAGATATTAAAACTAAGAGTTCTCCTACCACAGACATAGGTGACGCTGATTTTAGATATTAAAACTAAGGGTTCTCCTACAACAGACATAGGTGACGCTGATTTTAGATATTAAACCTAAGAGATCTCCTACCACAGACATAGGTGACGCTGATTTTAGATATTAAAACTAAGGGTTCTCCTACCACAGACATAGGTGACGCTGATTTTAGATATTAAAACTAAGTATTCTCCTACCACATACATAGGTGACGCTGATTTTAGATATTAAAACTAAGGGTTCTCCTATCACAGACAGTAGTCAGTGTTTCTGTATTGATTTGGTTTATTAAATAAACATCTATTATTGAAATTTACTGTTCATAAATGATGAAATTGTTATTAAAAGTAAGAGTTCTCCTACCACAGATATAGGTGACGCTGATTTTAGATATTAAAACTAAGTGGTCTCCTACCACAGACATAGGTGACGCTGATTTTAGATATTAAAACTCAGGGTTCTCCTACCACAGACATAGGTGACGCTGATTTTAGATATTAAAACTCAGGGTTCTCCTACCACATACATAGGTGACGCTGATTTTAGATATTAAAACTAAGGGTTCTCCTACCACAGACAATAGGTGACGCCGATTTTAGATATTAAAACTCATAGTTCTCCTACCACATACATAGGTGACGCTGATCTTAGATATTAAAACTAAGGGTTCTCATACCACAGACATAGGTGACGCTGATTTTAGATATTAAAACTAAGGGTTCTCCTACCACAGACATAGGTGACGCTGATTTTAGATATTAAAACTAAGGGTTCTCCTACCACAGACAGTAGTCTGTCTTTCTGTATTGACTTGGTTTATTAAATAAACATCTATTATTGAAATTGCCTGTTCCTAAATGATGGAATTGTTATTAAAAGTAAGGGTTCTCCTACCACAGATATAGGTGACACTGATTTTAGATATTAAAACTAAGGGTTCTCCTACCACAGATATAGGTGACGCTGATTTTAGATATAAAAACTAAGGGTTCTCCTACCACAGATATAGGTGACGCTGATTTTAGATATTAAAACTAAGGGTTCTCCAACCACAGATATAGGTGACGCTGATTTTAGATATTAAAACTAAGGGTTGTCCTACCACAGATATAGGTGACGCTGATTTTAGATATTAAAACTAAGGGTTCTCCTAACACAGATATAGGTGACGCTGATTTTAGATATTAAAACTAAGGGTTCTCCTACCACAGACATAGGTGACGCTGATTTTAGATATTAAAACTAAGGGTTCTCCTACCACAGATATAGGTGACGCTGATTTTAGATATTAAAACTAAGGGTTCTCATACCACAGACATAGGTGACGCTGATTTTAGATATTAAAACTAAGGGTTCTCCTACCACAGATATAGGTGACGCTGATTTTAGATATTAAAACTAAGGGTTCTCCAACCACAGATATAGGTGACGCTGATTTTAGATATTAAAACTAAGGGTTGTCCTACCACAGATATAGGTGACACTGATTTTAGATATTAAAACTAAGGGTTCTCCTACCACAGATATAGGTGACACTGATTTTAGATATTAAAACTAAGGGTTCTCCTACCACAGACATAGGTGACGCTGATCTTAGATATTAAAACTAAGGGTTCTCCTACCACAGATATAGGTGACGCTGATTTTAGATATTAAAACTAAGGGTTCTCCTACCACAGATATGGGTGACGCTGATTTTAGATATTAAAATTAAGGGTTCTCCTACCACATATATAGGTGACGCTGATTTTAGATATTAAAACTAAGGGTTCTCCTACCACAGATATAGGTGACGCTGATTTTAGATATTAAAACTAAGGGTTCTCCTACCACAGATATAGGTGACGCTGATTTTAGATATTAAAACTAAGGGTTCTCCTACCACAGATATAGGTTACCCTGATTTTAGATATTAAAACTAAGGGTTCTCCTACCACAGACATAGGTGGCGCTGATTTTAGATATTAAAACTAAGGGTTCTCCTACCACAGACATTGGTGTCGCTGATTTTAGATATTAAAACTAAGTGTTCTCCTACCACAGACATAGGTGACGCTGATTTTAGATATTAAAACTAAGGGTTCTCCTACCGCAGACAGGTGACGCTGATTTTAGATATCCTATTTGGTTTACTTGCTCCCAAAGACTTTTAATTTATTTAACTTTCTAATCAATTGACTTAAAGTGTATCTGATGAAGGTTGTTCCAGAAATGGTTCGTGTGCACTAAATTATAAATCTACGGGTTTTTTGTATTTTAAACACTAGGAAAGAACAATACAAAACACAAAGCATGTACTTGTACAACACGCGCCAACACCAGAGTGACACCTGGTGGTCCAGAAGGGTCGTATCTTTATGTTACGCTATTCACATCATGTATAAAAATATAAGTGTGTATTTAAATATAGTAACAAATCACATATCAGAGTAACTTAACGAACATCGTTTTCACTAAATGTTAATAGAAGAACAGCTGTTCAGAATAGTTATCTTTAACTTGTATCCTTAAGTAATCTATATATTGAAACCGGGTTGGAAAAATTGAAATATAGAAGGGAAAGGCATAGAACGATTCAATTTTATAAGATGTCAAATAATCTTAGTAACTTAATTCCGCAAAATTTCGGCATGATCCATGACCACAATACTCGTCATACCTCACGTAATCCTCCAGTACGCACTCTGCGCAAGCTATTTCATACCCTCCAGTATACAACTATGGAACCAAAAGCCAGAAAATATTAAATCAAGCAGATCTCTTCAGATAATTAAATCAAATCTTCAACACCAAACCAATACTAAAGCCATTTATTATTATATTGGTACTCGACTGGGACAAATTTTACACGCTAGTTTGCGTATGCAATGCAGCTCTCTCAATCTTCACTTATTTCGTAAAAACATGGTAAATTCCCCATTCTGTCAATGTTAGGCAAACTAAACCACGGCCGATTTTCTGCTACATTGTCCCCGTCACAATACAACAAGACTTAGATATATTCACACCATTAATTTACCAATTAACTTAAATACGGATTTATTATTGTTTGGCTCTACAAACTTAACGAATGCCCTAAATACAGATATATTCTTAAACGGGCAGAAGTTCATCATAAGTAGTAAACGATTCACCTCTTAACCATATTCACACAATTTAAACATGTTAAAAAATATAAAAGCGTTTGCACCTTTGCACTTCATTTGTTTGTTTCTTTTTATTATTATTTTCTTTCCAAAGCACACCAAATAACATTGACAAGACTGATAATTAACACTTGATTAATTTTCAATACACTTCTACCTTTCGATACTAATTAAACCTTGAACACCAGATAACAACAGGGATAAGGATTAATATAAGTTTAACCACTTGTTTCCGAATCCTATTGATTAATTTAAATGTCTATATAATTTATATGTGTATTATAATAATGTGTACTATTGAATTAATTAATAAAATATATTTATACCAACTAGTTATTTTACACCATTCCTTCTTTAAATTTCACCATCTCGTCACCGTGTACCTCTCCGCCTGTATCTGTCCATATTGTCCCCATTTTTGTAGCTTTCACATAGCCATCTGCGTCTACTATAACACTCTCGTTTATCTTCCTATGATAATTTTCACAGATAATCCCATCTTCGGAAATAATTGAGATATAGACAGTGTCAGAGTCCTGTTGAAACGGAAGGAACGACTTAGGAGCTATTTTTGTATATCCACTCGTGTCAACTTTATCCCATTCAAATTTAATATCCACGCCTGGGGTAATATTTCCAAGTGTGCCTTGATCGGATACGCGTTTCACATACCACTGACCACCACCAACGTCGGTCCATATATCTTTGTCATACGCATTAGCAACGTGTGTGACCTTTGAATAAAGTGATCCCATTTGTATCTTGAAATAGAGATAGAAAACAAACCATCATGGAATCAAATATAATAAAAACACAGATATCAAATTTAGTGAGCACGACTCGTTTCTGGAATAACATTCATGAGGTACGCTCAGTTTCAAAATATTAGAAGGCCAAATGTGCTTTGGAGCATGAAAACCAAAGGTTAGACAAAATCTGCTAAGGTCTATAAGATATAGCTATTTGATACGACCGCGGATATTGATAATACATGTACGATAGCAAATGAAGATAGCAATATTCATATTTACATCCTCTCCGAAAGGAGTGTCCGCTAATTCTGCAGAGCAAATCAGACATACAATTCGTCCTTAGGTATACCATGGCGGTCAGTTTTTTTTGTGGAGGAAACCGGAGAAAACCACTGACCTGTCCCAAGTCACTGAAAAACTTTATTGCATAATGTTGTATCGAGTACACCTCGTCTGATCGGGGTTCGAACTCAGTTGCATGTTATGAAAAAACAATTCTTTGCAATGGAAAATTCAATATGCTGAGTAAGATGGCTCCCAAATTAAGAGAGCAAAGTCATGAAAATTGTGTGCAATTCATTACCTTGTAAAGGCTAACAAAAAGATATATATTTTCAATATTCTTACAAGTCAGATACGGTCAACGAAATAGAGAACCATGTAGCGTTCTCGGTTATATTCTCTATATATTCCCTGGGTTGTCACATAAGATGAAAGTCTAGTCCCATATCATAAATGTTTAGAGAAAATTGAATTGATACTCAAGAATGAACAACCCAGATACAAAGGCAATATTCGCCACAAGCCACAGAACAAACACGTAAAAAAAACAAAAAAAAAGAAAACTAAAAAAATGTGCAACACTACATCACTCAAGAACCAGAAGTGAACCCAGATGCTTGCGAAGAATAAGCAGCCCCTGTTTCTCATAAGACATCCGTCGTGTTATCCAGTTATATAGTCCAGTCCCGGATACAAATCATATGTTTTTGACAATGATATACACACATATATTGTTATTAATTTGTCAGCCATCTTTCAATGTTTTCTGTTGTCTTATTATGTGTCTTTACGTTCTGAATTCCGTGTTGTGATGTCCGTTTCAATTTCCTCATAACAACTATGATCGGTTCGTCTTTACCTCCAGTTGTTTGTAGGAGGGCTCATGTCTTCTTTACGTTATTTGTGTGTGTGGTGTCCAACACATACTAGTATTGAGTTGTGTTTTTATTTTGTTTGTCTTCGTCTGGCGTGCCATATGTTGCCAGTTTCTCAGGATTTCCAATTTTGATTGCATCTTCGGTATTCTCTAACGGTAAATACTCAGCATGTTGAATTATACAAATTACAAATGTATAATTCAACATGCTGAGTACGATGGATGTCAAGGATGTTTTTTCATAGCTTGCAATCAGAGGACATAAATCTTACAGTCGTCTTAAGAATGCGACAATGATAATATACCAGGCTCAAGCTAGCGACCAATTTCTAGCGATCACTAAGCAAACGACCAATAAGGCGATATGTCTCAAAAGCAAAAAAAATAGATAAGAGCTCAATGTACTTTTAAAAATTTCTAGCGACCAATAATAAATATATTACTCTGATTGCACAATCATCACATTGAATCGACATCTGGGAATACATGAACTATTTCTGGACCCCCCTCCACAATGCAAATTTGATATTTAGCGCCATACTGTGGACCTAAGGTGCAGAATCTCACACAGACGCTCATTTGAGTAAAAGAGAGTACATTTTATGTTCTTTTGCCCACTCGAATATAAAATAGTTCTTCTCTTTACCGGGCTAAATAACGAAGACACAAATATATTTTGGGATGGCGAGCTGATAAAACAGTCGACCAACTTTAAATAAACACAGCGTAAACAAATAATTTACTTTCATGTAAACCGGTATTTTGGCCCCCTACCCATGGTAGATCAAACCCCCTACCCATGGTATTTTTACCCCCCTACCCGTGGCATTTTTAACCCCCTATCCATGGTATTTTGACCCCCTACCCATGGTATATCGACCCTCCTACCCATGGTATTTTGACCCCATACCCATGGTATATCGCCCCTCCCCCCTACCCATGGTTTATCTACCCCCTAACCATGGTATTTTGACCCCTCTACCCATTGTATATCGACCCCCCTACCCATGGTATTTTGACCCCTCTACCCATGGTATATCGACACCCCTAACCATGGTATATTGACCCCCCTAACCATGGTATTTTGATCCCCCTGCCTATCTCTTGATTAGAAATGAGGGGGGTCAAAATACCATGAGGGTTCAATTTACCATACAGGAGGGGTCAGTTTTCAATAAGGGGGTCAATATACCATGGATGAAAATTGACCTCAGGGTCAATATACCATGGGGATCAAAATACCATATTACACCGGAATATATTTTGGATTTGCCAGCGCTTTGTCAAACGAAATAAAGTCCTAAGATGAAGATATCTCATAAATCTAAAAAATATGTAAATATAGAACATTAGAAAAACATAGCAATGCGCTTTATAAAAATAAACAAAATATAAACCCTGCATGTCCGTATCACATTTATTTAATAAATAGTAAATAGTATTATTTTGCTTCATCTATTTATTTTTAAATTGTATATTTAAAGGTGCCACCCACTAATTTAATTCACCAATCAGAGCTTAGAACAAAAGTAGTGCCTTTTAAAGAAAAGATTCCGTTAACTTTGTTGTATTGTGAATAGTACTGAATGGAATGGAATAATTAAAGTTAAATATATAAGGATTATATTGAGCCCAAATTTGGTTGCATTTGAATCCTTTAAGGAGATTTTGATGCATGACCTATAAACACTGAAATTCGGGAAATGACGTTGCTATATTTAGAGCACAGAATGTCCCAGAGCATGACATTTCGCTGCAAGACTTTAACATCAAGTGGTTTAAGGCCCTGGCGATACCTTTGATTTAAGCACCAAGTGTAAAGGAACTTTGCCGTCCTCGGCAATTTTTCATGGGAAATTTATAGTTATCCCCCCTAAATCCAAATATCAAAGTTGATATTTGACACCCTACTGCGGGCTTCATGTGCAGAATCCCACCAGGCACTCAAGTCAGTTAAAGGCCCAGGCAATACCGTTGAATTAAACCCCAAGTGGGAAAGAACGTTGTCGTCCTTCGGCAAATGTTCACGGATTATTTATAGGGTCCCCTCCCTTAAATCCAAATATCAAAGTTGATATTTTACATCCTACTGTGGGCTAGAGGTGCATAATCCCACCTAGGCACTTAAGTCAGTTAAAGGCCCGGTCAATACCTTTGATTTCAACCCAAGTGAAAAAGAACTTTGCCGTCCTTCGGCAAATTGTCAAGGGGTATTTATAGGGCCCCGCCCTTAAATCCAAATATCAAAGTTGATATTTAACACCCTGCTGTAGGCTTGAGGTGCAGAATACCACCCAGTCACATAAGTCAGTTAAAAGCCCGGGCAATACCTTTGATTTAAACCCCAAGTAGGAGTGGGATAGAACTTTGCCGTCCTTCGGCAATTTTTCATGGGATATTTATAGCCCCCCCCCCCCCCCCCAATTTAAATAACAAAGTTGATATTTGACACCCTGCTGTGGGATTGAGGTGCAGAATCCCACCAAGGCACTTAAGTCAGTTAAAGGTTTGGGCTATACCTTTGATCTAAACCCCAAATGGGAAAGAACTTTGCCGTTCTTCGGCATTTCTTCATGGGATATTTATAGGGTCCCCCCTAAATCCAAATATCAAAGGTGATATTTGACACCCTGCTGTGGACTTGAGGTGCATAATCCCACTCATATATTTTATTATAAGGGTATGAAAACTCTAATAAAGCTACAAGGGGAGTAAAATGCTACACATTATTCTTCAACCAATTCAAGATTAAATCGAAATGTCAACAAACCTATACAGAAGCAATCATATTCTATCCATAGAGACATATTGATTGGCAAACGGCCTTCCATAGAGGATTAATTACAACACGTATGCAATATATACATGCCGAGTTATATACAAATATGAAGAGCAAGTCAGTTATCATGAATCAGCATGGAGCATTAAACACGTCATTTTCGACACATTTCTTGTGTTACTCGATATTTAGTTTTATGTGTAATGTTTTGTAGATCGTTGTTTGTCCTTTTTCTCTTGTCTTTTGTGCTCTCTTTCCTTCTTTGATATAAGGATTCTGTTTATCTCTTTGGTATCTTCAAACTCTTCTTCATCAAAGGAACATTTTATGTTCATTTTTTTCTCCAATCGAACATTTAACGTACACTTATTGCTGCAATGGAACATTTAACGTACACTTATTGCTGCAATGGAACATTTAACGTACACTTATTGCTGCAATGGAACATTTAACGTACACTTATTGCTGCAATGGAACATTTAACGTACACTTATTGCTGCAATGGAACATTTAACGTACACTTATTGCTGCAATGGAACATTTAACGTACACTTATTGCTGCAATGGAACATTTAACGTACACTTATTGCTGCAATCGAACATTTAACGTACACTTATTGCTGCAATTGAACATTTAACGTACACTTATTGCTGCAATCGAACATTTAACGTACACTTATTGCTGCAATTGAACATTTAACGTACACTTATTGCTGCAATCGAACATTTAACGTACACTTATTGCTGCAATCGAACATTTAACGTACACTTATTTCTGCAATCGAACATTTAACGTACACTTATTGCTGCAATTGAACATTTAACGTACACTTATTGCTGCAATCGAACATTTAACGTACACTTATTGCTGCAATCGAACATTTAACGTACACGTATTGCTGCAATCGAACATTTAACGTACACTTATTGCTGCAATGGAACATTTTATGTACAATTATTGCTGCAATGGAATATTTTATGAACAATTATTTCTGCAATCGATATTCAAAAAGTTCGATTAGTTACACTATATTTTATTTACATCTTAACAACTACTTATTATAAGAGATAACAAATAAAGACATACCTGTATATTATGTCGCTATTGTCATGTGGGTACCTTCATGGCCGTGATCGTATGGTAGTTGGATTTACAACTACCTGTGCAATCAGTGCCTATCACGACTGATGTTGTGAGTTCGAATCTTGATTAGGGCGAGGTGTACAACATTATGTGATAAAGTTTGTCGGTGACTTGCCGCAGGTCGGTTGTTTTCTCCGGGTCCTCCAGTTTCCTCCACCAATAAAACTGACCCCCACGATATAACTGAAATATTGGTAAAAGTGGCGTTAAGCACCACCAAACAAACAAATAAACATATGTTTATGTGTATGTTAATTTACCATTCTCAATGACACCATTACGAATATATTATTTATCCTTTGTATATTCTTAGCCCTATGTTGTTTCTATACTTTTTTCTTGTATTTTTCAAAATATGTTATATGATTAATTAATAAATAAGGGTAATAACAAAATTACCGAACTCCGAGCAATCTTACAAAGGGAAAGTCAAAACTCACAGACAAAATCAGTCATATATATGATTAAATGACACTAATTTAACTTGATAAGAATACTACAATCTGATTGGCTGATCTGTCTGGAGCAACATTGGTTATACATGATAACCTGGATTGGTATTGTGATGTCGCCAACGTATTCATTCACCACAGAAAAATTCAAATAGTCGCATGAAATAATCGTAATTAAAATCGAGGAATTATTAAATTTTATTCTAAAAATTAAATTATAAGGAATATGTTCAATTATCGAATAGGTTTTACTTGCATAACCTGATATGGGTATGGAAGAGTTTACGCTTTTCATAACAGCTTCGCGGTTTATTAAGCGTAAACTACCACCAAACGAGGTTATTTCGTAAAACATGTTCCTTGAATAAAGTATTTACTATTTACTGTACATGTGTATGGTAGATTGGTGCGAATCCAGTGAACCTTCTACATCTACTTCGACCAAATATTGACTACATTCAACAAGTTGAAGATTATGTCAGAGGTTGTACATAACCAATGAAAAAAGATAAAATATTTACAGATTTTTTAAGAAGAGTTTGAAGATACCAAGGGGATAATCAGAATCCGTATATCGATGAACAGACAACAAAATGGTCAAAAGAAAATAAACAAAATGACAAACAACGATCCACAAGACATACACATAAAACTAAAGATCGAGTAACACGAACCCCCACTAAAGACCGGGGGTGAATTCAGGTGCTCTTTTATGATTCGATAAAAGAGACAGCAGCTTTGAATGTTTGAACGATGCACTGCTTTTGACAGCCGGTTGCAATGATATATCGAAAGAGGGAAAGCGACTCTTGTCTTTGTTCTGTTTTACCAAGAGGGATACTGACAGACCGGAAATGCATGTGTGGTGAATAGCTCATAGAAGACGCAAGTATTTAGTAAAGGGCGCTTTTTCGTTTGCCATTTTATACATCATGACAAGTTGAGCATCTCTACGCCTGTTTTACACCACTCACATTATTATTATTTGATTGTCCCAAGTAAAGACTTGGATTTCCAACGTCATATGTCGTGGTCTTTTTTATGATCAATGAATTGAACTGAGAGGTGGTTGTCCATTTTGTTGTTATTGGTGGAATTATTGATTATCACTGTTCAAACATTCTCTTCATAAAAGTACCTGAACATTGCAAAAAATAAGGGTAATAACAAAATTACCGAACTCCGAACAATCTTACAAAGGGAAAGTCAAAACTCATAAGTATATAGACAGACAAAATCAGTCAACAACCGGAAAACTGTGAAAACCGTAATGACCCTGACTTGGTACAAGCATTTCTAAAGAAATGGTGGGTTGAATCAGATTTTAAAGCGCCAAACCTCCCGCTTTCATTACGGCTCAAAGTTTCCGGCTGACACTATAACAGTATTTATAACAATACTTGAACAAAACAGGTAAAACAGTTGTCAAAACAGCACCAAGCTCAGTGAAGTAAATGTCAAAGACACTTTTACGTCACACATTGATAAACAAAATATTTTTGACATTTTTGTTGACTACCTTATCTTTATACATTTTCACTATATGAAAATCCATCGTTTATAATCTTTTCTGCAGAGACGGAATATATTTCGACAAGATCTTGGTATCGGAATATAAACTTTTTAAGAGATCGAATAAGGCGAATCTTTTTATAGCCCTGGTCCAGTAGCCTGTTTCTCAGATGAAGATGACGTTTCAGGAAATCAGAATAATTACTACTGGCCCTTGCATATCGAATCAATTGTGAGATGTAAACACCATATGCAGGAGAAGCTGGTATATTGCTGCACATATTTGGAAAATTTATGATCTTAAAATTGAAGTCGTCCCGTTTATCATAAATTTTAGTACTGATTTGACCACTGTCGTCAAATTCGAGGTATAAGTCCAAAAATGATGCGGACGAAGCTGTATCTGTGGTCTCTTTAACTTCCAGCTCTGCAGGATATATCAATGGAAGAAATTCTGCAAATCTAGAATTATTGATAGAAAAAACGTCATCAATATACCTGTATGTGAAGTTAAAGGCTCTAGCCTCATGAATCTTCTTATCTTTTACAAGCTGTTGAAGAAACTCCGACTCATATGAGTATAAAAATAAATCGGCTAGAAGAGGGGCACAATTCGTTCCCATTGGTATGCCGACGACCTGCTGAAACAGTGTCCCTCCAAAGGAGACAAATATGTTATCGATGAGGAACTCCAGCATACTGATCACTTGTTCCTCGGAGTAGCATGTTTTACCTTTTTCAATTTTGTTTGAAAAATATGTGGAATTGTAGCCCAACACCACAAATTTTGAGCCATTGTTTCAATGACTGAAAGCTTTGTGATTTTTTTTTCTTTTAAGCGGGTTTTTAATTTGTCATGCGGTAGGGTGGTATATAGAGTTGAAAAATCAAGTTTTGATGGAGGATACCTGAAAGAAAGATCTTTATTTAATGTTATCCAAAAGATCTTTAGAGTTTTCAAAATCCACATGTGATTTATGCCACTACGCGAGTAAACAGTTTCACAATATTTACTGCAGACAGAATCTTTGTCAGGTGAATAGACAATTCTTTCGTCGAACAAGTTGATGATCCCGCTATGTACCTTTTTTGCATGGTGTCTTATGGTATCCAATATAAATAGGGTAGATCCTCAGACTCTTTACCAGAGGGAATGTTTAAAGAGGTCATGAATGATCTGTGGTTAGCTAGAATTTCATCTTTGTCGAACGAAGTAGGTTTGTATGTGGTGTTGTTATTTATGCCTAATTCCTTGATTAGGCATTCGAGTAATGTGATTTACATACAAACACGATATTGTTGGCAGCCTTGTCCGCAGGAACGATGACATATTTGTCATGAAGAGAGGAAAGACACTTAAAAGCTTCCTGGTCTTTAAATACAGACTTAGGTCGACTATTAACACATTTTTTGAGTTTGTGAATCCGACCTTGTACTAGAGACCTAATTGTTCTAACCCAGTCTGACAAGGACTCTAACTCAAGATCTTGGTCTACTTCTCTCTTTATCCACCTTCTGGCATAATCTTCAACAGCATCCATAATTATCTTGAAATTATGTTTCCAATTGATGTGTTGAGGTCCAGATGGGTTGTATTGAAAAGGAGAGTGGGAGCAGTCACAAAAGGTAATGTTGAATGGTATCATTTGCTTTATTAATATATTGGATTTTCAACTATTTGTGCAATCGGTGTCTATCACCACTAAAGTTGTGAGTTCAAATCCTGAGCATGTTGAGGTGTACTTGATACAACATTGTGTGATAAAGTTTGTCAGTGACTTACGACAGGTCTGTGGTTTTCTCCGGGTACTCCGGTTTCCTCCACCAGTACAATTGACCGTGACGATATAGCTAAAATATTGTGGAAAGTAGCATTAATCGCCAAAACCCTAACCCAAGTGTGCCATATTTGCAGATAGCAAGTATGTAGAAAATACATCATTTAAAAATGTGTCGCTGACATGGTTCTATGGACAAACGTTTTGATTGCCAAAAGATAGTTAGGGTCTGAAAATATTGCTTTTCTACCGTCCTCATCAACCACTCCTAACAAGCTGTACCCAACACGTCTTGACTATATGAGTAGCATGGCGGGTGTCTATAAGAGGCAGGAACTGCTTACCCTTAACGAGCACCAGGGGTCACCCCCTGTTTTTTCGTGGAGTCCGTGTTACTCATCTTTCTAGCTTTGTGTGCTATGATTTTAGTTTTGTTTCTCTTCGTTCTGTGCCTTATCCACCCAATGTTGCCTGTGTCTCTGCATTGTTCATTATTGCTTTCTCCTTCGGTTTTCTCTAATGTTTATTCACCAAACAACAGATAATTCTTTATGTCCCGTTCATATGGCGAATTACAAAAGTCGTTGTACCATTCTTCAATTATTTCTGTATATTTTTTTTAATAAATTCCTGAACTTGTTCTCGTCCTATATATGCATGGAACATATTATTTGCCGTTGAATGGATTAGGGTTATGATGCTTAGCGCCACTTTAGACAATATTTCAGTTGTGTCGTGGCGGTCAGTTTTATTCGTGGAGAACATCGGAGAAAACCACCGACCTGACGCAAGTCACTGACAAACGTTATCACATAATGTTGTATCGTGTACACCTAGCCTGACCGGGATTCGAACTCACAACGTTAGTGGTGATAGGCACTTATTGCACATGTAGTTGTAATCCAGCATAGATGTAAAAAAGTACATTTTATAAAAACTCCTAGTTATCTATAGTCCTACCGTTACATATTCAAATACTTAAATGCAGCAGACGCTTGGGTACACAATGTTTCATTTGCAATAAATCGCTTACCTGTATTATAGCCATTGTATATTGTGTTTAGGTAAGGAAGTTGAAAAAAAACACAAAATGGCGACAGGTATGTCTAATATTTTGATTTTGACTTTTTTTTATCAAAATGAAAATTAGGTTGTGTATTAATTAAAACGTAGATATCAAATTTGGTGCGCACAACGCGTTTCTTCATGTAAAAAGGGATGAGTCACAGTGAAATAATGATTTTGAGTAAAAACTGTTTTTCTTAATCCAATTATACTAGATTATGGCGGTCATGGGGTGCAATGGGGCTCGAAAAAAAGAACTACATATATACGTTAACATAGTAGACATTCAGAACTTTTATATATGTACATATATAATGTTTACGCTTTGTAATGTTCTACACATGTAAGTTATTTCTACTTGAAACATCAATATTTGTTTCTTAATCAAATCCGGGAATGAAATAATGATATAATGATATAATGGCAGACATTTTAGGTGCATCATTTATTTTTTGCAATTGGTTTTATATAATAGATAAGGGTAATAACAAAACTACTGAAACTAATGAGCAGTATGTCCAGAAGAAAGAACCCGTATGTCAAATGAAATCCAATTTGAAGTTTTCTTTTGTTTGGCTTAATGGTGTTTAATGTCACAACTTTTCAGTTATCGTGTGGGGGTCAGTTTTAGTGGATGGGAAAACTGCAAGTACCTACAGATAACTACCGACCTGCCGCCAATCAGTGACGACGAACTTGATTACAATAAGTTGTGCTGAGTACACTTTTCATCGCTACGAATGAGAATAAAACTGGCAACTTTAGTGAGTAAATAAACTTTGGAGAACACTGAAGGGGCAATCAAAAATGGACAATCCAGGGAAACTGACAACATTAGGATTCTCAAGACGAGGGAAAAACAAAAACACAACACAATATGTGTTGGACACAGAATAGTTAAAAGACGAACCGAGCATCGTTATTACTGTGTAAAAAAAGAAACGCATAGATCTGATTCATTTATAAAATAAAGTTGTCAATAAATAAATCAATATAAAATAATGAAATTTTAAGTAATGATCTATTAAAGGTGTATTTAAAATACAAAATGCAGGTACGAGCAATTCGGCCACTCGCCAAGTGTATTGCTCAAGACCTAAAAAATGAAGGTTGGCGTTTCCGTGCAGAAAAATTGTTTATGTATTCCACTGGAAACTTGTTGTTAATTCAACCGTGAAACTATCATGTATAAACGTTGGGTGTTAAACAGACGATTGTCATTGCTACTGTGAAATTCCGATATACCAAGATTGGACTGTACTACACGTATCAATGTCATCTGCCGTGTTCATGGTGGACAATCTCTGAAAACTGAAGTCACCCGACGTTTACAGATAATTTCCGATCAGACAGTCCGTTACAGTATTCAGCAAGGTGGGATTCGACCAAGGACCAGTTTTCACCCCGGTACACAGACGTGCATGTGTTCATTGGTGTCATACATTGAGGGTCTCGACTTTGAGGAACTGGCGCTGAATTTGGTTCGGCGATGAATCACGTTTTCTTCTCCAAAGATGTGATGGATGAACCCGCGTGTACAGCCGTCGAAATGACCTTTCACCCCTGACTGCGTACAAGAAGGTGGATGATATGACGATGGAAGCGCTATGGTGTGGGCAGAAATATCCAACAACCGCAGAACAAACTTAGTGCGTGTCCAAAGAAATTTAACAGGTCAACGTTATAAAGACGATATTTTGCAGCAACATATACTCAATGTTATTGACCTACAAAGGGAAACATTTCAGCAGGACAATGTGCAGCTCCAGACAGCAAGGGAAACCATGGATTTCCTAACTCAAAACAACATTAATGTATTGCCATGGCCCTGAATGTCGCTGGATTTGAACGTCCGTCAACGCCAACCCCCATCTCAATCATTGGATCAACTCAGTCAAGCTTTGCAACATGAATGACAAAGGATACCACAGGTTCGAATACAACATTTGATTCGATCCAAGCCAAGGAAATACAGAACAGTGTTAGCCGCACATGGTGGTCACAATAGATACCGACTTTAACGTCATCGGAAATTTACCCAATTTATCGTATGTGACTGTTTTTTCGGGGTTTTTTTTTACATCTTTGTTCAGTATCCTGTATGACATTCGTGTTTGAAAATTTAGCTCAATATACCAAAGAATACTAGACAAAAATCGATAAAATATAATAATATTTTGAAAAATCCATTAGGCCTTTCTTTTTTTTTGCAAAGTATATTTGTGTCAAAAGTGTAACATTGGATAGCCTATCATATTCATTTACATCGATGATATCAATTTTACTAATGGATATTGTCTTGATTAGTTGTGCGTATTCTTAATGTTCGTTTGTGGTATTTATTAATTGGGAACCAGTCGATAATTTTGCCTACCCTAGATTTCAGGTTAGAAGTAGATACTGAAGGATGATTATGATTGGAAATGTATGCATACACTGGTGAAATAATTCTAACATGTAAAATTGGGGGGTTATGGTGTTTAACGCTTCTTTCACCAATATTTCAGTTATATCGTGGTGGTCAGTTTTATTAGTAGAGGAAACCGGAGGATCCGGAGAAAACCACCGACCTGCCGCATGTCACTGACAAGCTTTATCACATAATGTTGTATCGACTACACCTCGTCTGAATGGGGTTCGAACTCACAACGTTAGTGGTGATAGGCGCTGATTGCATAGGTAGTTATTTTTTATACAAATACCGCAAAAAATGATTTTCAAATTTTATATTTTTTGTACTTAATTTGGATACAAAATAAACACATGATCCACGAACACTCTATCAACAGGTTAAATAGGAAAATGGTCATCAGTATGTTTGACAGTTTTACCTGGAAAACTGAATGAAAGTTGTTCAGCAACATATGTCACTAAATTTAAGGTTCTCTTTCTTTGTTAGTGAAAAAGAAAAAAAAATGTAACTTTTGTTGATTTCATGTATAAAATATCAATATTATCGTTAATAAATTACATTAAATAAATAAGGTGCTTTAGGACGTCCCATATAACACTGTGACATTTTTTATTTCAAATTTATATCCTGTTATTTATTCGATATTATTCAAGGGTTATATTCTGCTTCTATTTTTGAAGAAATAATGTGCACAAAAGGGAACTCAAGCAGTGCGTTTAGTTAGATACGATACATATGTTAGCCTCTGGAAATGTTTTAGTGTTTCGTTAAGAATTGTCCAGTTATGAAAGTTTATTTTCATTAATAATTGTTCTTAAAGAATATTTTGGGGGAAAACTTGTCGTATTGTTTTCTCTCATTGCAAATGTAACGTGTATTATAGTCTTTTGAACGTGCCAGATGAAGGTTATTGCAGAAACGCGTCGTGCGCACGAAATATGATATCTACGTGTTTTTTTTCTTTCTTAACAACTATCCATTCCACACTAAAAAGTATGTCACGGAACAGGAGTAGTCGTAATTGATTTTGTAAAATAGTATTAGATTACTGCATTGTATAGACGGGAATAGATTTTGTGATATAATCAAATTTAGATGATTTCCATTAAACAAAATTATGTTGATTTTGTGATATACTTTTGTTCATGAGAGCATGACACAAACAAGCAGACGACTAAAATGTCGATATTTAAACTTTATATTGTAAAACATTTCTTAAAAACTTCCCTGTATAAACACATCCTGTTTGGGGTTCACTTAAATTTCTTGTTTTAATTTTATATGCAGATATTTAAATGCAAATATTTCTACCGTCTCCACGTTGTAATGTTTAACGACGTACTCGTCTCGAGTACGTGCGGTAGGTCATAGTTCGTTTGCTGGTCGGGTCAAACTATAGTTGGTAACAATATGAGTACCAACTGTCGGTCGAAATACACATCCACCAAAGATAAACATTAGTATTTGTTGCTTCTCCGCTAAGCACACTTCATTAATGTGTAAGAGCAAACACCGTTTGGTTCTCAGTTGGGATAATGTGTCCTAGTGGAACATAAAAGTAACTTGTTCTCTTAAAAGATATAGCTGTATATTGCTCATTTTTCTTCAAATAACAAGTACTTACTCACTTACTCAATGATATTTTCTTACAGATTTTGTTACTCAATCTTTAGTTTTATGTGTAGTGTTTATTAGATCGTAGTTTGTCCTTTTGTTCGTTTTCTTCTGGACTTAGTGTTGTTTGTCTTTCTTCGAATTACGGATTATGATTACCACTTTCGAATCTTCAAACTTTTTTTTATGAAATGTATGACAGTGTCGTTGATATTAAACCTTATATTAACAACAAATCTCTATCACACTCTATTAATACGATAAATAAAAGTTTGAAGATCAGAAGCCCGTGAGTTCGATGAACCGCCATGGTGCTTGAGACATGTTGGTGGTTTTCTCATTGTTCCTTGTTTTCTCCATCGATATCACTAAAGCTCACCACCACCATAATAACTGAAATATTGTGGAAACTAACGTTGGTAAATATTGAAAGAGGTTATTTTCTAGAACTCATGAACAGGTATCATATATCTGAAAATTATTCATTTGGCGTAAAACATGAATTACTTACTCACTCGAGCATTTAGAAACTGTTGATGCTCATAACTTTAGGAAATGATTTTGTAGACTCAATAGGAACTACTAATATGTCAAACGTCAAAACACAATTTACAAGAACAGAAGAATGAACCTGATGGCATTATAGGTAATAGCTAGGGAAAGCCATAAATTTGTGGCGGTTATAGCTCAAAAGACAGCGTAATTTCAGTCAAATAACAACAATAAAACATTGAAAGTACAAAAGCAGGATCAGCGAATGCTGGTGGTTAAACCGGGACCGGGGTATAAATAGCTGTGGACAGAGCAAACATTCAGATTGTCCATTATTTTGACAACGGTTATCTCGAGGAGGAAAAATCAATGATACCTAGTTTCACAGTTACTTTTGGAGCAAAATATTAAAAATAATATTGTTTATCAGTCAAAAAAAATGCAAAAATCATTTCGAAAATTCAAATTTCTGAGGTATATACGTGACCTTTAGGTCATGTGACATACAGTTCCATAAATATGCTGTTCATATCAACGGGGATTTTTGTTTCTCATTCTATTGATAACACAATGCCCTGAGTGATCTGATGATAAGCTCCGCCCACAAATTGTGTCGGTATGCACTACCGCAAATGACGGTTTAAGTGACCACTGGATAAACAGGTAGACAAAATGTAATTATTATCAACACAAAGTTTCTCTTAACTCTGACATTGGTGTTCGTAGTCAATTGTGGCTCTCTTGATTAGGTGCTTTGATTTGCTTACCCCCAAAGACTTCTAAGGTATTTGACTTTTCAATCTTTCGACATTAGGCGTACATGATGAAAGTTATTCCAGAAAATAAAATCTACAAAATTGTAATCAGAATCTTTTGGTTGTACACGTTTACCTCTGTATCATTGTGTTTTTTTTCGGGATGGACATTCTGGATGCATTTGATCTTTCGACCTTAACCGCCGAATTATAGACAGTTAATATTAATGTGTTGCAAATTGTGTAACGGAAAACTGAAAGTAATCGCGAATGTACAAATATTTTCAGACATAGATCGTCACATTTTACATCAGCTGCATTAACCTGTTAACGGTATAATGTACACTCTGTGGGTTATAGACCATTACTCTAATTAGTGGATAAGTTGAATTACCTAACAAGTAATAAAAGCCTATCACCAATACGGCGTGGGTTCGCGCCCGGCTTTGTAAATTACAAAAAGGGAGCAATCGACTCGCAGCCGCAAGTGATACAGTTTATCAGTTGCTTACCCATGGTCGGTGCTTCTTTCCGGGTACTCCGGCTTCTTCCACCACTAAGACTGGTCGCTATAATATAGTTGAAATATTGCTAGAAGTGGTGTTAAAACACCAAAAATCAATCAAATCTAGCTAGGGTTACAGGTTCCTCGGAGCCTCCTGTAGTTTAATTATTTAGAGGTCAAGTGCAATAATTTCTATTTTCATAGGACAAGAAAACAAAGCGGCTGCAGCTGAGAAATTGGCAATGGAAAATCCGCCTCCGTATTCACCACCATTGCAGCAAGAGCCGACTCCACAACGAGAACATGTACAACAGTTCGTACAACATAATCCACAGGGATTCGTTCTGCAACAACAACCATATCTGCCACAAACTGCAGGGTTTAGTGATAATTCAGGTGGATATGGTTACAACCAGACAATGCCACAACAAATGCCATCACGGCAAATGACATCCACCCAGACCACTGTAATTGTACGTACTAAAATTAAATTTCTCAAAAGAAATCCCGGGGGATACAGAAATATGTCATAGTGTCTCTGCTGCTGCTTGTGTAAGATGAACCTTATACACAAAAATGACTACTTCGTCCCTGGATAATGTTCCGTTCCTTGCATGTTTCTCTGAATTGTCTATTATTGATTGCTCCTTCGGTTTTCTCTAACGTTTATTATTGACAGCTTGCTGCTACTCTTAATGAGAAATATATTGCTTGTAGTGGTGTTTGGTGACCATCTACAAGGCAAAGATTTGTCGACTCTATCGAAAAATCCTCCCTTTTCCTATGGTAATATACATATTTGTTGATTCAAGTGCCACATTTGTACTTTCATGAATAAACGATAGAGAGAAAAGATAAAGGGCAATCAAGAATGAACAATCCAGAGAAAATTGCAACATTGGGTACACAAGACACAGGACGAAGACAAACAAAACAAAAAAAACAACACAGAACAACAGCAAAATGTTGGACATCACTCTATGCAAAAATAAACAAATAACACAATAAGACGAGTTTGCAGACACCAAAGGGGTAATCAGAATTTATATAGCGACGAAGAACAGACAACAAAATGGCCAAAAGAAAACGTATTAAAGGACAAACAACGATCTACAAAACATACGCATAAAACTAAAGCTCGAGTAACAGGAACCCCACTAAAAACCGTGGGTGAACTCATGTCCTCCGGAAGGGTAGGCAGTTCCTTCACCACTAGTGGCACGCGTAGTGTTAATATAGATACAAACCAGGTGATAACTCATATAGGAGAAAAGAGCCGGGAAGTGGTTACGGCAACTGGAACATATCCGTGGTCTTTTGTGACACAGATATTCCATAAGACATAAACTCTCCTACAACAACAGGGCCCGGATGGCTCAATAAGGTAGGTAGTTAGATTTTTAGTTAGATACAAGTCTATCACCAATACGGCGTGGATTCGCGCCCGGCTTTGCAAATTACAAAAAGGGTGCACTCGACTCGCAGCCGCAAGTGATAAAGTTTACCAGTTGCTTGCTCTCCGGGTACTCCGGCTTCTTCCACCACTAAAATTGGTCGTCATGATATAGCTGAAATATTGTTGAAAGTGACACAAAAAAATCAAATCAAATCAAATCTCTTACAAACGATTGCTTGTTCTCGTCATGAATAAGATGATGTTAATGTGATGTTAAAGAACAATGCACACTAAAACTTAGTATTAATTATATTTCTTATTCGCTAAAAACAGTTTATCAGTTGATAAATCCATCTCTATATATATATTGAAGAAAAATTAAAAGATACCAAATGGGTAATAAGAAATGGTACATCAAAGGACAGAATACAAGGACGAAAAGGACAAACAATGATCTACAAAACCAAAAATTGAGCAACACGAACCCCACTGAAAATCGGGGTGGAACTCATGTTCTCCTGTAGGGAAATATATGGATTAGGGTATCAACATGATTTCTGCTTTAGTGCTCACGACACATCACTGAGAAAACCTTTATGAGACTATTGAAAAATATCTTGCAAAACTATTAAAATCAATAACATTTGTCGTTATAACCACGGTATATTAGGTATCATCTAGTGTACTGCACTATTTTTCTCTGCAGGTAAACCAACCACAGCACGCACCTGTGATGGTGGTTAATGAGGCTCCTTATAATTACATGCTTTCTGCTATTTTGTCGTGTTTATGCTGTTGCCCGCTGCTTGGATTAGGGGCCATCGTAGCTGCATCAAGGGTTAGCATTCATATGTATAAACACGTCTGATTTCAGAATATATGCTGACATTCATGGTAGAAGAACCAATGCAAATTAAATAAATCCGTATTATATATATATATAAACGTCTGAAAAAGTAGCCAACGTATGAACCTACGAGATGTCGGATCAGAAACAAGTAAGATTATGTGCAAACAAACAAAAATGATAAATAAACGTCTAAAATGTTAGCACAACGATATCAAAAAAAGATACTAAAATGTAACAAAAATAACTACAAGTCTACAAAAAGACTATAATTATAATTATATCGACGGATATTTCGCTTGAACGACAAGCTTTATCAGCGTCTGCAATCTGATTTGAAAAATTGTCAAATCAGAGTACAGACGCTGATAAAGCTTGTCGGTCAAACAAAATATCAGTCGATTTAATTATAATTATAGTCTTTTTGTAGACTTATAGTTATTTTTGTTACATTTTAACATCTTTTTTGGATATCGTTGTGCTAACATTTTAGACGTTTATATATATATAATATGAGGCAGGTGCAACCTGAAACGCTCCCGAAGAACAGTAATTTTTCTTCCTGTTTACAAAATATCAAGCTTAAAAATAACACCACCTAAAACTCCAAACTCCGGACAGTTTTCGTATCCGCTACCGAACATTGTTTCATTTTTATTTCGACTAGAGTTCCTGTTTAGGTCACGTGATTTTTCACTCGTCGCAACTTCGGCTGATTCCGTACCTGCATTGAGGAAGCGAAGCGGACTCACCCGAGGTTTGCCGATTGGTGATTTTTCTTTTAATTTATTTCCGGTTTGGCAGCCATATTGTTGAAGATTTTGAAGTGCCATAGTAGTACATATTCATACTTCTACCAGTAACGCTCCCAAACTTCGGGAGCGTATTATATAATATGAAACAGGCACTGCCTGGAAAGCTCGCGAAGCTAATCACTAATTAGATATCCTTGGTCTTGGATGAGCAAACATATGCAAAACTTTATGCTTATGTACATATAATTATTTACCAACTTTGCCTGAAAATAGAAATTTGGAATACTAGTGACCACCGGTAGACATAATAGAGTATGTAAATGTTGCACATAGCATCTAGGGTAAGGGTAATAACAAAATTACCGAACTCCGAACAATCTTACAAAGGGAAAGTCAAAACTCATAAGTATATAAACAGACAAAATCAGTCAACAACCGGAAAACTGAAAACCGTAATGACCCTGACTTGGTACAGGCATTTCTAAAGAAATGGTGGGTTGAATCAGATTTTAAAGTGCCAAACCTCCCGCTTTCATTACGGCTCAAAGTTTCCGGCTGTCACTATAACAGTATTTATAACAATACTTGAACAAAACAGGTACATGTAAAACAGCTGTAAAAGCAGCACCAAACTCAGTGAAGTAAATGTCAAAGACACTTTTACGTCACACATTGATAAAAAAATATTTTGACATTTTTGTTGACACCTTATCTTTATACATCCATCGTTTATAATCTTTTCTGCAGAGACGGAATATATTTTGACAAGATCTTGGTATCGGAATATAAACTTTTTAAGAGATCGAATAAGGCGAATCTTTTTGTAAATGTTGCACATAACATAGGGTCTGAGACACTCTTCAAGATCACAGGTACTTGTGGACAGGACCCTATGGTGCCTCTGATTGCCCATCCCTCCTTTTTTTTCATGTACACAACATTTTGCAACTTTCTATGTATCACTGTATGACATATATACAAAAAAAAACAATCAAAGAGCAGTTTCTATCCATACTGGGTTTCTGACATATGCATAAGGTTTTGAGTGTTTTTCTTTGAGACATTTTGGGCAATTGTGTATTTTATCAATACCTGATGCGAATATAAATATAAGCTTGCGTTTGCTTTAGCAATAATCCAGAGCAGACGATCGGGTTGCGCAATCGTGTTATTTTTAGCGACTCGTTACTTTCCGTGTAGGATTCGATAATTATCGGTTTCAATTTACAGACAAAATTCTTTAAATATTCATTTCAAACAAATAATTTGTATATTTTCGTCAAAGAAGAAGAATGTTGAATTAAATTTTATGTTTATTTCACAAGGAAACAATATAGGCAACAGCGATTCCGGTATTCGATACCTTTCGTACACCGTATCTTTCATACGGTCTAGAGGGTGTCGCGAAAAGCAGTTACCCGGAATGTCCCGGATGTGTTGAAGCTTTTTCATAGCCATAGTGGTATGGATAACCCGGATGTGGTGAAACTTTTTCATAGGCATAGTGTATGGATGATAAGGATTTCTGTTTTAGTCAAAGTAAATGGTATTCGTCATTATTCCTTTATTGATTTAATTTTACCATGTTTCAGTCATAAATAGCTCGCTTAACGAAGCGAGCTTATTATATATATTATCGAAAAACAGAAGGGGTATATATTTCAGTCTCCCAACAACGAAAAAACATGGACGACATAAATAGAAATAATTAAGTTTCACTGAATCAATAGCATAATACGGAAAAATAAATGTATTTTTACCAAATTAAATACTGTGTTTATCCTCAAAACGGCTGTATGAACAAAAAAAGTATTACAACAGATAATTCCTCACAAATACCAGATCGAATCAAAAAATCCCAATAAACAAAACGTTGAGTCTTGAAAACTTTCGACGTCATGGGGCCACACCAAGGTTTTCTTTACATGTTGCTAACATTTAAATTGTTGAAATTGTTTCACAAACCCGTTGTTTTGTTATGTGATATATTAATATTATACTCATAAAGTTTATAAAATTTACTATATATGAAATTGTGTTGATTTAGAAATTTAGTACAGGTATTTTCGTTCATGAGACATCTCATACATGAAATATGACGTGGCACATAATTTGACGTCACTGTAGAAAGAATGTCAGAGGTACGGAAAGGAACATCTAGAAATATGAAAAATGAGAATAAGAGACACAAATATATATATTTGATACGGTTGAATTCTGTATTTAATAATAACAATGGTTAAATCCATAATATATCTGTTATTCAGCTATCAGACAGGGTATATAATGCGACATTCCCGGCTTAGGATATATATTCCCTTTGGCTGCTGGGATTATGTCTGTTTTGACCTTCACAACTGCCGTTATTCTATAGATATGTTATTAGCTTAAAAGTATAACTTTTATTGTATTGATATACAGACGAACACACAATACTCAAATTCGAATGGATATTGGAGAATATGGACGATGCTGCAAAACGACATTAATGCGATAAATTAATACAAAAAACAAAAGATTGGCCACCACGAACTCTTACAAAACAGCGTGAGTTAGCCCATGTGCTTCGGAAGGGTAACTATCTCCGGTTCCATTAATGGCTCCCGTCGCACAGTTCTTAATTCGAAAGGCATTTCAGGAAGAAACAGTCATCTCAAGATCATAGTGTAAAATCTCCGCGAAATGCAACCTGGTTCACCGGTAAATGTGCAGCATCCAGGAGTCAATTAGTTTTTAAAATGCTGTCATAGAGTTAGGATTAATATGTCCGGGTTGTACTTCAAGTATGTACGTAGACCGTTCTTCATTGTAATATAGAATGAAAACCAAAAAATACCACACTGTAGGAACAATTCATAAATCAGATATCAGGGGGAGATGCCCCTTCCACACAAATGCATGATCGTTCACTTTCCTGGCTTGATAGAGGTACTTCTATTAAAACTGGCGGGTTAGACTAGATTTATGAGCCCAAACCTCCCATCTAAGAGAAATATCTCTTTTTAAAATTCAAATCAGTGTGTTGGAATATTATAGGGCACACATCATCGTCATCTCGTATAAAAGTAACGTGTTGTATCCATTGTTTTAATTTATTATATTAATTAATTAATTCTATTTATTTTTATTAATTAATTCATTCTATTTTATTTTATTTTTTTTTATTTTTTTTTTCATCTTATTTATTTATTTATTTTATTTTATTTTATTTTATTTTATTTTGTTCTATTTTCCTATCACAGTCACGAGATGAGGCAGCAGAGATGAAATATGATGAAGCCAGGAAGTCAGCAAACACGGCAAGGTATTTGACCATCGCTTCAGTCGTCTGTGGAATCGTAATTACAATCTGTGTAACTGCATTGAAAACTACAAACTCTTTTTAACAGTACATTGACAGCAAAACTTCAACAAAGTACATTGGGAATTATAGAAAAATTGAAATTAATGAAAATACCTTAGCATTTTTTTTTTAATATAAGATAAATGATGTACAATCATGTTTCGCTGAAGAAGTCACATATACCTGTAGCTTGTTTTTATTGGTCTCTGTTCGTAAATATATACATTGTTAATTACAGTCAAACCTGTCTAAACCGAACACTGAATAAACCGAAATCCTGTATAAACCGAACTTTTAATAAATCCCAATGTAGGATTTCTTTCTTAATTTTGCCTGTATAAGCCGAACACCTGTCTATTCCAAACACAAAAGTTGTGTTCGGTTTAGACAGAATTCACTGTATATGAACTACTAATATCCGGTGCGTACATATTTTGCTTTTGTTTTCTTTTAATTATTTTATTATTATATATAGCTTCCCTTTTTCTTTTGTGCAGTGTACATACGTAATCATGCTTACTTAACATCTGGGCGAACCTACTATTCAAGACTTTACCTGAATGTAGTTAACTATGTTGGATTAATCTACTTTGATCTCAATTTACGGGTAAACAAACATCAAACGATAATTAGAGAGTTTTTAAGCCTAAACTTTATATTTTGAGCTGAAGATGTACAGTTCAGGGGTAGCTAAAGCCAAAGAACAAACAGCTTACCATAAATTTGATAACATTATTTTAGATATCTACGATTCTATGCAAGGTTAATTTACCAGATGTAAATAATTCGCTTCAGTACTACAGTATATTGTACAATTGTCATAACCATATATAATTATTACTAATTAAAGAATTTTAATATAATGTTCACATTTTGTCATTAACAGTGTTTTTTAATAGTTTACTTGATATTCTGTTACTTAACTTAACGTTCGTAACGTTCGATGAGACAACTTGAAATATTTCTTCTGAAAGGGAGATAATTCACACATTATATCAGCTTTTGTATCTTGTTTTCCTTTTGGTCAAACAGGAGGTATGGTATTTAACGCCAATATTTCAGCTATATCGTGGCGGTCAGTTCTATTGGTGGAAAAAACCAGAGTACCCGGAGAAAACAACCGACCTGTCACAAGTCACTGACAAACTTGATCACATAATGTTGTATCGACTACACCTCGCCTGAGCGGGATTCGAACTCTAAACGTTACTGGTGATGGACACTGATTGCATAGGTAGTCATAAATCCAACTACCATACCACGACTTCTCCACGACCAAGCTGTCATTAATGAGTATGAGTTTCATACTGGTACTGCAAAATTATCGAGCTATGACAATGTATGTTTTAGCTCGGGATACTCAAAGGTTTTGAAATTGAAGACTTTAAGGGACACTTAGGTCAAAAATATGCGACACGTGCGCAGAATAAAACATTTTGATTGGCAAGTTTTCCAGTACAAAAACATTTTCAAAATTCTTATGCTTCAAAATCCTGGCAGGTTTTTGTTTAATGGATAAACATGAACTGGAAACTAATTCATATGATTTCAACAAATACAATACAATGAGTAGAAGGAGTAGTTCATGTTTTCATAGTTTACTTAGTTGTCCCATCGTGACTGCTTAAGCTGGTAATCAGTCATAATTTTCTCTTAACAAAACAGTACTAATTCTAATCAAACTTATTAGTATAATTATATTATAATATGTCAGATATTTTTTGTTGTAAATATTTTTTTTTCTTTCAGTATATGCTTCTTTTTATGTATTTGTTAAGCTTAATTTGTAGTAAAACGTATAAACTAAAACTTGTCATCATTTGATCAGCATGAATATCATCATAGAACATTTATGGGGGGTCTATTTATTGGTTTTGTTTGTTTGTTTGTTTTTTTTTTATTCATTTTTTTCTTTTTCTCCATTTGAACTTTGCTATTTGGATTTTTTGGGGGGCCCTATAAATATCCCATGAAAAATTGCCAAAGGGCGGTAAAGTTCTTTCCCACTTGGGGTTTATATCAAAGGTATTGCCCATGCCTTTAACTGACTTCAATGCCTGGATGGGATTCTGCACCTCAAGCCCACAGCAGGGTGTCAAATATCAACTTTGATATTTGGATTTTTAGGGGGGATCCTATAAATATCCAATGAAAATTTGCCGAAGAACGGCAACGTTTTTTCCAACTTGGGGCTTAGATCAAATGTATTGTACGGACATTTAACTGACTTAAGTGTCTTAGTGGGATTCTGCACCTCAAGCCCACAGCAGGGTGTCAAATATCATTTGTTCAACATTCTGCATCATGAATATCATCATAGGACATTTATGTTCTTGTTTTTGCTTGGTTAATTTGCTTGGGGTTTTATTATGTTTATTTGTTTTATTTTTTTATTTTTTTATTTTTTTATTTTTATTTTTATTCATTTTTTTATTAAAAATTTTTTCTTCTTTTTTGTAGTTTATGTGCTTCCAACCAAAATTAGTAAGAAACATTAAACTGTTATGTTCACCAAAACCTGTTCACGACATCATTTTGATTTAAAAATATGTTTTTCTAATTGGACTATGCAAATCACAACAACCCAAACAGTTTTACCTTTTGTAGCCTTTACAACCACGAATAATTAGTAAAAGTTCATGACGTCACAATGTAAGTTGTTGAAAATAGTCTCACATGTGGAAGAAGATATTGACGATACCAAAGGGGTAATCAGAATCCGTAAATCGCACAAGGACAGACAACACAATGGCAAAAAGTAAAAGGACAAAAAACAATATACAAACCACTACACAGAAAACTAAAGATCGAGTAACACGAACCCCACTAAAAACCGGGAGCGAACTCATGTCTTCTGGAAGTCTAACAATATCATGCTCCACTAGTGGCACCCGTCGTATTACCACATCTTTTCACTGACTGGAGGTTTGGGCCAATAAAACTATATGCACGCCGCCGTGAGAGGGAATGCTTCATTTTGTTGCAAAATGTACCTTTAAAGATTTCCAGCGGCCAATAATAAATGTATTGCTGTAATTGCACATTCAGATTTGATTTGATTTAAACCCCAAGTGGGAAAGAACTTTGCCGTCCTTTGGCAGTTTTTCATATGATATTCATAGGGTCCCCCGCCCCAAAAGTATTACCCGGGTTTTTAAACTGACTTAAGTGCCTGGGTGGGATTCTGCACCTCGAGTTCACAGCAGGGTGTCAAATATCAACTTTGTTATTTGGATTTTGGGGGACCCTATGAATATCCCATGACAAATTCCCAAAGGACGGCAAAGTTCTTTTTCCACTTGGGATTTGAATCAAAGGTATTACCCGGGCCTTTAACTGACGTAAGTGCCATGGGTGGGATTCTGCACCTCAAGCCCACAGCAGTATGTCAAATATCAACTTTGATATTTGGATTTTTAGGGGGGACCCTATGAATATCCCATGAAAAATTGCCAAAGAACGGTAAAGTTCTTTCCCATTTGGAGTTTAAGTGAAAGGTATTGCCCGGTCCTTCAACTGACTTAAGTGCCTGGGTGGTATTCTACACCTCAAGCCCACAACAGGGTGTCAAATATCAACTTTGTTATTTATATTTTTTTGGTGGGATCCTATAAATATCCCATGAAAAATTGCCAAAGGACGCCAAAGTTCTTTCCCATTTGGGATTTAAATGAAAGGTATTTCCCGGGCCTTCAACTGACTTAAGTGCCTGGGTGGAATTCTGCACCTCAAGCCCACAGCAGGTTTTCACATATCTACTTTGATATTTGGATTTTTTTCTTTTTTTGGGGGAAAACCCTATATATATCCCATGAAAAAATGCCAAGGGACGGAACAGTTCTTCCCCACTCGGGATTTAGATCAAAGGTATAGCACGGACTTTCAACTGACTTAAGTGCCTGGGTGGGATTTTGCACCTCAAGCACACAGCAGGGTGTCAAATATCGACTTTGTTATTTGGATTTTGGGCGGAACCTGTAAATATTCCATGAAAAATTGCCAAAGAACGGCAAAGTTCTTTCCCAGTTGGGATTTAAATCAAAGGTATTGCCCGAGCCTTTAACTGACTTAAGTGCCTTTGTGGGATTCTCCACCTCAAGCCAACAGCAGGTTGTCAAATATCAACTTTGATATTTGGATTTTTTTGGGGGGGTATCCTATAAATATCCCTTGAAAAACTGCCAAAGGACGGCAAAGTTCTTTCCCACTTAGGGCTTAGATCAAGGTATTACCCGAGCTTTCAACTGACTTATGTGCCTGGGTGGGATTCTGCACCTTAAGCCCACAGCAGGGTGTCAAATATCAACTTTGATAGTTGGATTTGGGGGGAAGCCTATAAATATCCCATGAAAAATTGACAAAATTCTTTCCCACTAGGGGTTTAATTCAAAGGTATTTCCCGAGCCTTTAACTGACTTAAGTGCTCACTTGCGGTTTAAATCAAATGTATTGCCCAGGCCTTAAATGACTTGATGCTAAAGTCTTGCAGCGAAATGTCATGCTCTGGGACATTCCGTGCTCTAAAAATAGCAATGTCATTCCTGGACTTTTAGTGTTTATAGGTCATGCATCAAAACCTCCGTAAAGGATTCAAATACAACTACATGCAACCAAATTTGGGCTTAATATAATTCTTATATATTTAACTTATATTAATTATTCCATTCCATTCAGTATTATTCACAATACAACAAAGTGAAAGGACATTTATTCTTTAAAAGGGACTACTTTTGTACTAAGCTCTGATTGGTGAATTAAATTAGTGATTTGGCACCTTTAGATATACAATTTAAAAATAACTAGATAAACAAAATACTTTTTATTAAATAAATGTGACACGCACATACAGGGTTTATATTTTGTTTATTCTTATAAAACGTATTGCTATATTTTTATAATGTTATATATTCACTTTTTTGTTTATTTATGAGACGTCTTCGTGTGAACGGGCAATCTCGGAACTTTATTTTGTTTGATATAACGCTGGCAAATCCAAATTATATACCGGTTTGCATGAAATTAAATTATTCGTTTGCTCTGTGTTTATCTAAAGTTGGCCGACTGTTTTGTACGTTCGCCATCCCAAAATATATTTGTGTCTTCGTTATTTATCCCACTAAAGAGAAGAAATAATTTATGTTCTGTTGAACATGGGAAATAGAACATAAAATGTATTGTCTTTTACTTATATGAGTGTCTGTGTGAGATTCTGCACCTTAGATCCACAGTAGGGTGTCAAATGTCAATTGTGTATTGTGGAGGGGTGGGGGATCCAGAAATATTTCCTACATGCCCAGATGTCGATTCCATGTGTTGAATGTGCAATCACAGAAATATATTTATTATTGGTCGCTAAAAATCTTTTAAAGTACATTTTGCTCCTATTTATTTTTTTTTTTTTTTTTTTGAGACATATCGTCTTATTGGTCGCTAGCTTAGTGGTCACTAGAAATTGGTCGCTAGCTTGAGCCTGGTGGCTTTCACCGTTCTTTACGATATGAGCAACACGACGAGTGTCTTATAAGAAACGACATAGCTATAAAACAGATGTATTTTGATGAATCAGTTCTAGATTATTAAAAGCTAAGAAGGAACAAAATCCATTAGAAAAATCATAGAAAGAGGCAAAATCGATACCACTAACACACAAATATATGACCTCTAACACACAAATATATGACCTCTAACACACAAATATATGACCTCTAACACACAAATATATGACCTCTAACACACAAATATATGACCTCTAACACACAAATATATGACCTCTAACACACAAATATATGACCTCTAACACACAAATATATGACCTCTAACACACAAATATATGACCTCTAACACACAAATATATGACCTCTAACACACAAATATATGACCTCTAACACACAAATATATGACCTCTAACACACAAATATATGACCTCTAACACACAAATATATGACCTCTAACACACAAATATATGACCTCTAACACACAAATATATGACCTCTAACACACAAATATATGACCTCTAACACACAAATATATGACCTCTCGTCTTCCTGGCTTGGTACAGGCTTGGTAGCGATACCTCTAACACACATATACATGACCTCTCATCTTCCTGGCTTGGTACACGCTTGGTAGCGATACCTCTAACACAAATACATGACCTCTCACCTTCCTGGCTTGGTACAGACTTGGTAACGATACCTCTAATACAAATACATGACCTCTCATCTTCCTGGCTTGGTACAGACTTGGTAACAATACCTCTAACACACAAATACATGACCTCTCGTCTTCCTGGCTTGGTACAGGCTTGGTAGCGATACCTCTAACACACATATACATGACCTCTCATCTTCCAGGCTTGGTACACGCTTGGTAGCGATACCTCTAACACAAATACATGACCTCTCACCTTCCTGGCTTGGTACAGACTTGGTAACGATACCTCTAATACAAATACATGACCTCTCACCTTCCTGGTTTGGTACAGGCTTGGTAACGATACCTCTAATACAAATACATGACCTCTCATCTTCCTGGCTTGGTACAGACTTGGTAACAATACCTCTAACACACAAATACATGACCTCTCGTCTTCCTGGCTTGGTACAGACTTGATAACGATACCTCTGACACACATATACATGACCTCTCATCTTCCTAGCTTGGAACAGGCATTCCATTAACAATAATGCGTGTGGGTTAAACTACAGGCTTAGTACAGGCTTGGTAACGATACCTCAAACACACAAAGACATGACAGCTCACCTTCCTGGCTTGGTACAGGCTTGGTAGCGATACCTTTAACACACAAATACATGGCCGCTCACCTTCCTGGCTTGGTACAGGCACTTCAATACAAATTTGACAGGTTAAACTATTTTATGGGTCCACATCTCACCTATTACTGTAATGTCATGCCAGTGCTCTCTACATTTGACTAATATACGTTTAAGCGATGGTATACAACAGGGCGAACAGCGTTATTACAAAGAACGCTATATTCTTGAACATTATACATATAAATACAGATTAATCCATGGGCATTTCCATATTGGCCTGGTTATCATCCCGAGACCCCCATATTGAACCGAGACGGAGTCGAGGTCCAATATCGGTCGAGGGAAGATAACCAGGCCAATATGGAAATGCCCATGTATTAAACTATTTATTACATACTTCCAACATCTAGAAAAGACACCCATATTGGCCTGAGACGAAGTCGAGGCCCATATTGGCCCGGGCAATATGGGCCTCGATATGGAAATGATATTGTAGGAATCCAATAACCGGTTATTTTCAAGGGGTGTGAAAATATGAATAGCTTACTTCCGGTCATATTGGTCATACAAAAATGCCTTTATTTTAACTAAGTATGTAATAAATACATTTAATCTTGGTGACACAGAGATTGTCATATGTATAATATTAGTTCTATTAAATAGAGCCGATACCATCAACCAGTATTTGAATATTCAAGGACATTGTAAGACATAATAGTGAAAACAATACTCAATTTGGACCAACATGTAATCGCCAATACCATTTTCGTCATCTGTTTGCAATTAACTGACAGAATACATGCAGATGAACATATAGTACCCAAGGTAGATGAGATACATAAACGCCACGTGCGCACTAAATTAGATATCTAATTTGTTATTATTATCACAGGGTCGATAACTCTAGCTACTGGTGAACTATTAGTCCCCGAGGGTATTATTGGTCCAGTAGTCAGTGTTTCTATCACAGGGTCGATAACTCTAGCTACTGGTGGACTATTATCCCCGAGGGTATCATCGGTCCAGTAGTCAGTGTTTCTATCACTGGGTCGATAACTCTAGCTACTGGTGGACTATTAGACCCCGAGGGTATCATCGGTCCAGTAGTCAGTGTTTCTATCACAGGGTCGATAACTCTAGCTACTGGTGGACTATTAGACACCGAGGGTATCATCGGTCCAGTAGTCAGTGTTTCTATCACAGGGTCGATAACTCTAGCTACTGGTGAACTATTAGACCCCGAGGGTATCATCGGTCCAGTAGTCAGTGTTTCTATCACAGGGTCGATAACTCTAGCTACTGGTGGACTATTAGACCCCGAGGGTATCATCGGTCCAATAGTTAGTGTTTCTATCACAGGGTCGATAATTCTAGCTACTGGTGGACTATTATTCCTCGTGGGTATCATCGGTCAAGTAGTCAGTGTTTCTATCACTGGGTCGATAACTCTAGCTACTGGTGGACTATTAGTCCCCGAGGGTATTATCGGTCCAGTAGCAGTGTTTATATCACAGTGTCGATAACTCTAGCTACTGGTGGACTATTAGTCCCCGAGGGTATTATCGGTCCAGTAGTCAGTGTTTCTATCACAGGGTCGATAACTCTAGCTACTGGAGGACTATTATCCCCGAGGGTATCATCGGTCCAGTAGTCAGTGTTTCTATCACAGGGTCGATAACTCTAGCTACTGGTGGACCATTAGACCCCGAGGGTATCATCGGTCCAGTAGTCAGTGTTTCTATCACAGGGTCGATAACTCTAGCTACTGGTGGACTATTATTCCCCGAGGGTATCATCGGTCAAGTAGTCAGTGTTTCTATCACTGGGTTGATAACTCTAGCTACTGGTGGACTATTAGTCCCCGAGGGTATTATCGGTCCAGTAGCAGTGTTTCTATCACAGGGTCGATAACTCTAGCTACTGGTGGACTATTAGTCCCAGAGGGTATTATCGGTCCAGTAGTCAGTGTTTCTATCACAGGGTCGATAACTCTAGCTACTGGTGGACTATTATCCCCGAGGGTATCATCGGTCCAGTAGTCAGTGTTTCTATCACAGGGTCGATAACTCTAGCTACTGGTGGACTATTAGACCCCGAGGGTATCATCGGTCCAGTAGTCAGTGTTTCTATCACAGGGTCGATAACTCTAGCTACTGGTGGACTATTAGACCCCGAGGGTATCATCGGTCCAATAGTTAGGGCATCTATCACAGGATCGATAACTCTAGCTACTGGTGGACTATTAGACCCCGAGGGTATCATCAGTCCAGTATTCAGTGTTTCTATCACAGGGTCAATAACTCTAGCTACTGGTGGACTATTAGACCCCGAAGGTATCATCGGTCCAGTAGTCAGTGTTTCTATCACAGGGTCGATAACTCTAGCTACTGGTGGAATATTAGACCCCGAGGGTATCATCGGTCCAGTAGTCAGTGTTTCTATCACAGGGTCGATAACTCTAGCTACTGGTGGATCATTAGACCCCGAGGGTATCATCGGTCCAGTAGTCAGTGTTTCTATCACAGGGTCGATAACTCTAGCTACTGGTGGATTATTAGACACCGAGGTCCAGTAGTCAGTGTTTCGGTATTGACGTGGTTTATTAAATAAACATCTATTATTGAAATTTACATCCTAAATGATGGAATTGTTATTGAAACTAAGGGTTCTCCTACCACAGATATAGGTGACGCTGATTTTAGATATTAAAACTCAGGGTTCTCCTACCACAGACATAGGTGACGCTGATTTTAGATATTAAAACTAAGGGTTCTCCTACCACAGACATAGGTGACGCTGATTTTAGATATTAAAACTAAGGGTTATCCTACCACAGACATACGTCACGCTGATTTTAGATATTAAAACTAAGGGTTCTCCTACCACAGACATAGGTGACGCTGATATTAGATATTAAAACTAAGGGTTCGCCTACCACAGAAAAAGGTGACGCTGATTTTGGATATTAAAACTAAGGGTTCTCCTACCACAGACATAGTGACGCTGATTTTAGATATTAAAACTAAGGGTTCTCCTACCACAGACGTAGGTGACGCTGATTTTAGATATTAAAACTAAGGGTTCTCCTACCACAGACATAGGTGACGCTGATTTTAGTTAATAAAACTAAGGGTTCTCCTACCACAGACATAGGTGACGCTGATTTTAGATATTAAAACTAAGGGTTCTCCTACCACAGACATAGGTGACGCTGATTTTAGATATTAAAACTAAGGGTTCTCCTACCACAGACATAGGTGACGCTGATTTTAGATATTAAAACTAAGGGTTCTCCTACCACAGACATAGGTGACGCTGATTTTAGTTAATAAAACTAAGGGTTCTCCTACCACAGACATAGGTGACGCTGATTTTAGATATTAAAACTAAGGGTTCTCCTACCACAGACATAGGTGACGCTGATTTTAGTTAATAAAACTAAGGGTTCTCCTACCACAGACTTAGGTGACCCTGATTTTAGTTAATAAAACTAAGGGTTCTCCTACCACAGACATAGGTGACGCTGATTTTAGATATTAAAACTAAGGGTTCTCCTACCACAGACATAGGTGACGCTGATTTTAGTTAATAAAACTAAGGGTTCTCCTACCACAGACATAGTGACGCTGATTTTAAATATTAAAACTAAGGGTTCTCCTACCACAGACATAGGTGACGCTGATTTTAGTTAATAAAATTAAGGGTTCTCCTACCACAGACATAGTGACGCTGATTTTAGATATTAAAACTAAGGGTTCTCCTACCACAGACATAGGTGACGCTGATTTTAGTTAATAAAACTAAGGGTTCTCCTACCACAGACATAGGTGACGCTGATCTTAGATATTAAAACTAAGGGTTCTCCTACCACATACATAGGTGACGCTGATTTTAGATATTAAAACTAAGGGTTCTCCTACCACAGACATGACGCTGATTTTAGATATTAAAACTAAGGGTTCTCCTACCACAGACATAGATGACGCTGATTTTAGATATTAAAACTAAGGGTTCTCCTACCACAGACATAGATGACGCTGATTTTAGATATTAAAACTCAGGGTTCTCCTACCACAGACATAGGTGACACTGATTTTAGATATTAAAACTAAGGGTTCTCCTACCACATACATAGGTGACGCTGACTTTAGATATTAAAACTAAGGGTTCTCCTACCACATACATAGGTGACGCTGATTTTAGATATTAAAACTAAGGGTTCTCCTACCACAGACCTAGGTGACGCTGATTTTAAATATTAAAACTAAGGGTTCTCCTACCACAGACATAGGTGACGCTGATTTTAGATATTAAAACTAAGGGTTCTCCTACCACAGACATAGGTGACGCTGATTTTAGATATTAAAACTAAGGGTTCTCCTACCACAGACATAGGTGACGCTGATCTTAGATATTAAAACTAAGGGTTCTCCTACCACAGACATAGGTGACGCTGATTTTAGATATTAAAACTAAGGGTTCTCCTACCACATACATAGGTGACGCTGATTTTAGATATTAAAACTAAGGGTTCTCCTACCACAGACATAGGTGACGCTGATTTTAGATATTAAAACTAAGGGTTCTCCTACCACAGACATGACGCTGATTTTAGATATTAAAACTAAGGGTTCTCCTACCACAGATATAGGTGACGCTGATTTTAGATATTAAAACTAAGGGTTCTCCTACCACAGATATAGGTGACGCTGATTTTAGATATTAAAACTAAGGGTTCTCCTACCACAGACATAGGTGACGCTGATTTTAGATATTAAAACTAAGGGTTCTCCTACCACAGATATAGGTGACGCTGATTTTAGATATTAAAACTAAGGGTTCTCCTACCACAGACATAGGTGACGCTGATTTTAGATATTAAAACTAAGGGTTCTCCTACCACAGATATAGGTGACGCTGATTTTAGATATTAAAACTAAGGGTTCTCCTACCACAGACATAGGTGACGCTGATTTTAGATATTAAAACTAAGGGTTCTCCTACCACAGACATGACGCTGATTTTAGATATTAAAACTAAGGGTTCTCCTACCACAGATATAGGTGACGCTGATTTTAGATATTAAAACTAAGGGTTCTCCTACCACAGATATAGGTGACGCTGATTTTAGATATTAAAACTAAGGGTTCTCCTACCACAGACATAGGTGACGCTGATTTTAGATATTAAAACTAAGGGTTCTCCTACCACAGATATAGGTGACGCTGATTTTAGATATTAAAACTAAGGGTTCTCCTACCACAGACATAGGTGACGCTGATTTTAGATATTAAAACTAAGGGTTCTCCTACCACAGATATAGGTGACGCTGATTTTAGATATTAAAACTAAGGGTTCTCCTACCACAGACATAGGTGACGCTGATTTTAGATATTAAAACTAAGGGTTCTCCTACCACAGATATAGGTGACGCTGATTTTAGATATTAAAACTAAGGGTTCTCCTACCACAGACATAGGTGACGCTGATTTTAGATATTAAAACTAAGTGTTCTCCTACCACATACATAGGTGACACTGATTTTAGATATTAAAACTAAGGGTTCTCCTACCACAGATATAGGTGACGCTGATTTTAGATATTAAAACTAAGGGTTCTCCTACCACAGACATAGGTGACGTTGATCTTAGATATTAAAACTAAGGGTTCTCCTACCACAGACATAGGTGACGCTGATTTTAGATATTAAAACTAAGGGTTCTCCTACCACAGACATAGGTGACGCTGATTTTAGATATTAAAACTAAGGGTTCTCCTACCACAGACATAGGTGACGCTGATTTTAGATATCCTATTTGGTTTACTTGCTCCCAAAGACTTTTAATTTATTTAACTTTCCAATCAATTGATTTAAAGTGTATCTGATGAAGGTTGTTCCAGAAATGGGTCGTGTGCACTAAATTATAAATCTACGGGTTTTTTGTATTTTAAACACTAGGAAAGAACAATAAAAAACAAAATAAACACTGTTAAAAAATGTACTCGTTCTACACGCGCCAACACCAGAGTGACACCTCGTACACTATTCACATCATGTATAAAAATGTAAGTATGTATTTAAATATAGTAACCAATCACATATCAGAGTAACGAAACGAACATCGTTTTCACTAAATGTTAATAGAAGATCAGCTGTTCAGAATAGTTATCTTTAACTAGTTATTTTACACCATTCCGTCTTTAAATTCCATCATCTAGTCACCGTGTACCTCTCCGCCAGTATCTTTCCATATTGTCCCCATTTTTGTAGCTTTCACATAACCATCTGCGTCTACTATAACACTCTCGTTTATCTTCCTATGATAATTTTCACAGATAATCCCATCTTCGGAAATAATGGAGATGTAGACAGTATCAGAGTCCTGTTGAAACGGAAGGAACGATTTAGGAGCTATTTTTGTATATCCACTCTTGTCAACTTTATCCCATTCAAATTTAATATCCACGCCTGGGGTAATATTTCCAACTGTGCCTTTAGCGGATGTGCTTTTAATATACCACTGATCACCACCAACGTGGGCCCATATATCTTTGTCATACGCATTAGCAACGTGTGTGACCTTTGAATAAAATGATCCCATTTGTACCTTGAAATAGAGATAGAAAACAAACCATCATGGAATCAAATATAGTAAAAACACAGATATCAAATTTAGTGCGCACGTCTCGTTTCTGGAATAACATTCATCAGGTGACGCTCAGTTTCAAAAGATTAGAAGGCCAAATGTGCATGGGAGCATGAAAACCAAAGGTTAGACAAAGTCTGCTAAGGTCTATAAGATATAGCTATTTCATACGACCGCGGATATTGATAATACATGTACGATAGCAAATGAAGATGGCAATATTAATATTTACATTCCCTCCGAAAGGAGTGTCCGCTAGTTCTGCAGAGCAAATCAGACATACAATTCGTCCTTATGACGTGTTAGAGTTATGGTTATGATATTTAAAGCCACTTTCAACAACAGTTCAGGTATATTGTGGTGGTGGTCATTTTTATTTGTGGAGGAAACCGGAGTACCCGGAGAAAACCACTAACAAACTTTATTGCATAATGTTGTATCGAATACACCTCGTCCGAGTGGGATTCGAACTCAGTTGCATGTTATGAAATCACAATTCTTTGCAATGGAAAATTCAATATGCTGAGTAAGATGGCTGCCAAATTAATAGAGCAAATTCATGAAAATTGTGTGCAACTCATTATCTTGTAATGGCTACCAAAAAGATATATATTTTCAATATTCTTAAAAGTCAGATACGATCAACGAAATAGAGAACCATGTAGCGTTCTCAGTTATATTCTCTATATATTCTCTGGGGTGTGACGTAAGATGAAAGTCTATGAGAAACAGGGGCTGCTTATTCTTCGCAAGCATCTGGGTTCACTTCTGGTTCTGGGGTGATGTAGTGTTGCACATTTTTTTAGTTTTCTGTGTTGTGTTTTTTTACGTGTTTGAAATATTGACGATACGGTAAAACGCGAGAGTTCCGGGTAAAAAGTTCGGGAATTTTTTGGCGCAAAATTTAATTTTACCCGGAACTCTCGCGTTTTACCGTATCGTCAATATTTCAAATGACCAGCAGATGTCGCTAATATCACACTTCCGTAGCTTTAATTCGAGTTTTCAAAAATGTCGTCTGAAAATCGGAAATCACGAGTGGAAAATGTTCCATGGAAAGTTGTCAGCGGCTGTAAATAAATATTGATGTGTGTTTTCAGGGAGAATAATATATACAGAGAAGGAATAAGCCAATTTCCAGACAGGTAGGCCTTTTTTATTCACTAAATTTAAGATGAATGCACAACGGGTACCCAAATGTAAACAAAGAAGAGTGACTTACCTTCTCTCTTATAATATTATGTCAGAAACCCGGCATGGATAGAAACTACTGTTTGATTGTATTTATTGTATATATGTCATACAGTGATACATAGAAAGTTGCAAAATGTTGTTTATATGAAAAAAAATATATGTTAAAAAAAAAAAAAAGGGGGGGCAACATCTAAAAAAAAAGAATAAAAAGGGGGCTTCATAGGGTCCTGTCCACACGTACCTGTGTGCTGAATAAGATGGATGTCAACAGGGGTGGATCCAGGGGGTGCACCCTAAAATTAGAAAAAATATGATTTTTTGGCGTAAAATCGTGATTTTTCACACGAAATACCCCAAAAATGTTCGTGCCTCCCTCCGCTCGGCGCAATTTTTTTAAGTCCGCCCCCCCCCCCCTAACTTGAAATCCTGGATCCGCCCCTGGTCAAGGATGTTTTTTCATAACTTGCAATCAGAGGAAATAAATCTTACAGTCGTCTCAAGAATGCGACAACAATAATATACACATGTATATATAGATGTGACGAGGTTGGTCAATATATTTTATTTATTGATACACACTCGAGGATACACGCTTACACACGTAGAAATTTTTAATATTTACATATTCATGTGCTTATGATATTATTCGTTACAAAGAATAGTCCAGTGGAATAGTGACTATTATTTGTTGACACCATTAAAGTAAAACAATATTCAGTAACAGACAAAAAATGTGACGGGGTAAAACCAGTTTATAGATTCAAACCACAGGCACTTGGGTCCAGGATATTTTTTTTTTCAATTTTTTCAATAAGATGTGCATCTACAACGTATATGAACCCGTTTTACATGCTTCGTTGTGAAATAAATGCCTTTATGAACTATGCCCCATTTTCCTAATACATGTACAAAATGTATATATATCTCTTGATATTAGGAAAATGGGGCATAGTTCATAAAGGCGTTTATTTCACAACGAAGCATGTCAAACGGGTTCATATACGTTGTAGATGCACATTTTATTGATAAAATTGAAGAAAAAAATATCCTGGACCCAAGTGCCTGTGGTTCAAAAATACGACGTGTAAATATAGTTTTTAAAAATGACTGTTTGAAATAGTGAATTCAGTAAACATTCGTAAAAAGAAATACTTTACCTTTCAAATCAGATGTCTTCAAGTGTATGTGTAGACACACAGCTATCAGATGTTATCTTGACGGTTTTCGATAAAACAAACAGCGTGTAATATGTTGACTATATATATATACATGTATGTTGACTATATATATATACATGTATGTTGACTATATATATATACATGTATGTTGACTATATATATATACATGTATGTTGACTCTCCTCACTCGTAAATAATTGAACGTTGATTACAGGTAAATAGCTTAAACACGGCTGGTAATCGCCACAAGCAGAACAGTTGGTTCTGCAAAGAAATTCGTGAGGATAACTTCCGGTTTTGGTGGAGGAGAGTTCACGAAGACGCTTCGCAAGGTATGTACATGTCAAAAATTGAAATTTTCTTTTTTACTGCTCGAATATTGCAAAATCAGAGAATGCTATGCTGTGGCGAATGCTTTCACGATTAGAAACATGTATAGTTTATTCTTGTACATGAAGGGTAACTCTCGCAAAATCAATCGTCCCACGAAAAACATGACGAAAATTGTGACACTCTTACATTTCTAAGTTGTTCTTGACAAAGATGCAAGTTAAATTTTCAATATTTTTTCATCATGGGAGTCTAAATGTAATCGGGGATAAATTCCGATTCGTCAGAAGTAAATTGAAGTCTAGATAAATCTATAAACTGTCAATTTTCTCGTTTTCCTGCTTGAGGAGATCGGTTCTGATAGAGCACATTGCGAATGCATGAGGAGATTTGCTAGTTTTGGTACGACACATGTAATCCACTGTATAATCACAAATTTTGCATGTCTGTCTGGTAATGAATTCACGAACTGATACCCTTCTTCCCGTCGGGTTTTTAAAAGTATAAAAGTAATATTTCATTGTTCATGGGCTGTCCACATAGAAAGAAACATTTCATTTAAGGAATCAATTCATAATTGTAAATGCGGTTTCCCGTGATTTAACTTGTCATTATTGATCATTTGTTGTTTGTGACAACTTCCATTGTGTATTTGATACACAAGATTAACTTCCCTTACATCTGTACATTGGAAACAATTGAAAAGGCACTGTAAGATAATTTTATAATCAAGAATAATTAACCTAATGTGAATCATATCTTTATAATTTCTAATACAAATGATACACTCTAAATTAAATATCATACAGTTGAGAATAATATGAATTTGTGGTTTGTTTTTCTATTATGTAGTGTGTTATGTGTACACACTTGTAAATAAAAAAGATCTCTGTTAGTAGTGGTTACCAGGGGCGGATCCAGGATTTCAAGTTAGGAGGGGGCGCATTTAAAAAAAATTGCGCCGAGCAGAGAGAGGCGCGAAAATTTTTGGGGTATTTCGTGTGAAAAATCACGATTTTACGCCAAAAAATCATATTTTTCCAATTTTAGGGGGGGCGCGCGAAATTTCTGGGGTATTTCATGTGAAAAATCACGATTTTACGCCAAAAAAAATCATATTTTTTCCAATTTTAGGGGGGGCGCGCGCCGGGTGCCCCCCCCCCCCCCCCCACCTGAATCCGCCCCTGGTTACAAGATGTAAAGCGCTTTACCGATTTTAAGGATATGTCCACAGTTTAATTGATATCTTGTGTTTAATTTATTCATGACTATTAGCACTAAGTGAATGTTTATTTACGTTAGTCCTATGTATGTGCTGAAATCATGTAATATTATAACTTGTATATTGTAGATGTAGATGTTTGAAAGGATATAAATATTTTGAAATTGAAAGAGACTTTTTTTAATAAACTTGGTGTCCTGATTGATGGGGATTTTAAATTTGGTGTACTGCTACTTGTTTTTGTTCGTTTCCTTGGCGGTGATACAGGCAATCTATATCGAAATGGTTTTTTTTAAAGAGTCAATGTCAGTCCCCTTTTCCTCTTTCCCTTGAATCCTGGCATCTCCTGAAAGTGGACAGAGAATAGTTTATTTTGATTAGAGTATTTATCAGTTTTGTGTTTAAAAGTGTCAATTTATCAATTTTGCAGAAAACAATTAACAAAACTAGCAAATCTCCTCATGCATTCGCAATGTGCTCTATCAGAACCGATCTCCTCAAGCAGGAAAACGAGAAAATGACAGTTTGTAAATTTATCTAGACTTCAATTTACTTCTGACGAATCGGAATTTATCCCCGATTACATTTAGACTCCCATGATGAAAAAATATTGAAAATTTAACTTGCATCTTTGTCAAGAACAACTTAGAAATGTAAGAGTGTCACAATTTTCGTCATGTTTTTCGTGGGACGATTGATTTTGCGAGAGTTACCCTTCATGTACAAGAATAAACTATACATGTTTCTAATCGAGAAAGCATTCGCCACAGCATAGCATTCTCTGATTTTGCAATTTTCAAGCAGTAAAAAAGAAAATTTCAATTTTTGACATGTACATACCTTACGAAGCGTCTACGTGAACTCTCCTCCACCAAAACCGGAAGTTATCCTCACGAATTTCTTTGCAGAACCAATTGTTCTGCTTGTGCCGATTACCAGCCGTGTTAAAATAATACATGTATTTGATGTACACGCTTTCGTCAGAATTCCTTTTTTTTATTTGCAAAATACAAATACAAAATTCGCATATTACTGGTATTTAACTTAAAATATACATGTGTTTGTACACGCTTTCGTCATAATTCCAACCGCCTCGGTGGTGTAATGGTTAGCGTGCTCGCCTCGAGTGTGGTAGATCGTGGGTTCGAGCCCCGGTCGGGTCAAACCAAAGACTAAAAAATTGGTATTTTTTGCTTCTCCGCTAAGCACGCAGCATTAAGGAAAAAGAGCAAAGACTGGTTGACTCGGAATTAGGATAATGTGTCCGAGTGGAGCGACATTTCTACCCGCGGAGTGTTGTTTCAGTGAGCTAGCCCTATAAAAATCCAACTCAGCGTGTTGGTTTAGTACAAAGCAGACCTCATCATCATCTCGCCGACTCGCCGTGATATGGCTGAAACAATCACTCACTTACTCACTGTTAGAATTCCTTTTTTTTTAATTTGCAAAATACAAATACAAAATTCGCATATTTCATACTCAAACTCATTTGCAACAAATGCCAAAGGCTTAAGTAAACAATAAGAAATGAGTCTACATAATGATTTTAAGTCATGTTATTATTATTTCAAAAATAATATCAATTGCTCTCATGCATATAGGCAACCTTGTCCCATTTTGGCTATCTTGTACATGTATATGGGTTTTGATATTCTTGCTCCCAAGGATATTTATATTATATTGCCTATCTTGTACTAACTCGAATAATTCAAGCCCTTTCCGTCTCCGATTCTCTCCGCCTTCTGTGGGCTTGAAGGCAGCCAATGATAAAAATGCGTCAGCTGTTCCCTGTCACAAGTTACTGACCAACTTTATCACATGAGTGGGATTCGAACTCACAGCGTTAGTGGTGATAGGCACTGATTGCATAGGTAGTTATTAATTCAACTACCATACGATCACGACCACGACGGACCGTCTGGCGCATGGTGTGTTGTTGTAACTTGTTTTTTATATGTAAAGAACATGACATTTTATACACTCGAGCACTCTTTAGAATTATTGTCCAAGTTGTGAATTTGATTCGTCACGCACCACCAGGAGTCGCCTCTATCGTAAAATCTTACCTGCAATGAAGAAAAGTTTCCTTTTTTCTAAATCGAACTTCAAACATTAGCGGTGATAGACACTGATAACATAGATAGATAATTCCAACTACCAAACGATCACATAAACGACAGCCAAAATTTGTGTACTTTTGTGCTTCCCCCCCCCCCCCCTCTCCCCTTTACGTTGTTAATCACTGATCTCTATTTAAAACAACGTACATGTATGTATGTGGTGGATGTTATGTGTTTAAAGGCAATTTTTAACAATATATCAGTTAAAATTCCATTTTCAACAATATTTCAGTTATTTCTTGGCGATTAGTTTGAATGTTAGAGGAATACTATAAAAATGACCATAAAAACCAATAACTTAGCCTAACCCAAAAATAGGTAGTAACTGAGCCTTCTACTCTGTACTCAATAGACAATGTGCACATTTATGGCTTTTGATTCTAAAATATACATTTGAGTTATTCCCCCTTTCATGTTCAATGAACATAACATGTATTTTCAAATATCTACAAATAATGAGAAAATTACCCAATGTACTAAAAAATCTGTTGTTCTTTCCATTGCTCTTGTTAGATCGGGTACAAGTTTGCCCGTAGTAAGGGAAATTACTCTTAAAAAAACGTATAATTTTATAATTAAATCAGAAATGTGCAAAAGGTATATTGACGGACACAGAAAAATCAAGACTTAAGATACTCACGGTATATCCTAAATGAATAAAAAGGGGCCGTCGTGGTCGTGATCATATGGTAGTTGGATTTACAACTACCTATCCAATCACTGTCTATCACCACTAAAGTTGTGAGTTCAAACCCCGATCACGGCGAGATGTACTCGATACCATGGCCGTAGCGCAATGGAGGCAAATGAGGCAAATGCCTCACTTTTGAAACGGCAAGTATAACCTTTGAAAACAAATGAAATCTTCTTTTTTTTTCTTCAAAATTTGTCTAATTTCACCCATAAATCCATTGCTATAATATCACGGATTATAAATTCATTGGACATAATATTCGATTAACAGTCGTTAGACAGTGACAGTGTTATTCGGCAGCTGTATATCATAAATTCAGATGAAAAACCATGAGAATATCCGAAGTTGCTCCGGGGAAAAAACATTGCCCAGACAGAGAGAGGGTGTTAAAAAAAATGACAGTTCTGGTCACAGACGGGTAGGGAAGTTTTGTTTGGGCAATGAATAAATAGATTCATCTATTATACACTGTGTATATATGCTAACTTTTTTTTATCGCGAACTCGCTAGTAATCTCGTAATGATAATTGCTCGTCATTTATTGTTCTATGATCTATATAATACAGAAAATGTTATGAATGAAATAACACATTTACCAGATTCCTAGAAAAAATATGTCTAGAAAATCCAACTAACTGACAATATGTAGAATAACGCTCAAACAGGTCTGAGGAGGTACAATATGTAGAATAACACTCAAACAGGTCTGAGGAGGTACAATATGTAGAATAACGCTCAAACAAGTCTGAGGAGGTACAATATGTAGAATAACGCTCAAACAGGTCTGAGGAGGTACAATATGTAGTAAACAGTTATATTTCTGATCTTTAAAGGGCATTTTCAATTTAGAATTTAGTCTAGAAATTTACAAAAAGGCTTCAGCTTTCGGGGGCAGCCCCCGGACCCCCTTTAACTAATGGGGGCAGTGCCCCCAAACCACCGCTGGGGGGAACATCCCCCCAGATCCCCTTTTGCCTTACTTTATTCAGTCCCGGCCTACGGCCGTGGATACAACATTATGAGATAAAGTTTGTCAGTGACATGCGACAGGTCGGTGGTTTTCTCCGGGTACCCCGGTTTGCTCCAACAATAAAACTGACAGCCACGATATAACTGAAATATTGATGAAAGTGGCATTAAACCAATAAACCAATAAACCAATAAACCAAACCAAACCTAAATGAATAAAATATATGTCCTTACCTGTAATGATTGAATCGATCTTACATGAAAATAATACGTTACCAATCTGATTGTAAAGGAGAATCCACTGAGAAATGCTTTATTGATTCCTAGGGCCTCCAAGCGAAATTTTTCAAGACGGAATAAGACTGCTTTGGAACTCCGGGGACAGTCCTAGACTTCTCTCAAAATTGAGGATTTGCTGTCTAATAAAACCACTGGTAAACTTTCATAAACACGGCTGATAATCGGCACAAGCAGAACAGTCGATTCTGCAAAGAAATTCGTGAGGATAACTTCCGGTTTTGGTGGAGGAGAGTTCACGAAGACGCTTCGCAAGGTATGTACATGTCAAAAATTGAAATTTGCTTTTTTACTGCTCGAATATTGCAAAATCAGAGAATGCTATGCTGTGGCGAATGCTTTCACGATTAGAAACATGTATAGTTTATTGTTGTATATGAACTGTAACTCTCGCAAAATCAATCGTCCCACGAAAATCATGACGGAAATTGTGACACTCTTACAATTCTAAGTTGTTCTTGACAAAGATGCAAGTTAAATTTTCAATATTTTTTTCATCGTGGGAGTCTAAATGTAATCGGGGATAAATTCCGATTCGTCAGAAGTAAATTGAAATCTAGATAAATCTACAAACTGTCAATTTCCTCGTTTTCCTGCTTGAGGAGATCGGTTCTGATAGAGCACATTGCGAATGCATGAGGAGATTTGCTAGTTTTGTTAATTGTTTTCTGCAAAATTGATAAATTGACACTTTTAAACATAAAACTAATAAATACTCTGTCCACTTTCAGGAGATGCCATGATTCAAAGGAAAGAGGAAATGGGGGTTGATATTGACTCTTTACAAAAAATCATTTCGATATAGATTGCCTGTATCACCGCCCCCAAGGAAACGAACAAAAACAAGTAGCAGTACACCAAATTTAAAATCCCCATCAATCAGGACACCAAGTTTATTAAAAAAATCTCTTTCAATTTCAAAATATTTATATCCTTTCAAACGGGTTTCCACACCTATTCGGCGTTGAAGATCCTGTTAAAATGTCACTTTCATGTTTTGGGCCAGACATAAACCGAATGAAGCGACCACCAAATAACTTTCTCCCTTACCAAAAAAATTGGAGAGTTGATGGCGAATTTCTCATTTGGCGTGATTCATCTTTGTCAAACCATTCTACAATGTCCAAAAACAACTCAAATGCAATGTTATTCAAAGGGAATTTTGTACTAATTGCTTGTCCTTTTTCCCAACATCAGAAAGTTTGTCAAGAACATCTTGAAAAACTTCAACTACTGAAGCTTCTTCCTTCGGGTCAACTTCTATCTTGCCTATACTTTCATCAAGACTCATAAAGGAAACATTTTGTAGATCTGCGGTGAAGTTTCCGTCATCTTTAGTAAAAAGGTTGCGCCGAATAGGTGTGGAAACCCGTTTGAAAGGATATAAATATTTTGAAATTGAAAGAGATTTTTTTAATAAACTTGGTGTCCTGGTTGATGGGGATTTTAAATTTGGTGTACTGCTACTTGTTTTTGTTCGTTTCCTTGGCGGTGATACAGGCAATCTATATCGAAATGGTTTTTTGTAAAGATTCAATGTCAGTCCCCTTTTCCTCTTTCCCTTGAATCCTGGCATCTCCTGAAAGTGGACAGAGAATAGTTTATTTTGATTAGAGTATTTATCAGTTTTATGCTTAAAAGTGTCAATTTATCAATTTTGCAGAAAACAATTAACAAAACTAGCAAATCTCCTCATGCATTCGCAATGTGCTCTATCAGAACCGATCTCCTCAAGCAGGAAAACGAGGAAATTGACAGTTTGTAGATTTATCTAGATTTCAATTTACTTCTGACGAATCGGAATTTATCCCCGATTACATTTAGACTCCCACGATGAAAAAATATTGAAAATTTAACTTGCATCTTTGTCAAGAACAACTTAGAAATGTAAGAGTGTCACAATTTCCGTCATGTTTTTCGTGGGACGATTGATTTTGCGAGAGTTACAGTTCATATACAACAATAAACTATACATGTTTCTAATCGTGAAAGCATTCGCCACAGCATAGCATTCTCTGATTTTGCAATATTCGAGCAGTACAAAAGCAAATTTCAATTTTTGACATGTACATACCTTGCGAAGCGTCTTCGTGAACTCTCCTCCACCAAAACCGGAAGTTATCCTCACGAATTTCTTTGCAGAACCGACTGTTCTGCTTGTGCCGATTACCAGCCGTGTAAAAGTCTAAGTGAATTCAACATGATTATTTTTCTAAATAAACTAAAAATAGTTGAAAATACCCCCAAAAAAATAAAACGTCTATGGCTAAGGTTATAGGTCCCTTCAGAGATTCACATGCCCCTTTCTGGCAGTCCGAACCACGGATCGATGTTCCTGCTGAACACCCCTCTAATAGTCCCTGCCGATTCCGACTTTTAGTTATATTTAGTGGCTTTTCTGGAAAAATGTCACAAAGAGACATAGATATCAAGAGAGGGATGAGATCGCATTGGCTAGCTAGTTCCGCCTTATCTATATGCCTGTCCTTTCCGTCGGCTTCCGTTGTTCACGAGGTTTGAAGTTCGTGTTGTGTTTTATTATGTTACAGACCGTAACTGTTAAGCATTTTTTTTACTTTTAAATTTCCAAAATTCTACTTATTGGACCTCAGACTATTAAAAATTGCTTACGGAGATTTCCATCTTATTGTGATTGTACATTCAGATCAGACCCATATAAATAAATGTTAGAGAAAACTGATGGGGCAATCAAGAATGGACAACACAGAGACAATGACAACTTTGGGTACACACGCGGAAGACAAACAAACAAACAAACAACAACAAACACAACACAGAGAAAATGACAACTTTGGGTACACACGCGGAAGACAAACAAACAAACAAACAACAACAAACACAACGCAGAAACAATGACAACTTTGGGTACACACGCGGAAGACAAACAAACAAACAACAACAAACACAACACAGAGACAATGACAACTTTGGGTACACACGCGGAAGACAAACAAACAAACAAACAACAACAAACACAACGCAGAAACAATGACAACTTTGGGTACACACGCGGCAGACAAACAAACAAACAAACAACAACAAACACAACACAGAGACAATGACAACTTTGGGTACACACGCGGAAGAAAAACAAACAAACAAACAACAAACACAACACAGAGAAAATGACAACTTTGGGTACACACGCGGAAGACAAACAAGCAAACAAACAACAACAAACACAACGCAGAAACAATGACAATTTTGGGTACACACGCGGAAGACAAACAAACAAACAAACAACAACAAACACAACACAGAGACAATGACAACTTTGGGTGCACACGCGGAAGACAAACAAACAACAACAAACACAACACAGAGACAATGACAACTTTGGGTACACACGCGGAAGACAAACAAACAAACAACAACAAACACAACACAGAGACAATGACAACTTTGGGTACACACGCGGAAGACCAACAAACAAACAAACAACAACAAACACAACACAGAGAAAATGACAACTTTGGGTACACACGCGGAAGAAAAACAAACAAACAACAACAAACACAACACAGAGACAATGACAACTTTGGGTACACACGCAGAAGACAAACAAACAAACAACAACAAACACAACACAGAGACAATGACAACTTTGGGTACACACGCGGAAGAAAAACAAACAAACACAACACAGAGACAATGACAACTTTGGGTACACACGCGGAAGACAAACAAACAAGCAAACAACAACAAACACAACGCAGAAACAATGACAACTTTGGGTACACACGCGGAAGACAAACAAACAAACAAACAACAACAAACACAACACAGAGAAAATGACAACTTTGGGTACACACGCGGAAGACAAACAAACAAACAACAACAAACACAACACAGAGACAATGACAACTTTGGGTACACACGCGGAAGACAAACAAACAAACAAACAACAACAAACACAACGCAGAAACAATGACAATTTTGGGTACACACGCGGCAGACAAACAAACAAACAAACAACAACAAACACAACACAGAGACAATGACAACTTTGGGTACACACGCGGAAGACAAACAAACAAACAAACAACAACAAACACAACACAGAGAAAATGACAACTTTGGGTACACACGCGGAAGACAAACAAGCAAACAAACAACAACAAACACAACGCAGAAACAATGACAACGTTGGGTACACACGCGGAAGACAAACAAACAAACAACAACAAACACAACACAGAGACAATGACAACTTTGGGTACACACGCGGAAGACAAACAAACAAACAAACAACAACAAACACAACACAGAGAAAATGACAACTTTGGGTACACACGCGGAAGACAAACAAACAAACAAACAACAACAAACACAACGCAGAAACAATGACAACTTTGGGTACACACGCGGAAGACAAACAAACAAACAACAACAAACACAACGCAGAAACAATGACAACTTTGGGTACACACGCGGAAGACAAACAAACAAACAACAACAAACACAACGCAGAGACAATGACAACTTTGGGTACACACGCGGAAGACAAACAAACAAACAAACAACAACAAACACAACACAGAGAAAATGACAACTTTGGGTACACACGCGGAAGACAAACAAACAAACAAACAACAACAAACACAACGCAGAAACAATGACAACTTTGGGTACACACGCGGAAGACAAACAAACAAACAACAACAAACACAACACAGAGACAATGACAACTTTGGGTACACACGCGGAAGACAAACAAAAAAACAAACAACAACAAACACAACACAGAGAAAATGACAACTTTGGGTACACACGCGGAAGACAAACAAACAAACAACAACAAACACAACACAGAGACAATGACAACTTTGAGTACACACGCGGAAGACAAACAAACAAGCAAACAACAACAAACACAACACAGAGAAAATGACAACTTTGGGTACACACGTGGAAGACAAACAAACAACAACAAACACAACACAGAGACAATGACAACTTTGGGTACACACGCGGAAGACAAACAAAAAAACAAACAACAACAAACACAACACAGAGAAAATGACAACTTTGGGTACACACGCGGAAGACAAACAAACAAACAACAACAAACACAACACAGAGACAATGACAACTTTGGGTACACACGCGGAAGACAAACAAACAAGCAAACAACAACAAACACAACACAGAGAAAATGACAACTTTGGGTACACACGCGGAAGACAAACAAACAAACAACAACAAACACAACGCAGAGACAATGACAACTTTGGGTACACACGCGGAAGACAAACAAACAAACAAACAACAACAAACACAACACAGAGAAAATGACAACTTTGGGTACACACGCGGAAGACAAACAAACAACAACAAACACAACACAGAGACAATGACAACTTTGGGTACACACGCGGAAGACAAACAAAAAAACAAACAACAACAAACACAACACAGAGAAAATGACAACTTTGGGTACACACGTGGAAGACAAACAAACAACAACAAACACAACACAGAGACAATGACAACTTTGGGTACACACGCGGAAGACAAACAAAAAAACAAACAACAACAAACACAACACAGAGAAAATGACAACTTTGGGTACACCCGCGGAAGACAAACAAACAAACAACAACAAACACAACACAGAGACAATGACAACTTTGGGTACACACGCGGAAGACAAACAAACAAGCAAACAACAACAAACACAACACAGAGAAAATGACAACTTTGGGTACACACGCGGAAGACAAACAAACAAACAACAACAAACACAACGCAGAGACAATGACAACTTTGGGTACACACGCGGAAGACAAACAAACAAACAAACAACAACAAACACAACACAGAGAAAATGACAACTTTGGGTACACACGCGGAAGACAAACAAACAAAAAACAACAAACAACACAGAGACAATAACAACTTTGGGTACACACGCGGAAGAGAAACAAACAAACAACAACAAACACAACACAGAGACAATGACAACTTTGGGTACACACGCGGAAGACAAACAAACAAACAACAACAAACAACACAGAGACAATGACAACTTTGGGTACACACGCGGAAGACAAACAAACAAACAACAACACAGAGACAATGACAACTTTGGGTACACACGCGGAAGACAAACAAACAAACAACAACAAACAACACAGAGACAATGACAACTTTGGGTACACACGCGGAAGACAAACAAACAAACACAACACAGAGACAATGACAACTTTGGGTACACACGCGGAAGACAAACAAACAAACACAACACAGAGACAATGACAACTTTGGGTACACACGCGGAAGACAAACAAACAAACAACAACACACACAACACGGAGACAATGACAACTTTGGGTACACACGCGGAAGACAAACAAACAAACAACAACAACAAACACAACACAGAGAAAATGACAACTTTGGGTACACACGCGGAAGACAAACAAACAAACAAACAACACAGAGACAATGACAACTTTGGGTACACACGCGGAAGAAAAACAAACAAACACAACACAGAGACAATGACAACTTTGGGTACACAGGCGAAAGACAAACAAACAAACAACAACAAACACAACACAGAGACAATGACAACTTTGGGTACACACGCGGAAGACAAACAAACAAACAACAACAAACACAACACAGAGACAATGACAACTTTGGGTACACACGCGGAAGACAAACAAACAAACAAACAACAACAAACACAACACAGAGACAATGACAACTTTTGGTACACACGCGGAAGACAAACAAACAAACAACAACAAACACAACACAGAGACAATGACAACTTTGGGTACACACGCGGAAGACAAACAAACAAACACAACACAGAGACAATGACAACTTTGGGTACACACGCGGAAGACAAACAAACAAACACAACACAGAGACAATGACAACTTTGGGTACACACGCGGAAGACAAACAAACAAACAACAACACACACAACACGGAGACAATGACAACTTTGGGTACACACGCGGAAGACAAACAAACAAACAACAACAACAAACACAACACAGAGAAAATGACAACTTTGGGTACACACGCGGAAGACAAACAAACAAACAACAACAAACACAACACAGAGACAATGACAACTTTGGGTACACACGCGGAAGACAAACAAACAAACAAACAACACAGAGACAATGACAACTTTGGGTACACACGCGGAAGACAAACAAACAAACAACAACAAACACAACACAAAGAAAATGACAACCTTGGGTACACACGCGGAAGACAAACAAACAAACAACAACAAACACAACACAGAGACAATGACAACTTTGGGTACACACGCGGAAGACAAACAAACAAACAACAACAACAAACACAACACAGAGAAAATGACAACTTTGGGTACACACGCGGAAGACAAACAAACAAACAACAACAAACACAACACAGAGACAATGACAACTTTGGGTACACACGCGGAAGACAAACAAACAAACAAACAACACAGAGACAATGACAACTTTGGGTACACACGCGGAAGACAAACAAACAAACAACAACAAACACAACACAAAGAAAATGACAACCTTGGGTACACACGCGGAAGACAAACAAACAAACAACAACAAACACAACACAGAGACAATGACAACTTTGGGTACACACGCGGAAGACAAACAAACAAACAAACAACAACAAACACAACACAGAGAAAATGACAACTTTGGGTACACACGCGGAAGACAAACAAACAAACAAACAACACAGAGACAATGACAAACTTTGGGTACACACGCGGAAGACAAACAAACAACAACAAAAACAACACAGAGAAAATGACAACTTTGGGTACACACGCAGAAGACAAACAAACAAACAACAACAAACACAACACGGAGACAATGACAACTTTGGGTACACACGCGGAAGACAAACAAACAAACAACAACACACACAACACGGAGACAATGACAACTATGGGTACACACGGGGAAGACAAACAAACAAACAACAACAACAAACACAACACAGAGAAAATGACAACTTTGGGTACACACGCGGAAGACAAACAAACAAACAAACAACACAGAGACAATGATAACTTTGGGTACACACGCGGAAGACAAACAAACAAACAACAACAAACACAACACAAAGAAAATGACAACTTTGGGTACACACGCGGAAGACAAACAAACAAACAACAACAAACACAACACAGAGACAATGACAACTTTGGGTACACACGCGGAAGACAAACAAACAAACAAACAACAACAAACACAACACAGAGAAAATGACAACTTTGGGTACACACGTGGAAGACAAACAAACAACAACAAACACAACACAGAGAAAATGACAACCTTGGGTACACACGCGGAAGACAAACAAACAAACAAACAACACAGAGACAATGACAACTTTGGGTACACACGCGGAAGACAAACAAACAACAACAAAAACAACACAGAGAAAATGACAACTTTGGGTACACACGCGGAAGACAAACAAACAAACAACAACAAACACAACACGGAGACAATGACAACTTTGGGTACACACGCGGAAGAGAAACAAACAAATAAACAACACAGAGACAATGACAACTTTCGGTACACACACGGAAGACAAACAAACAAACAACAACAAACACAACACAGAGACAATGACAACTTTGGGTACACACGCGAAGACAAACAAACAAATAACAACAAACACAACACAGAGACAATGACAACGTTGGGTACACACGCGGAAGAAAAACAAACAAACAACAACAAACACAACACAGAGAAAATGACAACTTTGGGTACACACGCGGAAGAAAAACAAACAAACAACAACAAACACAACACAGAGACAATGACAACTTTGGGTACACACGCGGAAGACAAGCAAACAAACAACAAAAACACAACACAGAGACAATGACAACTTTGGGTACACACACGGAAGACAAACAAACAAACAACAAAAACAACACAGAGAAAATGACAACTTTGGGTACACACGCGGAAGACAAACAAACAAACAACAACAAACACAACACAGAGACAATGACAACTTTGGGTACACACGCGGAAGACAAACAAACAAACAACAAAAACAACACAGAGAAAATGACAACTTTGGGTACACACGCGGAAGACAAACAACAACAAACACAACACAGAGAAAATGACAACTTTGGGTACACACGCGGAAGACAAACAAACAACAACAAAAACAACACAGAGAAAATGACAACTTTGGGTACACACGCGGAAGACAAACAAACAAACAACAACAAACAACACAGAGACAATGACAACTTTGGGTACACACGCGGAAGAGAAACAAACAAACAACAACAAACACAACACAGAGACAATGACAACTTTGGGTACACACGCGGAAGACAAACAAACAAACACAACACAGAGACAATGACAACTTTGGGTACACACGCGGAAGACAAACAAACAAACAACAACAAACAACACAGAGACAATGACAACTTTGGGTACACACGCGGAAGACAAGCAAACAAACAACAAACACAACACAGAGACAATGACAACTTTGGGTACACACGCGGAAGACAAACAAACAACAACAAAAACAACACAGAGAAAATGACAACTTTGGGTACACACGCGGAAGACAAACAAACAAACAACAACAAACAACACAGAGACAATGACAACTTTGGGTACACACGCGGAAGAGAAACAAACAAACAACAACAAACACAACACAGAGACAATGACAACTTTGGGTACACACGCGGAAGACAAACAAACAACAACAAACAACACAGAGACAATGACAACTTTGGGTACACACGCGGAAGACAAGCAAACAAACAACAACAAACACAACACAGAGAAAATGACAACTTTGGGTACACACGCGGAAGACAAACAAACAAACAACAACAAACAACACAGAGACAATGACAACTTTGGGTACACACGCGGAAGACAAACAAACAAACAACAACAAACAACACAGAGACAATGACAACTTTGGGTACACACGCGGAAGAGAAACAAACAAACAACAACAAACACAACACAGAGACAATGACAACTTTGGGTACACACGCGGAAGACAAACAAACAAACAAACAACACAGAGACAATGACAACTTTGGGTACACACACGGAAGACAAACAAACAACAACAAACACAACACAGAGAAAATGACAACTTTGGGTACACACGCGGAAGACAAACAAACAAACAACAACAAACACAACACAGAGAAAATGACAACTTTGGGTACACACGCGGAAGAGAAACAAACAAATAACAACAAACACAACACAGAGACAATGACAACTTTGGGTACACACGCGGAAGACAAACAAACAAACAAACAACACAGAGACAATGACAACTTTGGGTACACACACGGAAGACAAACAAACAACAACAAACACAACACAGAGAAAATGACAACTTTGGGTACACAAGCGGAAGAGAAACAAACAAATAACAACAAACACAACACAGAGAAAATGACAACTTTGGGTACACACGCGGAAGAGAAACAAACAAACAACAACAAACACAACACAGAAAACTCAGTACAAACCAGTTTTCGGGGCAGACAAAATACCAATCAATAAATTTTAATTTGAAAAGATGAAAAAATATAAGATAACTACAAAAAATGTACATCATTAATTGGTATATTACTTACATTTATAATTTTTAATGCACTATGCAAAGATGGGGGGGGGGGGTGTTATATTTAACGCGACATTCAACCATATTTCAGTTTTATTGGTGGAGGAAACCAGAGAACCCGGATACAACCACCGACATGTGGCTAGTTACTGACAAACTTTATCACATAATGTTGTATTCCGTACACCCAGCCATTGGCGGGATTCGATCTCTCAACCTTAGTCGTGATAGGCACTGATTGCATAGTTAGTTGTAAATCCAACTACCATACGATCACGACCACGACGCAAAAATGAGATATATTACAATAAAAAAAAATACTTATCCGTGTACCTTTCTGAAAAGTGCAGCTTTAGAAACATAATATTGAGGTGCCTCCCTTATCTAAGTATTTCTTCACAATGTAGTATTCATAACACACGTGGTATTTGTCGAACAAGTAAATCACTAAAGATGTAATGCTTGATAACATAATGGAATGGTTAATAGATTATTCAAATATAGCCATGTATGATATGCTATATACAAATAGTTCTACACTTCAAATCAAGGGAACTGCATCGGTGGTGTAATGGTTAGCGTGCTCGCCTCGTGTGTTGTAGTTCGTGAGTTCGAGTCCCGGTCGGGTCAAACCAAAGACTATGAAATTGGTATTTGCTGATTCTTCGCTAAGCACGCAGCATTAATCAAGACTGATTGGCCTGGAATCCGGATAATATGTCCGAGTGGCGCGACATGTCTATCGCGGACCATTGTTGCAGAGAACTAGCACTATAAAAATCCAGCTAAGCGTGTTGGCTTAGTTCAAAGCGGACTTCATCAATATCATCATCTCATTGAAAAGTAAAGTGTTCTCGCCATGAAATATCTGACAAATCGCAGAGTTGCCGTTAGACAATAATTACTGACTCAAACAAAGGAGGGTTAAGAATACAAAAGATCTAGAAGAATAGTTATAACATTGTTTCTTTTGTTTCGTTATAAAAATAATTGGGAGATGTAGGCAAGGAATGAGTGGCTGATTATTGTTTAACACCAAATGAACAAATAAGTACCTTATTTTTTATCCAAAATCGTCAACTTATGGATGTATCTTTAATTGAAAAAATAATTACTACGATTTACTATACTAGAAGTTTTATGAGATAATTAAACAACATTATTAAGAAAAAAACTGGTGGCTGTATCGAGAAACAGATACGGTGTTGAAAAAACTGTTGATACTCATAAAATATTGATAAATGCAATAAAATTGTATGTTTGTCTTCAAGAAATATGATAGACAAAACCATGTGTGAAGTTTTATGACGAAATATCTCAAATTTCTATGTAAATTTACGAGTTGAAGTGGTAATTTTATCTATGTATTTTTATCTTGGACAAGAATAATGAGCGTCCTGATTGGATGACCGATTTAAAACACACTGACTCCGTATGGTAAAAAGATGCATGTAAAAGAAATCTATGTTATATTTATTCATTTGTTTGATTCTGGAATATTGTTGATCATTGATTTAAACAAGAAAAAAGGGGGAAAATGGGGGGGTGAATTTTATTTGTGAATTTTACAGTTAAATAAATGTTATGTTTCGACAGTTTAAAGAGAAAAATAAAAATTTGTTGCGACTAAAGCTTATATCAGCGTTAAAAATTTAACAAATACCAGTGGTTTAATAAATGAGATTTATTTCAAATAGAAAATCTGAATTTATTATTAATGATACAATTGTATATCCCTTGGGAGGGGGAGGGGGGCTATGATGAAAATTTGAAATAAAAACACAGGGCCGGACTTTAAGCAAAAATAATAATCCAGGATTAGTTTTTTATCAAAAAAATCTAGGACCCCTGTGTCCATGAATTTTTTTTTCTTTAAAGTTAATAATATGAAATATTGACATCCACACTTGCCTTTTGGACAGCACATTTCTGTGTCCACACTTGTACAACAAAGAAAAAACCTTATGCATTCTGTAGAAACGTAAGTCTTGAGTTGCCTCCCTTATAAAAGAATTGCATTGTTATCGTAAGTTTGTGTAAGAGTTGTCTTCGTTTGTACTTTTTCCAGATAACCTGTTTCTTTAAATGTAAGAAATCGCAGCAGACATATTATCTGGTTTATATAATTCATGATTTTGGCAGAGCATGCGTTTTGTCATGCAACATCATTACACCATTTCTTCATATATATTTGTTTTTCTTTAATTGCAAGCATGTTTACAAAAGAGGCAGACTGAATTAGTTTTACCACAACAAAATCCTTTGGAATACATTTTGGGAAAATATTGTCCCTAGTCTCGAAGTCATATGTATTTGCAGTGGAAAAACCTTCGATTCCACAGATTTGTTTATCCTATTTTCGTATATTGTGTTTAGATCCCCTTTTTATTATTATTCTTTTAATCCTATAGCCATGACGTGGACAGCTGATTTCTTCTAAAAAGCAATCTTCCGCTTGTCAATGGTCTTGCATTAATTGCACGTATACCGGTATCAGGTAAATGGATGTCATCACGTTCGAAATCATCAGTGTTAAGATTGCCAACACTCGGTCTCGTTGTTAATAACCAATTAATTGTGCTATCAGGCTGGAAAATGGATTCCGAGGAAACTGTCATTTTCTTTTTTATTTCATCGTATCTTGATTTCAATGTTTTATAAGCTTCCTCTAAATCTGCACACCTTTTACTAACGTTCCTTGAGGAGGTATTTACAGCAGCTACATCTGAATTATAAAGAGTAGTGTCGTCAAGTAGTGCACGAATTGCGGGTACATACTTTTGAACTTTTAAACTTGTACATTCTTGTAGATCAAGTTTCCAGTTGTGTATTTGAAGCAGAGCGTCTTGGTAGAATTCTCCTAGCTTAGTCTCGTACTCGTCAATTCTTGACATTGTTATGGCTTTTATCATCTCTGCTTCATTGATTTTATATTCCTCTGTCAACAAAACATCTACATTTGCCATTAGATTTTGATATTCCCTTTTAAGTTTTTCAAGTTTCCTTTGGTGTTTTGAATTAGTTTGTCTTTTCCTTCTACGCAAAATCATTTTTTGAAATGTGCCTGCTATTTCCTCACTTGGAAGTAAACTATCAGAAATTGGATATTTTCGTCTGCAAAGTGGACATAGGAAAGAAGTACCATAACCTTGACGAGCATGTTCAATGAGATTAGTTAAGCATTTAAAACAAAAAGTATGTGGTCCACACGGAAGTCCTCTCGGATCAATGAACCCTTGAATACAAATTCCACATTCATCAGTTTCTTTATAATACAAGTGTTCGTAAATCCTTGACATCATTAATTCCTTATTTCGTTTTAATACTTCTTCTTGCAATAGTGTTTTAGTCTGACGATTCCTTTTATACAACGAACAATAGATACGCGTATTTTCAATGGAAATTTTGAGTTCTAAAAATAAGTTTACTTATAAAACTAAGTAGACACACATCTATTTAAAGATTATTCGAGTTCATTTGTTCTTATTAATTATAAGATACAGTACTATTGAAACAAAAGATATATATATTGAATAAATACGGGCCAACTTCTTTTGTTTCAATAATAATGTATCTAACTTGTACAATAATAGTGTTTTTGAAAAAACAAATGGTATGGCATTTAATCTAACTACAACTTTAAAATTGATTTATTGATTTATATATCACCAATCGATTGTGCATTTAAAAAAAATGTCCAGTATTATATCTCTATGTACCTATAAATCCGATATATGGTGTTAATTGCTATATTAAAATATAATACGGTAATTTATAAAAATAAAGTTATTATTGTCATAAATGAATAAAACAATATCAATTTAATAAATTATACTTTTTAACATAGATCGTGTTATTGTCAATCGAGTGCGCCTTTATAAAAATCGCTCGACCGTTCAAGGTCAAACAATAAGAGGTAAGTGTTGTACACATGTAATTGGATGACTGACACATATTTGATGTGGAAACCGATTTCGCTCGTCAATTTTATTTACAAAGTTGTGTCAGTGATGGAAAGACTGGTCATTTAAGAAAGGTGTGTAATAATGGGTACCTATAAAGTGCGAAACGAAATAGAAACGAAACGAAACGTAACGAAATCAACGAAAACGAACCGAAACGAAACGAAACGAAATCAACGAAAACGAAACGAAACGAAACGAAATCAACGAAATGGAAACGAAATGAAACGAAACCAACGAAAGCAAAACGAAATAGACTGATATGAAGAAAATGGAAGGAAAATAATAAAAGACAAAACGAAATAAAGAAAAAAAAAGAAAAGATAATTCGATTTTTTAAATACAATAATTTTGATTAATTATAACCCATCTTGTATGTCTGTCCGTTACAGTACTCCTCACGTACATTACCCGCAACTCAATCCAAGCCGGGTTTGCTTGCCGACAAACTTTCAGAAGTTCAAATGTCATATTTTTATTTGTGTTTGTGTGTGTGTCAGTATTTATGAATTATAAAGTTTCTGGAGTGGGCATATAGAAAAAAATGGGGGATATGAGGGGGTATTTTCATAGATTGGGATATTGAGGGTTCATTATTCGTCTGATTTTATTACGTTTTTCGTTTGTATTCTACATAAATTTTCCTATTCGCAAACTATTAACGACTGTCATACAAGTGGGAGGTTTGACCCACCATTTTCTTGGGAAATGCCTGTACCAAGTCGGGAATATGATAGTTGTTTTCTAGTTTCACATTTGGTCATGTCTTAGGATTAGAGAATTTACATGTACCGATTGTTTTTATACTTGGTAACGTCTTAGGGTTAGACGAATGGTATCTGCCTATCTGCTATCAGAACCCACCAGGAATGTGTTGTTTTTCAGTTGTTCCGTTGATTGAAAACTCAGATGGTTGAGCTTCTTATCGATTTTGTCTGTTTTTGTGGACTTTCCCTTTTGAATGCGCCTTGGAGTACGATACCATTGTTATTACCTTTATTCGGTAGTGTGCCAACAGATCTGGCGTAATGTCTTTCCGTTGTTCTTTTCGAGATATACAGGGGTCAAAAAGACCCAACACTATAAACTTTTTATTTCAAATCCTATTGTTATATTTTGAAGAACTAAAAAAAAAACAACAGCAACATAACAGGACGTACAGTGAGCGCCCTCCTTACAGAAGAACTTCTGGAAAAAATAATGCTTGCAAAAACTAAACATAAGAAACTCTGGAAGTTTTATTGAAATCCATTCTGTTGTTTAGGAAGAGTTATGGATAACGCAACAGTATCCTCTCTCTATTGTATAGCCTTGTATGACAATTACATAGCCTTAAATGACAAAATCCAAAAGTGAAGAAATTTTAGCAAGAACTGTTAAAATGGGAAAACAAAAATAGAAGGTGCACAATGCCATTTGGTACTAAAGAAATCATGAAATTAATGAACCTTGCCATATGGTATTAAAGATTTCCTGTAAGATTCATTCAATTCCATCATGCATAGGCAGTGAGGGAAACACTCACGGACAAACGGACATATACTATATACCCCCCTCCCGCTGGATAGCGGGGGGTATAAAAATATGTGCAGTATCAAATTTCATTAATACCGGAAAAACGTTTGGAGGGGGGATGATTTGGGGGGGTTTATATAGGACTTCTGCTGTCCGTTCGTTCGTTTGTCCCTCCGGTCGTCACACTTTTTCGTCTCTCCGACACACTTTTAAATTTTGCTCGGACGGGGGTATTTATTAGTGAACTTTAACTACTGCACTTCTGTTATTTTAATTCCTCTCCTTTCAACAGACTTGGCATTGCTCTTATGGTTCCCAAATTTAAAAGAAGCCACTAAGTGAAAAGGACAGACTCCCGCTGAATAAATGCATAGTATTCTTGTTCAATGGTGATCAAATCCTGTCCTCTCCTGATGAAAGACATACATGTGTGGGAAGTAGTCTAGCATCGTAATTGTGAAAATAGGTTTGATTTCTTTTAGGCCCCTATTATTTTTTCTTCCATTTTTCTATTTCGTTTTGTTTTCGTTGATTTCATTTTGCTTTCGTTGGTTTCGTTTTATTTCGTTTTCATTTCGTTGATTTCGTTTCGTTTCGTTTCGTTTTTGTTGATTTCGTTTCGTTTCGTTTCGTTTCGTTTCGTTTTCGTTGATTTCGTTTCGTTTCGTTTCGTTTCTATTTCGTTTCGCACTTTATAGGTGCCCTCACAAATGGTACATATTTTTGTTTTAGCAATTATATTCTATTAAATTGAGGTTCAGTAAGAGAGCACCATTAAGGGTATGGTACCAAAACATCAACTTTCTTAAAATTAAATACATACTATGTATATAGAATAATTTTCAATAAAATAAAATCATTAAAAAAGTAAACTTTTTTTTTAGAATATTAAAAATTAAATAAAAAAATTATTTGAATAAATATTGAAATAAATTACAGATATAAACCGAGAATGGAGTATGCCTTTTATCGGGCATGGACATTTGAACGAAAAAATAAATTCACAGTGGACATTTGAGCGACACAATTTCAATTGAAACTAAAATCTATGTGGACAATTGAGCGACTCTCACAACATCTACCTGTACTCACCTGTAAAGTATTACATGAGTTTGTTTTAGTCGACTAATTGTTATCATTCTGTCAAGATGGACATAAAGGTAACGGTCCAGAATGGTCATTAGGTTCCGTTATTATTTGTTTTGTTGTCTTGAAAATCGAAAAATGTTTATCGTTACTGCATGGCAACTACTGTCATACTATGCATTGATAATGAATTACAGCTTAATCCTGCTCTTATCCATGTGGATTTTGAACTGGCAGTTATGAAGGTATGGAAGGAAATATTCTGAAAAGTCAGTATTAAATGTTACATATTTCATCTTGTCCAGGTATGGTGGGGACAAATACAGAAAGTCGGTTTAAGTCAGGTATACAAAAGATCTAAATCTGAGATTGGTATATTATCATGGAATAAAATTTTCCCCAAACTACAAACTATTACCTATATCCAAATCAGGAGCATGGACATGGTACTGCAGCAATCCGGGGTGGAAAAGAATAACGATAAACGCTTGCATGATATGGTTCAAAAGTATTCTAGTGTTGAAATTTCTCGTGAACAGTACACCCGTACTCTTGGATTTAAATACGGTACCAGGTAACAACGGTTTTATGGGACTATCACATTATCTTCATGTATATATTTGCCTTAAACTTTTAAAATAGCGCTGATTTGTTTTATAAATAAAACAAGAAATATCCTGCTCAAAAACCTACTTCTACTTCCTTATGGTGAGCAGGGGACAAAGTAGATAATGTCTTGCTAACGGAAGAGTTGTTATTCTCGCTCAAATGGGTTATTAAATTTTCTCCTCACATTGAAGAGTTCTAATGGCGATCCCCATTATTTGGTGCTACATGCAACCTCAATCACCAAATTCTACCTTACGGTATACTATTTTTAATTTCCATTAACACAAATATCTTTTATTTACTGCCATTTAAATCTTCTCGCTAAATTGTTATGACCATGGAGTTTTCCTTTAAAAAAAATAAATAAATAAAATTAATTCAAAATTCAAATTTTCGTATTCCCTAAGCATATCAGTTTTCTCTTACCCTTACACTTCGGCCATCGCGATTCCTTTCAGAATGAAGAAGTAGATTAGATTATTAGTGTTTACCGTCCGACTGACCTAATCAAGTATTGCGGACAGATTACTTTTCTTTCTGCTAGCCTTTAGCTTATATCTTTCGTCCCGTTGTTGTGTAGGTGTCGGTGGTCTATCACCAAGGAGTGTATCTGTATCATATTCTGCGTGGCGATCTATTAGTTGTGGGTCGTCTGGATCGAATGCCTTCGAGAAAGACACCGGTCCGTCTTCAAATTCCGTCTTGTAACATAATTTACCTCGCATGTACGGACTTCGTACAGATGTACATTTTCTCCAGGGTATCTGGGATTCTTCTGCGTTACGATATTTCATAGACGTCAATTACCTGCCTGTGATTGTAGTTCTACTCTGAGTCGATCGCTCCCTTCTTTGTATTACTATGGGTGGTTTGTGGAGGTCTTGGTTGATTGTGTTTTTGGTCAGTTTGTGTTGTTTCGTCTATCTGGTTGTAACTATTTGAAGTCTGTGCTTCAGGGTTTACTTTAGTATCACCAACGGCTTTATTCCTTTTCACCTTCCACTGGTTGATGCGTTGAGCGTTTCGTTTCTTGGTGGAAAGAGAGAGGTATTTCTTTTTTGGGGCCTGGCTGGTAACTTCTCCAATTGTTGCAACGGGTTTCTCAGCCTTGATCCAAATCAGCTTGACTGATATTGCGCTGGCATTAACATGTAAATTCCAAGTTAATTTCTTTCCATCTACACCTGCGTGTTTCAGAAGTTCGACCAACTCAACTGGTAAGTCCATTGTTGAGTTATTAGTTGAGTTCAGTTCACTGCTGAGATGTATTCGCTAGTCAAGTCTAGGTCCGAATGAAGAAGTGCGACGATGCATTGGCTTTTATACCATTAGTCACATGATTATATCACGTGGTTAATGACGCCATGGAAAAAAAATTCCTTTCATTCTTAAATATTGAATAGCGAATTTTCCATTATACTTGCAGCTGGTATATCCAACTTGGGAGATTTCACTACCCAGCTTCCCAGCATGCAATATGCTTTGCGACTTAACAATGATTACACTATGATTACATCACATATCTGGTCATGTGGTTGTAACTATGGGGCAGTGCTATTATCGCCTGGTTTGTCGCCTTCTAGCTTCTATTGTTGAAATATAATACCCAAAAAGAAGCGAAAAGGAGAAAATAGGAATCGAGGAGTGATGTCGCTATCATTTGGACATTCAGGACTTTGATTATAAAATTATATGTTTTTAACGTTTTTCATAGGAGTTATTTTCCTTATCAAGGAAAGATGGTTCCCGTTCTGTGACAAGACAAGCGCAACGAAAAGGACAAATAATTTGAAAATAATGTTCTTAAAATTTGAAGATATTTGAACCTTGTAAAAAGTCAGATGGTAATTTTGTAGCAAATACAAAAAATCACAAGTTGTAACAACATTACAATTTTGAATATTTTATGGGAAAATATATGTTATTTTGATTAAACTTTGCATGAAAGATGACTCTTTTGTCAGCCTTAAAGGGAAATTATTGCTGTAAAACCAATAATTTTAGAATCAAATTCGGGAATGTGCAAATGATCTATTACATATGTGAGATAACATGTGACATACATACCTTGGAGCGTGTAACCAACTTTGCGCTTGTCTTGGTAGCATTCCCGACAATACTTTTTCCCTTTTCCTTTTAGTTTGGTTAAGCCCAATAGGCTCTAGGAAAGGTCTATTGATTTTCCGCGTCGTATTTGGGCTGTTGCTGTAATTTCCTAAAGGAAAATCCATTTGTTGACGTCCAGCAGGATTCAGTAAATCTCTGTTCATTTTAGATATATTATTTGGACTGTTAATGAAAGGTAAATAAACTTTTGGATTCAATAAATCTCTGTTCATTTTAGGTATATTATTTGGACTGTTAATGAATGGTAAATAAACTTTATCCATTGTTGATTGAAAAGGCTCAAAGACACGATTCTTTATTGAACGTAATTGCAATGGATTTCGATTGACAATATATATATCGAAATCCATTGGTTGGCCCATTCGAAGCTCCTGAAGACCTGGAGTATTACATGAAGCACTTGGTATTTTAGGTATCACATTATGGTTGTTTAACTTGGGTTGATGAAAATTCGGTTGGAACAATTCATATTGTTTGGAGGTATTAGATCTTTCAGTTTTTCTATCCAATATATCAGGTTTCCATTTGTGTTTCAGTGGTCTAGTCTTTGGAGTCCTTTTGCGCAAAATCATTTTTGGAAATTTGTTTGCTATTCCCTCACTTTGAAGCGATCTATCAGAAGTGGGATATCCTCGTCTGCAAAGTGGACATTTGAAAGAAGTTCCATAATCTTGACGAGCATACTCAATGAGATCAGTTAAGCATTTAAAACAAAAAGTATGTGGTCCACATGGAAGTCCTCTAGGATCAATGAACCATTCTGAACAAATTCCACATTCATCAGTTTCATTATAATACATGTGGTCGTCTATCCTGCACGCCATTAGTCCGTTGTTTCGTTTCAAAGCTTCTTCTTGTAATAGTGTTTTTTTTATATATAGTTTGATGACTCCTTTTTTACAACTACCAATGGAAAAGTGTATTTTCAATGGAAATTTTGAGTTCTAAAAAAAAATGTACTGATAATGGACATAACAAAAGAGACACATTTATTTAGAGCTTAAATATTTAAGTGATGTTTATAAGAATAAATAATGCATTTAGTAACAGAGCTGCATTGTTAGTTATAATTTATTGAACCCCAAATTTCTATGCAGTTGATTGCTTCCTTCTTTCTTACTGTGACACAATTTCATGCATGTGTTTTTGCACACGTGCATCAATAGTCACGTCATCATTATCGGATGGTGGCCAGCTCAGTTTGTAAACAAAGAGAAAATTTTGAGACTAACCGCCACCATCCCCAACCACTCACCTTTTTATTGTATTATTTTGTATAAGGTAATTAATGTTGTCATGGTAATGCCGAGAACTGGCTAGCTGCAATTTTCTCTTCAATTGTTTGGAATTTGCTTTTAGATTACATGGTGTTTAGTTTATATGGCCATAATTATTTTCAATAATTTCTCCCAAATTAAGCATTTTATAATTTGACTAAACCTTACTACAGAGCTCTACATCTATCGTTGTGACAGCATCATCAAAGATGCTGGGAAATTTCTACCGTGTGGATATTTCAGCTCTATACACACAAGTCTTATTCTCAAAGGGTTCATCAACTATCGTTGGGGAGGTATTCTTACTGTACCGGGGAGATTCTCACAGCTGGATTCTTCAATTCTGTGAGAATAGGACTTGGAGCGGCTGAGCCAGTTGTCAAGCCAAATTTAAGTAGTAGGAATGTTAAGTGGGTGTATTATAGTTATTGATAATGATTTTTACTTTTATACACAGCATGTAATCTTGTAGTGTAGTTTATTTGGAAATAATTATCATTTTTAAAGTTGTGTGTTGCTTTATTTCAACAATAATAGGCCTTTAAATCAAAATACTGATTGACTCGTTGAAAGTCACTATGTATCACTTTGTGGACATCACAGGTTATTTGAGCCATGATTATCAATACTTCTATTAGCGAACTGTATCACAGGACCAAAATGCCACGTAATAGAATAAAACAAGATTTTCATTTTACAACTTTAAAGAGGTTCAAAATAATAAAGTTAACAAACTTGTGATAGATTCTACAATAACAAAATCTTGCACCTTTTGGGCTTTTACGATGTTTGCCTCTTTTTCTCATCTCTTTCTATTGTGTCAATATTTGTTTACGTTGAGAAAATATAGAGTGCTCTCCCTTGTTAGGCAACTAACGTAAATAAAAAAAAATACCTCCCTTTCACCAACGTCGAATAACTTTTTTACGGGCATGTATCGCTGTTGTAGTAGCATTTATAATATATTTATAAAATACATTGTATTGTATTGTGAAATACATTAAAAATACTGCCAAGACACTATAAATCGACAATTTAATTCAACAATGGAAAACAATTTTGCGGGAAAAACGGCGTGTAGCTTAGCTTGTCTTACCCTGGAGCCGGGGTAAGATAGAAAAATCGTTTTCACCTAAATTAACGGACTACTTTATCCAAGGGGTGAGAAAAGCAGCACAAACACCACTAATAACCAGGAGTGAACTCAGATTCTCCGGATGAGTATGCAGTCCCTGTTCTACTATTAGCACTCGCCTTGTAACTCCTGTGGTGGAGGAAGCCGGAGTATCCGGAGAGAACTATCGACCATGGGAAAGCAACTGGTAAACTGTATCACTTGCGGCTGCGAGTCGAGTGCACCCTTTTTTTAATTTACAAGTTCAAAAAAATTATTATTTAAATGTTTGGAACGTTTCTGACCCTATCGTTGAAGTTAATGCAGTGGTACGTCACTTCCGTCAGCCGTGGGTCCTTATACGAAAAATTTGGCAATAAATGTGTGAAAATCTTAATATTCTGGTGAACTGAGCTATCGTATGCACAAAACAAAAACAGGGGCAAAAAGATGCGTCTTTTAGGAATGGATACATGTCTTAGTTTGAATGACATAATGGAAATAAGGTGCAATAAATGTACTCGAAGCGAGCAGGGGTACGATTTTTAAACCTATCGAGTTGCATGCCTTGTTGATTATTAGTATCTATATAGGGTCGACACATGCAATTTGATGTTAACTTAAGATTGTATGAATATTGACACGAACAAGTTAAAATAAGGAAAAAGAGATGAAATAATAAAGAAATAAAGAAATTTTATTGAAAATAAATTTGTAAACAGAAAGTTAGAAAAAGGGGGTGGTCCGTGCCACGAGTGCCTGTGAATTTAACGTTAAACAACAATCACTCCCCCATTTACTATAAAACGTTGGTCAAATATAAAAAAAATTACAATACTAGTAATAACAAGTGAGATCAATACGACTTGTAAACAAACAGTTGTGGAATCCAACGAGTTTTAAATAAATCACAAAAAATATTACGTTCAACACTTTTGAAGGGGTCGTTATTGGCGTGATCGTATGGTAGTTGGTTTTATAGCTACCTGTGCAATCAGTGACTATCACTACTGACGTTGTGAATTCGAATCCCACTCAGGTGAGATGTATTCGATACAACATTATGTGATAGAGTTGTCAGTGACTTGTGGCAGGTTGGTAGTTTTCTCCGGGTCCTCCGGTTTCCTCCATCAATAAAACCGACCACCACGATATAGCTGAAATATTGTTGAAAGTGGCGTTAAACACCATAACACTAATCATCACTCTTCATATTATATCAACTCAAGGTTGTCTGCTAGAAGACAAGTCAAGAGGTACACTGACACTCAAAAATCATATTTACAACATAAAATTAAGAATGTGAAATACATATGAAAAGTGTAGATTTTTAATACCGAACATTGTAAACTCAATGTCACTCTAGTTTTCCATTTATGGTGTTTATATAAAAATTGACAAAGGATGAACAAAATATCTATTCAAGTATACACAACACACTGCGCGATTTATAGGGAACACCATTGGGTCCCACACCTCTTAAGGCCGGCCCTGCAGATGGTCACCAATATGTTCCATTTGTCAAAGTCAAATTCCAGTTCTTTCTCTCTTGTCCATGTCTTATCACCATCTTGAGTCACAAGACGAGTGATAATAGTAGAGCAGGGACTGCATACTTATCCGGAAGATCTGAGTTCACTCCTGGTTATTAGTTGTGCTTATGCTGCTTATCTTTAGTTTTTCGCGGAGTATTTTGTGGACTATTGTTTGTCCTTTCGTACTTTCTCTTTTGGTTAATGAACCACATCGGGGGCGTAATGGACAACGTGATCGTCTCGAGTGCGGTAGGTCGTGGGTTCGAACCTGGTGGGGTCATACCAAAGACTATAAAAATGGTATTTGTTGCTTCTCCGCTAAACACGCAGCATTAAGGAGAAATAGCAAATACTGGTTGGCTCTGAATCAGGATAATGTGTCCGAGTGGAGTGACATGTCTACGCGCGGACTGTTGTTTCGGTGAGTTAGCACTAAAAAAATCCAACTCAGCATGTTGGTCTAGAACAAAGCGGGCCTCATCATCATCTCATTTAATATTAACTTGTTCTCGCCATGATATAGCTGAAAAATTGCTGAATTGGCGTTAAACAACAATCACTCACTCACTCTTTTGACCAATGCATTGTCTGTCCTTCTATTTACGGCTTCTGATTACCCTTATGGTATTTTATCGAATAAGTATGACAATATAGGACCCGGAAGGTTTGCAAGTGATTAACCACAAAACAAAAGTTTAAATACTAACATTGCAACGCACCGCTAGATGGAAAATCGATATACGTTGATTGTACAATAATACCCCCAGCAACGCTATTGTAAATGCGGCCTCTAATATCACATACAGGCCGGTAATAGAGGCCGATGATACAGGCAGCTGTACTTTAATAATTTGACCCATTTTTGTGACAAGGTTAATATCGTTCACTTGGTCATTTAAACGGGAAAATTATTTAAACTCGCTCTCAAACCAAATATAACAATTTCCCTGGATCGTCAGTAAAACATTTACACTCGTGCGTAGATTCTTGATCTGTGTTTAAAATTGACCAATTCAAATGACAAAAGAAAAAACATCGTAATCCATATTTGATATTTTTTAATATTACATATGGTGTGGTTTTCGTACAATTTCATTGGCTAAATCAGTCACGTGATATACAGAATATTTAATGTATTTTTTTCCACTGTGAAGAAACCAGACCTCTTGTTTCTATTTTGACGTATATTGACGCGGGTAACTATAAAGTGCGAAACGAAATAGAAACGAAACGAAACGAAACGAAACGAAATCAACGAAAATGAAACGAAACGAAACGAAATCAACAAAAACGAAACGAAGCGAAACGAAATCAACGAAATGAAAACGAAATAAAACGAAACCAACGATATCAACGAAAACAAAACGAAATACGATGCTAGACTACTTCCCACACATGTCTCAGTGTCTTTCACCAGGAGAGGACAGGATTTGATCACCATTGAACAAGAATACTATGCATTTATTCAGCGGGAGTCTGTCCTTTTCACTTAGTGGCTTCTTTTAAATTTGGGAACCATAAGAGCAACGTCAAGACTGTTGAAAGGAGAGGAATTAAAATAACAGAAATGCAGTAGTTAAAGTTCACTAATAAATATCCCCGTCCGAGCAAAATTTAAAAGTGTGTCGGAGAGACGAAAAAGTGTGACGACGGGAAGGACAAACGAACGAACGGACAAAAGCAGAAGTCCTATATACCCCAATCTTTTTTTGGCGGAGGTATACAAATCCTATCAAAAATTAAATTTAGAAATTTAAAAAAAATCTACATATCTTGTAAAAGTACCTTTTTTCCCTTTGATCCCTTTTCATATTAAAAAAACCCAAATCACCTCCCCTCCAAAAAAATTTCCGGTATTAATAAAATTTGATACGGCACATATTGTTATACCCCCCGCTATCCAGCGGGAGGGGGGTATATAGTATTTGTCCGTGAGTGCTTCCCTCACTGCCTATGCAATTCCTCCTTAACAACTTGATGGAATTGAATGAATCTTACAGGAAATCTTTAATACCATATCAGGGGTGGATCCAGGATTTCAAGTTAGGGGGGCGCACTTAAAAAAATTGCACCGAGCGGAGGGAGGCGCGAAAATTTTTGGGGTATTTCGTGTGAAAAATCACGATTTTACGCCAAAAAATTATATTTTTTCCAATTGCGGAGGGAGGCGCGAAAATGTTTGGGGTATTTCGTGTGAAAAATCACGATTTTACGCCAAAAAATCTAATTTTTTTCAATTTTAGGGGGGGCGCGCGCCGGGTGCGCCCCCCTCTGGATCCGCCCCTGCATATGGCAAGGTTCATTAATTTCATGAATTCTTTAGTACCAAATGGCATTGTGCACCTTCTATATTTGTTTACCCATTTTAACAGTCCTTGCTAAAATTTCTTCACTTTTGGACTTTGTCATTTAAGGCTATGTAATTGTCATACAAGGCTATACAATAGAGAGAGGATACTGTTGCGTTATCCATAACTCTTCCTAAACAACAGAATGGATTTCAATAAAACTTCCAGAGTTTCTTATGTTTAGTTTTTGCAAGCATTATTTTTTCCAGAAGTTCTTCTGTAAGGAGGGCGCTCACTGTACGTCCTGCTATGTTGCTGTTGTTTTTTTTTAGTTCTTCAAAATATAACAATAGGATTTGAAATAAAAAGTTTATAGTGTTGGGTCTTTTTGACCCCTGTATATCTCGGAAAGAACAACGGTAAGACATTACGCCAGATCTGTTGGCACACTACCGAATAAAGGTAATAACAATGGTACCGTACGCCAAGGCGCATTCAAAGGGGAAAGTCCACAAAAACAAACAAAACCGATAAAAACTCATGGGGATTAAACGTGACAAGTTGGGAAAATCCAGTAGTCAAATAGTGCCCAGAATCTGAAACTCAAGACCATCCTGTTTGGTTTCCGAATAGGCAAATTTATGTAGAATACAAACGAAAAACGTAATAAAATCAGACGAATAATGAACCCTCAATATCCCAATCTATGAACATACCCCCTCATATCCCCCATTTTTTTCTATATGCCCACTCCAGAAACTTTATAATTCATAAATACTGACACACACACAAACACAAATAAAAATATGACATTTGAACTTCTGAAAGTTTGTCGGCAAGCAAACCCGGCTTGGATTGAGTTGCGGGTAATGTACGTGAGGAGTACTGTAACGGACAGACATGCAAGATGGGTTATAATTAATCAAAATTATTGTATTTAAAAAATCGAATTATCTTTTTTTTTTATTTCTTTATTTCGTTTTGTCTTTTATTTGTTTCCTTCCATTTTCTTCATATCAGTCTATTTCGTTGGTTTCGTTTCATTTCGTTTCCATTTCGTTGATTTCGTTTCGTTTCGTTTCGTTTTCGTTGATTTCGTTTCGTTTCGTTTCGTTTCATTTCGTTTTCGTTGATTTCGTTTCGTTTAGTTTCGTTTCGTTTCTATTTCGTTTCGCACTTTATAGTACCCCCATATGTGATTTTAAGAAAGTTGACGTTCGGGGAACACACCAATTAAAGCTCTTCTGAAGACGGTATCGTATATTAGCATGAATTTGGTACTGCTTTGACAACTATTTTACCTATTTTGTTCCAGTATTGTTATAAATACTGTTATAGTGACAGCCGGAACCTTTGAGCCGTAATGAAAGCGGGAGGTTTGGTGCTTTAAAATCTTATTCAACCCACCATTTCTTTAGAAATGCCTGTACCAAGTCAGGGTCATTACGGTTTTCACAGTTTTCCGGTTGTTGACTGATTTTGTCTGTTTATATACTTATGAGTTTTGACTTTCCCTTTGAAAGATTGTTCGGAGTTCGGTAATTTTGTTATTCCCATTATATATCAGCATCAGTTGCAATTGTATCATTAGAAATTATGTAAATCGTATAAATGTATATTTATCTTTGGATATTTACAAAATCAGTAATACTTCATGTCAAGCATTTTATTTCACTAACGAAAAGGGAAAGTGTGAGAAGATTTTTTTTTTGTAATACCGATCCTACCCTTATCAACACATCGACCAGTGACCACAAAAAACACGGTAAAGTACAAAGCATTGGAGACAAAAAAGAAAAAACAAGCATGTGTACGCATAAAACGAATTAAAAGTGACAGTTATTTAACCTACGACCAATCATGTAAAACATGGAATTATACAACCCCCCACCCCCAACCCGAAAAACAATGCAAATGAACTCATATGTTGTATGAAAATGTAACATGGGATGGACATATTAAGAAAAATATTAAGACGATATACAAATAGTTAACATATTGTACAGTTGATCTGATATTAAAACATATTCAAAAGGGCTCGAGGTTGGGAAGGGTCAGATACATTATTTATTCAACTAACATGAAACCGACTTTGAGACGTCACATGAAGAAGTGTCATGGCTGCTTACACTACGACAGGAAATTCGAAATATTCATATGTCTAATCGGATATATTAATGTTAATTAAGGTGGATTTTTTTGTTTAATAATTAGTTATTTACGAATAAAAAGTTATAATGTATTGAATTATAACAATTGTTCAACTGGAGTTTTCCTTTAAATGAATAAAAAAAAGTATGAAAATTTTGAAAAGAAAAAAAATTGAAGCTTTAGAAAGGTAGTCATGTAGTATATCATATGGAAGGTTTTGACGAGTAGGTTTCGACTTTTATATTTTTTGAGACCCCTGGGGGTGGTGTAGGGTCATCAAGTGCAAATATTCAAAGTTATCAACTGAAAGGTCTTGAAGAAGTCATGTTTTCAGACCCATCTGAGAGGGTGGGGCGGGTTCATCAAGTGCAAAAAATCAAGTTCTTAAAAGGTAGCCATGTGGTATAGCATATGAAAGGTCTTGGCGAGTAGGTTTTAAATTTAACATTTATTGGTGCCAGGTGGGGGCGGGGTCATCAAGAACTAAATTTCAAAGTTGTGATAAGGTAGTCGTGTCGTATATCAAATGAAAGGTCTTGACGAGTTTGTTTCAGAAGTCATCATTTCGGACTCATCTGAGACGGTGGAGCGGGGTCATCAAGTGCAAAAAATCAAGTTCTTAGAAGGTAGTCATATTGTATAGCATCTGAAAGGTCTTCGCGAGTATGTTTCAAATTTAACATTTATTGGTGCCCGGGAGGGGGGGGGGGGGGGGTCGTCAAGCGCTAAAATTAAAAATTATGATATGGTAGGCGTGTCGTATATCAAATGAAAGGTCTTGACGAGTACGTTTCAGAATTCATGTTTTCAGACCCATCGTGGGTGGAGGGACGGCTTCATCAAGCACAAATTCCAAAGTCCTGACAAGGTAGGCATGTTGTATATCATATGAAAGGTGTACACGTTGACGCTACCTGATTAGTAATGCCACCGACCAACTATAAATCATTTTCTCGAGACCCCGAATACATGCATATTTAGTAAGTCGCCCCTTGGTGTTTCTATACATAAAACACGCGGCATCTATCATGTTCGTCTTTTACAACAATTTACATAGTTAATCAATTCCACACATGTTTATATCTTAGCAGTGGCAGCAGTAACAGCTACAGTAGGAGCCAAAGCAGCAGAAGATGAAGTAGCAACAGTGGCACCACCTCCAGCTGTGAAGGGTATGCTGTACTTATTACCATATTATTTATGAAACTGTGAAAAGTACTTTTCTTCGCAATTCATTTTTCGAACGTATATTGCTTAAAAATCAGCGAACAGAAAAATGCCTCTTGAATTTACAATTTTCATGAAATTAGTTCGAATGAGTCAATACAATGTCATTCATTCAGTTTTTCAAAAATTACAATCAGTATCTCATGAAAACTCGAAAAGCATTTTTCATCGCAAGACATTTTCGAGATAAAAATGATAGGCGAGCAGAAAAATACTTCTTTAAATTTTAAGGAAAGAAAAGATCGAATTATTAACGTTTACAGCATTTTAGTATCAGAAATATTTATTGAATTATATACAAGGCAACCAAACAAGACATAGAGATTTACATCAATTAAACTATCACTGTTCTCGTTTCATCTAAGTCCGAAAAATATACTTAAAGTTCATTGAATTTCTTTTTATTTGTCCTTTTACTACTCTGTGTAATTGTCAGGACAACACTCTGTTTTCGGAGTAAACCTAGTCCCCAGGAAGTGGAGACTGTCTATCAGTATTTTCTAGCGTTATTGGAGAGAGAGACTTTTTCGTAGTGTTTTTCTTCCCATTCTGGGAGTCCCATTCTCTTATATCAATGCGGATTTCGTCTTTCCATTATGTGATCTGGACAAGTCTGTTGTTTCCGAATTCGATATTGCAACGTGGGTTCTCCATCACAATCGCATTGTGAATAAAGTAAGGACGAGGGAAATCTTCCTTGTATACACCCGTTCTTCAATTTAATTGATGGATTCACTTCTCCCGATCCCGTATGGACACGTGCATGTGTCCGCATACGTAAGGGAGTGCACCGACAATACTACATAGGGGACAGGACAAGGCTATATACATACATGTAATAAATTATGTAATATAACATAATTTATTACATGTATATATTTTTCGAATATTTTCTATTGTGTGTTTTCAGAATTTAATTTTGTTTCATTATTTATTGTCCGAATTAGTTAATTAAAGGTATAATATCGTTGATTTTGGTAATTGTTTTAAAAGTTGTTTTGCTTTGAAAGTTCATATATACCTTCGAAACATGATTATGTTCTAATTCACGTTGTTCAAACGAACATAAAGTATTTATGTACTGTTGGCTGTAATATTCTATATACGACGAAAACCAAGTATTTGTACCTATACTTGTTAATAAATAAAACACAAACACAATTGAAGATTGACTGGCGCAGCGACCATTTCTATTGTATTAAAACACAACAAACAACATCGTATTATAAATAAGTTCATTTTACACAACTTTATGTTTCACTAATATTTAACTGTCAAAAGCCACTGGAAAGTCTCTATTAATCTAAAAAAGACATTTTAAAATTTACAAACTGATTCGTACATATACATACAATATATATAATGACGAGGAAATAAATAGGTATATGTACAAACATATAGTACATATACATACAATATATATAATGACGAGGAAATAAATAGGTATATGTACAAACATATAGTACATATACATACAATATATATAATGACGAGGAAATAAATAGGTATATGTACAAACATATAGTACATATACATACAATATATATAATGACGAGGAAATAAATAGGTATATGTACAAACATATAGTACATATACATACAATATATATAATGACGAGGAAATAAATAGGTATATGTACAAACATATAGTACATATACATACAATATATATAATGACGAGGAAATAAATAGGTATATGTACAAACATATAGTACATATACATACAATATATATAATGACGAGGAAATAAATAGGTATATGTACAAACATATAGTACATATACATACAATATATATAATGACGAGGAAATAAATAGGTATATGTACAAACATATAGTACATATACATACAATATATATAATGACGAGGAAATAAATAGGTATATGTACAAACATATAGTACATATACATACAATATATATAATGACGAGGAAATAAATAGGTATATGTACAAACATATAGTACATATACATACAATATATATAATGACGAGGAAATAAATAGGTATATGTACAAACATATAGTACATATACATACAATATATATAATGACGAGGAAATAAATAGGTATATGTACAAACATATAGTACATATACATACAATATATATAATGACGAGGAAATAAATAGGTATATGTACAAACATATAGTACATATACATACAATATATATAATGACGAGGAAATAAATAGGTATATGTACAAACATATAGTACATATACATACAATATATATAATGACGAGGAAATAAATAGGTATATGTACAAACATATAGTACATATACATACAATATATATAATGACGAGGAAATAAATAGGTATATGTACAAACATGCTACGTATAATACTGATATATTCTTTATACTATAAAGTTATTGATGTAACTGAAAATTTTACTTCACAATAAGCTCGTGGGTCTGCTCGATACGGTCACTGCCTAGTCTCGATACTGAATTCTTCTCGCAGTTCTTTAAATACCCCCGTATTCTGAAAACCGGTTCTTACTAATACAGTAAGAAATTACTACGCACGATATACATAAATATATATATAGAACGTGGTTTGGCGAGTTTCAACCATAAAACGTGTATTTTCGTTTTTGTGTGCAGATTGTCTCCCAGCATCATTAATTATGCATGTCCCAATTTCCGAAGTGCATGCGCAATGGCACTTCCTTCAATTCCATCCAACTGTCATGTTGGTGCCCTATGTTAAGAAGAGTTTGAAGTTTTTAGTGTAATGTTTTGTGGATCATTGTTTGTAGTTTTGTCATTTTCTTTTGGCCATTGTAGTGTCTGTCCTATTTCGATTTACGGAGTCTGATTACCCCTTTGGTATCTTAAATCTTTCCATACTGAAGTTTTAATACCTGATCGACGTTTTATAGTGAGTGGGTGAGTGATTGTTGTTTATCGCCATATGAGGAATGTTGTAAGCTATATCAATGGCGATAATATGGGTAAGGAGATAGGGTTATGGTGTTTAACGCCACTTTCACTCATCTTTTTCAGTTATATCTGGCGGTCAGTTTTTATTGGTGGAGGAAACCGGAGTATTGCAAGTCACTGACAAACTTTAACACACAATATTGTATGAGTACACCTCACTATTGGCGGAATTCGAACTTACTACTTTATTGGTGATAGAAACTGATTGTACATGTAGTTGTAAATCCAACTACCATACGATCACGACCACGACGGCCCCTGCTGTTTCATCATCTAATTATTATTTCAACAATATTTGATATACATTGCTATTTCATCATGTCTAATTATAATTTCCATTATTTTGCTGATGAAGGTTATTCCAAAAACGCGTCGTGCTCTCTAAGATTGATATCCACACTTTAGTTGAATACCTTGTTTGAAAACTAATTAAATCATATATTTTGACTAAATTACATGCTCAGAGATCTTCAATTTTATATCTAGATAATTTTCTTTAAATCTGATGTGCCAGCTAATTGTATTTTAAATAATTGCTTATGCAAATATGAAATTTGGAAACTTTGTGTAATTCCCCAAACTCATTGCATAATTATATGGATTCGGAGAAATAACTATTAAAAATACTGTTGATCAGGAAGTAATTATAACGCTCCAATGAGACTACTGTTCCAAACAAAGAACTAATCAATTCGTGGAAAATGTTAATGATTCAAAGAATGTTAAATAGTTATCGTTATATATATATATAGAAGTCTAGAAGATTGTGCAACGATACCGATAAAGATGTTACAAAAAATATATTGACAAAATTTTCGATCAACAAATGACCTTCCTCAGTGTCTATCAAAGTTTGACTGAGTTTGTAAAGATAAGATGGTATAATTACAACTCACTAAATATATATATATGTTAAAACCGCGTCATACAAAAAACACCTTGGTCTATTTTTAATATGAAGTCAATGGCTTGTATTTTTGAATGTGCATATAAATAAATTTATGTTTACATATAATATATAAATTATGTTGGTTTAACTAAATAAAAGTTCTTCACATGATGGTCAGGAGAAAAGGGGGAAAATACCAAATATATGCGAAGGATTTATTGAATAATAATTAAATTTGAAGAAGAAGACGAAGAAGAATTTGAATTTTCAAATAAGTTTATTTTAAAAACATAATATCACAGACAATTGATCACAATAGGTATTCAGAAATTCATTTAAGAAGAAGAAGAAGAAGAAGAAGAAACATGTCATTAGGGAACAACAGTCTTCGATGATCCAAGAATATTTGAATGTGCTCATGTTTTCTGGGGGTTTTTTCTTGTTTAATTCAACATATCGAACATTCTCGTCAAGATCATGGACTTTATTTTCAATGTCCTGTTTGCAGACATGAATTTCAAATACAAGACCAAAGTCTAACAACTGAACAAATAGCAAACCGTTTTCCTCAGAAGATTATACGCAAACGGATACAAAGTAGTAGTAGACTACTGGAACACAAAAGGAAACCTGTAATATTGGATACAAAAGCTGAAAGAAATAATATCTCCAATAAACATGACTTTTCCAAACCGAATTTTCATCAACCAAAGTTAAACAACCATAATGTGATACATAAAATACCAAGTGCTCCATGTAATACTCCATGTCTTCGAGAGATTCGAGTAGACCCACCAGTGAATATGAATTTATCTATTGTCAATCGAAATCCATTACATGTACCTGTAATAAATAGACGTTTCCTGGAGCCTAGTCAATTCACTTCAATGGACTTTCATTTACCAAACATTTACAGTCCAAATGCGATATCTGACACGAAAATACGTTTTCTGGAGCCTGGTCAATTCTCTTCAATGCATTTTCATTTAACAAACATTTACAGTCTAAATGCGATACCTGAAATGAATAGACGTTTTTTGGATCCGGTTGAACGCTATCCAATGGATTTTTCATTAGAAATTTACAGTAACAGTCCAAATACGACGCGAGAAATCAATAGACCTTTCCTGGAGCCCAATGAACTTCATCAAACTAATTTTTATTTACCAAACATTACCATTCGAAATGGGATACCTTATCTAATTACAACTTATATAAGAATGCTGGATTCTGATTGGTTAATAGCCGTGATATTTTTCACAAATTCAGGCCTTGCATTGTGAATTTGCAGAATTTTTACTTCATGTAGGTGTATTTGCATAAGATTTAACTTTTTTTCATGGTATTTGCAAAATCGTATTTGCCGTTTTTACCCTTCACCGAGACGCTTGTAACAAAATTTGTAAAACGTTATCAGTTGTGCGCTCTATGTAACATCATTCGGTAGAATTAAACAGATACATCATGTTAGGTCCCATCTTCGCTAGCCAAGGGTTACGATCCGCTCTCACTCATCTTCACCCTTGGCATCGTTAGACGGATTTTCGAGGTCACACGGTGACGGTTTATATGTAATGCAGCTAGTGGTAGCTGCAACCAATCAGAACGGGCTTTACAAAAAGCACATGTTCTGTAGGAAAAATGTCAACAAAATGAAAATGCAAAAAATCGTCAGTCCGGCACGATTTTGATAGTATAAAAAAGTTTGTACGATTAGCCGCTACACTATTCGTACAAAAAGTTTGTACGAGGAGACACTGCCTATTATAATCTCGAGTCAATTTTCAGGGTATTCAAACGAAAGGAAATGAAAGCCTCGCGTCGATTGGCTGAAAATGACATCATTACAAGGGGCGTAACTGTCAAAAACCAGCAGGTGGCAGTGCGCGGGAATTACGAAAATCCGTCTAACGATGCCAAGGGTGAAGATGAGTAGAGCGGATCGTAACCCTTGGCTAGCGAAGATGGTTATGTCCTGAAAACGACAAACAAAAGGTATTATTTATTTAGCCAGTGTTCTAAATAATATTCGGTGTAATTAAACAGATATATCATGTTTGGGAGGGGTATTTGCGCAAAATACCAGTCTTGAGACTAAATTTCCCTCGCCATTCGGCTCGGGAAATTTTTCGTCTTGAGACTGGTATTTTTCGCAAATACCCCTCCCAAACATGATATATCTGTATACACGACAAAAATATAACAAACCGGAAGTGAGAAGAAATAATGGGGTGCTGGGAATGCTACCAAGACAAGTACAAAGTTTGACAGTCTCCAAGGTACGTATTTACTGTCACATGTTATCTCATATATGTAATAAATCATTTGCACATTCCCGACTGTGATTCTAAAATTATACGTTTTAGAGGAGTTGTTTCCCTTTAAGGCGGACAAAAGAGTCCTCTTTCATGCAAAGTGCAATTGAAATAACATATTTTTCCCATAATCTGTTCAAAATTGTAATGTTGTAACAACTTGTGAATTTTCTACTTGCTATAAAATTATCACCTGATTTTTTAAACGGTTCAAATATCTTTAAATTTTAAGAAAATTATACGCAAATTGTTTGTCCTTTCCGTTGTCCTATAATTATTATCTACCATAATTATTAGCTACTTTTTGACGTTCGGAATGAGGTTTTCGTAAACCACAAAGGTGTTCCAAATGATAGCCATGAAAATTAGCTACCTTAATAATACATTAAAAATACTATTCCAGTTATTCCCCTTTTACCATGTTTTGATAGATTCTTGGTAATTAGTAATTTTGAACGAAAAAATGGAGGTGGATGTAGGCGAGGAAATCTATTTAATTAGATAGATTTATCCCAGAAATGGATAGCAAATTCCTATATTCATTCATTTACATCAAGGATTTATATATACAAATGTATATATAAATCCTTGTTTACATGGAGCAAAATCTGGATGAAAATAAGTTATTTCGATATAAAATATAAATAAAGTCAAGTCTAATAATATTAAAAAAAATATTTATTTATATGACATGAACAAGTTTCTAAAAACTGCGATAGAGGCGAGGTTCATCGTGGATGCAATATTACGTCGTAACGGAGATGGAAATTGTTTTTTGTAAAATTTAATGACCCCTTTTTTTCTTAAGAGCAATTATACTCACAATGCCAGGGAGGGATATCACCCACAAGACACTTGTCACGAACAACGTATCTGTACTATCCACACTTATTAATGGATATTTCCTAACGTCAAACAGTTCGCGATGACGACCGTAGATTTTTGTAGCAATGACTTCAATTTAGGAACAACTTAACGTAGCCTTCCTATTATAATATATGAGTTGTGAAATGTAAACGCTGGTATTGCTGGAACATTGCTACATATATTCAAAGGGGGGAGTTGACTATTGGAAATGTGAAGTCATCACTCTTATTGTAGAGTTTTGATTTTACTCTCCATCCGTTGTCGACTTCAAGATGAAGGTCATGGTAAGAAGCAGATGTTTAAGTGTTAATAGTATTCTTTACTTCAAGGTCATTTAGGTATAAGATAAGATGGAGATAATCACCGAATTGAAAATTGTTCAGTGAAAGAACATTATCTATATTACAGAATTTGCATTAAAGGTTTGGGCTAATTTTTCTATCTTTATTCTTGAGTAACCATTGCAGAAAACCTGTATCATAAACGCTTAGAAACAATTCAGAAAGTAGTAGTTGGGGACAATTTGTACCCATCGGAATACATATCGTCTGCTGAAACACTAGTCCACCGAACTGGATAAAAATGTCGATAAGCAATGTCTAACATTTCAATGATCTCACCATGTTTATATTTACGATTAGATTTTGAATTTCTCTCCATAAAGTAAGACTTGTCTCTACTAATAACAAGATACTGATACTGTTGTTCTCCGTTCTTCTTTGAGAAGCAACACTGAACCTTTTGTTAAATCGAGATTTTAATTGCGGATGTGGAATAGTGGAGAAGCATTAAGATTATAACACTCACTGCATTATACTTATAGCAATTCCTCAACGGTAGGTGATGAGTACGTATCTGTAAAAATAATAATATGGAAACCCCTGACTTATAATTACGGTTGTGGGTGATTCATCAATATTGCAGTTATATCGTGGTTATAAGTTTTATAGGTGGGGGAAATTGGAGTACCCAGAAAACACCACCTACATTACTGGCGTCAAATTGTATCAAGTACACCTGGTCATGTACGGCAATCGCACTGACACATTTAGTGGCTATAGGCACTGATTGCATGTGTAGATATAAATCAAACTACCATACTATGGCGGCCACATAATTATAGATGGAACAAATCCGACTAATTCCCCACGCCATACTGAAAAGATTAAGTAAAACATATATATTGACTGATACGTACCATTTCGTTTTAACAGGCTTTTGTCAGTAATGATAAAATATTTGTCAGTTTTACTCAACTTCCTTTTATTTTCAGGTGTCTAATAAGACAGTGATATAAAACCATTTATTTTCATAACATTCTCATGAAGTCATTCCTTATCGGATTTTCATGAAATTTTTAGCATTAAATGCAGAAATAAATATAGTTTCTTCTTCGTATAATTTGCAAATAATTTTATTTCTACTTTCTCTTAAGCATTGATTTAAAAACAAAGTTTATTTTTATCACCAAATCTTACTATATAATCATATAAATTGTGACGTCAAGAATTTACATTTGTGTTTAAATCATAAATGCTTGTAAATAAAAGTACGAAAAAATTACATGAAGATATTAAGATAAACTCTAATTAATTCTGTTTTTAAAGGTGAAAATTTCATGAAAATCGGCTAAGGAATGACTTCATGAGAATGTTATGAAAATTGCTGTACATACATTATATATAATGACGAGGAAATAAATAGGTATATGTACAAACATGCTACGTATAATACTGATATATTCTTTATACTATAAAGTTATTGATGTAACTGAAAATTTGACTTCACAATAAGCTCGTGGGTCTGCTCGATACGGTCACTGCCTAGTCTCGATACTGAATTCTTCTCGCAGTTCTTTAAATACCCCCGTATTCTGAAAACTGGTTCTTACTAATACAGTAAGAAATTACTACGCACGATATACATAAATATATGTATAGAACGTGGTTTGGCGAATTTCAACCATAAAACATGTATTTTCGTTTTTGTGTGCAGATTGTCTCCCAGCATCATTAATTATGCATGTCCCAATTTCCGAAGTGCATGCGCAATGGCACTTCCTTCAATTCCATCCAACTGTCATGTTGGTGCCCTATGTTAAGAAGAGTTTGAAGTTTTTAGTGTAATGTTTTGTGGATCATTGTTTGTAGTTTTGTCATTTTCTTTTGGCCATTGTAGTGTCTGTCCTATTTCGATTTACGGAGTCTGATTACCCCTTTGGTATCTTAAATCTTTCCATACTGAAGTTTTGATACCTGATCGACGTTTTATAGTGAGTGGGTGTTGTTTATCGCCATATGAGGAATGTTGTAAGCTATATCAATGGCGATAATATGGGTAAGGAGCTAGGGTTATGGTGTTTAACACCACTTTCACTCATCTTTTTCAGTTATATTTGGCTGTCAGTTTTATTGGTGGAGGAAACCGGAGTATTGCAAGTCACTGACAAACTTTAACACACAATATTGTATGAGTACACCTCGCTATTGGCGGAATTCGAACTTACTACTTTATTGGTGATAGAAACTGATTGCACAGGTAGTTGTAAATCCAACTACCATGCGATCACGACCACGACGGTCCCTGCTGTTTCATCATCTAATTATTATTTCAACAATATTTGATATTGCTCCATAGCTGAGCCCCCCTCCCCCCGTCAACAGAGTCTCTGGATCCGCCCCTGTATACATTGCTATTTCATCATGTCTAATTATAATTTCCATTATTTAGCTGACGAAGGTTATTCCAAAAACGCGTCGTGCTCTCTAAGATTGATATCCACACTTTAGTTGAATACCTTGTTTGAAAACTAATTAAATCATATATTTTGACTAAATTACATGCTCTGAGATCTTCAATTTTATATCTAGATAATTTTCTTTAAATCTGATGTGCCAGCTAATTGTATTTTAAACCTATTTTAAATAATTGCTTATGCAAATATGAAATTTGGAAACTTTGTGTAAGTTTCCCATAATTATATGGATTCGGAGAAATAACTATTAAAAATACTGTTGATCAGAAAGTAATTATAACGCTCCAATGAGACTACTGTTCCAAACAAAGATCTTATCAATTCGTGGAAAATGTTAATGATTCAAAGAATGTTAAATGGTTATCGTTATATATATATATATATATATACGTCTGAAAATTAAACCAAACAGTGTTAGAATTAGATTTTAGAGCTGTCAAATTTTTGTTCTTCCCTCGACGGGATTTGAACCCACACCATTGTTACACTGCAGCACCATTCGCTTAGCCTTACGTCCAGCGCCCTAGACCACTCGACTACATCCACTCCCTAAAAAAGGAGCTTCAATAGTCGTAGTGTTACCTTGTCTCGTAAGGCAAATCTAGGGATAGGCGTAAGACATGTGTATAAGCGTGTGTAGATGGTACATATATACTTAATATTATAATTTGACAGCAATCTAACTCAGTAATTTTTAATATATTGGATAGGATAATGAAGAATTATTCATTATACAGTCACAGGAAATAAAGTATATTATACAAACGTCTAGAATATATATATATATATACGTCTGAAAATTAAACCAAACAGTGTTAGAATTAGATTTTAGAGCTGTCAAATTTTTGTTCTTCCCTCGACGGGATTTGAACTCACACCATTGATACACTGCAGCACCATTCGCTTAGCCTTACGTCCAGCGCCCTAGATCACTCGACCACATCCACTCCCTATATATATATATATATGTTAAAACTGCGTCATGCAAAAAAAAAACCTTGGCCTATTTTTAATATGAAGTCAATGGCTTGTATTTTTGAATGTGCATATAAATAAATTTATGTATACATATGTATACATATATATTTAAATTATGTTGGTTTAACTAGATAAAAGTTCTTCACATGATGGTCAGGAGAAAAGGGGGGAAATACCAAATATATGCGAAGGATTTATTGAATAATAGTAAAATTTGAAGAAGAAGACGAAGAAGAATTTGAATTTTCAAATCAGTTTATTTTAAAAACATAATATCACAGACAATTGATCACAATAGGTATTCAGAAATTCATTTAAGAAGAAGAAGAAGAAGAAGAAGAAACATGTCATTAGGGAACAACAGTCTTCGATGATCCAAGAATATTTGAATGTGCTCATGTTTTCTGGGGGTTTTTTCTTGTTTAATTCAACATATCGAACATTCTCGTCAAGATCATGGACTTTATTTTCAATGTCCTGTTTGCAGACATGAATTTCAAATACAAGACCAAAGTCTAACAACTGAACAAATAGCAAACCGTTTTCCTCAGAAGATTATACGCAAACGGATACAAAGTAGTAGTAGACTACTGGAACACAAAAGGAAACCTGTAATATTGGATACAAAAGCTGAAAGAAATAATATCTCCAATAAACATGACTTTTCCAAACCGAATTTTCATCAACCAAAGTTAAACAACCATAATGTGATACATAAAATACCAAGTGCTCCATGTAATACTCCATGTCTTCGAGAGATTCGAGTAGACCCACCAGTGAATATGAATTTATCTATTGTCAATCGAAATCCATTACATGTACCTGTAATAAATAGACGTTTCCTGGAGCCTAGTCAATTCACTTCAATGGACTTTCATTTACCAAACATTTACAGTCCAAATGCGATATCTGACACGAAAATACGTTTTCTGGAGCCTGGTCAATTCTCTTCAATGCATTTTCATTTAACAAACATTTACAGTCTAAATGCGATACCTGAAATGAATAGACGTTTTTTGGATCCGGTTGAACGCTATCCAATGGATTTTTCATTAGAAATTTACAGTAACAGTCCAAATACGACGCGAGAAATCAATAGACCTTTCCTGGAGCCCAATGAACTTCATCAAACTAATTTTTATTTACCAAACATTACCATTCGAAATGGGATACCTTATCTAATTACAACTTATATAAGAATGCTGGATTCTGATTGGTTAATAGCCGTGATATTTTTTTACAAATTCAGGCCTTGCATTGTGAATTTGCAGAATTTTTACTTCATGTAGGTGTATTTGCATAAGATTTAACTTTTTTTCATGGTATTTGCAAATCGTATTTGCCGTTTTTACCCTTCACCGAGACGCTTGTAACAAAATTTGTAAAACGTTATCAGTTGTGCGCTCTATGTAACATCATTCGGTAGAATTAAACAGATACATCATGTTAGGTCCCATCTTCGCTAGCCAAGGGTTACGATCCGCTCTCACTCATCTTCACCCTTGGCATCGTTAGACGGATTTTCGAGGTCACACGGTGACGGTTTATATGTAATGCAGCTAGTGGTAGCTGCAACCAATCAGAACGGGCTTTACAAAAAGCACATGTTCTGTAGGAAAAATGTCAACAAAATGAAAATGCAAAAAATCGTCAGTCCGGCACGATTTTGATAGTATAAAAAAGTTTGTACGATTAGCCGCTACACTATTCGTACAAAAAGTTTGTACGAGGAGACACTGCCTATTATAATCTCGAGTCAATTTTCAGGGTATTCAAACGAAAGGAAATGAAAGCCTCGCGTCGATTGGCTGAAAATGACATCATTACAAGGGGCGTAACTGTCAAAAACCAGCAGGTGGCAGTGCGCGGGAATTACGAAAATCCGTCTAACGATGCCAAGGGTGAAGATGAGTAGAGCGCATCGTAACCCTTGGCTAGCGAAGATGGTTATGTCCTGAAAACGACCAACAAAAGGTATTATTTATTTAGCCAGTGTTCTAAATAATATTCGGTGTAATTAAACAGATATATCATGTTTGGGAGGGGTATTTGCGCAAAATACCAGTCTTGAGACTAAATTTCCCTCGCCATTCGGCTCGGGAAATTTTTCGTCTTGAGACTGGTATTTTTCGCAAATACCCCTCCCAAACATGATATATCTGTATACACGACAAAAATATAACAAACCGGAAGTGAGAAGAAATAATGGGGTGCTGGGAATGCTACCAAGACAAGTACAAAGTTTGACAGTCTCCAAGGTACGTATTTACTGTCACATGTTATCTCATATATGTAATAAATCATTTGCACATTCCCGACTGTGATTCTAAAATTATACGTTTTAGAGGAGTTATTTCCCTTTAAGGCGGACAAAAGAGTCCTCTTTCATGCAAAGTGCAATTGAAATAACATATTTTTCCCATAATCTGTTCAAAATTGTAATGTTGTAACAACTTGTGAATTTTCTACTTGCTATAAAATTATCACCTGATTTTTTAAACGGTTCAAATATCTTTAAATTTTAAGAAAATTATACGCAAATTGTTTGTCCTTTCCGTTGTCCTATAATTATTATCTACCATAATTATTAGCTACTTTTTGACGTTCGGAATGAGGTTTTCGTAAACCACAAAGGTGTTCCATATGATAGCCATGAAAATTAGCTACCTTAATAATACATTAAAAATACTATTCCAGTTATTCCCCTTTTACCATGTTTTGATAGATTCTTGGTAATTAGTAATTTTGAACGAAAAAATGGGGGTGGATGTAGGCGAGGAAATCTATTTAATTAGATAGATTTATCCCAGAAATGGATAGCAAATTCCTATATTCATTCATTTACATCAAGGATTTATATATACAATGTATATATAAATCCTTGTTTACATGGAGCAAAATCTGGATGAAAATAAGTTATTTCGATATAAAATATAAATAAATTCAAGTCTAATAATATTAAAAAAAATATTTATTTATATGACATGAACAAGTTTCTAAAAACTGCGATAGAGGCGAGGTTCATCGGGGATGCAATATTACGTCGCAACGGAGATGGAAATTGTTTTTTGTAAAATTTAATGACCCCTTTTTTTCTTAAGAGCAATTATACTCACAATGCCAGGGAGGGATATCACCTACAGACACTTGTCACGAACAACGTATCTGTACTATCCACACTTATTAATGGATATTTCCTAACGTCAAACAGTTCGCGATGACGACCGTAGATTTTTGTAGCAATGACTTCAATTTAGGAACAACTTAACGTAGCCTTCCTATTATAATATATGAGTTGTGAAATGTAAACGCTGGTATTGCTGGAACATTGCTACATATATTCAAAGGGGGGAGTTGACTATTGGAAATGTGAAGTCATCACTCTTATTGTAGAGTTTTGATTTTACTCTCCATCCGTTGTCGACTTCAAGATGAAGGTCATGGTAAGAAGCAGATGTTTGAGTGTTAATAGTATTCTTTACTTCAAGGTCATTTAGGTATAAGATAAGATGGAGATAATCACCGAATTGAAAATTGTTCAGTGAAAGAACATTATCTATATTACAGAATTTGTATTAAAGGTTTGGGCTAATTTTCTATCTTTATTCTTGAGAAACCATTGCAGAAAGCCTGTATCATAAACGCTTAGAAACAATTCAGAAAGTAGTAGTTGGGGACAATTTGTACCCATCGGAATACATATCGTCTGCTGAAACACTAGTCCACCGAACTGGATAAAAATGTCGATAAGCAATGTCTAACATTTCAATGATCTCACCATGTTTATATTTACGATTAGATTTTGAATTTCTCTCCATAAAGTAAGACTTGTCTCTACTAATAACAAGATACTGATACTGTTGTTCTCCGTTCTTCTTTGAGAAGCAACACTGAACCTTTTGTTAAATCGAGATTTTAGTTGCGGATGTGGAATAGTGGAGAAGCATTAAGATTATAACACTCACTGCATTATACTTATAGCAATTCCTCAACGGTAGGTGATGACTACATATCTGTAAAAATAATAATATGGAAACCCCTGACTTATAATTACGGTTATGGGTGATTCATCAATATTGCAGTTATATCGTGGTTATAAGTTTTATAGGTGGGGGAAATTGGAGTACCCAGAAAACACCACCTACATTACTGGCGTCAAATTGTATCAAGTACACCTGGTCATGTACGGCAATCGCACGGACACATTTAGTGGCTATAGGCACTGATTGCATGTGTAGATATAAATCAAACTACCATACTATGGCGGCCACATAATTATAGATGGAACAAATCCGACTAATTCCCCACGCCATACTGAAAAGATTAAGTAAAACATATATATTGACTGATACGTACCATTTCGTTTTAACAGGCTTTTGTCAGTAATGATAAAATATTTGTCAGTTTTACTCAACTTCCTTTTATTTTCAGGTGTCTAATAAGACAGTGATACAGTCAGATATGCCAGAGTACATGCAACAAGACTGTTTCGACTGTGGGCTTGAATCTATGGAAAGATGTAAGGAGGAAAGCAAAATTGCTGAATACATCAAAAAGGAGTTTGACAGAAAGTACAACCAAACATGGCATTGTATTGTTGGATCGGCCTTTGGATACTTTGTCACACATGAAACGAATACTCATATCTGCTTTGATATGCGAAAACTTCGCGTTGTGTTGTTTAAATATGGTTAGATACTGCCAATCAAGTAATAGCTCATCTGACATGCCATATTTGGCGTAAAACAACCAGTTAGGCTTTGTGATATTATGGTATACAGAATGTAGGCTATGGGTTGTTTCACTCCCATTGTAGGGTATGAGTTATGCTCATTGTTGAAGATCATATTGTGACTGCGAAATGCAGAACAGCAACAAACCTGCTGTTCCTCTACTTGAATTTATGTCTAAGGGTAATTGTTGGATAGTATCTCATGTTCATATACATCCATATCGTTTTTTATTGATATGCTATGAATAAGTAATGACAACAACCCCGATGGAACCGCAGGGCATATACATATATTCTGCTTCTCAGAAAATGTGTGCTTGTTGTTCTGGACGAATCAAATACATTACTCCCTTGAAGAACATCATGTACATTGTAAATAATGGCTCGTGCTTGGAGTTACCAGGCTCCTTGTTCGTAAAATACAACATGCTGCAAACCCTAATAAGTAACAGGTTTATAGATAAATCATATTGCCACCTTTTCATCTACTGTCGGAACCTTTGAGTCGTAATGAAAGCGGGAGGTTTGGCGCTTTAAAATCTGATTCAACCCATCATTTCTTTAGAAATGCCTGTACCAAGTGAGGGTCATTACGGTTTTAAAAGTTTCAGGTTGTTGACTGATTTTGTCTGTTTATATACTTACGAGTTTTGACTTTCCCTTTGTAAGATTTTTCGGAGTTCGGTAATTTTGTTATTGCCATTATTGTTTGTAATAAAAACGTAGATGTCGAATTTAGTGCGCATGACTTGTAAACTTTTTCTCGTCATGAACAATGAACCATTAAAAACATTTCAAATCACGCAATTATCAACTATACAGATAACCACTAGAGGACGACCAAATGTTGAATAAATTACACTCCATTAGTATCTGTTGAATAAATTACACTTTATTAGTATCTGACACATCTCAATAGATTACACTCCTATAGTATCTGACACAAATCTCAATGGATTACACTCCATTAGTATCTGACACATCTCAATAGATTACACTCCATTAGTATCTGGCACATCTCAATAGATTACACTCCATTAGTATGACACATCTCAATAGATTACACTCCATTAGTATCTGACACATCTCAATAGATTACACTCCATTAGTATCTGACACATCTCAATAGATTACACTCCATTAGTATCTGGCACATCTCAATAGATTACACTCCATTAGTATCTGACACATCTCAATAGATTACACTCCATTAGTATCTGTTGAATAGATTACACTCCATTAGTATCTGACACATCTCAATAGATTACACTCCATTAGTATCTGACACATCTCAATAGATTACACTCCATTAGTATCTGGCACATCTCAATAGATTACACTCCATTAGTATCTGACACATCTCAATAGATTACACTCCATTAGTATCTGACACATCTCAATAGATTACACTCCATTAGTATCTGTTGAATAGATTACACTCCATTAGTATCTGACACATCTCAATAGATTACACTCCATTAGTATCTGACACATCTCAATAGATTACACTCCATTAGTATCTGGCACATCTCAATAGATTACACTCCATTAGTATCTGACACATCTCAATAGATTACACTCCATTAGTATCTGGCACATCTCAATAGATTACACTCCATTAGTATCTGACACATCTCAATAGATTACACTCCATTAGTAGCTGACACATCTCAATAGATTACACTCCATTAGTATCTGGCACATCTCAATAGATTACACTCCATTAGTATCTGGCACATCTCAATAGATTACGCTCCACTAGTATCTGGCACATCTCAATAGATTACACTCCATTAGTATCTGACACATCTCAATAGATTACACTCCATTAGTATCTGGTACATCTCAATAGATTACACTCCATTAGTATCTGACACATCTCAATAGATTACACTCCATTAGTATCTGGCACATCTCAATAGATTACACTCCATTAGTATCTGACACATCTCAATAGATTACACTCCATTAGTATCTGACACATCTCAATAGATTACACTCCATTTGTATCTGACACATCTCAAGATTACACTCCATTAGTATCTGCCACATCTCAATAGATTACACTCCATTAGTATCTGACACATCTCAATAGATTACACTCCATTAGTATCTGTTGAATAGATTACACTCCATTAGTATCTGGCACATCTCAATAGATTACACTCCATTAGTATCTGACACATCTCAATAGATTACACTCCATTAGTATCTGACACATCTCAATAGATTACACTCTATTAGTATCTGACACATCTCAATAGATTACACTCCATTAGTATCTGGCACATCTCAATAGATTACACTCCTTTAGTATCTGACACATCTCAATAGATTACACTCCATTAGTATCTGACACATCTCAATAGATTACACTCCATTAGTATCTGACACATCTCAATAGATTACACTCCATTAGTATCTGGCACATCTCAATAGATTACACTCCATTAGTATCTGACACATCTCAATAGATTACACAACATTAGTATCTGTTGAATAGATTACACTCCATTAGTATCTGACACATCTCAATAGATTACACTCCATTAGTATCTGGCACATCTCAATAGATTACACTCCATTAGTATCTGACACATCTCAATAGATTACACTCCATTAGTATCTGACACATCTCAATAGATTACACTCCATTAGTATCTGGCACATCTCAATAGATTACACTCCATTAGTATCTGGCACATCTCGATCTCATGTTTCATTCACTTCCATCTTAGAAATTCTCTCGGACTTTTTCTTCAACTGAACCCACTGGCTATATTTTGCCAGTTGGGTTTTGATTGGTTAATCTGAAGTTCATCAGGATGTAAGGTTAAATCGAGTTGTCGTATCAGGTGTTAATAGGGATTAACATAACGAGACAACATTTATATAATCAATATTTTAATTATATTTATACTGTTACCGTTCCTTACCATCCGCTCTACATGAATCGGGTACCAGGAAAGCTATATTTTGGTCAATAACTGTATCCGGTCCAGTCAATGCAAGTTGACTGCTCAAATAGAACCAGGGCAGGATAAATTATTCTAAACAACTTTTGTATACATAAATTAATTTTTCCTGCACTCGTTCTATTTGAGTACTTTTATTGTTACCAGTTTTATTAGATACTACAAGAAACGCCCTGGTCACGATACACAGAATATTTATTTGCATGTATCACAAATCAAAGGTAATAAGACCCTGATTCATCAACCCCACCCAATCACAGTTCAAGAAAACAATCCTGTTCCTTCTTAGTTTCCTGGTTTATAATCATTCAGGATACGTTTTAATTATCATGAAGATCCCTTACATCGGAAGATTTCACCAAATGAATGTCCATTTGACGAAAAATTGGACACATTTATCGCACCATTTTAGTGACCTTTTTGTCAATTTATGTTAAATGAATAAGAAATGTTCAACTTCCATACGATGCCTTACATCTCTGACTTCAATACCTTTCGAATTTTGTAATAAACCTTACAATTTCTTATCACAGTGCTATATTGGTCAGCTTTGTCAGTAATTTGTGGAAGGTCAGTGGTTTTCTACGGGTACTCCGGTTTCCTCCATTAATAAAACTGACTGTCACGATATATAACTGAAATAATGTTGAACGTGGTCTTAAACACCATAATCCTAACCCTAACATTACTTATGAAAAGGTTTCCCTTTCCATATATAAGAATATATAATACAGGCGGTAAAATCTATGACGTCACTAGGGCCTATCTAATGTATATGTATTTATTGTTTTGTTTTAATTAATTTTTCAACATACAAGTTTTGATTCACAAAACATTTTGCATGTGACTCATTCATTGTAATCAATTGTGTTTATTTTTTTGAATTTTTGAATTAAACAAATTTTATTGCTCTACTATAAGCATTGATGGGATTGGGCACAAGTTATAACAACATTATAAACACCCTCTCCCTACAATTTACAACATAGCATAATACATGGCAAAACTCAATAAAATAAATATTAGATCAATGTATAAGTGAAATTAACTTTTACAAAAAAGACAAAATAGATTTTACAAAGAAGAGGGGAAAAAAACTAGTGAAAGTAACACCTGCAACAATCAATCAAACCTATGACTATTATGTATGAACGTTTTAACTGTTGTAAAAATATCAACATTTTGTGCTTCAGTTAATTGTGTTTATTTAGTACATGCGTCACACTCTTAAATTATAGTAGATTCACATATTTAGCTTATTAATAAGTCCTTTTTAGCATCGACCCTTGGTGTCCCCTGCATTTGAATAACTATTGCATTTGTTCGAGTGCTTGGGACACGAGGAGGACTTACTCATTTATATTTATGTTTTTGTTTTTATTTATATAATACATATACATGTGTCTTACTCAAAGTCTAGAATTGTAATAGATTCACATATTTAATTAATAAGTCCTTTTAGCATCGACCATTGGTGTCCCCTGCATTTGAATAACTATGGCATTGTTCATGTGCTTTGGACACAATGAGGACTTTTTTCATCCCTTTATTTAATATAAATAGACAGACAAACAAATATTGGTATGAGTGATATATTTATTCTCTCATCCTTTAAGTATTTATACAGTATATGTATTTAATTTCGAAAATGTAGTTATTTCACATGTATAATATGTGTGCGAATGTGCTATAGTCCTATTTGCACTGGCCCTTGGTTTCCTCTGTATTTGTACAACTACCGTACAGTACTTGTTGTCCGTGTGCATAGGACACGGGGAGGACTTGACCACTACACTACATGTAAATTAACCATTGATGTCTGATGTGGCCAACAATGTCATAGTCGACGGCACTTAATTATTATTATAATTATTATTAGTATAAGTATTTAGTATATTTTATGGGCAGTTTTGTTCATTGTAACGTACAATATTTATATTTTATCTTTTAATGTTATTGTTTATTGTTTATGAATCACTGTAATGACTTAGCCGTTTGTGGGCCCTCTATTGGACAATAAAAATTCTTATTCTTATTCTTGTACCCTTTCTTTCTTTTATTTGTCTTTTTCTTTCTTTTCTTGTCTTCCACCTCCACCATTATCCCCTCTTATAAATAAAACAAGTGTAAAGTTGTTATTTCTTTTTATTCATTTATTGAAAGTTCTCCCACAGAAATCTGCTCACCGACCCTGCTGATCGTAAATGTGAGATACATGTATTTTCAAATATAAAATGTTATTTGAAATAATAAGTATTGATACACAAAACAATTGTAATTTCATCATTGATGTTAGATATTTATGAAACTTCTGTAAATAATGCATCCATATGTTCCTGAAACAATCACTCTTCAAAAACACGTCCAACGCTTGTAGCATACATTACATTATCAAATGAAATCATTCAAATGCCAGTATTACGACTCTGTATTGTATATTCAATGAGTATCCATCGGGTCTGATATTCCGGAAATATAAATTCCATTTTTCACCACTGTTCTTGACATTCCGTGTCGCCATGCGAAGTCAAACTGGTTACTTTCAGAATCTGCCTTTTTTGAGTATTTCACTCGCCGGAGGAAGACTCTGCATCCTCTGTCGGCTGTAACGCTCCTGATTACTCTCATTACGCGTCCTTGTTGTGATTTTGATTGAAACAGAGTTCTCTCCCATTTTATGGTGTTCATGAATGTGGACTTTCTTGTACTCACAGCAAAACTATAAACAACGTGCAATCTACCTTTCGCTTTAGTTTGAACCGCAAGTTCGTATATTCCCTTGTCATTAGAAAGTTTTGGGAACACAATGTTTTTCTTCCAATAAATATTATTATTCCTTAACCTTCGACATCTCCACCCCTTGACGCAGAGTTTGTCGGGAGAATAAACCAACTGCCATTTTGTGGACGTCTTACACTTACAGCGCGAGTCGTATTTGATTGTTGAAATATTTTCTCTAAATTCCTGAAAAAAATGAAAAAAAAGACATTGAAGCGGAGTTAGACAAAGAGATTACCAAATTCATTTTAGAAATATATCTACAATCTGTCGATATACTTGAATCACATATGAATCAACAAATTCATGATGGCTACCATGTAATTTACGAAGTGATGACTTCCGTCTGTTTCCTGTATCCCCGATTGAGTAATTTACTCAACAAGATTAGCCCCATGTTCAACATTCATTATAAGAACACATGCTTTCGAAAACCGCATCACTTGGTATACAAACATTCCGTAGGCATGTGAAACACAAAGTTGCTACACAAGTAAGGAAAAAGTATTATTTGGAAATCAAAGTCATCACCTTTATCCTAAATTTTGAAACGATCATGTTCCATAATGCTAATATCAAAGTACAAGTCTAAATACGAGACGTATATATCAGTATCATAGTATCTTCATCTTCGAGTTCGTTGGGGGTATATTAGAAGCAAGCAGGCCCAATAATTTTGGTGTGTTGGGCAGCGTCCTGTTGTTTACTAGTTAAAAGAGTGTTGCATACCTTCAATGGACGTTCTGTTTTCTTTTTCTTTTCTTTCACTTTCAGTTTATGTTTTCTTTCTTTTCTCGTCACCATTGGTTTTACTGTAGCTATTTTAAGAGGAGGTTTACTTGCGATAAGTGGAAGATGTGTCGAGGTTGCCAAAGTAACAGGCGCCACGCTTGACATACTTTTTGTGGAATCGTCTTTTCGTAACGTTCCAAACATTCCTTCGAGATCTTTTGGCAAATTTCCTGTTCCTCCGTGCATTTGTTTTTCGCGTGACCTAACTTCATTTTCGTAGTTCTGAAAAAAAAGTTGAAAATTAAATAATAATGGTGCAAGATAGGATATAAATAGTATAACTAATTTAATTTTGTTGATCGATTAACAAATGGGGCTTCATTTTTCATTCCAAATGGTTTCTGAATATGCCTCGTTATTCTTAAATTAGTTCATTATTACTGATATACTTGTACAACGGTATCTCTCAAATAGATTGACTACTTTGATTGACAGCAAATCTGATAAAAGAAAGGGTGTCGTATTAAAAGTCACTCAGAATAGGTAATTATGCTGATGTAGTATTTATGATAGTCAGGGCGCGACCTAACGAGTTGACCCTGATATGTACATGATCAAACCTTAAGCTCAAGCATATATATATATATATATATATATATAAACGTCTAAAATGGTTTGTAAAACAACACCAAGTACACAAAACAAAGTGATAAAGAATTAAACACTTCGTAGAATGACAAAATTTTCGTCCCACCGAGGGACTTTTTTGAAATTTGAAAAGTCGCCATATTGTTTCGAGATTTTATTTAATTAGACATTGATAAAGTCCCTCGGTGGGACGAAAATTTTGTCATTCTACGAAGTGTTTAATTCTTTATCACTTTGTTTTGTGTACTTGGTGTTGTTTTACAAACCATTTTAGACGTTTATACTTGTTTTACTTGTATAGTATCGTTATACCGTAACGATCCAACACCCCGTAAGATTGATCGTTGACTGGTTTTTCAGACGTATATATATATATATAATGCACTTCTTTTTAATTCTAGCATTGTTGTCATATTAGATACATTTATTTCGAGAACGCTTGGCTTGTGTTTGTGTTAAAAAGGAATTATTGTATTGCTTAATTTGTTGTTTTATCTTACCAGTAAGAAGTCCTCTCCTCGTTCAGCATAACAAATAGCCATCATCATGTCAGTAATGTTAGAAAATTCTGTTAGCTTGAGGTAGTGACCATCAGTTTCTGATGCCAAGGTCTTGTAGAACTCGTCAACACCAGTATTGTCAAACACTTGTACACCGTATACCTTGATTTTCTATTTAAAAAAAAAATGAGAATAAGGTTTAAAGTTTACTTTTAAGAGATTTTAACGCGTTTAAGTTTAAGTTTGCCCTTCAGACATTCTGTTATATAATATATGTATTAAAATAACTTTTTTGTATGAACATTAGCATTTTATTTCCTGGAAAAGCCAGAACACAGTGAAATGAAAAGTACGCCAATAGGATATTGCAAATTAAGCAGAGATGAAAAAGGGGGGATAATTTTGCCATGCTGATGAAGTAATTTTTAGAAAACCAAACAGGAAAACCAGAGCATTATATTTACCATGCAGTTCATCAGTTTTAATTCTTCTCTCCAATTAATATTATCGATGTTCATAGCATAATCTGGTTCATGTGGATTAGCGTCTCCAATCAGGACAAGGATTTTCTGTGACCACGCTGTCCATGAAAAATTTTGCCGGACCATGCGTAAGACAAGTTCATAACATTCATCTGTGTCCCCTCCGCCCGTTCCGTCAATATCCTGAACAAATTGACAAAGTTCAGCAACATTTTGGCATAAATCTAATTCTTTTGTCAAATAGAAGACATCTTTATCGCAATAATCTCCGTGTGCAATAACTCCGATTCTAATGCCAGGAATATCAGACTGTAATCGCTGGATCATGTCCTGCAGACGACCTCGGACCTCATCTAAAATTGAGGACATTGAACCCGTAGTATCAAAGGAGAATATTATCTCTAAAAGTCCTCCTGGAGGCAAAGTGCTAGTACTAGAACAAGCCATGTTCAAGAAAATATTTTTAAAATCCCTCTAATTCGTGTTTGTGTTAAATTACAGGAAAGAGCGCAATACGTCTTTAGTGTTTCGACTATATATGCAACATATATATACACACACATGATTATATTGATAAAAATAATATGACGTATTGTAATGAATCAATACACATGAAATGCGTTCCAACTTGCTTCCAGCGCATTTGATATGAAAAATCGAAAGGTATTACGAAAAATGCTACCCACCTTAAAATCGCGGGACCTATCGGACTTTTCCACTATCCAAGTAGTTATCGTTCAAATTCTCTCAACTTACTAGATATGCAATTTTGATAATAAAGATAGACTATTTAGGTAAAATTGTAAAACTTATAATGTTTTGTTTTACTTCCGTCTACGACAGTTATCAATAAGCATAATGATAACCACAATAGAGTAGACATCTATATTGGATCATTGTTTATGATGTTGGGAGAATATATGTTGAATGTAATATGTTATTGAAGAAATACAGGGAACGTTTTGGGCTATTTCATATTTGAATAAGGTTATTTTTTAAGAAATATTCGAAGCTATTTCAACAAGGATATACCTTGATTTCTTTTTTTTTCAAAAAATCATTAATGTTTTATCAATCGTTATGTATCTGATGAATCATCATATTTTTTCGTTATGTTGAGAGAATTTGAAAATAAAAATGTCGTTGTATTGCATTACAAACATATAGCGTTATAATATAGAAAATATGTTTACTGATCATTCAATCCATTTTAAATGTTTTCTTTGTTGCGGATAAGATAGGTTTTTTTTCTATCAGCAATAGCATGCGTAAGTGTTGATTCGTCCATTAAATCACAAGTTCTTCCAACTGATAATTTTAGCAATATACATCATTTTAACTGGAAAAAGACTACTATATTCAATGACAACTAGTGTTTTAATAAATATTTAGTAAATAATATACATGTACATGTCATGTATATTCACAGTCAACTACTATATTTACGAGTCATTGGGTAATTATTAATTTTCAACTGACTAAAGACAGTTGGGAGAATTTGAAAACTGAAAAGGCTACGATCTCCAAATAACTAATATTCGAATATATAGACATACAATGAAAAAGGGAATAAAACAAGTTGAGGTGTGACTTGCACCAACATTTCCATTTGACCAAATTTACTCCTCAGAAAGCAAACATTGCCGGTGTAAATGGTTTTTCTCAGACATATAAGAACATCATACAATAAGACAATCGTTACTAAAAAAATTCTGAAATTCTAGGTCCAACTTTAATAAATAAGCTTAAATGTTTACTTTTAAATTAATTTACCAAAATTAAAGCATTATTTTTTTTCCTGCACAAAATTTTAGGAACTGGTATTCAATTACCGGAGTTGTAATCGTCTACCTCCTCCATAGAGGATAAAATAAACCCGCCTTAAACGTATTAATTCCACTCCATATCACTGTCGTGTACCCGATAAGGAATGGTCATTTCAAGATGGCGGATTGTAAATCATCAAAAAGGTAGGTGTGAAGATTTTGACTATTCTCATTCTTTATAGGTTATCTCAGTGTCTATGAGTTACACGTTTAGATAGGACAGTCTTTTTTCTACTTCACCATTAAGTCAGTAAAGCTTGATCCTTTTGTTTTTATCGTAAACTGCCTTCGGTAGTTGATCAATGCAGCGACAAAGATATCGAGGCGTAGAATCCAATTTATTTCACCAATTCCTACCGCCTAGTGACTTTTTATATTAATATGTTGATGCCAAAATTATTCAAACATGTGAATTGTCCAGCAATTTTTTTTTCAGCCTTTGACAAGCCCTGTATCCCTCTTAAAACGTCTATGAAAAGTTTGTTTATGTCACGGAATGGTCACGACAAAAACATGACAAAAATGTATAGGAATGGTCTCATGTTTTGAGTGAAGGAATGGACTTTCAAGCCAAGGAATGGTCTTTTTTGTTTAGGAATGGTCTGATTGAACATATCGGATGTAAAGCGGGAGCAATGGCTTTGTCGTTCATCCAGTGTTCACACTCGCATAAAATTTTATTTTTCTTGTCTTACTACATTCACTGTCATGTATTTCAATTGGTTTGTCAATATGACGACATACCATTCGCTTCTCTGATATACTGTAAGCGTACGTTCTTTCCGATGTGTAGAATGTCCGGGAACGTAAATACCCTAGTGTATTTCTACCTTGCAGTATGCACTAGTGTGTTTATTCCGTAAGGAAGAAATACACTAGTGTATTTATATTTCTGTCGTGGAATTCCTACCTTAGTGCGTCTCAAGTGATATTTTTTTCTTCGTATGGTAATCTAGCAAAACTCCTCAACTACAGGCAGTTATGTATTGATTTTTTTTAATTTTTGGTGCTTAACGCCACTTTCAACAATATTTCAGCTATATCATGGTGACCAGTTTTAGTGGTGGAGGAAGTCGGAGTACCCGGAGAGAACCATCGACCATGGGCAAGCAACTAGTAAACTTTTATCACTTGCAGCTGCGAGTCGAGTGCACCCTTTTTTGTAATTTACAAAGCCGGGCGCGTATTGGTGATAGGCTTGTATGAATTGTTATATCCAACGACCTAACTCATTGAGCCACCCGGACCCCGACAGTTATGTATAATACATCACCATTTCAGTACACACCACTATTTTATTTGGACCGATGTTCTCAACTTTTATTATTATTTTTTTCTTCTTTTCTTTTACTTTTTGGATCTTCGGTTTTCTTACCACTAAGTCTAGACCACTGTTAGGTTTATGTATTAGTTTTTTCGTACATAGGTGCTTCAGTTCACATATATTATTTTAATTTTCCTATGTTTAAAATCAGTACATGTATTTACTTCATGAAAACAAAAATATACGAGGTTACTTAAATCTTCAATAGTTATATCGTGTATTTCTCATTTTTACAGGTTTACTGTGATGGATACATCTTTCCACGCCTCAGAGAATGATTTTATATGAGAAGACTGGAAAATGTCTGAAAAGTAGAAGTGGTCTCAGACGACATCGCCTGAGACAACATTTAAAACAAGAGATAAAATTTAAATGTACCACTGATTCTTGCACAGCAGCATTTTGTGAAAAGGGGGAGCTATTGGCTCATCAGACCAACCATGGTGAACAAAAACGTATCACATGTAATTACAGTAACCACAAACTGTCAGGGAATATCACAGAGCTCACGAGGCAGAGATTCTTCCACATGTTCGGAGAGGATTATATCTTCAGGACTACTCACATTTTTCTCTGGATCAAATGACTATAATTGTAATTGTTTGCAAATTGATAATAAAGATATAAAGAGTTGATTTCATAAAATTTATTTAAATAACAATGAATATTTCTTTTAGCAAAAATATTTTTATGTAAAAAATGACTCCCTGTCAATATCACAAAGTATAAACCATTACAATATGTGTACAATTGCTGAAAGAGTTCTTAACCAAATTTACCCACATTAGTGTTAAATTCAAAAGATCTAAATTTTAATGTTTCATCCCGATAATTCTGGCAGCAGTGGTCCACTATGGCTTGGTGATTGGAAGTATCAAATTGGCAGTAGTAACACTTGTACCTATAGATAAAAGAAACATTGCATAATGAAATGGAAAAGATTATAACAATTTAATAGCAAATAAGGTATTTCGGGTATTTTAAGGCAAGATTGATCATATGAAATAAGAAGATTTACATTAAAGACCACAAACGGAAATGAACTTCAATAATATTATTAATAAGCATATCTTATATGATGGAGACCATTCCTAAACAAAAAAGACCATTCCTTGGCTTGAAAGTCCATTCCTTCACTCAAAACATGAGACCATTCCTATACATTTTTGTCATGTTTTTGTCGTGACCATTCCGTGACATAAACAAACTTTTCATAGACGTTTTAAGAGGGATACAAGGCTTGTCAAAGGCTGAAAAAAAAATTGCTGGACAATTCACATGTTTGAATAATTTTGGCATCAACATATTAATATAAAAAGTCACTAGGCGGTAGGAATTGGTGAAATAAATTGGATTCTACGCCTCGATATCTTTGTCGCTGCATTGATCAACTACCGAAGGCAGTTTACGATAAAAACAAAAGGATCAAGCTTTACTGACTTAATGGTGAAGTAGAAAAAAGACTGTCCTATCTAAACGTGTAACTCATAGACACTGAGATAACCTATAAAGAACGAGAATAGTCAAAATCTTCACACCTACCTTTTTGATGATTTACAATCCGCCATCTTGAAATGACCATTCCTTATCGGGTACACGACAGTGCATATAGGGAAATGGTCCCACAACTGGCCCGCCTCAAACTTTATTAAAATAATATCATATAAAGCCAACCACAGTAGATTTGTATAAATGACTTATTAATCCTTTCCCGAAGTTAGATAAAAATGTAATACCTTTAAATACGTAGTGGGTGTAGCAAAATATACATTGGATATGCTTTAATGGGTTTCAATATAAACACATTGATCTGTGGTAGTTAATATAAACACCCAGGTAAAAGTAAAAATGGCGGAGCGACAGTATCATCTCAAATTTGACAGTAAAAATGCACAGGCAGTAGACAGTTATTTGGAATATAAAAGGCAAGTATTTACTCTCAAACTCCTGTGTAGTTAGTTATTGATACATTTTGTATTTTAATACCGTCCAGATCATGTGATTGTCCTACAGCAAACAAAACCAATAACCGGCTTTTCGTCTGCACGCTTATATCGGTCTGGCTAAAATCCATATTAACTTTAATAAATAACTTGTTTATTGGTTTAACATTACATCTGATAAAATCTAAATTAAAAGACTATGCAACTTATATTTACTACTTCTCCTCAAAGAACGCAGCACAAAGGAGCATGGATAATGGCTGGATAGCTAAGATCGAGGAACGCGGGTGTCTACCTGTAGATTGTTTTTCAGTGAGCTAGCAGTATAAAATTCCAACTGAGTGTTGTGAATGAAGAATAACTAGTTCTCGCCATGATATAACCGAAAAATTCTTACCATTGCTAAAAACCACTCTCACATTACCTTCATTTGTACTCGTACATATATTTTGATTCTACGTCATCCCGGATGCGAGTTCAAAGATGTAGGCTACAGGTATATTTAATTTAACCTGCCACCTTCAAAGAGTGACTGTACACCACAGAGGAGACATTAATCCTATTTATATACCACGAGATACCCTACTGGTCCGATTTTACATAAAATTAAAATAATGCATTTCAATTTTCTCATTTGTTACGATTAAAATAACAACCCGTTTGAAAACAAAGTAACGTAAAATATAAAATATTATGCAATTATATATTGGAGCATTGTGTCTTATTCCATATTATTATTTATCGCACACAACACAAGGCAAATGTGTATATACATGTGCAGGGGCGGATGCAGGATTTTAAGTTAGGGGGGGCGGACTTAAAAAAATTGCGCCGAGCGGAGGGAGGCTCGAAAAATTTCGGGGTATTTCGTGTCAAAAATCACGATTTTACGCCAAAAGATCATATTTTTTCCAACTTTAGAGGGGTCGCGCGCCTGGATCAGTCACTGATGTGTACCTTCATGCAGTTCGAACTGTACAATACATGTTCCCTTTTATAACGCGTTTAAGAGACAAAGAACAAAGTAGGGTATCAGATCCTGATTCAACATGTTTTACCACACATTGAAAAAAAACGTAGTTGTTATTACAAAAGGTATTGGGAAATGAATCAAAATTACATCTGCATTACTTCATCATGTTGGTTTTTTTAGTAACTTTTTAAATTTAAAAAAAAACTTTATCTGTAGGATTGTGGGTGATGATGATGGCGGTGAATTAATGACACCTGAAGAGTTCGAGGAATATAAGAAGAAAGTTCTCCCAATGGTAAATATATCAGCCCTAACATATTTTATAAATGAACTAAGTGTTCGCAATGCATGTTTTTAGAATAGTTATTTAAGATAAACAACTGATCGTAGCTGAAAGCTCTTAGTGGACTTGCGCATAATCTTTGTTACTGGAATCGCACGCCTAATATAGATACCAATGGCGTTATCAGAAGCCGCAAGTCGAAGTAGGGCAGACAATACAATAGCCAAAAAGAATCATACCCCTTACATATAAAAGAAAAGCTTGAACATGCCAAAGACGTTATAAGACGCTATAAATCGAACAAAGATAGACAATACAATGACCAAAAGAAAAAGGACAAACAATGATCTACAAGATACTACACAGAAAACTAAATATTGAGTAACACGAATCCCACTAGACACCTGGGGTTTGCGCAGGTGCTCCAGAAGGGCGACTTTACCTGTCTATCTATATTTTTAGAGTGAAAACAGAACTTTCCATGTTTTGTCTAGATATTGACAATAGTAATACATATTCCATTTGGTTGCCTTCTAATTCAACAGAAGGAACATGCATTTATTTTCAAAAATAACAAGTAACAAACAAGATAAATTAAACGATATTTCTTTATATTTTCACAGAGGTTAAAGAACAGGCTGTTTACAAGTTACTCTTCTCCTACGGGTATGGACTGTAAAATGGTAGGACCAGAGACGCCATGTTTCTGTACTCACAGGTAGTGTTTTATTCTTACATATGAATGTAAATCAATTGATATACCCTTTAATGGTTAGGGTTATGGTGTTTGATGCCACTTTCAACAAAAGTTTATCGATGACTTGCAAAACGGTGGCTATTTATTATTTTACTCCACCAGTAAAATGGACTGTACCAAGTCAGGGTCATTACGGTTTTCACAGTTTTCCGGTTGTTGACTGATTTTGTCTGTTTATATACTTATGAGTTTTGACTTTCCCTTTGGAAGATTGTTCGGAGTTCGGTAATTTTGTTATTACCCTTATTCGGTATCACAGAAAAAATGTTGAAGGTTGCGTTACAGCACAATTTACTGTCTATATATAGTTTGTACCACACAACCAACGTTACCGGACGCAACTTTCGAAAACGAAAAGGAATGTAGACATGTTATCATATTCCTATACTTTGGAAGTCAATCGGAGAGGTATATTGTTTGTTTGTATTAAACTTCGTGTATAATCTGTGTTGAATTTAAATTTATCCGTTTTGTTTTCCTCAGGTACAAACAACATAAAACTGACTTTGAAGTTCTTCCAACAACACGGCCAATACAACTGCCATGTAGACAGAAAGGGTGTAAATGTATAAGTTTTCATTTTGCACCTTTAAATGGAAGTCAACCAATAAGGTGCACGTGCAAGCACCCATCAGATGAACATTCAGAAGAAGAACCATATCGGTGCAAAAAACGTAAGCCATGTTTTGCTAAAAAAAATATATAAAAAAAATAGAAAAACCAACACCCATCGTCGGAAACCATGAGTTTTGAGTCCACGACTGGTTACTGACGATGCTGTACACATTTCACAGACTTAAGAGGGTTGTTTTTCTCGATTGGTTGCTTGCAGCAATACTTTGTTCGTTCAAAGGGTCACATTTTTTGTTCCTATTATGTAATCTGATTAGACAGTCTAAATGGGCAAATATTTCAGACATGGGAGATACATTTAATGGTCGGTTATCACATAATTCCAGATTATTCAGGGTTCAATCAAGCCAGTTGTACTACATATATATATAAATATATTATATATAAACGTAGTTTTGCTTGTGATACTGTGGAAAATATGTTGATTGTAGCATACAGCATCCAAAATTCGTGATCAACAATACAGAGATATTGCATGAATATTGGTAATTATTATTCTAAGCAGAATATTATATGTTGCTCGAATTTGCAAATGCAATTAATATAATACGAGGACTAATATTTATCAATGTTCATGCAATAACCCTTTTATTAGATAGTAGAGTGGTCACACCATTTTAACCTGTGGGTGACGTCATGTTTTGAAATACAATTATTGCGTTTGGTTAAATTTTAAATGAAATATTATACTACTATGCAATAAAAACGTAGATATCAAACTTAGTGCGCACGACTCGTTTCTGGTATAACCTTAATCAGGTATGCTAAAAATAGAAATATTGGAAAGTCAAATAATTTAAAAGTATTTGGGAGCATGAAGACCAAAGGGCCTAAACAGGAGAGCCAAAATCGACTAAGGTCACCAATAATATGTTTTACAAGTATAATTTCTTAAACGTCACCAATGTATTTTCCCACTTATTCTATTTATTTTAATGTTACTAAATTTATTCAACAAATGATTTATATAACAAATGATATGAATATAGTATATATGGAAACTATGTAGGCAATGCTTGAACAAATGATATGAATATAGTATATATGGAAACTATGTAGGCAATGCTTGAACATCTTTTTATGGCTTGTAGTAGCTGTAATAATACATTTGCATGGGTTTACAGTATTATGAACATGATGGTTTTTTAGTTTTGGATCAGTGTTTTATTCCACTCTCAGCAATACTTCAGTTATATTTTTGTTGTCAGTTTTATTGGTAGAGGAAACTGAATTACTGGAATATGAGGAGAAAAGTCAGTCACAAACTTCATCACATAAAGTTGTATCGAGTACTCCTAACCATGTGCCGGAATTGAACTCATAACTTGAGTGACAATGTCATATCAATGTGTCATTATGTAAGGTGTAAGATAGGTGTATGACTGTTTTTGATTTTTAATCTAAGAAGAGTTTAAGACCAAAGGGGTAATCGGAATCCGTAAATCGAAGAACAGGCAACACAATGGCCAAAAGACAGAAGGACAGACAACACAATGGCCAAAAGAAAAAAGGACAAAAGGGAAAATAACAATCTACAAAACATACATATAAAACGAAAGATCGAGTAACACGAATCCCACGAAAAACCGGTGTGCACTCAGGTGCTCCGGAAGGATAAGCAGGTCTGGCTGCACTAGTGGCACCGGTCGTATTAATCTAGTTACAAACCCTCTGATAAGTCATGAATGAGGAATAAAGGACCTGGAAGTGTTTACTTATAAATGACAGCACAATATGTGAATTACTGTTTTCACATCTACATATCCCATATATCGTGATTTTGTAGGAGGTTGTATAAAATGTACAGGGTTTACTAGTTCTTTTACGTGTGGTTGTGGTGCTTCCTACAAACAACACAAGATGGTAATAGAGACTGGTGAGGAAAGAGAAGCAAGAGGTCATCCTATAGGTCAAGCCACGCCTTACGCTGCCATGGGAGGACTTACAGGATTCTCATCTTTAGCGGACGGTTATATGAGGCTAGATCCCAGTGGAAGAGGTAATGAGTGCTTTCATTAGGAAAATAAAATCAATTGAATCAAGTTTAAAGATCCGTCTTCTATGCTGATAACTTCCATTATACAAATTGGCAAAGTTCTAGATCACTGATCATCTGCCTAAATAGCAAACATTATTTCAGAGTTTGTCCATCATTATGGCACAGTCAGGCAAACACACCCTCTATCAAACACACCCTCTATCAAACAATTGGTATTTCTAAAGAGTAAGTATACGACACCCATCGTAAAGTCATATTTACGTAGAGGACATTTGTCATGTATTAATACTAGTAATTCAGCCAAAGGGTGAAATGATCAAATGTAATACATACTGGATACTAGAATTTAACATATAATTATCATGTGATTTGTTCTCGTGAAATATTGAATATGTGTCTAAGTCGTGTGTTTGGCTTTTAATGTATGTATATAAAACCATATTGCATACGTCTTCTTTTCCACGCAGATTACAGACATTAAGTTATAGATGACGTAACTTGATGACATCTCATTTTCGTTTGTTTTATAGGTGCTCCTAATAAAGGTTTCCTAGAACAATCCATCACATCAGATGACAACCCATTCCTACGTGCTAATATACAAACGATAAAGGCTCACCATATGCAGAAGAAAATGCTTGAAGGAGGTTTGTTGAATTAGAAACAATGGCCTGGTAGTTTAATGAGTGCTTATATTTTGATTTCATTCAATGAAATATAGCGTTTATTCAGGATAGTGCCATATGTTTTTCCTTTACCTATAAACAATTTTAATCATCTGCAGCTCATGGTTGATTACACACGTTCCGCATCAACGAGCGTAATCCACTGTTGGTAACCGACGATGGACAGCTTAGTTTGAAAAATGAAAATATAAATGAAGTTTTTCCATCTGATGACAAATATGTAAGTGCAATTTTTCGATTTGTGCTCTCAAAAAACTAATTTGAACCTATATGTCCAAAGTTTTGTGCCAGATGGGGCTTTAAGCCTACATGATGAAGGTCCAGAAAGGTGTTACGTACATGATGAAGGTCCAGAAACGTGTCACATACATGATGAAGGTCCAGAAACGTGTCACGTACATGATGAAGGTCCAGAAACGTGTCACGTACATGATGAAGGTCCAGAAACGTGTCACGTACATGATGAAGGTCCAGAAACGTGTCACGTACATGATGAAGGTCCAGAAACGTGTCACGTACATGATGAAGGTCCAGAAACGTGTCACGTACATGATGAAGGTCCAGAAACGTGTCACGTACATGATGAAGGTATTCCAGAAACGTGTCACGTACATGATGAAGGTCCAGAAACGTGTCATGTGCACTAAATTAAATATCTACGTTTTTATCATTATTGACAAGATAGTGATGATCTAGGTTTGGGTTATGGATGTTCATCGCCACTTTCAGCAATATTTCTACTATATCATGACTACCAGACTTAATGAGGAAGGAAACCCCCTGTGTAGGGTAAGTGCCAGGAAACCATAGCAATGGAGGTGGGTATCAGGGTTCGAACAGACGTCAGTGGTGTTAAGCTTGTTGTCTGAAGTCAATGACGTTACACACTCGACCCCAGGTCTCACCTATCCTGTTCATGTCCGGTGGCGCATAAGGCACGGATGCATTGCCTTCATTATTGTCTGTCTTTGTCTACTGTCTCTGCCCTTTCCCAGCTGTTCACCATGGTTTGTCTTTGTTTGTCACTCTACCGTCCTTCTCCAAGTTGTTTTACGTCCTTTTTGTTATTTAAATGCACGAGACAATTCATTGCTATATTACTGTTACCGTAATAGATATCAAGTCTAATGCGCCCGATGCGTTACTGGTATAATCAGTAATGTTGGTATTATTACTCCCAATGACTGTTAGATTATTTGTCTTTGCACTCTTTGGACTTTGAGCGTACCTGATGAACGTTATTCCAGAAACGCATCTTGCGCACTAAATTAGATATCTACGTATGTATTAGTTCATCAGGTTCTTGTGCTGTAATCACAATAATCGTTTGTCTTTGCTCTAACTTACAGATAAGGGTAGCCCTAGTGTAGGTAAGTTGTGAGTGTTGATTGGTATAAAGGTGCAAAACAAATTGTGGAGAGTGGATTTTTTTTTATTAATTAAATTTGGCTGGTTATGTTGGATGTGTTTAACGATATAATATGGTGATGGAAATAATGTTTTTCAGAAGGAAAAAGTGTGGAGAATCCTTGGAAAATTATTAAAATTGAATTTATTTTTGTGTGTATATTTTTAAGGAATAAGTGGTCCTGAAGATGAGATTTTCAGCGACATCACAGAGCGGGTTTCCCAAATGAAAAGACCGGGAGAAGATGATATGAGTTACTATGAAAGAAGGTACCAAGAAAGGGTGGGTATTTCAACATTGATTGATATGTTTATTTATCCATTATTGTAATATGATGAAATATCTTAAATTCATGGATGCCAATTTTAATGGATTGTTCATAAAAGACATATTGGTAGATTAATAAATTCGTGGGTTCCGAATTTAACAAATAAAATACCAAATGTATAAAATTGTGTGACTTATTAGTGTTGTGTTGGTCAATGCAAAGATAAATTTTTAGCTCTTTAATTTGTAGATTGCTTGAAGGATGTTATGTTATTTTTCAAAATAAATTTGTAAATAAAGCAAAATGTACTAGTATGTATATATGGCCTTATAATTTAGTTTCAATGAACTTACAGTGTAGTACAGCAAAGCCTGTAATTAATGTATGCTGATATATTCCCTCTAATATACTTAAACCTGTCATCAAACATTTGGGTTTGCCAGATACTTGAGGAAAGTCATTCAAATTACGGCTTATGATTAGGGACCGACCATTTAACTTGCAGTCTATGGGGTTTTTTTTCGTTCAGAATTTTTTTTTCGGACAACCCGAGAGTTAGAATATTTGTTTTTTTTCAAAATTTAACATGAGGTTATATGACAAAAACTCTGAATCAGATTATTTTTTTTTCCTCCACCACAATCAGAATATGTTTCCAGCAACATTGGGAATCAGAATATTTTTTTTAGAAAAAAACCCATAGCCCCCCCCCTTTGGTATCATCAAACTTTTCTTAGAGTAATAACATATTTCCTCTTTAATGTCATTACAGAAAACAGGAGGGAATAGCAAATCAGTTACAGGACCTAATTATGGTCAACTAGGTGCAGGTCAAAGAAGGGCTATTAATGAAAAGCCACGTTCAGGAAGAGCACAGCCTAAGCAATAAATATGAATTGAAAACAAGTTGGGTTAAGACCTTCTTCTTGTGAAGTTAACATTTATTGTGAATTATATTTATAGCTGGTAGAAATATATCCTTGCCTCCTTAGTTTGACTTTAATGACAATTAATTTATCTCTTATAAGATCAGTCTTGTACATGTATGCCATTGTCCTATTTATTATGGGTGTGAATACTTTTAGTCCTGTGTTAGCTTATTTTCTATGGTAATATCTGTTAAAAAGTGTTTTAAAATTGTGAAGATATTTGTGAAGGCTGTCGAAATGGTCAAGTACATCTAACTTTTGATTAAAAGGCAACAAAAGAGTTTAGTGATGTGCAATTAATAATATAGGAAGTATATTTTTTTAGTTTTCAGACACTTATTTCCATGCTGTAGTTTATTCAACATTAATCAGATGTGTGATGCTATATTCTATTGTGATATTTATATTTGATCTTGATATATAAGAAAATGTATATTTGTATGCTATGAATTCATTTATAATCGTTGGATACATAATTTCGTGGGATTTTTTTGCGAGTTTTTTGTCACCCAAATGTTCATATCCATAAGATACAAACTAGAATTTAAAGTAATGATCATGACATCAAACCTACAAAATCAGCTGTCAAAAACAACACTAATTGTCTGCCAATGCACGAAATTTCAGATCAACGAAAATAAGTGAATCCACAATATATTGTATGCAGTTTATAAATTGTTGCAATGCATGCTACGTTTTGTATGTAAAACTTGCCATTCTAGCCTTCTCGTCATATGCGTATTTTATTTACATTTTTATTTTTCATATTCAAATTTGCTGAAAACCGTCCAATCTATATTTTGTGGGGAAAAAACCGTCCAATCTATATTTTGTGGGGGAAAAACCGTCCAATCTATATTTTGTGAGGAAAAAACCGTCCAATCTATATTTTGTGGGGAAAAAACCGTCCAATCTATATTTTGTGTGGGAAAAACCGTCCAATCTATATTTTGTGAGGAAAAAACCGTCCAATCTATATTTTGTGGGGGAAAAACCGTCCAATCTATATTTTGTGGGGAAAAAACCGTCCAATCTACATTTTGTGGGGAAAAAACCGTCCAATCTATATTTTGTGTTTGAAAAACCGTCCAATCTATATTTTGTGTTTGAAAAACCGTCCAATCTATATTTTGTGCTTGAAAAACCGTCCAATCTATATTTTGTGTTTGTTTGATTTTTGTCACTTGTTAATTGCACATTGATGCAGTAGTATTACAATAACTATTACAATAACTTTGATAGCTATTTTTAGTCATTCTGTGATATATATTTATTGTTTTATAACATTCTGCCATGAATAGGGTAAAGAAATGTTAATTACTGTCTTATCATTGATGAATACATATTTATATATATAAATGATTACAACATTATTTATTAAATAGTAAATAAATGTTAAATAAATCTGAAGGGACAATCAAGAGACAATCCAAGAACATGGGCTACATTGCGTATACAAGACACAGGACGAAGTCTAACAAAGCAAGAACATGGGCAACATTGCGTATACAAGACACAGGACGAAGTCTAACAAAGCAAGAACATGGGCAACATTGCATATACAAGACACAGGACGAAGTCTAACAAAGCAAGAACATGGGCAAAATTGCGTATACAAGACACAGGACGAAGTCTAACAAAGCAAGACCATGGGCAACATTGCGTATACAAGACATAGGACGAAGTCTAACAAAGCAAGAACATTGGCAACATTGCGTATACAAAGCATAGGACGAAGTCTAACAAAGCAAGAACATGGGCAACATTGCGTATACAAGACACAGGACGAAGTCTAACAAAGCAAGAACATGGGCAACATTGCGTATACAAGACACAGGACGAAATCTAACAAAGCAAGAACATGGGCAACATTGCATATACAAGACACAGGACGAAGTCTAACAAAGCAAGAACATGGGCAAAATTGTGTATACAAGACACAGGACGAAGTCTAACAAAGCAAGACCATGGGCAACATTGCGTATACAAGACATAGGACGAAGTCTAACAAAGCAAGAACATTGGCAACATTGCGTATACAAAGCATAGGACGAAGTCTAACAAAGCAAGAACATGGGCAACATTGCGTATACAAGACACAGGACGAAGTCTAACAAAGCAAGAACAAACAAAGCACAACAACACAGAAAACTATAAAGATCCTAACATACTAGATTAACACGACGGGTGTCACTAGTGGAGCAGGAACTGTTTACCCTTCCAGAGCACCTGAGTTCACCCCCGGTTGTTAGTGGGGTTCGTGTTACTCGATATTTAGTTGTATATGTATGTTTTGTAAATCGTTGTTTGTCCTTTTGTAATTTTTCTTTTGGCCATTGTGTTGTCTGTTCTTCTTCGATATACGGATTCTGATTACACCTTTGGTATCTTCAAACTCTTCTTCATACACCGAGGGTAAACCCATGTGTTCGTAGCATATACTTATCATGAACATAGTGATATGACCAATGATTGGTCGATCGATTTAAATGGCTGTTTTATATCTATTTTAGCGATGATATCGTGACCACTATAGGTACAGTGCTGGACAATCTGGTTAAAATCACATCTCTCACCTGCTCCAAATATAATATTAGTTTTATTAAACAGTCGATAGCCTCAACCATCATTTAAATATTAGATAGTATACATCGTAAGATATAATAGTGAAACAATAGTTAACTTTGAACCAAAATCTAATTGCTAATACAATCTTTCTTCGTCTGTACTGTACGCAACTGACAGAATACTTTCCAAAAAGGTGTTAACATCTTTAGAAAAACCTTTTGATAAATCTGTTAAAATCCTTGATTTTAATATACCAACCGCACCCGCGGTTTAGTAATAGTTTAGTACTCAGAAATACGGTGACGTTAAAAAATGTATGAATACATACTGCAAGCTCGAGCGTAGTGTCTGAGCTGTGAAATATAAATTCAATACGCGGGTGCGGTTGGTATGTTACTATCAAGGTGTATACCATTCATAAAGCCAAAACTGAACTCGTCTCCTTTGTCATAGAGTATGGTAGAAGCTTGATCACTGGTGTCAAATTTGAGGTAAATCTCACGAAATGGGGTAGAGGAAGCTGTTTCTGTTGGTCATTTTATCTCAAGTTCTTTTGGGATATATTGATGGAATCCAACTGTCTCATAGGAGTAAAGAAAAAAATATCGGTAAGGAGGGGGCACCGTGTATTCCCATCGGTATGTCGATGACTTGTTGAAAATGTGCCCTCCGAACTCAACAAATATGTTATCGATAAGGAACTTCAACATACTGATAACATCATTTTCTGTGTAGCAATTGTTGGTGATTGGTTCGTGCTTGACAAAATAAGTTAATTCGTTACCCAAAACTATCAACTAATGCATTTATAAGGTAATATAACGCTCCGCTTCATTAGATTAAATGAATCCTTACATGTAAGTATAACATTGATTGATTGGTTGGTGTTAAGCGACAATTTTAGCAGAATTTCGGCAATATCGTGGCATGAACAAATTATATTGAATTAACGATATCATAGCTAGAAAACCCCTAAAAACAAGACAAAGAGCGTGACAATATGCAAACACCAAACACTCATTTACATCCCTTCCCGTGCACAGTGAATTGTTTACTCGACTTGTCCCGTACAGACAGCTAACGTCAGTGGCGTAGTTTTTATGTATACTTGAGTATCTACGTCATTTGCGACAAAAAATGATAAAACAAAATGAGAGAGAGATACTTACATTTCTGTCACAGTGTGGTTGACTTGAAATTTAATAACTTGTTTAGGAATATCGATATTGCCTGTTTCAGTGATTTTCTAATTGAATTGTGGACCTGTTCTGGTGGTGTTTTTGTTTCATTTTCCTTATTATTATTACGAATCTTTCTAATTGAAATCAAAATTAGATGTTTCTGATATTTTGTGCCAATAATAGTGCATATAGCAAACATAAGATCTAACGGAGACATCTAATTATGATTAGATTGAAATCTTTTTACAACTAGGTGTTGTCTCTTTTCAACGTTTGATGTACTGTCCGTAATCCTTGAAAGTCGTACATTGCAACCCAGTTGACCGTGTCAAACATTTGATCTGCGATTTATTATGGATAAATCTATAAAATAAAAAGTGTTCGTGACTTTTTTAGTGCCATGCTAATTGTACCCATTTGCTTGCCCATTTGTTTCTTAATTTGCATGAGACAGACTTCATTCATGGGCTTCTCAAGACGAATGACAAGAGGCTATCCCGATTCTTTAATTTCATATTTCACTATATACATGTAGATAACCAAAATAATTCCAAACTTGGTGATTATCTTGATCACATCTATCCCATTGAACTTGAAATAAAGTATACCACAGATACAGCTAGGTCTGCTTCATACCTTGACCTACACATAGCAATTGACGGTGAATGAACGAAGCTTTACGACAAAAGAGATGATTACAATTTTCCAATTGTGAACTTTCCATTTACATGTAGCAATATTCCAGCAGCACCTGTATATGGAGTAAATCTAAGTTGATGCGATATTCCAGAGCTTGTAGTTTCTATCATGATTTCCTTGATAGAGGATTGCTGCTAACAACCAAGGGTTCCTAATGATTACGTTGAAGTCGTCACTTCGCAAGTTTTACGGTCGCCACCATGACTTGGTTAACAGTTACGGAATAACCATGTCACAAATAACCACGGATATGTTCCCTTGGTTGCAATCACAATCCATCCCTTTCTTCATACATGATTTACTACCGGATTTTTGACAAGAGTAACATGACTGGTGCTTCAAGTAGAGCAGGAACTGTAAGTTACCCTTCCGGTGCAACCAAGTTCCCCCTGTTTTTGTGGGGTTGGTATTGCTCATTCTTTTGTTTTTTGTGAAGTGTGTAGTAGATCATCATTGTTTGTCTTTTTGTCCTTTTTCTATTGTATCTTTGAATTGATGCTCTCTTCAAATCATTTGAAAAAGATTAAACCTGACAATAAATGATTTAAAAAGAGCTTTCATTTTTAAAGTAATGTACTGATCCGTAAATGATTTTAAAGATTTAGTTAAAGTAATATTACACCAGTTTTGGATGCAGAAAATTTTCCATGAAAATTCAATTTGGAATACGGCGGTACCTTTACTAAGCTATTCGTGCATGTTTCAAGTCGAAATATGTTCCCAACAACTAGAAATCTGCAAATCCGTGTGCATGTTTATCGTCCTCGCCATTGCGTTGTGGAGACTGATTAACTTTCGGTTGTTTTGTTCCGATGATTGCCGATCATGACCTCGTGAAGAAAAGATAAACAATCATGGATGCTGAGGTAAGCACGCACACATTCCTGACAATGATTATTGAGGAATCTGTATGTTTCATGTCGTGTGAACCAATTTTTTTTGCAATTATTCTTATGTGGTAAACACGGAATATATTTTTATTTCAAAATTTCTTGCATCCAACATTTTTTTCATCAACTGAACAGTGCGCATGAGCAATAATCTCCCCGAAAGAGTTCAAATCTTGGGTCACGCGCATATCATTTGCATTACTGTCCAGGAAGACAGAATGATCTGCTGTCAAATAGTTTGCGATTTGCTCTTAAAATCTGCTTTTGAGCGGATTTTTAATGTTATGCAGTTGATTTTAGTTAAAATTAAGTGACATATTAAGTGAAAATATTTAATCCAAAAATTCCACGATATGTGCCTTTCATATTACTTTAATTTATATCTCTCTATACATTCGTTGCGCGGTTCAGTTGTATATAATTGATTTGATGCGCAGTGCAATTAAATGAAAGACTCTTTAATTTCTTTTAACAGAGATATCTGCATTATAAATACACATGAAAGATATCTATTTTCTGTATTAAAATTACAGATGTCTGAAATACATAATTCACGATTTATTTTAAAATAGATATATCTGTATTACAAATAGAGATATCATTATCCTAATACATATGTACATACATCTCTATTGTATTAATACAGACCTCTCTATTTTAATGCAGATATATATATAGCTTTGATGGAGATAGGTTGTTTGTCTTTTTCTCAACTGTACTACTTTCTTCACTGCAATCTAATTAAATATATGCTTGTTGCGTCTTTTTTACTTGGCAACACACTAGTGTATAACTAGAAAATACAATAACATATAACTTTAATTAGATTGCCTTCCAGTATTATTAAAATCTGATCTCTCACTTATTCTCCTCTGGAACCACGACATACCAGTAAAGAGGAGCAAGTGAGATATCTGATTTTAAGTAATCATTCTTGAACTATTTGAGTTTCATAATTTAACACTGAAGTGTTTTAACATGTCACAAATTAACTGTCCAATAATTCATTGTTTATTATTTTGTCTGTTTGTTTTTCTTTTATTTTTCGATTTTCTTTCAATTTTGAATTTTTCTCTCATCAGTAAACTTTTCAAGTTAGAGTTATCTCCCACTAATGAGTTTTCTGGCGCTAAGTCTCGTTTTCACCTTGCCATCATGTAAACAAATGTTGCAGAAAAGTGAATGGGCTGTTGTGTCACATTCCAGTGTTGTTGTCATCTAAGATGTTAAGGGAATACACTTCTTAAATATGATTGACAGGTCACTAATAGTGGAAATTAAGGCGATACCTTCCGTTTTAAATGAGAAAGATTACCTAAGGACAGGCCCACACATGTGAAAAAAATTAAACTTTAAATTGATTTTAAAATTTAGGAAATGTAGAAGAAATGACGTGATCATGAACAAATAGTGTTTCGTCGAAAATATTATTTTGTTGTACAGTTTTATTTGTATTCTGAAATCGGAAGACAACCATGTCTAATTATATTCCTATTATTTATTTATTTATTTTCATGATGAAGTGGAATTTATGTGTGTATTGTAATTCGACAGGTGAGTTAAATATCCACCGGTATTATTAATTACAATATTATCTAATTACCTGATTGCAACAGGTAATAAGATCTACATTAAACAAATAGGTTTTACAATTAACAAAATTAACAAAAAGGTGATAAAAGATTTTACATGAATAAATCATATTTAATATTACTGTCAGATATTATTGAAGTCAACATGTTTATTTATAGATACACACTTGTACATGTATATACTTCCCCTTAAATAGACTGGTCAACAGAATACATCAAGAATAATCAGAAGTTAATTTTTATTCACAAATAAGAGATATATGCACGAATCAACTTCATATTTATTTATATTATTCTAAGTTAATAAAATATGATCATGCCATGATATAGCTGAAATACTGTTAAATTTGGTGTTAAACACCAATAAATCCATCAATAGTAACTTTAATTTTTTGTACATGGTATTAAAAATCTGAGATGTGGCATCGTCATTTGAAATCCAAATACTTGAAATAGTAAAAGAAAGTGAAAATGTAGGCTTACAGTAATTGATGAACATATAAAATACATTGCCCAACTTCCCATTTTATAAACTGGTATATATAATTACTATACATTGTATTTAGATACAGTCCATCTGTTTTAAGTGACTTTAGATACAGTCCATCTGTTTTAAGTGACTTTAGATACAGTCCATCTGTTTTAAGTGACTTTAGATACAGTCCATCTGTTTTAAGTGACTTTAGATACAGTCCATCTGTTTTAAGTGACTTTAGATACAGTCCATCTGTTTTAAGTGACTTTAGATACAGTCCATCTGTTTTAAGTGACTTTAGATACAGTCCATCTGTTTTAAGTGACTTTAGATACAGTCCATCTGTTTTAAGTGACTTTAGATACAGTCCATCTGTTTAAGTGACTTTAGATACAGTCCATTTGTTTTAAGTGACTTTAGATACAGTCCATCTGTTTTAAGTGACTTTAGATACAGTCCATCTGTTTTAAGTGACTTTAGATACAGTCCATCTGTTTTAAGTGACTTTAGATACAGTCCATCTGTTTTAAGTGACTTTAGATACAGTCCATCTGTTTTAAGTGACTTTAGATACAGTCCATCTGTTTTAAGTGACTTTAGATACAGTCCATCTGTTTAAGTGACTTTAGATACAGTCCATCTGTTTTAAGTGACTTTAGATACAGTCCATCTGTTTTAAGTGACTTTAGATACAGTCCATCTGTTTTAAGTGACTTTAGATACAGTCCATCTGTTTTAAGTGACTTTAGATACAGTCCATCTGGTTTAAGTGACTTTAGATACAGTCCATCTGTTTTAAGTGACTTTAGATACAGTCCATCTGTTTTAAGTGACTTTAGATACAGTCCATCTGTTTAAGTGACTTTAGATACAGTCCATCTGTTTTAAGTGACTTTAGATACAGTCCATCTGTTTTAAGTGACTTTAGATACAGTCCATCTGTTTTAAGTGACTTTAGATACAGTCCATCTGGTTTAAGTGACTTTAGATACAGTCCATCTGTTTTAAGTGACTTTAGATACAGTCCATCTGTTTAAGTGACTTTAGATACAGTCCATTTGTTTTAAGTGACTTTAGATACAGTCCATCTGTTTTAAGTGACTTTAGATACAGTCCATCTGTTTTAAGTGACTTTAGATACAGTCCATCTGTTTTAAGTGACTTTAGATACAGTCCATCTGTTTTAAGTGACTTTAGATACAGTCCATCTGTTTTAAGTGACTTTAGATACAGTCCATCTGTTTTAAGTGACTTTAGATACAGTCCATCTGTTTAAGTGACTTTAGATACAGTCCATCTGTTTTAAGTGACTTTAGATACAGTCCATCTGTTTTAAGTGACTTTAGATACAGTCCATCTGTTTTAAGTGACTTTAGATACAGTCCATCTGTTTTAAGTGACTTTAGATACAGTCCATCTGGTTTAAGTGACTTTAGATACAGTCCATCTGTTTTAAGTGACTTTAGATACAGTCCATCTGTTTTAAGTGACTTTAGATACAGTCCATCTGTTTTAAGTGACTTTAGATACAGTCCATCTGTTTTTGGAGTTTTTCTTTAATGAGGACTAAATTTTAACAAATGGTACCTACTAATTTACAATTTTCAACAGTATGTAGTTAGATGGGTACATATTAACATATACAAACACCCCTATAAATAGTAAGGAAAAAACTTGCTGTGGGAATGGCTCTTTTTTAGTAAACAAGTATAACCTGTCACTCTTTTTTTGTTGCTTTTATTTGAGAAATGGGAGTTTTTGGAAATAAATAGCAGTGTTTCCAAAGGTAAATTGAAATTAAATGGACATTCAGGAGGTGCTCAGATTCCTACTGGTCATTTGATCCAGAAATGAATAACCTTTTACTGGACCAAACCAATTTTTACTGAAAATTGCCACATGTCCAACAGATCTTAGGAATGACTGAAATAAAAGACTTTTAGCATTATATGTACATATGTAGATCAGATTCATATTCTGGATTAGAATTACTACAAAATATATTGGGAGTTTAAAAAATAAGAAAAAATTCATGGCCAAGATTTATGTTTTATGTCATTTTCAATCTTTTTTCATATTCCGCCCCCCTTTTTCTTTAACAATATGTTGTTTATTACATACAGAAACTTGGCAACAGCTGTTTGTGGTAAAACATTCTCAGGTATTGAGGTAATATTTAGTCTTTATTGATTGCTTCACACATTTGACATGTATTTCTTTAGTTCAGGTATTGTTTTTAACGATACCCCAAGTCAATTATTAATTATTCATTTCAAAAAGTTAATCAGATTATCCAAAACAATGCAATAAAGTGTTGTAGCATTCATTAAAATTACATATTTAATATGTAGTCTCTATACCTTGTCAAATAATGATGGTTTATTGAGAATAAAAGATACCATATATCTTTATTGTAACTTGAACCTTAAGTTTTGACTTTTGTGATATATGAATCTACCCAAGGCTGTGGAAATATAAAAATGTTTGCTTGACTCAGGGCAAGATATATATGAAATAAGTTACGTGTCCATATAATATCCTACTTGTCCTCTTTTTTTAAAAATTGTTTATTTTCAATGAGCACCGGTCCTCTGGCCCAAGACCAGTAAAACTTTGCCTGGACCAGTAAATTTTTCAGATTTTATTTAGAACTACAAATAATTTGCTTTGGACCAGTACATTCAAATTTTCATTTCAAATACTGTGCATGTAGAAGACGAGGAAAGTCATCAGTAAAAATTCAACAGGGAAATGTTTTCGTGAATCTTTTATTATTATTCATAGGAACATGCAGTGTGACCATCGCTGATTTGTGTTTCATAGATTTTTCCGTGTGGTTCTTTGATGCCAGAACCTTTCGCAGACATTTTAATTATGTATTTATCAATTGCCACGACACTGTTAATAATCCTTGACTTAGATCCTTAAGATTCTGTGTATTTTTCACTGCTTTCAGAACACAACCATTCCCAATCGAAAAAAACTCCACAAAACATTCATTAATCAATTTTAACTGTAAAGTTTTACTATAGAATTGGTTATTAAGGAAACATACATATTCCCTGAACAATTTACTCAGAAAATTGCTATGCCGTGTAAAAAAAATTCTTTTCCAAGAACAAACCAGATAGTACATTTACATGTCTGACTCATCTTTTTAGAATTCAGAAGATTTGTTTTCATTTCCTACCTGTTCACTATGAATCTGGGGGGTCGTCGTGGTCATGATCGTATGGTAGTTGGATTTACAACTACATATGCAATCAGTGCCTATCACCACTAATGTTGTTAGTTCAAATCTCTCTCAGGAGAGGTGTACTCAATACAATATTATGTGTATAAAGTATGTCATTGGCATGTGGCAGGTCTGTGGTTTTCTGCTGGTACACTGGTTTCCTCCACCAATAAAACTGACTGCCACAATCTAACTGAAATATTGTTGAAAGTGGCATTAAACACCACAACCCTAACCCACTATGAATCTGTAGCCTCCATTGTAAGGGTGTTACCTAGGTAAATTGGTTTGTAGTTCTTTGTCTAGCTATTTTGGATATTTTTGAATATTCCGGAAAAACTGCATTTTATTTTAGTGGCAATTAAAAATTTGTTGAATATAATATTTGTATTATACAATGCTATGTATATACCATGGTATTGGATCTTACGAATTAACGTATTTAAGCCAACACATTTGTACCCGTGAATTTTAAAAACAGTTTTATACATACATACCTGTAGATAAACAGAGATTGTTGTAGGATAAAATTTTGGTAAGTCCCACCCAAAAAGCAATGTGTTTCTTTGTTATTTTTTTATATAAAAAATGGTGAGTCCCATACACAGAGGATGAGTCAAAGACTCGCCCAGGAAAGTTGTAAGTTTGATAAACCTTTTTTTCAACTTTTAAGCTTGAGCAGTTGAATGAAGAACAGCAATCAGAGTCACACTCCTTTAATACTCACAATTTTTAATAACATTGAGTTATATCTTCATTTCTATTATTGAAAATATGTAATTAGTCTGGAAGGAGAGATCATAGTAAAACAAAGGTCCTGTATTGCTGAGTGGTTGTGGTGGTTACAGTCATTGACAAAGGTCCTGTATTGCTGAGTGGTTGTGGTGATTAAAGTCATTGACAAAGGTCCTGTATTGCTGAGTGGTTGTGGTGGTTAAAGTCATTGACAAAGGTCCTGTATTGCTGAGCGGTTGTGGTGGTTAAAGTCATTGACAAAGGTCCTGTATTGCTGAGCGGTTGTGGTAGTTAAAGTCATTGACAAAGGTCCTGTATTGCTGAGTGGTTGTGGTGGTTAAAGTCATTGACAAAGGTCCTGTATTGCTGAGTGGTTGTGGTAGTTAAAGTCATTGACAAAGGTCCTGTATTGCTAAGTGCCAGGAAACCATAGCAATGGTTTTCGTGAATCTTTTATTATTATTCATAGGAACATGCATTGTGACCATCGCTGATTTGTGTTTCATAGATTTTTCCGTGTGGTTCTTTGATGCCAGAACCTTTCGCAGACATTTTAATTATGTATTTATCAATTGCCACGACACTGTTAATAATCCTTGACTTAGATCCTTAAGATTCTGTGTATTTTTCACTGCTTTCAGAACACAACCATTCCCAATCGAAAAAAACTCCACAAAACATTCATTAATCAATTTTAACTGTAAAGTTTTACTATAGAATTGGTTATTAAGGAAACATACATATTCCCTGAACAATTTACTCAGAAAATTGCTATGCCGTGTAAAAAAAATTCTTTTCCAAGAACAAACCAGATAGTACATTTACATGTCTGACTCATCTTTTTAGAATTCAGAAGATTTGTTTTCATTTCCTACCTGTTCACTATGAATCTGGGGGGTCGTCGTGGTCATGATCGTATTGTAGTTGGATTTACAACTACATATGCAATCAGTGCCTATCACCACTAATGTTGTTAGTTCAAATCTCTCTCAGGAGAGGTGTACTCAATACAATATTATGTGTATAAAGTATGTCATTGGCATGTGGCAGGTCTGTGGTTTTCTGCTGGTACACTGGTTTCCTCCACCAATAAAACTGACTGCCACAATCTAACTGAAATATTGTTGAAAGTGGCATTAAACACCACAACCCTAACCCACTATGAATCTGTAGCCTCCATTGTAAGGGTGTTACCTAGGTAAATTGGTTTGTAGTTCTTTGTCTAGCTATTTTGGATATTTTTGAATATTCCAGAAAAACTGCATTTTATTTTAGTGGCAATTAAAAATTTGTTGAATATAATATTTGTATTATACAATGCTATGTATATACCATGGTATTGGATCTTACGAATTAACGTATTTAAGCCAACACATTTGTACCCGTGAATTTTAAAAACAGTTTTATACATACATACCTGTAGATAAACAGAGATTGTTGTAGGATAAAATTTTGGTAAGTCCCACCCAAAAAGCAATGTGTTTCTTTGTTATTTTTTTATATAAAAAATGGTGAGTCCCATACACAGAGGATGAGTCAAAGACTCGCCCAGGAAAGTTGTAAGTTTGATAAACCTTTTTTTCAACTTTTAAGCTTGAGCAGTTGAATGAAGAACAGCAATCAGAGTCACACTCCTTTAATACTCACAATTTTTAATAACATTGAGTTATATCTTCATTTCTATTATTGAAAATATGTAATTAGTCTGGAAGGAGAGATCATAGTGAAACAAAGGTCCTGTATTGCTGAGTGGTTGTGGTGATTAAAGTCATTGACAAAGGTCCTGTATTGCTGAGCGGTTGTGGTGGTTAAAGTCATTGACAAAGGTCATGTATTGCTGAGTGGTTGTGGTGGTTAAAGTCATTGACAAAGGTCCTGTATTGCTGAGCGGTTGTGGTGGTTAAAGTCATTGACAAAGGTCCTGTATTGCTGAGCGGTTGTGGTAGTTAAAGTCATTGACAAAGGTCCTGTATTGTTGAGTGGTTGTGGTAGTTAAAGTCATTGACAAAGGTCCTGTATTGCTGAGTGGTTGTGGTGGTTAAAGTCATTGACAAAGGTCCTGTATTGCTGAGTGGTTGTGGTAGTTAAAGTCATTGACAAAGGTCCTGTATTGCTGAGTGGTTGTGGTGGTTAAAGTCATTGACAAAGGTCCTGTATTGCTGAGTGGTTGTGGTGGTTAAAGTCATTGACAAAGGTCCTGTATTGCTGAGTGGTTGTGGTAGTTAAAGTCATTGACAAAAGTCCTGTAGTGCTGAGTGGTTGTGGTGGTTAAAGTCATTGACAAAGGTCCTGTATTGCTGAGTGGTTGTGGTAGTTAAAGTCATTGACAAAGGTCCTGTATTGCTGAGTGGTTGTGGTGGTTAAAGTCATTGACAAAGGTCCTGTATTGCTGAGTGGTTGTGGTGGTTAAAGTCATTGACAAAGGTCCTGTATTGCTGAGTGGTTGTGGTGGTTAAAGTCATTGACGAAGGTCCTGTATTGCTGAGTGGTTGTGGTGGTTAAAGTCATTGACAAAGGTCCTGTATTGCTGAGTGGATGTGGTGGTTAAAGTCATTGACAAAGGTCCTGTATTGCTGAGTGGTTGTGGTGGTTAAAGTCATTGACAAAGGTCCTGTATTGCTGAGTGGTTGTGGTGGTTAAAGTCATTGACAAAGGTCCTGTATTGCTGAGCGGTTGTGGTGGTTAAAGTCATTGACAAAGGTCCTGTATTGCTGAGTGGTTGTGGTGGTTAAAGTCATTGAGAAAGGGCCTGTATTGCTGAGTGGTTGTGGTGGTTGAAGTCATTGACAAAGGTCCTGTATTGCTGAGTGGTTGTGGTGGTTGAAGTCATTGACAAAGGTCCTGTATTGCTGAGTGGTTGTGGTGGTTAAAGTCATTGACAAAGGTCCTGTAGTGCTGAGTGGTTGTGGTGGTTAATAAAGTCATTGACAAAGGTCCTGTATTGCTGAGTGGTTGTGGTGGTTAGAGTCATTGACAAAGGTCCTGTATTGCTGAGTGGTTATGGTGGTTAGAGTCATTGACAAAGGTCCTGTATTGCTGAGTGGTTGTGGTAGTTAAAGTAATTGACAAAGGTCCTGTATCGCTGAGTGGTTGTGGTGGTTGAAGTCATTGACAAAGGTCCTGTATTGCTGAGTGGTTGTGGTAGTTAAAGTCATTGACAAAGGTCCTGTATTGCTGAGTGGTTGTGGTAGTTAAAGTCATTGACAAAGGTCCTGTATTGCTGAGTGGTTGTGGTGGTTGAAGTCATTGACAAAGGTCCTGTATTGCTGAGTGGTTGTGGTGGTTGAAGTCATTGACAAAGGTCCTGTATTGCTGAGTGGTTGTGGTGGTTGAAGTCATTGACAAAGGTTCTGTATTGCTGAGTGGTTGTGGTGGTTAAAGTCATTGACAAAGGTCCTGTAGTGCTGAGTGGTTGTGGTGGTTAATAAAGTCATTGACAAAGGTCCTGTATTGCTGAGTGATTGTGGTGGTTAGAGTCATTGACAAAGGTCCTGTATTGCTGAGTGGTTATGGTGGTTAGAGTCATTGACAAAGGTCCTGTATTGCTGAGTGGTTGTGGTAGTTAAAGTCATTGACAAAGGTCCTGTATCGCTGAGTGGTTGTGGTGGTTGAAGTCATTGACAAAGGTCCTGTATTGCTGAGTGGTTGTGGTAGTTAAAGTCATTGACAAAGGTCCTGTATTGCTGAGTGGTTGTGGTAGTTAAAGTCATTGACAAAGGTCCTGTATTGCTGAGTGGTTGTGGTGGTTGAAGTCATTGACAAAGGTCCTGTATTGCTGAGTGGTTATGGTGGTTAGAGTCATTGACAAAGGTCCTGTATTGCTGAGCGGTTGTGGTAGTTAAAGTCATTGACAAAGGTTCTGTATTGCTGAGCGGTTGTGGTGGTTAAAGTCATTGACAAAGGTCCTGTATTGCTGAGTGGTTGTGGTGGTTAAAGTCATTGACAAAGGTCCTGTATTGCTGAGCGGTTGTGGTGGTTGAAGTCATTGATAAATGTCCTGTATTGCTGAGTGGTTGTGGTAGTTAAAGTCATTGACAAAGGTCCTGTATTGCTGAGTGGTTGTGGTAGTTAAAGTCATTGACAAAGGTCCTGTATTGCTGAGCGGTTGTGGTGGTTAAAGTCATTGACAAAGGTCCTGTATTGCTGAGTGGTTGTGGTAGTTAAAGTCATTGACAAAGGTCCTGTATTGCTGAGCGGTTGTGGTGGTTTAAGTCATTGACAAAGGTCCTGTATTGCTGAGTGGTTGTGGTAGTTAAAGTCATTGACAAAGGTCCTGTATTGCTGAGTGGTTGTGGTAGTTAAAGTCATTGACAAAGGTCCTGTATTGCTGAGTGGTTGTGGTGGTTAAAGTCATTGACAAAGGTCCTGTATTGCTGAGTGGTTGTGGTGGTTAAAGTCATTGACAAAGGTCCTGTATTGCTGAGTGGTTGTGGTGGTTAGGTGGTTAAAGTCATTGACAAAGGTCCTGTATTGCTGAGTGGTTGTGGTGGTTAAAGTCATTGACAAAGGTCCTGTATTGCTGAGCGGTTGTGGTGGTTAAAGTCATTGACAAAGGTCCTGTATTGCTGAGTGGTTGTGGTAGTTAGTCATTGACAAAGGTCCTGTATTGCTGAGTGGTTGTGGTGGTTAAAGTCATTGACAAAGGTCCTGTATTGCTGAGTGGTTGTGGTGGTTAAAGTCATTGACAAAGGTCCTGTATTGCTGAGTGGTTGTGGTGGTTGAAGTCATTGACAAAGGTCCTGTATTGCTGAGTGGTTGTGGTGGTTAATGTCATTGACAAAGGTCCTGTATTGCTGGGTGGTTGTGGTGGTTAAAGTCATTGACAAAGGGCCTGTATTGCTGAGTGGTTGTGGTAGTTAAAGTCATTGACAAAGGTCCTGTATTGCTGAGTGGTTGTGGTGGTTAAAGTCATTGACAAAGGTCCTGTATTGCTGAGTGGTTGTGGTGGTTAAAGTCATTGACAAAGGTCCTGTATTGCTGGGTGGTTGTGGTGGTTAAAGTCATTGACAAAGGTCCTGTATTGCTGAGCGGTTGTGGTGGTTAAAGTCATTGACAAAGGTCCTGTATTGCTGAGTGGTTGTGGTGGTTAAAGTCATTAACAAAGGTCCTGTATTGCTGAGTGGTTGTGGTAGTTAAAGTCATTGACAAAGGTCCTGTATCGCTGAGTGGTTGTGGTTAAAGTCATTGACAAAGGTCCTGTATTGCTGAGCGGTTGTGGTAGTTAAAGTCATTGACAAGTTTTGACCACAAGTCTGGTTCACAAGGACGAGTAATTAATGATAATTTGATGTTACGTACATGTACAAGAACATGTATATATCCTTGCTGCAGAACCATGGCTTTTAACAGTCTCCCAGGCAGGGTGTACTCGATATAGCATTATGTGATCAAATTAGTCAGTGACTTGCGACAGGTCGGTGGTTTTCTCCGGGTACTCCGGTTTCCCCCACCAATAAAACTGACCGCCACGATATAGCTGAACTATTGTTGAAAGTGGCGTTAAGCACAAACAAACAAACACTAGTGGCTTTAAACATCATATAACCCTAACCCTAAGCATTAACCGCCTTTTATTTTCTTTTTTTTAACCATGCAGCTACAGGTAGTTGATGTTTAATCTTTTTTTAGGGGATTTTTTAAAAATTCTAAAAAAAAATTAAAAAGGATCCACCAGGCCTTTGATTTTAATTACATTGTATATCTCCTATCTTTGATGTTGTTACACATGTCTAGGTACCAAACATGAATTATCAGTTTTCTATTTGTCATTCCAGTGGTGAAGGTCTCAGCAGGAAGTATTACACATTTTCACCCATTAGTTTACATGATGAAACGTTATTTGATGTTATAATTAGCTGTCTTAGGAAACTGGGATGGATAAAAAAAAATTCTCTATAAGCTGGATATTTTAAAATTTGTAAATAGTAGACTGGATTAATACAATATTTACTTAATGATTCAATATTGTGCAAATAATAAATTACAGGGGGTTCATGTCGGGGAGATTCCGGTGATCAAAATCACATTTACCAATTTTACTTAAAGAGTTGTCTTATATTTACACAAAAACACATGATACCATCTGAAAAACACAAAATTACATATATTTTTTTTATAAAATTGATCTAGCCACTCAGTTTAATTTTTAAGCGATTCCACATTCCGCTTTTCAACGAAAAATGGCCATAGACTATTATTAAAAAAACCCAAAAGACCCTCTTATATGGTTAAATGTTAAATTGTCTGTTTTGCTCTGTTTTAAGTGATACAGAAATATGCATCCTACTTATTTGAAACATTGTCTATTTGATTATAAAATTGCATAACGTTAAAAGGAAGGATCTAAAAAAAAACCTTCATGACTCGAAAGCAAGATATTTAGTCAGAATAGGGGCTTGGTAAATTAATTGCTGTATACCATACATGTACGTCACTTGTGCATACATTTCGTGAGTAAAAGGAATGTACAAAATTAGGAACCAAAAAAATGTATGTTTAGAATACATTAATGATATGTAACTTTCTACAACCATATATATATTAATATGTATGTTAATGTTCCTTTTAAGCATACTGTTAGTGTTACCGATTAATTTATACCTACTATCATTTAAATGTGTGGGTCCCAATGTTTGTTGATTACTCAAAAATGAGGAGACTTATTGTTTTTGATCTGTGTCTTACTCTTATTATTCATATTAACCTACAACCGCATCTGTGGTGTAATGGTTAGCGTGCTTCGTCTCGAGTGCGGTAGATCGTGGGTTCGAGCCCCGGTCGGGTCAAACCAAAGATTATAAAATTGGTATTGGTTGTTTCTCCGCAAAGCACGCAGCATTAAGGAGGAAGAGCAAAGACTGGTTGGCTTGGAATCGGAATAATGTGTCCGAGTGGAGCCACATGTTTACCCGAGGACTGTTGTTTCAGTGAGCTAGTACTATAAAAATCCAACTAAGCGTGTTGGTCTAGAACAAAGCGGCCCTCATCATCATCTTTTTGAAAATTAACCTGTTTTCGCCATGACATACCTGTAGCTGAAAAATTGCTGAATTGGCGTTAAACAATAATCACTCACTCACCATATTAGCCTATAGTCGCTCCGTTGAAACAATCAAGGCTGCTGTCTCCTCTAGCCAATACCAATTTATTAATATGGCCTGGGTGGCTCAATGAGTTAGGTAGTTGGATTACCTAACAACTCATACAAGCCTATCACCAATACGGCGTGGATTCGCACCCGGCTCGGTAAATTACAAAAAGGGTGCACTCGACTCGCAGCCGCAAGTGATAAAGTTTACCAGTTGTTTTCCCATGGTTGGTGGTTCTCTCCGGGCACTCCGGCTTTTTCCACCCCTAAAACTGGTCGCCATGAAATAGCCGAAATATTGCTGAAACCCACAATTTATTAAACCTGTAAATACATTTTGTAGTTTTAACCTTTTTCAATTGTCATGTACAATCTCTGACATACATGTAATCTTCAGTTATGTTGAAGGCCGTCAGTATTTGGTAGAAGTAGAAGTATTATTCTTTCTTTCTCAAGTATTTACATCGACTTTCTCGGAAACATTAAGTCAGATGTAATTGCAAGTTTTAACATTTGTTAAAGCTGAACACAGAGGGTAGGATACTACAATAGAAATCATATACCATACCATTGAGAGACTTTGGTTGAACACAGAGGGTGGGATACTACAATAGAAATCATATACCATACCATTGAGAGACTTTGGTTGAACACAGAGGGTGTGATACTACAATAGAAATCATATACCATACCATTGAGAGACTTTGGTTGAACACAGAGGGTGGGATACTACAATAGAAATCATATACCATACCATTGAGAGACTTTGGTTGAACACAGAGGGTGGGATACTACAATAGAAATCATATACCATACCATTGAGAGACTTTGGTTGAACACAGAGGGTGGGATACTACAATAGAAATCATATACCATACCATTGAGAGACTTTGGTTGAACACAGAGGGTGGGATACTACAATAGAAATCATATACCATACCATTGGGAGACTTTAGTAACAATTGACTAACACTTTCTTCATTTTAATAGTTTTGTTTTGATTTCATTAATTAGATGGAAACAAGAATTTTTTTTACAAACTTCAGTGTTCTTCAAATATATCGTATTATATATCCGGTGGCAGTGTGGCCGTGATCGTTATGTAGTTGGATTTACAACTACCTATGCAATCAGTGCCTATCACCACTGATGTGAGTTCGAATCTCGATCAGGGCGAAGTGTACAACATTATGTGATAAAGTTTGTCAGTGACTTGTGACAGGTCAGTGGTTTTCTGCCGGGTCCTCCGGTTTCCTCCACCAATAAAACTGACCGCCACGATATAACTAAAATATTGTTAAAAGTGGCGACATCATCAAACAATCAAACTTCATCCAACATATTGACAAAAATCTTTAATTAAAAATAAAAAAAAATGACACACAATTTTTAATCTTTTACAAAATATAATTTTTAATAAATCAGATAATTTATGACATCATGTTTTACAACAAATTTGTCGATTTATAGGTAAAGGGAAGAATAAGTCAGTACAATCACGCACCATATGTTACCATTGTATAATCTTGAAGTTAAAAGACATGTGTGGGTTCAAGATTGATTTTCTTATATTGACTCAGCTTTAGCATCTGTTTTGGTTTGATGATAATCAGGATGAAGTTTATCATGGACCTGGGTATAAAGCCTGTGACCCCTTCTCCAATAAAAAAAAAAGTCACTGTGTAAAAGGGGTGGGGTGGTCTCTCTGGCAGGGGAACAATTTAGTAGTATTTTACTTTCTCAGTCAGTACATCTAAAATCTGATGAAAGGGGTTGCCTTGAGGTGGTCTTATAAGAGGGGGACTACTGTATATTAGAAATGGGGTCTTATATTTACTCTCCTCTTATTAAATAAACGTTAAAGGAACCCAAAGGGGCAATCAAGAATGAACAATCCAGAGACACCGGCAACACTGAGCACACAAGACACAGGATGAAGACAAACAATGCGCAAAAACACAACGCAACACAGAACACTAAAAAGATGAGCCACACGGACCCCACCAAAACGAGGTGAAGCCAGGTGCTGGCAAAGGATAAGCAGTCTCTGTCTATTATAAGACACCCGCCATGTTACTCATAGAGTCAAGAGATGTTGGAACATCCTTTTCTGTTTTGAAATGATTAATTGTTGTTGTTAATGACCGCCAATAGGAAATTGGTGTGAATTCTCATGTAGAAATTTAGCCACTGTGGTCATTAAAAATATTACGAAAATTTAACCATCTGGTTACTAAACATGCTAAGAATAGGATAATATGGTATAGTATACAGTCTGCAGTTGTTTGTATAATAGGGAGGTTATGGTGTTTAACTCCACTTTCAACAATATTTCAGTTATATGGTGGCGGTCAGTTTTATTGGTTGAGGAAACCACAGTCCCAGGAGAAAACCACTGACCTGTTGCAAGTCACTGACAAACTTTATCACATAATGTTGTATCAAGCACACCTCACCTGAGCGGGATTCAAACTCACAACGTTAGTGGTGATAGGCACTAATTACATAGGCACTAATCCAACTACCATACGATCACGTCCACGACGGCCAAGTATATGTATATCTAGATATATACAATTTCAAGAAAGCGTGTTTACATGTAGATTATTTGTATTAATTTGGCCTGTTTTGAAATTGCTATGACAATAAAACAAATAAATATTGAAGATAAAATTTGTAGAGTTATAATACATGTATATCTAAATTTGTATGTTTTCTTCCCCTGTCTCTAGATAATAGGATTTACAGAGATTTAATTCTGACATGAATTCTGTATAATTTGATAAAAGTTGTTACTCATTTTGATTAAATTTTGCTGAGTTTTCTTCATTTCAAAATATTATGCAGGCTAATAATGTCGATATATACTGGTATGCTGTTTTGGGATAAACAAATCTAACAAGGGTAAAATATACATAATAAATTGTAAACCATAATTACCATATAAGAAAATATTATGTGAAAATCTGCATACATATGAAATGAAATTGTTATACATTTGTTAGAAGATTAAGTCAATTTTGTATCAACAAAAACATAATTTAATGTATTTTACTGTTTAACTTGTTTTCTCAAATTATTTATTTTTATAAGCTAAACAATTTAAGAAAACAAATTGAACACAAACTAATGATAGTACTTTTGTAGACAAATTATTTAAGTCTGTGTTTAACTCTTGACGATTTGAAATACCTTCTTCTAAAAATTATTTAAAAATTACCGCTATAAACTACAGAGTTTTTTGCTCTTGTTGATAATAAAAAAACTATTAAAATTTGACGTGAATTGACCTCATAATTATTTGAAAAGTGTAGTTTTTCGTGAAATATGTAGTGAAAAGTAGAAGTATCCGAATACTTTTGTCCACTATCTGTATATCAAGAAGTATTACTTCAAAAAGTGATTTGTCAACATTATGCTACTTGTACATGTATCACCTTTCAACAACAAAACAAACAGTGGGTACTCTTTGATGGTATTTGTGATATATAATGTTAACACCGGGTACCTAAAGCCTATGTTTGTTTAAGTACTTTATCTTATCTGTGTAAATTAACTTGAAGAGGACAGTTATATAGACTTTTTTTTGTCAACATTGACTACACGATGCTCATATTTTCTGTACTTGTATAAATGTTTTATACTTCACCATCTTCCTACCTAGGAAAGTACAGTCAAACCTGTATATAAAGGTCACTCAAGGGAACCCGAAAATGTGGCCGCTGCCACAGGCGCTCGTAGCACGGACCACCCCCCTTTTTCTAACTTTCTGTTTACAAATTTATTTTCAATAAAATTTCTTTATTATTTCATCTGTTTTTCCTTATTTTAACTTGTTCGTGTCAAAATTCATACAATATTATGTCAACATCAAATTGCAGATTGTATGAATATTGACACGAACAAGTTAAAATAAGGAAAAAGAGATGAAATAATAAAGAAATAAAGAAATTTTATTGAAAATAAATTTGTAAACAGAAAGTTAGAAAAAGGGGGGTGGTCCGTGCCACGAGCGCCTGTGGCCGCTGCTGCCCTTTATATGCAGGTTAAAATAGTATGGACTATTCATTAATGGAAAAAACGAGACTTCCCTTTATAGACAGTGATTTGTTATATAGAGGTACCCTTTATAGACAGTGATTTGTTATATAGAGGTACCCTTTATAGACAGTGATTTGTTATATAGAGGTACCCTTTATAGACAGTGATTTGTTATATAGAGGTACCCTTTATAGACAGTTATTTGTTATATAGAGGTACCCTTTATAGACAGTTATTTGTTATATAGAGGTACCCTTTATAGACAGTTATTTGTTATATAGAGGTACCCTTTAAAGCAGGTTTGACTGTACATTGACAATACAACGGTCCCCGTCGTATAAGGCCCCACTCCCAACAAAGGTCGCCCTCTCATCAGGCTAGATTTTAAATGCACTGAGTTAATACAATACTACTAAATTATGCTCCTCAAGAACGACCACTCCTCTTATAAAAAGAGAGTTTATTATCGAAGGGATGACCTTATAAGAAAGGGACTACTGTATACAAGAAAATTAAGGTCATTCAGAGGCGTAGCTGAGGCTTAATAGTGTGCACGCTATAATTTTGAACGGGAGTGGGTTTGGATCTGCCCCCCGCCTGAATTTTTTTTTCGACGAGATGCAAAATAGTGCGATCTGGGGCCATTTCAGGGTTTCATATAACAAGCACAATTTTAATGACTGGTAGACAAGAATTTCTTAAACTTGTTCAAAATCTGCCCTTCGTGTTCAAAATCTCGGTGAATATGCATCAGTCCAAGGGAAGATAGCCTGTCATTCTTTATAGTCGACCTAACATAAGTTGTCATACATCTCACTACACTCAATTACCTTTCTGCAGTTCAACTTGCTACTGGCATGATTAACAAAACACATAAAAATGTATCTGTAGAAGGATTGAGAACTGGATTTATAGAATTAGGTATGTTACAAAGTGTTGTTGGCAAATCTTTCCGTTTTGTAATGACTAGAGGGTTCGCCATCTGGCAACTTCTTTCCAGAAACCCTCTAATGACAAATCAATGTCAGCCTGGTATGCATCGTATATTGTAGCGACATGATTATCAGTTATTTTGTTTTACCGCACGGGGCAGTAGATGCTGTGCATGGAAGCGGTTTTCCTATTTAACGTAACGTTTGCTAGTCTATATATTAGTATACATAGTTACTAGTACATGTATGTCTTATTAGCGATATATAAATTATACTGATTAAATTACACTGTTAAAGTAGCAATACAAATATTGGGTTTTTTTTAAATGTTATTTCCCAATTATTTTTAAACTGCCGATGTGCACGCCATGGCGTGACAGCTATATACAGCTACGCCTCTGTCATTTCATTCAGGTTTCAATTTTCTGTATTTTCTTTTGTTGTAAATAAGGGTAATAACAAAATTACCGAACTCCGAACAATCTTACAAAGGGAAAGTAAAAACTCATAATTATATAAACAGACAAAATCAGTCAACAACCGGAAAACTGTGAAAACCGTAATGACCCTGACTTGATACAGGCATACCAAAACTACCCCTACTCCAAAGATATGATCAGGAATTCCTTTCAAAATTTGTTGGTTTTCTAGAAAGTTTTTTGGCATTAAAGTTCGGTAAGCTTTTTTTCAGATATATGTTCGAGAGAAAAAATAACGACAGTTTATACTTGTACCCACTCGCATCAGAAATTGTATGTCAGGTTTATTTATTGTACTTGAACTAGATCTATCAGGTCTATATATATTAGCTCAGATTGTTATGACCAGGGGCGGATCCAGGATTTCAAGTTAGGGGGGGCGCACTTAAAAAAAATTGCGCCGAGCGGAGGGAGGCGCTAAAATTTTTGGGGTATTTCGTGTGAAAAATCACGATTTTACGCAAAAAAATCATATTTTTTTCCAATTGCGGAGGGAGGCGCGAAAATATGTGGGGTATTTCGTGTGAAAAATCACGATTTTACGCCAAAAAATCACATTTTTTTCCAATTTTAGGGGGGGGGCCGGGTGCGTGCGCCCCCCTCTGGATCCGCCCCTGATGACATCCTGGTAACTTATGCAAGACATATTGTAAGCAAAAAAAATAAATAGCAGAAAAAATATTACAGCCATAAAAACCTACCTGCCAAGGTCATACTTGTATTATAAATCGTCCAATCAAATGCTATATATACTGGATTTAGTATTCTGATTGGATATTTTAAAAGTATGAGCACTAAGCTTGTTTCTCAAAATTGTATATGACTGCAAGGCCTTAGCAACTTGCAATAGACGTACCTTGTAATCAAACATGCCTTCGGTGTTAAAGGAAGCTTATAATGCTTAGACCAATCAAATCTTCTTATCCATGTACTGAGCTTAAATTTGACTGTTGTAAATGACAGAAAATTAGGATTAAGAATATTTAAGGATTGATCGCAATTTTTGTTCGGTTCATGAAGAAATAACCTCAATCAGGTTGTACACACCCTTGCGTACCTTGGTGATTGAGGTTATTTCGAATGAACCGAACAAATAATTACGATCAATACTTATAAATTAATTCAAACTTTTTGTAATGATATTGAAAAATATATTAATTTTTTTTCAAAATAAGGCAAATAATCGGAAATAAATTAAAATATCCCCAAAGGTGTCTCATTTAAAGAAAATCGTCTGATGACAACGGCACACGACGCCTTGAAAACGGCATCTATTTATAGATTCCGTTCATTGACAAATAACCTCAATCTTTTCAACCAATCAAAACACGTATACAATGACATGTGAGTCGGTTACTCTAAAATTAATTTATTGGTGTATAACACCACTTTCAACAATATTTTAGCTATCCATGGCGGTCAGATTTATTGATTGAGGAAACATGAGTATCTGGATAAATTCACCACCTTTTCGACCAACAATTCCTGTTAACACTATTTGTTAGAGAAATGTAATTAGCTAAATAGACAGCAAGGCTAATAAATGCTTAAAAACTTTTACTAGTAAGTTTATTATTTGTTTATAGTTCATGCACTAACTGCTTTTTCGTTATTTTTTTGACAGCTGACTTGAGTGTGACACTGCATCCTTCAGAGAGTGGTGTGATTTTCACAGGTGTGGTCATTACTAACACTGTTAACACTGTTGACACTGATACACTGTCGTCTGCTCAGTCTGATGCTTTATTAACTAACTCTGCCATAGATAGTGTTAAATCTCAATCCAGTAGTGAGATATCTCTTAGTATGAAATCTCAGTACAATAGTGATATATCTCAACTAACAGTATCAAATAGTATTATTAATCTTCCCCCATCGTCTGCTGCAGTAGTAGGGGATAGCATATCAGCCAAGCAATCAACCAGTCTAATTATTGAAAATGTAATTGTGCCAACCAAAACATTAGTTAGTGAAAATTTGACAGAAAAATCAAAATTAATCTCTGAATTATCTCCCTTTATTACAAAATCTGAAAATGCATTATCAATATCACCAGTGACTACTAATTCAGAAGTAATAAATTCGGTGATGGCAACAAAGATGGATGAAAGTTCTTCACAAGCAAAAACTACCAGTCAAAATTATGTTTCTGACATCTTGTCAACAATAATATTAAAATCGCAGATTGATGTGTCACGACTAACAACTATCAGTCATTTATCTGTGGGAGTGGATATTGTACCTTCATCAACATCATCATCTGTTGTCATGGCTACCATTGTTCAAACGTCTGCTCTTAACACAGTAAACGTTGTTCATCCATCATCTACATTGGAAATTACTGACAGTGTCAAAACCAGTAATATGGTGTCATCAGCTGGTGCTGTGGAAAACTCACAAACTATGGTTACAAATGCTTATATTACTCACACTGCTTCAGAGTCAAGTTTTCCTAAAACATCTGATCAAAATCTGATGTCTTCCATGATTTCAGGGGAGGTAATCATATCTACTCAACAAGAGGAAAATTCACTGCTTAAATCAACCTTTGAACAAGGAATATCAACATCTGAACAAGGAATATCAACATCTGAACAAGCTGTTCAAGTGAGCAATGCAGTTCAATCAATTACGAGTTCAGCAGGAAGTAGCTATTTCACTGGAGATATTGACAAGACTAGCCTAGTGTTATCAGATTCTACACCACTGTCTACTGTACATATTGGTGACAGCTTTGTTCCATCTATTGAACCAACAATGACTCACAAAGTAGCAGAAACAGCAACTAGTGTAGATGCATTTTCAAGCTCTACAACTGTTAGTGCACAAATGACAGACTCGATCGAAATCATTCCAAAATTAACAACAGTTTCATCATATGCAACTTCATCAGACATGCTTCCAGGAAATGTTTTTCAGGTTGATTCTAATGCAATATCAAGTGGCAATTTTACACAAAATGTTTTGAGAAGCACTGGGAATAGTATGGAATTAACAAAAACTGTTTCAAATAACATCCTCTCATTAACATTAGATTCAGGAATGACACCATCGAAGGCTGTTTCTTCATTAACAAGCACAGTTCTTTCTGATATTAACACAAGTAGTCATAGTGTAGAATTAAGTTTTTCACAAGACATGGCATCAATTGGTTCTTCATTTCTGAGCACTACACCACAATTGAATATCAGTGATTTTGAAACACGTTTGTTATCCGTCAGTTCTGACTTCGGAACAGTCACATCTAAAATAACCAATAGCTTTTCAAGTATGCCTGCGTCCACAAGTCATAATTTAGGACAAACAATATTACCGACATCTTTCGTAATTACAACTCCACAAATGAATGCGAGTGCTTTTGAAACACAAACATTATATACTACCAGTTTGGAAATCTCATCAAATGCCTTAGTCAACCAATCAAACACACCCGACATAATGACAAGCTTTGTTATAACCACTCCTCAACTCAACATAAGTGTATTTGACACACAGTCTCTATTAAGTACAAGGACAGATAACTCTACACAAATGTTTTCATTGAGCCAATCCAGTACACCTTTTATTCAACCACAGTCAAGTTTACAGACAGAAACAAACAGTTCAGAATTTTCTTTAAATTTTTCAAGTATTAATTTAACGTCACAGCTACCAGTACTTACAAGTTCAGAAAGTAGGTCAATGTATGATATTTCACCTACATCAGTTTTAGGTATTAGTTCAGTAAAACTATCATCAGAGATATCGAATAGTACCATTTCTGCTACACAATCAATAACTCCTGATTTTAGTAGTTTGTTTATCAGTTTAAATGCAACACCTTCAATATTTTCCAGTTTTGAAACTCAAAATTTGTCAGACATTTTATTAACCCCTAGTGTTTCTTTTGAAACAATATCCACCAATCAGAACCAATTCAGTTCAGAAGTTAATTTAACCTTGACCTCTGTTATCTTTGAATCCACTGTAAATATTAGCAATGCAAAAATAGTATCGTCTGTTGTTTCTATAGCATCGACCCCTGACCTCAATTTTTCATCATTTTCAATTCAAGAAACACCTATGTCAATCATGAATTATTCAAATAGTTTAGAAGTTAGTAACTTAACCTCTGACCTTTATATGACCTCTGACATTTTACCTATCATATCAAGTTCTGAAATGTTAATCTTGACTGCTACCTCTGATCTTGTAATATCCTCATTAGATTTCCTAAATTTTTCAACAACAGATATTCCTACTCAATCTACATTAACCTTTAACCTTACAACAGAGCCAATCACATCTTTATATCAACAAACATCAATTATCAGTGGCCTTTTTTCAAATTCGACGTTGACATCAGACATTTTACCAACATTAAATGTGTCTATGAGTGATATGAAGTCAGAACTCTCAACAGTGTTTCAAAATGGAAATGAATCGGTTTCTGGAAATATTTCCATGGTAACATTTTTACCCAATGTATCATTGGATTCTGCATCTTTAATGTCTGATTTTGTTTCAACTGCAGCCTCAACTTTACCAATCATAATACAACCGACAATGACAGTTAATTCAACACTAGATATGTCATCTGCTGCCATGGAAACACTTTTTGATATGACTGTCGTTACAACACCATCAATAGTCATTTTTTCATCCGAGGAAATGCAACCTTCATTCACTGAAACCTTAAATGAAACTATTACCTTTAGAACAACAAGTTTGATGTCATCACAAGTAGTGTCGTCTGCTTCAGTGGAAACACCCTTGAATATGTCTCTGGTTATGACGCCATCAACATATTTTTTTAAATCATCGCAGGGAGTGTCGTCTGTTGTCATGGAAACATCATTCAACATGACAACAGTCATAATGGAACTGACCACATCTGTAAGTACTTCCAAAGTAATTTCTACTGATGTGGTGGATGTGATCAATTCAACATATTTATTGATAGAGCCGTCGTCTGTTTTGACATCACGCTCAGTGGATACAACAATGGAGTCAGCATCAACATTTTCCACAATAGATTTGCTCAAAAATGCAAGTGAATCAATCACATCCTTGCCTTCAATTGAAATATCATCATCTTCAATGGATGCTAATTTATCACAAAGTGTCATTAAATCTGAACTTATTTCTTCCTCTTCAACTATTATAGCTGTGCCGATAAATAGCAGTGAATCTACTGTTGCATTTTCAAAAATTGAACCATTAACTTCTGATGTTTCAACTAACATTGTGTCAGCAATAATTTCAACCACTGTTGGAATTCTAACAGAGAGTCCCTCCACGTCACAGTCCACGATACTAGACTTACCCACAAGCACTGGTGTGTCATTTACGTCACGGATACTAACATCTGATCTGATTACCTCGTCAATTGTTGAAATGTCTAGTTCTGTTTCTATGACAACAGCTGTGCCTACCTCCATGCCGACAGCAACTAGTATTCCAACAACCGAACCAACAACAACTACTCCGACGACCACACCGACAACAACTACTCCCACGACAACGCCGAAGCCGACAACACCAGATGTTGTGTCAACATACTGGGTAAAGACAGGTTAGTCAGAATATAAACAGAAGCAAACTAGAAAATTAAAAATATTAAATTCCTTAAAAATCTAAACTTGAAAAAGGTTGAATTTACGATAATACATAAGCATCGAAAGTGTAGTTTTATGTCAAGGAAGCAACAACACAGAGGTCTCCAATGTAATATTGATAAAAACCATTTATTTTACTATAATTTTTATCTATAGCTTCCATTAAAACTTGAGTCAAAGATGGTTGTTTTCCTTTTGAAAATTTCAACAATATCAATCTTTATTTATTATGCTGTAGAAAAAATCCCAGAATGCATTTGAATGTTGTATATAATATTAGTTAGTTGAATGTTTTATCATAAATGTAGTATTTGAGATGTGCATGATCCATTTTATCCCTGAATTCACATGTACATTCCCAGCTTAAAAAGAATATATAAGAATAATTTAGTATTTAATATTAACATAAAGAAAAGACAGTTTAAACAGCATGCATTCATTTATATGAATATGCATGAGGATTGATTAATAATTTATTTAAATGTCATTTATTGTAACATCCTCATTTCTCAGAGTTTCTCTGTCCACTTATGTCAAGTAGAACCCCTAACAAAATTACCTGTAGATTCTTGGGTTATAAAACAACATAATGATTTGATTGGATGCATCTCCAACAAAGAAGAACCAATCAGTAATGCATACAAGTCTGTATGTACATATGTATATCAGTATGTACACATTTTAGAAGGCAATCAAATTTTAAGGGTTAGGGTTATGGTGATTAATGATTAACAATATTTCAGTTATATCGTGGCGGTCAGCTTATTGGTGGAGGAAACCACCGGCCTGCAGCAAGACACTGATAAACTTTATCACAAAATGTTGTATCGAGTACACCCTGCCTGAGCGAGATTCAAACTCACAACGTTAGTGGTGATAGGCACTGATTGCATTGGTGGTTGTAAATCCAACTACCGTACGATCACGACCACGTGCATCACTCCAGTGGCCCTGTGAATTCCAATCTAACATGGACACATATGGACATTAAGGAATTTGACAAATGAGGATTGTGTACTAATTTAATTATACATTTTTGAGAAATTTAGTATTTTTATCCCTCATATTAAAACAGGTTAAAAAAAAATACCAGTAATAATCTTATCTCTGAAGATATTGTTATATCAAGTCAAGGAGTAATTTACTCAAATTAATATATTTTATTTAATTATTCAAGTTACTTGTAATGGAAAACCTAAGTATCCTATTCATTTTAGAAAGTGGAGAAAAGTAGAGTGGTCTCCCTTTGTATCTTTCAAAGACCAATTACCTGACATAGTAAAGGGAGCTAACTTACTTTTGTTTTTCTCATCAAGTTAATTTTAAAGGATTGATTTTTAAACTTTAGCTTAATTTTAGGTTAATTTGGAAATACAGGTAAGCAAATACATAAAATGAGAATAGTTAGTCCTCATTAGAAAATACAATTATATTTATGTTTTTATATGACATCATTATATTTTCTACTGGTTTCCAGGAATTTTAGTACCAAAAACAGAGGATGTGACTACAATGACATTTAAAGTTAAGATGGAACAAGGTCTTGCTAAGGCATTTAACCTGGCTTTTCAGACACAAGAACAAGCGGGGAGACGGAGGAGAAAACGTTATGTGAAAATGGGAAATGCTGGTATTAATGTAAGGACTGTTTGATTGATTATAAATGGTTGCTATATGCTACTTTCAGACATGATCACCTTGAGTGAGGAAGATCATGGACTTCATCCTTTCTGCCGTCAAGCCTAAATACTATGAAATTGATATTTGCTGACTTTGCACTTATTAAGTACACATCATTAAGGAGAAAGAACAGAAACTGGCTGGTTAACAAACTGGATAATTTGTAGAGACATGTCTACTGCATACTGTTGAAAAATTGTTCACTTAGCTAAAAAAAAAAACCCAAACAAAAACAAATACTAACTCAACTATATAAGGAGTGGGAGGAGGATACAAGTCAAGCACACCATTGTTAAGCTTTGTGTAAACTTACAAGAAGATAGTTGGTAATATTATTGACTATCAATCAACTTGTTAAAAAAAACTAAGGTTCTCCTCCCTCAGGCATATGTGACCTTAGCCGATTTTGGCTATCCTATTTAGGCCCTTTAGTTTTATTGCTCCCAAAACTTTAAATTATTTGGCTTTCCAATCTTTTGATTTTAAGCTTCACCCGATGATGGTTATTCCAATCTTTTGATTTTAAGCGTCACCTGATGAAGGTTATTCCAATCTTTTGATTTTAAGCGTCACCTGATGAAGGTTATTCCAATCTTTCGATTTTAAGCGTCACCTGATGAAGGTTATTCCAATCTTTCGATTTTAAGCGTCACCTGATGAAGGTTATTCCAATCTTTCGATTTTAAACGTCACCTGATGAAGGTTATTCCAATCTTTCGATTTTAAGCGTCACCTGATGAAGGTTATTCCAATCTTTCGATTTTAAGCATCACCTGATGAAGGTTATTCCAGAAATATGTGGTGCACACTAAATTTGATATCAACATTTGTATTGTAAGTAAGTTATTTTTAACCCTAAGTGAGCAACTTTTTTTTAAGATATTTTATGGTAAGAACAAGTTACTTGTTGAAAAGATGATGATCTGTTTTGTGCTAGGTCAACATGCCAATTTGGATTTTTATAGTGCCAGCTGATTGTGTTCAACATGTTGCCCCACTCAGATACATTATCCTGACTCCGAGCCAACCAGTCTTTCTTCTTCCTCCTTATTTCTGCAGGCTTAGCAGAGATGCAGCCAATATTGTATAGTCATCGGTTTGATTCTATAGGGGATGGAACCCATCGTCTACCACATTTGAGGCCTAGACGAGCAAATTAACCATTTGACCGTTGAGGCAGTTTTTATTTTAATAGGTTAAGCTGCAATATATACATTTGTGCATTGTAAAGGTAGCTAGACAATTTTATATACACCAAACATGTCACAGTACTCTTGAAAATAAAAGAATAATTAAATCTTAAATATAAAAACAATTAATCAATCTGACAAGATTTGAAAATGTTAAACAAGTGAAAAATGATAAATACTTAAGAGCTCTATAGTGTAACATCTGGTAGGATTGCTCTAAGACATTGATTTTGACATGTAAAATTATAGATGAGGTAATCATTTTGTCAATGGTGGAATTATTTCTTCATTTTTCTACACGTTTAATAAAAATATTTACAACTTACTATTTAAAGAGATAAAAATTTGTAATTTTAATAATAATTATACAAAAAAAATTGAGTAAATTTTTTGTTACCAAGAAGGAAAAAGAATCTTATTTGTTTAGCTGTATAATTGATATTTTCTTAATGTTTAAATTCATAGTTAGAGAAAAAATGTTGACTTAATAAACTTTTTGTTAAAAATAAAATTTGAAGAATTTTTTTTTTTAGCACGTTATTTTGAATTTTTTGCTTTTGAAACAGAATGTGGTATTTGCTCAGAACATCTATTGATGGAATGTCATGAGTTAGCTCCCTTTGTTAAGGTTGCATCAATTTTAATGTACACTGTATTTCAATGGTTAGATTTTTATAGAACCTCATTTTAGCAATATGGAAAATTATATTGAAATTTAAAAAAAATTAAATCAAGTAATTAAAATGTAGATATCAAATTTAGTACGTACGACGCATTTCAGGGATAACCTTCATCAGGTACGCTCAAAATCGAAAGATTGGAAAACCAAATAATTTAAAGCTTTGGAAGAAATAAAACAAAAGAGCCCAAACAGGATAGCTAAAATAGGCTACGGTCACCTATACCTGAGGGAGGAGAACCTTAGTTTGATTAATAATTACATTATTTAGGAACTGTAAATTTCAGTAATAAATATATCTAATGAACTATGTCAGTGCCGAAGCATTGACTAGTGGGCGAATGATACCGTCGGGGACTAAAAACAACCTTCTTTTTAATATTTTGGTCTATCCAATGCACTAAATTGATATGATATCCTAGACTTTTATCATAGTTAAAAAGTTCTCCAAATAATATTTATGTAATAATGTTGTTGGAAACTGGCAATTTATGTAAATATTTTTCGTATCTGATCATATTTCCTGACCCTCTAGGGGAGGGAAATATGTAATCAGAAAAGGAAATATTTTTGCATATTACCAGATGATGTCAACATTGTTGTTCTTATTATACCGAATGTCGTAGTTTCTATACGTCACAGTTAAAGGTCAAAGGTTAAGTAATATTACCGAGCTACCCAGGTAATCTGTCGCTTTTACTATCATTCTATAAAGAAGTTCTTAAAATATATATCAAATATCATCAGTACAAATAATGCTATAAAAACATACATAAAATATAATTGATAATATCAACAAAATCGTCAAAAAAAGATTCATCATTGTGTGTACATCATCTGATGAATGCTAGTACTTATATAAGATTTTTGAATGATCTTTTGATATTTAACAGTAATATAACGCTACCTTACACATTAATATTTTATTACATTGATTGATCAGAGTTAGATTTAGATCTACCTGAAGTATTATAACCTGTAATTAGCAGGTAAATTGTTCAAATCCGTATATTTGTCTGTTGTGAAGTTCTAAATATAAACCTAATGTCTTCTTAATTTGAAAAGGGTGGGTTCTGTTAAAAAAATATTCAATAATTTGAATGAATTAAGGAAGCTGAATTTGGCGTAAACTGTAAAAGATGTATTATTTGTGTTGTTTCAATTTTCTCTATCTTCATTAGGGTAGGGGTCAGGGAAAGGTGTTTTACCCCACTTTCAACAATATTTCAGTTATATCGTGGCAGTCAGTTTTATTGGTGAAGAAACCGGAGTATCCGGAGAAAACCACAGACCTGTCGCAAGTCACTGACAAACTTTAACGTCATAACAGCCAATTTTTTGGCACAATTTAAACACGGTAGATAATTGATTTCTATGTAGAATATTTCTATATCACATATCAAAATCGTAAAAAAAAAAAATCATCAGCATGAAAAGGTAAAAATGAAAATTTCCATCCCAATTCAATTTTCATTAGTGAACATAGAAACAATACATATTTATGCCGTATATCGTTAACAACAACAATACATGATTATGTAAACAAAGCCATATAAACATAGATACATTGGAATATGGGATATTACATTTATTTTCTGTGGAAGAATTTAAATTCATGGATCCCAATTTTCTTTGATTGCTCATAAAAAACATATTCGTTGATTCTTAAATTTGTGGACTTGGAATTCCCAAAACGCTAACGTATGCATAGGCTGGTTTTTTAGTGGCTAGGGTTGGGGCTATATGGTGTTTAATGCCACTTTCAACCATATTTCAGTTATATTATGGCGGTCAGTTTTATTGATGGAGGAAACCAGAGTAACCGGAGAAAACCACTGACCTGCCAGAAGTCACTGACAAGCTTTATCACATAATGTAGTATCGAGTACAACTTGCCATGAGCGAGATTCGAACTCACAATAGGCACTGATTGCATAGATAGTTGTAAGTTCAACTACCATAGGACCATGACCACGACGGCCTCTTTTCCGAATTAAAGCAGTAGCTTTTACAACATCTACATACTAGTATTCATAAAAAGGCTTTTACCACAATTATTCATTATAACTGTAACAATTTGAAACAGTGTTAACCAAGTAAACCACTTTACCCTGCAGTCATGTGATTTTAAGTACAGTAAAATCTGTCTAAACCAAACCCTGAATAAACCAGAATAATGTATAAACCAAACTTTAACTAAAGTCCCAATGTAGGAAATCTTTGTTAATTTAACCTGCATAATACAAACACCAGTCTGTTCCGAACACAAAAGTTTGTCCAAAGGAGGTTTGGTTTAGAGAGGTTTAAACTGTACTAATAAAGGAATCAAATAAATTTCAGTGTTATTTAGTCAAGGACCTAAAAGAAAAGCTTTTCTGGTACCTGATTCATGTAGAGCCAACAGTAAGAAGAAGTAACAGTATAAGACGTGAAAACAATCAGTAAAATTTGGCAGTTTTTTTTACTTTTGGACTTTAATACATTGCAGGATAAAAACTATGCATACAAGACAGGCCAAGACCATGTACACATATATTGTTTATATAGGCAGTGGTTCTATTCTACTGTAGACTGAAAATAACTAGGTTGGCCAGAAATACAGGATGCACAAAATAAACTGCATCCAATCTTAGTGACAATCTTCTATAGAATCACCAACTGTTAATAATTGAAAGGTATTTTTTCCCTTTATTATCCCCTCGCCAACGAAGTTGCGAAGGGATATAGTAACGCTACCTTCCGTCCTTCCGTAACATCCTTGTGAACACTCTAAAATCAACATCCTTCAATGGATTTTGACCAAACTTGGTACATACTTAGTCCTTAAGATAAGCTGGAACCCTATGGATTTTCATGGTCAAAGGTCAAGGTCACTGAGTCAAATTTTTATCATGTAACATCCTTGTGAACACTAGAATCAACATCCTTCAATGGATTTTGACCAAACTTGGTACATATTTAGTCCTTAAGAGAATCTGGAACCCTATTGATTTTCAAGGTCACCGGGTCAAATTGTTAGGCGAGGGGATACGCCACGCTTTGCATTGTCCTTGTTGAATTCTTTGCAGGTAACCGAGGTAACTAGGACAACAGGAACCACACATGTATCAGTAGGGTACACAGTAGACAAAGATGGCAGCCCTCTTTCAGCCACGGAGGCTGTTACAGCAGCATCATCTATTAGTGATTTAATAGTATTATCTCCCTTTATCTTTACAGGTAACCGAGGTAACTAGGACAGCAGGAACTACAGATGTATCAGTAGGATACACAGTAGACAAAGATGGCAGCCCTCTTTCAGCCACGGAGGCTGTTACAGCAGCAGCATCTATTAGTGATCAGATGATGGCCATCAAGCTTGGATATGAAGTCAGTTCAAAGGCAGAAAGTAAGACTAGTTACAACAGAGATTGGTCAACAGGGGTTACCTTGGTCACAGTTAGGTCAATATACGTATACAGAGCCAATAAGGAAATGCATTCAGTTTTTATTAACTAAATATGGGATACATGAATTTGCATACAAATTGATAAAAAAAATCTTTTATTGAAAGACAAATAAAATGCAGTGATTCCAAACTGACCAATTGAAAATGAGCATTATCCATAGTGTTTTGTTTCCTTGATTTTATGCACTGGATTAAATAACAATTTACAATTCTTTCAGTGTTTCAGCTAGACTTTGAAATCTTCAGGACAATTGCCAGTTTTATCAAAATTTCTTCAGGACATTCTTTAATAATTAAACTAATTTGCATAAAGCTCTTCAGGACAATTTGAGAAATAGGTGCCTAGCTGAATAAATTTTTTTATGAGATTATTATGAAAAGAAAGTTAAGCAGTGATGGTTAACAATTCCACCAATATCAACAAAACAAACAATCACCTCTCATCTTAACTCACTGAACACAAAAAAGGGGACCATGATAGATGACTTTGGAAATCCAGATCCTGACTTGGGACAGCCACAAAAATGTGTGTGGGTTAAACAGTTAATGGGATTTCAACCCTCCCCTCTTGATAACTGGATATCCAAAGGCAATACATGTAATAAACAATGTACCTTTTATGTATCATGCTGTATTCCTGCACACTTACACACACACATTACCTGGAGAAGAAAGATTACATAATAAAACCATACCTGTATTTGGTTTTAAGAAGGATTCCATACAGTATCAGTAATTTAGAAATAGATTTACCGACATGAAATTGTATCTCTATACAGAGCTCAAAATACAGTCAAACATGTCCTTTGTGACCTACAATGGGAACATTAAAATAGGATCACATAAGAAAGATGTTCACTTAATACAGGTTTAATTAATATGCAAAGCACTGAAGGGAAATTAAAATAAAGGTCACATGATACAAGTTATTGCTTAATAGAGGTGGTCACTAAAGCAGATCTGACTGTAATCCAATATAAGACGTGTCTTCAATAAAATAAAATAATCAGAATGAAATCGGATAATTTCTGCAGTATTGATGTTCTGCATCTACTAACACATGGGTGTGACAAGATAAATTATTCATAGAAATCTTTCCTTTATTCAAGCTTATGTGACAACCCAGTCTACAGTTTCTGAAGATCCTTCATTATTGTGGATTGTTGGGGCTGTTGTCGGTCCTGTAGCGTTTGTTGTCATAGTGATTTGGATTGTTGTGTGTATAATATACTGTAAGAATAAAAGGGTACCAAACACCAAGACCCTGGACTCGGAGGGTGATCCACCACTCCTCAGAATGACATCACCAGCAGGAGAAGATGGGGTAATCATAGGATTTATTTTATAATATCTAATGTTTCAAACATATCACTTCAGCCCTGAGCTTCAACTTGTTTTATTGGTGATGTAATGGTTAGCATGCTCGCCTTCGAGTGTGATAGATCATGGGTTCAAGCCCCGATCTGGTCAAACCAAAGACTATAAAATTGGTATTTGTTGCTTCTCCGCTAAGCACGTAAAAGAGCAAAAACTGGCGACATGTCTATCCGCAGACTGTTGTGTCAGTGAGCTAGCACTATAAAAATCCAACTAAGCATGTTGATCTAGTACAAAGCGGACCTCATCATCATTTCATTCAAAATTATCATGTTCTTGCCTTGATATAACTAAAAAGTTGCTGAGTTGGCATTAAACAACAATCACTCACTGTTTTGTTAATTCATAAAGGGAGATACGTCACTACTTTTGTTTACACTTTTGATGTAAATTGATGTATTTAATGCTATTGTCTTATTTATTGAACCGTTCAATATTTTGAGTGTTTTTATACCAGCAACGTTAAACAAACCAAATCAGGAGGTATGCACAACTAATATTTTGATGCTGTACACTTCTGTACTGCAACATTTCATTATTATAAAATGATCAATTTAAATATTATTAAATTATAGTGTTAGACTTTCTGTGTTAAGGATTTTATGGAGGGAAATTTATACTATGTATTTTTCAAAAATCTTTCCTTGGTCTAGACAGTGTCAATATATTGTATATATTGTGTTTTGAAAATCAAGGGAAGCAATCACTTTTTATACTCCTGTTCCTGGTTGATTTGATTTTGGTGTTTAATTCCACATTCAGCAATATTTCAGCTATATCATCGCGACCAGTTTTAGTGGTGGAAGAAGCCGGAGAGAACCACCGACCATGGGCAAGCAACTGGTAAACTTTATCATTTGCGGCTGCGAGTCGAGTGTATTTTTTTTTGGAAATTACAAAGCCGGGCGTGAACCCATGCCGTATTGGTGATAAACTTGTATGAGTTTTTAGGTAATCCAACTACCTAACTCATTCAGCCCCCCTGTTCCTGGTTGAAGATATATAACTTTAATGCATGAATTGTGTTGATTTTATCTGATTACTTTGAGGAAGATGTAATATATAAAATAACGGCAGTTATGAAGGTCAAGACAGATATTATTGCTAATATACCAGCGAGTCTGATAGGACGAGCTGTTATACTAGTAATAATGTATGTCAAAACCTTCAAAAGTGACGTTATTGTGTATATCGGTTACATCAAAATGTATTTGATGCCACACTGACTGATTATTTTCAATATCATTCAGTATGATGATGTATCTTTGTAAAATCAGAGGAAGAAATGCATAAATTACTATTAATACATAAACTTACTATATATTAAATAGAAAAAAAGACTATTTTCAAATAAAAATTGAGAATTAATTTATCCTGATCTTTGTAATAATTACCGTAATGTACAGGTGGAAGAAGGACAACAGTACGATAAGGTCAGTGAACAGGAAGCCAATGGAACGTCTGCTTACAAAGTGACGTCACCAAAGAAACAGAAATACAAACTCAACCAAAATGAAGATCTCTATTCTGAAGTTAAGAAACATAAACGTCCAGTGTCCAGTAAATCATCTGACAAAACAAGGTATAAATATAAAAAAAGTTAAAGAAATGAGATTAATGTAGTGAAATAGATTCTGAAAATAAAAATAAAACAAAAATTGGACAAATTCATGTTCCAAGAAATGAAGGGTTTATTCTGATCATCACATTTCCTCTTTTCGAGTAAAACATGTTGAAAGAAAATTTGTCAAACTAGATCCAAAAAGCTAGAAAATGATGGCATATGGGTTTTCCATTTTCTGTTTTTTGCAACAATGAGTACTTTCATCTCTGTGTTCCATAATTTTTTCTTGTGTTCAAAGTTTTTGTACCAAAACTGAGGTAAAATTTCATATTCTTACCACAGTAATATTTATGTAGGTTAGTTTTCTTTGTAAGCAATACTTAAGTCTCTCTATTTTGTTTAAAGATTTAATAATATAATAGATTTTACGAAAAAGGATTTTGCAAAATGCATCTGAAACTCAAACAAAGGAAGAGAAGTTTCATCACTGTTCTTTTGAATAAACGGTAGAGAAAACCGAAGGGGCAATCAAGAATGGGCAATCCAGAGACACTGGCATTATTCGGCACACAAGACACAGGAAGAAAACAAACAAAAAAACACAACATAACACAGAAATCTAAAATAATGAGCAACACAGACTCCACTAAAAAAACGGGGATGAACCTAATTATTTGTTATGGGTAAGCAGTTCTGCTTAAATTAAGCATTGTTTTGTTTCCATGTACAGATTTATTAAGTTTTTTGTTACCTTTATTTTTATATTTCTAGGTCAGATGGTGAGTCTTTGAATGTCATATCAGAAGATGGAGATAAAACTAAGAGAAAGAAACAGAAACAAAAAAGAAGTAGTCAGGCTGGTAATATTATCATTATTACTGCTGTAAATTAAAAGAATACTAATTTTAGTTGTTGAAAAGAAAGATAACTTTGAATATTGTTGTTATTAACAGTTATGTCCCCTTGATACAGCATTAGAGCATTAGGAACCGTCGTGATCGTGATCGTATGATAGTTAGATTTACAACTACCTGTGCAATCAATGCCTATCACTGCTAATGTTGTGAGTTTGAATCCTGCTCGATACAACATTATGTGATAAAGTTTGTCATAACTTGTGACAGGTCGGTGGTTTTCTCTGGGTACTCCGGTTTCCTCCACCAATAAAACTGACTCCCACGATATAACTGAAATATTGTTGAAAGTGGCATTAAAAACCATAAACCAACCTGTAAATTAAAAGGATGATGATTTTAGTTGTTGAAAAGAAAAATAACTTTGGATAATATTGCTATTAAGAGTTATGTCCCCTTGATACAGCATTATAATGTGTTTGTACATACACTTACAGTCCAACTTTGTTGTGTCGAGGGTCAAAAGGACTGTGTATTTTAGTTCTAATTATGGAGTATTTGAGTGTAAATTAAGCCAACAATAACTATGACATATAGCTATAACTTATAACATATTCTAACTTCTAGATAACTTCATCGGTTAGGTCAGGACCCAGGTGGCTCAATGAGTTAGGTAGATGGATTACCTAGCAACTCATACAAGCCTATCACCAATACAGCGTGGGTTCACGCCCGGCTTTGTAAATCACAAAAAAGGGTACACTCGACTCGCAGCCTCATGTGATACAGTTTACCAGTTGCTTGCCCATGGTCGGTGGTTCTCGCCAGGTATTCCGGCTTCTTCCACCACAAAAACTGGTTGCCATGATGTAGCTGATATATTGCTGAAAGTGGCATTAAACACCAAAAATCAAAATCAAATAAAATCATCGGTTAGGTCAAGCCAAAGACTATAAAATTGATATTTGTTGCTTTGCCTCTAAACACACAGTATTAAGGTGTAAGAGGAAAGACCGCATGGCCCAGAAGTATGATAATGTGTCTGAGTGGGACGACTTGTCTACCCATGGCCCAGAAGTATGATAATGTGTCTGAGTGGGACGACTTGTCTACCCATGGCCCAGAAGTATGATAATGTGTCTGAGTGGGACGACTTGTCTACCCATGAACTGTTGTTTCAGTGAGCTATCACTATAAAGATCCAACTGTGTTTGTTGGTCTAGTACAAAGTGGAGATCATCATCATTTCATTGAATGTAACTTATTCTCACCATGATAAAGATGAACAATTGGTCATTTGGTGTTAAACAACAATTACCCACTCACTACAACTTCAAATCATCCAATAAAAGGACACATAACAAAGCTTGACTGAAATGTTAAATATTTCAGAGTTTTATCTAGTTAACATTTTTATTATTTCTGTACAGTTGATGAGGTTTTTATTATAATTAACATTTTTTATAATCTCTCTATAGTTGCTGGTTCAGAAGATCCAGATGTTTATTATAATTATTATTTTTTATAATCTCTCTATAGTTGCTGGTTTAGGAGATCCAGATGTTTATTATAATTAACATTTTTTATAATCTCTCTATAGTTGCTGGTTTAGAAGATCCAGATGTTTATTATAGTTAACATTTTTTATAATCTCTCTATAGTTGCTGGTTTAGAAGATCCAGATGTTTATTATAGTTAACATTTTTTATAATCTCTCTATAGTTGCTGGTTTAGAAGATCCAGATGTTTATTATAATTAACATTTTTTATAATATAGTTGCTGGTTTAGAAGATCCAGATGTTTATTATAATTAACAATTTTATAATCTCTCTATAGTTGCTGGTTTAGAAGATCCAGATGTTTATTATAGTTAACATTTTTTATAATCTCTCTATAGTTGCTGGTTTAGAAGATCCAGATGTTTATTATAATTAACATTTTTTATAATCTCTCTATAGTTGCTGGTTTAGAAGATCCAGATGTTTATTATAATTAACATTTTTTATAATCTCTCTATAGTTGCTGGTTTAGAAGATCCAGATGTTTATTATAATTAACATTTTTTATAATCTCTCTATAGTTGCTGGTTTAGAAGATCCAGATGTTTATTATAATTAACATTTTTTATAATCTCTCTATAGTTGCTGGTTTAGAAGATCCAGATGTTTATTATAATTAACATTTTTTATAATCTCTCTATAGTTGCTGGTTTAGAGGATCCAGATGTTTATTATAATTAACATTTTTTATAATCTCTCTATAGTTGCTGGTTTAGAAGATCCAGATGTTTATTATAGTTAACATTTTTTATAATCTCTCTATAGTTGCTGGTTTAGAAGATCCAGATGTTTATTATACTTAACATTTTTTATAATCTCTCTATAGTTGCTGGTTTAGAAGATCCAGATGTTTATTATAATTAACATTTTTTATAATCTCTCTATAGTTGCTGGTTTAGAAGATCCAGATGTTTATTATAATTAACATTTTTTATAATCTCTCTATAGTTGCTGGTTTAGAAGATCCAGATGTTTATTATAATTAACATTTTTTATTATCTCTCTATAGTTGCTGGTTTAGAAGATCCAGATGTTTATTATAATTAACATTTTTTATAATCTCTCTATAGTTGCTGGTTTAGAAGATCCAGATGTTTATTATAGTTAACATTTTTTATAATCTCTCTATAGTTGCTGGTTTAGAAGATCCAGATGTTTATTATAATTAACATTTTTTATAATATAGTTGCTGGTTTAGAAGATCCAGATGTTTATTATAATTAACAATTTTATAATCTCTCTATAGTTGCTGGTTTAGAAGATCCAGATGTTTATTATAGTTAACATTTTTTATAATCTCTCTATAGTTGCTGGTTTAGAAGATCCAGATGTTTATTATAGTTAACATTTTTTATAATCTCTCTATAGTTGCTGGTTTAGAAGATCCAGATGTTTATTATAATTAACATTTTTTATAATCTCTCTATAGTTGCTGGTTTAGAAGATCCAGATGTTTATTATAATTAACATTTTTTATAATCTCTCTATAGTTGCTGGCTTAGAAGATCCAGATGTTTATTATAATTAACATTTTTTATAATCTCTCTATAGTTGCTGGTTTAGAAGATCCAGATGTTTATTATAATTAACATTTTTTATAATCTCTCTATAGTTGCTGGTTTAGAAGATCCAGATGTTTATTATAATTAACATTTTTTATAATCTCTCTATAGTTGCTGGTTTAGAGGATCCAGATGTTTATTATAATTAACATTTTTTATAATCTCTCTATAGTTGCTGGTTTAGAAGATCCAGATGTTTATTATAGTTAACATTTTTTATAATCTCTCTATAGTTGCTGGTTTAGAAGATCCAGATGTTTATTATACTTAACATTTTTTATAATCTCTCTATAGTTGCTGGTTTAGAAGATCCAGATGTTTATTATAATTAACATTTTTTATAATCTCTCTATAGTTGCTGGTTTAGAAGATCCAGATGTTTATTATAATTAACATTTTTTATAATCTCTCTATAGTTGCTGGTTTAGAAGATCCAGATGTTTATTATAATTAACATTTTTTATAATCTCTCTATAGTTGCTGGTTTAGAAGATCCAGATGTTTATTATAGTTAACATTTTTTATAATCTCTCTATAGTTGCTGGTTTAGAAGATCCAGATGTTTATTATAATTAACATTTTTTATAATCTCTCTATAGTTGCTGGTTTAGAAGATCCAGATGTTTATTATAATTAACATTTTTTTATAATCTCTCTATAGTTGCTGGTTTAGAAGATCCAGATGTTTATTATAATTAACATTTTTTATAATCTCTCTATAGTTGCTGGTTTAGAAGATCCAGATGTTTATTATAATTAACATTTTTTATAATCTCTCTATAGTTGCTGGTTTAGAAGATCCAGATGTTTATTATAGTTAACATTTTTTATAATCTCTCTATAGTTGCTGGTTTAGAAGATCCAGATGTTTACTATAGTTAACATTTTTTATAATATAGTTGCTGGTTTAGAAGATCCAGATGTTTATTATAGTTAACATTTTTTATAATCTCTCTATAGTTGCTGGTTTAGAAGATCCAGATGTTTATTATAATTAACATTTTTTATAATCTCTCTATAGTTGCTGGTTTAGAAGATCCAGATGTTTATTATAATTAACATTTTTTATAATCTCTCTATAGTTGCTGGTTTAGAAGATCCAGATGTTTATTATAATTAACATTTTTTATAATCTCTCTATAGTTGCTGGTTTAGAAGATCCAGATGTTTATTATAATTAACATTTTTTTATAATCTCTCTATAGTTGCTGGTTTAGAAGATCCAGATGTTTATTATAATTAACATTTTTTATAATCTCTCTATAGTTGCTGGTTTAGAAGATCCAGATGTTTATTATAATTAACATTTTTTATAATCTCTCTATAGTTGCTGGTTTAGAAGATCCAGATGTTTATTATAGTTAACATTTTTTATAATCTCTCTATAGTTGCTGGTTTAGAAGATCCAGATGTTTACTATAGTTAACATTTTTTATAATATAGTTGCTGGTTTAGAAGATCCAGATGTTTATTATAGTTAACATTTTTTATAATCTCTCTATAGTTGCTGGTTTAGAAGATCCAGATGTTTATTATAATTAACATATTTTATAATCTCTCTATAGTTGCTGGTTTAGAAGATCCAGATGTTTATTATAATTAACATTTTTTATAATCTCTCTATAGTTGCTGGTTTAGAAGATCCAGATGTTTATTATAATTAACATTTTTTATAATCTCTCTATAGTTGCTGGTTTAGAAGATCCAGATGTTTATTATAATTAACATTTTTTATAATCTCTCTATAGTTGCTGGTTTAGAAGATCCAGATGTTTATTATAGTTAACATTTTTTATAATCTCTCTATAGTTGCTGGTTTAGAAGATCCAGATGTTTATTATAGTTAACATTTTTTATAATATAGTTGCTGGTTTAGAAGATCCAGATGTTTATTATAGTTAACATTTTTTATAATCTCTCTATAGTTGCTGGTTTAGAAGATCCAGATGTTTATTATAATTAACATTTTTTATAATCTCTCTATAGTTGCTGGTTTAGAAGATCCAGATGTTTATTATAGTTAACATTTTTTATAATCTCTCTATAGTTGCTGGTTTAGAAGATCCAGATGTTTATTATAATTAACATTTTTTATAATCTCTCTATAGTTGCTGGTTTAGAAGATCCAGATGTTTATTATAGTTAACATTTTTTATAATCTCTCTATAGTTGCTGGTTTAGAAGATCCAGATGTTTATTATAGTTAACATTTTTTATAATATAGTTGCTGGTTTAGAAGATCCAGATGTTTATTATAGTTAACATTTTTTATAATCTCTCTATAGTTGCTGGTTTAGAAGATCCAGATGTTTATTATAATTAACATTTTTTATAATATAGTTGCTGGTTTAGAAGATCCAGATGTTTATTATAATTAACATTTTTTATAATCTCTCTATAGTTGCTGGTTTAGAAGATCCAGATGTTTATTATAATTAACATTTTTTATAATCTCTCTATAGTTGCTGGCTTAGAAGATCCAGATGTTTATTATAATTAACATTTTTTATAATCTCTCTATAGTTGCTGGTTTAGAAGATCCAGATCTTTATTATAATTAACATTTTTTATAATCTCTCTATAGTTGCTGGTTTAGGAGATCCAGATGTTTATTATAATTAACATTTTTTATAATCTCTCTATAGTTGCTGGTTTAGAAGATCCAGATGTTTATTATAGTTAACATTTTTTATAATATAGTTGCTGGTTTAGAAGATCCAGATGTTTATTATAGTTAACATTTTTTATAATCTCTCTATAGTTGCTGGTTTAGAAGATCCAGATGTTTATTATAATTAACATTTTTTATAATCTCTCTATAGTTGCTGGTTTAGAAGATCCAGATGTTTATTATAATTAACATTTTTTATAATCTCTCTATAGTTGCTGGTTTAGAAGATCCAGATGTTTATTATAATTAACATTTTTTATAATCTCTCTATAGTTGCTGGTTTAGAAGATCCAGATGTTTATTATAGTTAACATTTTTTATAATCTCGCTACAGTTGCTGGTTTAGAAGATCCGGAGGAAGACGCTCCAAAGCTGATAAAAACAACACATCTACAGAGTTATGAACCACAAGTAAAGTAGTCACATGATGTTTTTCATATTTCTAATTTATTAAATTATGACTTTTTTAAAATTGTATTATTTTTATACTATATAGACTTATAACATAGATTTGTGTAATATTTCATTAATTTCTGGGTTGTACAAATAAATGGGTTTTGTTTTACTTTTTATGGTTGCGGTTTTTTTTACTGGCTTGAGGTGATGCATTTGTTGATAGGTAATTTTATATTTTAATTTTGTGTAACCTAATTTTGTGCATTTTTCATTCAAGGTAACAATTACATATGTTACACTCGTATACAGGACCCTTTCAATATTTTTATTTGATATAGATTTCATTTCAACTGTCACCACTGCCATAATTCATCGAATGAAATGAATCTTTATTAAATTATTAGATTTCTTAATAAAAATAAAAAAAGGGGGGAGAATATGAAGATAGAATATAAAATCTCTTGAGTAAGAGAAGGCTCAGTTGCTGAGAAGAGAATGATTTTTTGTTAAATAAAATTATTTTACCCAATAATTTAAAAAAATTGTGTGAATTAATGTATTAGTTTGGTCGTTTTTTGAGAAAATTGATGAGTATTGAATAATGAAGCTATATCTGATCGATAGACTGAGTAATTTATGAGTATTGAATATTGAGGACAATATCTGCTCAATAGACTTAGTTGATTTGATAGACATTGAAGACATAGTGAAACTTTCAATTTAGTCAATGCAAAAAACAAAAAGAAATTGAAGTTTTTCTTCAACATCAGTAAAAAATTCTAAAGTGGATGGTGTGAAAATACTGTCGAAGCAGAATTAGATTGTGTTATAATTACATTCTTGAAGCATGGGAATAATTTAGAAGTAGTGGAAAAAAATATATGATGAAAGAAACTTTATAATGTACCGTGCTAAATAATGTTGACATGAGACTGAAGTGATCGATCTTGTGAGGTTTGAACAATGTGTTAGATTAATGATGATAATGTAAAGTGTACGAAGAACTTATTTTGTGCGAGGTGAAGTAAACCATTTTTATGAAGAACTTATTTTGTGCGAGGTGAAGTGAACCATTTTTACGAAGAACTTATTTTGTGCGAGGAGAAGTGAACCATTTTTACGAAGAACTTATTTTGTGCGAGGTGAAGTGAACCATTTTTACGAAGAACTTATTTTGTGCGAGGAGAAGTGAACCATTTTTATGAAGAACTTATTTTGTGCGAGGTGAAGTGAACCATTTTTACGAAGAACCTATTTTGTGCGAGGTGAAGTGAACAATTTTTACGAAGAACTTATTTTGTATGAGATCAATATCGATAATATGGGAAGCAATATTCTAAAAAAAAAAAAAAAAAGGATGAGTAAATCGTGTGAAATAATGATTATGTCATGAAAAGGGGAGGAATGTAATGATAAAAGAAGGATGTTAATGAAAAAACAATTCTGGTTTTAAAAAAAACCTAGTTTTATGTGGAGAAAATCAGTTTATTGGTGAAAATTGTGAAAAAATGCTGACTTTGGCTTAATGTGAAAAAATGCTGACTTTGGCTTCATGCAGTAAGATAATAGGCGAGCTTTTTGCAGTTGCAAATGAGTAAATTTGTGGTAATCCGATATAAACTTTCAAGAGCAAGTTGGAAAATATTTCGATGAACTTGGAACACACATGATAACTTACCCAGGGAATAGAAACATGTCAAAATCTGTCTGACACATGACACTGGTTTCTTCTTTTTAAATGACCTTACATGTATGAAAATGAATAATTGATGATAAAACATAGATGTACTGTATTTGACTTGTAGATTGACGAAGATTTACAAGAAAGTAAGAATGCAGAAAGGAAGAAAAATAAACAAAGATTGAGAGAAAAGAGAAAGAAGAGAGAAAAAGGTTTGTAGACGGTATCCTTTCATCTTTCTATTTCTTACCTTGACAAGTGAGAAAACTTGTACCAATATTGACCAAACCTCTCATACTTTTTCAAGAGTTGTTGCAGTGCTTGGGCTGGCCCATCCCTCCCTCATTTCTACGTTGTTGAACATGGTCTCGTCTTGAATATAACTGAAATATTGTACACTGGACATTCATCAAAAAACAAAAATCCACAAAAAAAGATAATGAACAAATAATCATGATTTTACACTACAGTGTACTTGTATTGGATATGATTTATTGGTTTATTATGACAATGGAATTTTATATTACAGATCAAGACACTATGAAACAATATTTATCAGGTCAGGAAGAAATAAATGCCATACTGGGACAACCCTCTGATGACATACCAGATGTGTTTATACATAAACCAAAAAGGTAAGTACATTTTGTTTTGTATTTTAATTTTATTCCTGCAATCTGCCAACAATTATTGTTTTCTGTGTAGTGTTTTGTAGATCATTATTTACTGTTTGACTTTTTTCTTTTGGCCATTGTGTTGTCTGTCCTTCTTAGATTGACAGCTTCTGATTACCCTTTTGGTATCTTAGATTTACAGCTTCTGATTACCCTTTTGGTATCTTAGATTTACAGCTTCTGATTACCCTTTTGGTATCTTAGATTTACAGCTTCTGATTACCCTTTTGGTATCTTAGATTTACAGCTTCTGATTACCCTTTTTGGTATCTTAGATTTACAGCTTCTGATTACCCTTTTGGTATCTTAGATTTACAGCTTCTGATTACCCTTTTGGTATCTTAGATTTACAGCTTCTGATTACCCTTTTGGTATCTTAGATATACAACTTCTGATTACCCCTTTTGGTATCTTAGATTTACAACTTCTGATTACCCTTTTGGTATCTTCAAATTTTTCAAACAAATTACAGAAATACAGATAGATATTTGCTTTATTTATATACTAGTCAGATATAGTCTCCTGGTATCCTGATTCTAAGTAGAGCAAACAGTGAAGACAAATAAGAAATGTGTACCAGTGTAACATGAATGCCTTTGAAAACAGTTTAGAATGGCCTTGCAGTGAGGCTTGTTTCAATTGTTTTTATTAAACCTGAGAAAGTTTGTAAATTTTGACATAATAAATTGCAAGCTAAACACAATATATCTACATTGTCAACAAAAATTAAATTAATTGATACACGATGTGAAACAGGTGAGAAAAGCTGGCCAAAAATCAATTCTGACAAAACCAATCAAAGATATAGTAAATATATAAACAACGCCTCATCTTATAATATTATTTTAGCTATAGTTAGACACAAAAGGGTAGGCTTGTCTCTTCTTTCATTAGTAGCTTGTACTGCTTTCTAAGTAAAATTTGGCTCAGACGAGGTGTACTCCATTCAGCATTATGTGATCATGTTTGTCAGTGACTTGCCGCAGGTTGGTGGTTTTCTCCAGGTACTCCGATTTCCTCCACCAATAAAACTGACCGCCACGAATAATTGAAATATTGTTGAAAGTAGCGTTAAACACCATAACCCACCCACCCCTTAGTAAAATATTTGAATATTTATTTCAGGAGGAAAAATTCTAAGAGTAAAGAAGGAGTAGAGGCAAGTTATATTATTTTTTATAACCTTGATCTTTCAGAGGATGTGAATGGTGTATCATGTAAAGTGATTCACAGTAATGTTTTGCTCAAAATAATAATAACCATAAAATTTTCTTTCAATTTGACGCCAACAGTAGATAGAAAAACTGGGATTGATGAATCGTAACTAAAATTCAAGGTCAATATGATACTATCGGGAGTGAAAACAAATATGCTTGAACCCTGCTGATAAAAGGCATTTCCACCCTCGTTTTAGGCAGGGGTATATATATATATATATATATTCTCCTGATACCAGTGGATTATGATATTTTACCAATCTGGATGTTAAATTTTAAAGATTTAAAGCTTTAGCAAGAGCTTTACAATTTGAAAGTTAATTATCAAGAGTGGAAAAATATCATAATCCACTGATAACAGAAGGAGAATCTGTTTCTCCTGTGATCAAAATGTCAAAAATATTTTTAGAATGTTAATTTCCGTCATTTAAAATAACATTGAAAGGAAATTGGTGTGAATTCTCATGCAGAAATTTGACCACTAGTTTTACGAAAATAAAATAACTGCTTGAATATGCTAAGAATAGGAGAAACATGAATTCCTCTTGATTGAATATTATAAGTTATTAATTACACTTTTGTTACTTTAAACATATTTTATTGTCAAACAAATACAAACAATGGATCAGACACAAGTTATAAACTTACGAGGTCTATAACTTGTGTCTGATCCATCGACTTTTGTTATTCGTGATATATTAATTTTCATTCATAAGTGTTTAGAAAAGTTCACCTCACCTTATTCTGTTTTTATCTTGTTTATGTTTAGAAAAGTTCACCTCACCTTATTCTGTTTTTATCTTGTTTATGTTTAGAAATAATTACACTATACTGCAATTGCAGGAAAATAATATTTGATAGTTCATTGACAAATTATCATAGCAAATTGCAATAATTTCCAGCAATTTAATAAAAATGAAAAGCAAAAAAAAAACAAAAAACCACACTAATCAGAACAGTTCTAAAATCTAGTCAAAATATCGTTGAAAAACAGTCAATACCCTTTAACCGGTTAAACCACACCACATTGTTGTACCTTTCCCACTGGATTTCCAAGGTCATATGTCGTGCTCTTTTTGTGTTTAACAGTGAGTTTAGTGAAGATTGTTCATTTTGTTGATATCGTAGGAATTGATGATCTTCACTGTTTAAACATTCTTTTCATAACCCTGATAGTTATTTTTAAAGATTGTTAACAAAGGTTATTATAATTGAATATTTTTGTGACTATTATTTAATGAGTTTTTTTCCTCTAATATTTTACAACACAGAATCAAGGATATGTTGAAGACGAGTCTTTACGTGAGGCCAGGAAAAGGATGCATCGACTGTTAGATGATGCATTCTCACTCATATCACCTACTGGTTCCACTAGTGGGGATGAGGGGTAGGTACCAGTTTTCATATTCTTTGTTTTAATGTCTCATAAAAAAAAAATTCATAAAGTTTTTCCTCTTTTTGTTCATTTTTAGCGTAATTTCATATAATATCATACATGCAAACATATATATATATACATACATACTTAGACCGTCGTGATCATATGGTAGTTGGATTTACATCTACCTGTGCAATCAGTGCCTATCACCACTAAAGTTGTTAGTTTGAATCCTGCTCAGGCGAGGTGTGCTTGATACAACATTATGTGATAAAGTTTGTCAGTGACTTGCTACAGGTCAGTGGTTTTCTCTGGGTACTCCGGTTTCCTCCACCAATAAAACTGACTGCCACGAAACTGAAATATTGTTGAAAGTGATATTAAACACCATAAACCAAACTAAACCAATCAGTTTAATAATAGATTTTTTCAGAAAATGTTATTCTTTTTGTAAATACATTGGAAGGACAAAGTATGGTGGGAGATGCTTATTTCACTCTACTTCACTCTACTTTTCCAGTGAAAATAAATGAATGTCCAAAATCTTTCTTCTATAATCACTCTTAGAATCATTTCTTAATCTACTCTTTAACAATAAAAAAGATCATGTTTTAATTCTAATTCATTTTTTAAGTAATGGGAAAGATATAATTAACAGAACAAAAAGTGGTAGAGATAAATCTCCTCTAAGAAAATTTACACACAGGTATCAGCTTATTTCTTCATGTCACAAACATTTTAATGAAAATCACATGTAAAAAGGCACTTTATGTTCAAATCTGTTTGCATGTATATTTGTGATCTTTTACTAAATGTAAAATATTTGACTTTTTTTTCCACAAAAAAAAGAAAAAGAAATTTGAAATCTATTTCGTACAATGTTTTGTAAAGAAAAATAGATGAGTTCGTTATTGTTTACATCACATCACAACATTTTTATTGAGAATCACACATAAAGATACATTATATATTCAAATCCACAACAATGTATATTTTTAACCTTTACGTGTATAAAATATATTGGACATTTTTTAATAACGAAGAAAATTTAATTTATACAATGCTGCTGTTACAAACACCAAGGCAGAAATGGAGCAATGCATTGTAGTCGTTGTTTCAGATCTGACTTTTTCTTTTTTGATCGTTTGTTGTTTCCTTAAATTCAGTTTCCTGGCCCATACATATCGATTGGAATTCAAAAGGCAAAAATAACGTAATAGATAATTTTTATTTTGGTTTGATTAGTTCTCATTTCGATTATGCTTTGAGACAATGTTTTTATTATTCTTACAAAAATTTATTTTTATGTTTGAAAACTATGAAAGCCTGTTGTGTTTCTAGATCTCTATATAAGGTCAAGATATAAGTGAACAGCAAACAATGACTCACAGAATCACCTTCAAAAGAAACCGATTCATTTTGTTACTGGAAACTACAAGATTTTAACATGTTATATGATATTACATGGTTTGGGGGCAGTTTACGCTTAATAAACCATGAAGCGGTTTTTGAAAAGTATAACCTGTTCAAAAATTGAACATACTCCTTATAATTTAATTTTTGCAACAAAATTTAATGATTCCTTGGTTTTAATTTTGATTATTTCATGGGACTATTTGAATTTGTCGTTGGTGGAATCACAATACCAACACAGGTTATCATGTATAATCAATGTTGCTCCAGGCAGATCAGCCAATCAGATTGCAGTATTCACATCAAATTAAATTATTTAAGGAATATTTGAAATTGTTGAACAGGTTATACGATATAACCTGGTTTGGGACAGTTTACGCTTAATAAACCGCAAAGCGGTTTATGAAAAGCGTAAACTGACCCAAACTAGGTTATGTAAGTATAACCTGTTCAACAATTTCATGTATTCCTTATAATTTAATTTTTACAACAAAATTTAATGATTCTTCGATTTTAATTACGATTATTCCATGTGACTATTTGAATTTGTCGTTGGCGGATGAACACGTTGGTGACATCACAATACCAACCCAGGTTATCGAGTATAACCAAAATTTGCTCCAGGCGGATTAGCCAATCAGATTGAAATATTCAAATCAAATTAAATTATTTACAATTTGGAATTAAGCATCAAAATTGCTATTTTTTATTTAGAATAAAAGTATAATTTATACTTGTTATAATTGTTGACCATAATAAGTAATTTGACCTTTAACATAGTTCAAGGAGAAGAAGGAGACAGAGGTGATGAATATTATTAATTATAGTCATATTCTTATCAGGGTTGTAAAGAAAAATCTTAAGAGTTATTTCCCTTTATATTTTAACTACATTAAAAATCACATTGAAGATATTTATAGAAGTAACCATATAATGGAAGATACTATTGTTTTGTTTTTGTTTTTGTTTTTGTCTAGAAAGGGGACAAAATGGATAGAAAAAGTTTTGTGTGATAGATAAAATTGTATATTTGCTATTAGTGCAAATTTTTGATTTAAAAACAAAAAAGTAATTTACATGGAAAATATTGTTTCCATGACAAATTATAGTAACTAACAGTAGGCGATTTTTCTTCATAAGCCACATCCATCGTTTCTTAAATCTTCTACTAATTTGTCAGTCTGCTATTAATTTGAATGCTATGTCGTTCCAGTAAAATTATGTCAGTATTACCTCCCTTGTTTTACGTATCGTGCATTACTGGTAAATATTAAGTATTGTAGTTTTTATAGACGAGACTTGTATTTTGTATATAGATAAATGTATTTGCCGTTTTCTTAAGAATTTATCATTTTTTTAACTACTACAACTGGTATATATAATTATTACTTAAAAGTAATTAGTTATAGGAGGGGTGGGGGGGGGGGGGGGTCGTGATCATATGGTAGTTGGATTTACAACCACCTTTGCAATCAGTACCTATCACCACTGACGTGAGTTCGAACCCCGTTCATGGCGAGTTGTACTCAATACAACATTATGTGATAAAGTTTATCAGTGACTTGTGACAGGTCGGTGGTTTTCTCCGGGTACTCCTGCTTCCTCCACCAATAAAACTAACTACCACGATATAACTGAAATATTGTTGAAAGTGGCATTAAACACCATAACCCTAACCCCTAGTAATCAGTTATGTTATATATTTATAGTTTTTCTGAATAAATAATAGACAAAGTTATATACCGTGGGGTATAGGGGGGGGTACTCATCACATTTCACAAAATAAATTTGATCAGTCACAGCTCACAGAAATCAAATTTTTGTTCTCTTTCACTCATCACAGTGACTAACAGTTGCTCATCACAAATCACACACAAAACTTGGAAATAAACGTATATAGATTTGAGGAATGATGTTATTTTTGTCCACGATGATCAATATGAAATTATGTTGATTATTAACTTGTTAAAGATGTGCTGTTATTTTATAATAAAAACAAATTTTGTTTTCTTCTGAAAACCCGTAAAAGCATGAATTAGTATATTTTGCATGATATATTGAACAAATAGAGGCATTATTATAGAGCATGTTACTCTTTTAGAATATTAATATATTAAATTTGTCTCTTGATATTGTTTTGGATTATTTTTTTATTTGAAAATATAAAAAATGAGTAGTGACATAGAATTTCTTGTCTTAAAATGTTTGTTTTTTTCATGAAAAAAAAATACATAACCAAGCTACACTTTTGTGCTGGTCCCAAGCCAGGACTTGGATTTCCAAAGTCACATGTTATGATTACTTTTATGTTCCATTAGTTGAGGTTAGTGGTAGTTGTTCGTTTTGTTGATATTGGTGGATTAGTTGACCATCACTGTTTAAACTATATTTACATAATTACATGTAAAAAATGAAATGATAAAACTTGAAAGTAGCTGAGCACAAAAGCCTCAGTTGAGCTTCCGATTTTTGATTTATTATTTTTTATTGATTTTTTTTTTATGTGTATATTTATTTATTAAAGCTAAATAAAGCTAAATAAAATTTGATCCATCGATATTTGTTTTGTAGAAATAAAGTATCACCAGAAACTAGCCAGACAAAAGAAGGGTAAGTAGTTTGAACAATACCACATTATTTCCTCCAATTGATAAAAAAAATTAAAATGGCAGTTGTTTGTTTGTTGCATAACATCCAGGTATGTTCATGACAATTAACATTAATATTGGACGCATTTAAGATATTTTCTGCTCAGTAAGTAATTGCTCATTTCACCCAAGGTTTAAATCATTTTGTTTCTTCTCATCAGTCACTAGGCAATGCAGAAGTAAAATCTGGAAAATAATGAAAGCTACATTTTTGATGAAAATCCCAATGAACAAATTGTTCATTTTTAAAAACCTTAATAATGTATAAAAAAAGTTGACCTACCCATCTAAGGTAATGAAAGTGTTTGGTTTTTTTTGCCTTTTTTCAGGAGATATCTATCTGGTTTGCCATTTAACATGTTGGCTTAAATTCAGTCAGAAGATAATATGAGATCTCTTTTTTTTTACAGAGATGGTTTTTCCTCAGATAATAACTCAGTTTTTGAGTAAGGAAACCAGTACCATGCATGGTTTCTGTCACTTTTCAGTTTCATGTAGATAAAAATATATATGCATCAACCAATCATTCAGTTCATTAATATATATGTACTTTGACAAAAGTTGAAAGCCACCTGTTCTGGTTTATTTCATAAATATTTCTTTTGAAATAAATAAAATATTTTTAGATAGACTTGTACTATAACATAACTGTACACACAAGCTTTAATTAAATATACAACAGTCTTAGAAAAAAAAATTATGTGTGTGCTTAAAACTGGTTTATAACTGGTGTCGCATTCCCATATTTCAAAGTATGTTTGCTACAAGAGATTTATCAAATAGTCTTATGTTTTTAAAGCATGGTAAGATGAAATTTGAATTCATATACAATGTATAATGGAAAGTTTGCAAACTGTTTGAAGGTCAAAGACAGATTTAACATTATGTGATAAAGTGTGTCAGTGACATGTGGCAGGTTGGGGGTTTTCTCCGAGTACTCGGGTTTCCTCCACCAAGAAAACTGATTGCCACGATATAACTGAAATATTGTTGAAAGTGGTGTTAAACACCACAAACCAAACAAAAGACAGATTTTAGCAAAAGATAAGATGGCAATGTTTGGTTGATAGTCCATTCTTTCTGGAGCATAACATTTTCATATTATATACTCCTTAATTATCATGCGTAATAACCAATTTTTCCAATCTATTAACCATGAATGGCGCATTTTGCAGACAGTTGTCTATCTCACAAGAAAATATTGCCAGAAAATGGTACATGTATTAGAATTGACTTAATGTACCTGTAATACACGTAATAGCATGCGTTCATGGCGAGGTGTACTTGATACAACTTTATGTGGTAAAGTTTGTCAGTGACTTGTGACAGATCAGTGGTTTTCTCTGGGTCCTCAAATTTCCTCCACCAATAAAACTGACCACCATGATATAATTGAAATATTGTTGAAAATGACATTAAACAACATAAACATAATCCTAAGCTAAACCATAATAACATAAGGTCATTGAAAAAAATAGGGGGGTGCTCAACTTTTGTCAAAGTGTATACATGTACAGAGACGTGCCAAAAGTATTCGGTCACTAATTTTTTACTATATATTTCATATAAAACCACAATTTTTTAAAACATTATTCCAAAGTCAATTCTTGTTCGATTTTGATGAAATTTCCACCAACAGAAGCGAGAACGTACGTAGTTTTCTGTGATTATTTTAAAATATTTTTTGGGAGCAAAGATTTTAAATGTTCATGATTTAAACACAAACTTAAATTATTTGTCTTCAAATGTACTATCATTGTATTGTATTTTTGACGTTCAAAATTTAGTTTTGTGTTTAAAACGTGAACTCATAAAAATTATAGATTATAAATTTATGCTAAAATTACAGTGTAAAACTACATTTAATTCTGTTTTTGTTGGTATAAAAATCATCAAAATCGAACAAGAGTCGACTTTGGAATAATGTTTTTAAAAAATGTGGTTTTACATGAAATATATAGTAAAAAATCACAGTGACCGAATACTTTTGGCACGTCTCTGTATATATATATATATATAATACATTTCTCTGACGTCACACTATTGTTCAAACAGTGGATTATTTTTAAGAATCTACAGTTTATTCTTTTGTTCTTGAATATATGAACTTTAACCTTTTACTGTTTTAGGCTTAAAAACGTAATATATATATTTTAGGACTTTCGGGTATCGAACCACTGCTGGGCTTTTTAAAGCCTACTTTGGCTTTCAAAACTTCCATCTAACCACTCGGCTACGGTGACCACACTACTATACACTATAATTAGTATATATGACTCTTGATAGTAAGCTTTGTGAAAAAAAATATCAACAATTTGTTTTAAAAAAGCAATTGATCAATATATACAAGACACGATACAAGTATTTCAGATCTGGCATAATTTATGATAAGAACTGACGAGTATGTGTACATTTAAAATGTATTCTCGCAATACAAAAACAACCAACGAACCGACTGCAAGTAATAACAAATCAGACAGACCACAGGTGAACACTTGGGACAATTGAAAGACCTTGAAATATCTAAATATAAACGATTCTATTCACTTGAAAGATCTTGAAATATCTAAATATAAATGAGAATCAAAAGCACGAATGCCGATACAATTTTGTTGTTTATTTTTTGTTAATTGTGTCTTATTTAGCTTTCTGAACATTAAAAAGGTAAAAATATAAAATGAAAACACTGTTGCAGATGGAAATGTATTATGTAAGAGAATACACTCCAACATGTAGATTCTTAAAAATAATCAACTCGACCTTTACGGGTCTCGTTGATTATTTTTATGAATCTACAGTTGGAGTGTATTCTCCATTACATGAACACAAAAAGATGTGTCACAGCCTTAACAATAATCACTGTTTATAGAACCAGAAATTATCACATATCACATCCAAATAATAGACCATTAGATTTTGAGTTTTCTGGCTTTAGAGTGTCATGTACATATACATTATTTCACATTGATAGTATATATATTTTTGAGGTTTGGGGCTGTCTGTGACATTTGTGTTGTCAATATTATTTTTTTTATTTAAATTTTAATATATTGAGTTTCATTTCATGTTTTTAGTGCTAAAAGAAAAATAGTTTATTTAAATTGAATCTCTCGTTTATTTTGAGAGAGTAAAGAAATTTTTTAGAAACAAAGAAAAATAATGTTTTCCTTAAGGTTAAAGGTTTAAAGTCCCACTCTGTATCCAGCTTAACTACTACATACAGCCACAATTTTATGTCTTGAAATACAACATGAAGGATGTTCTTTAATCATCAAGGATGTAGTTTTTATAAAATAGAAAAATTACTGACATCCACAAGGATACTTGTTGCAATTTAATTTTACGAGTCCAGAAAACATTTTGAAATTTTTGGTGAGTCCCGCCATTGTAAAAATGTGAAATTTGAAAAGATTGGTGACTTATTACTGGAAATGTTGAGTGCAGGACTCATCTAGATGAGTTGTAAGGATCTCTGCATCCAGATAATGATTCATCTGTTTTGATTGGACATTAATCACACACATGTTAAGACTTGTTAAGAGACCATTCTCCTCATCATGCTAGAGAAATGAACTTTTGTTTAACCATTCTACAATCGGGTACACTCAATTTGTCCCTCAGAAAGTTGATCATGTCTTTTTCCTTTCTTTATTTGTTGTGTTGCTGTATTTCTTCTTTCGTCTTCTTGTTTCCTGTGTTGTGAGAATGCCACGATATAGCTGATATATTGCTAATGTTGGGCATTAAACACCAGTCAATCAATCAATCAATCAATTGTTGTGAGAATCTTTTGTAGTCGTCACATGATTTTAATGACTCTTATTATCTTTACAGATTTAAAGGCCCAGCAGAAAATAAACCAGGGTAAGTGTCCTTTTCTAAAACCAAAATGCTACTATGTTCTTTTTATACTAAGACCATTTACACACTTACGACTTTCATTCTAAAATTATGCATTTTATTTGGAGTTAAGGCAGGCAAAAGCGTCCCATTTTATACAAAGTGAACAATGAATATAACATATATTTTTTTCCCATAATCTGTTCAAAATTTTAATATTATATCAAATTGTGAATTTTTTTATTTTCTATAAAACTCTCCTCTGATTTTTTACAATGTTCAAGCATCTACAAATTATGAGAAAATGATACTCATCTTCATTTTCCATTCCATTGCTCTTGCTAGAACAGGTACTGTTTTACCTGCTGTAAGGGAAATTACTGGTATAAAAAAAAAGTTTAATACAGTAGCATATAATTTTAGAATCAAATCGAGAATTTGCAATATGCCTATTGAATCTGACATGATTTAGAGTCAAAAGAATGTTCTTAAAGTCAAACTTTAAACTGGTATATTTTATGAAAGAATAAATAAGGATGATTTTGGAAAAGGTATGGTTACCTTGAGTTATTGTTTACTCTCCATGTAAATGTTAGTAAATAATGTCATAAAAACCATGGTAATGGTGTGTCATAGTAATCGTCATGGTTTCTGTCTGTAGACACAGTGGTTATTAACAATAATTAAAATTCTATATGACTGATTCTACAGAAATGTTACCACAATGATCAATGGCACAGAATAAAGGTTCAGATTGTTTTAGGGGATTCTAGCCTAGCCATACATTTTTTTCAAATGAGGGGTCCAAAGGTACCAAAAATGGTGGACTTGCTGCAGGGTCTTATCAAGCTCCAAACAGGCATAATTTGTTTTCTCATACTTAATATTATTTTAATTCTTTATATAAAATTTATCCTGTCAGGAAATTCTTTGAAAATTACTATAAAATATTACATGTTAGATATTTTTTTGCAGGGATGGATATTCTTCTGAAAATACTTCAATTTTTGAGTAAGGAAAATTGTTCATTCAAATAATTCCTTTATTCTTTTGTTTTATTTTTCAAGTCACAATTTCATTTTTTAAATAAAATTCAAAACTGCAAGTAATATCTTTATTTGATATTTTAGTATTTGTTCTTTGTTTATATTATATATACACTGTACATTTATGTGGAAATGATTCATGACTGTCACTTTGACTGTGTGTATTGTTCCACAATTGTATCACTTTGACTGGTGTAATATGTCACTCTTGTGTCACATTGACTATGTAAAATGTCACAAAAATGTGTCATTTTGACTGTAACAAATTCCAGTTGACCGCCACAATAAAACTTTGTCAATATCTGTGTCACTTTGACTGTGTGTAATATTTCACAAATTTGTAATACCTGTGTCACTTTGATTGTGTAATATGTCACTTCTGTGTCACTTTGACTGTGTAATATGTCACTCCTGTGTCATATTGACTGTGTTTAATATGTCACAACTGTATCACTTTGACTGTGTGAATTATTTTACAACTGTGTCAATTTGACTGGTGTAATATGTCACTCTTGTGTCACATTGACTGTGTAAAATGTCACAAAAATGTGTCATTTTGACTAACAAATTTCAGTTGACCGCCACAATATAACTGAAAATTTGTTTTAAGATAACTAGGATATGGTTTTGTGAAAAAGAATATCCTGAAATGACTGAAATACTAAATAGATTTATGAATGTGTGTTTAATAAAAATATACCACTTTCGTCTATTATCTTGGTGACAAGGTTTATGAATCTACAGCACTCTGAGATGGAGCGACAATATCTCAAATGGTCAATTTTTTGTTATCGTACAAATAAGTACCTATAGACTGTATGATAGTAACACAATATCTGGTTAACTTTCTCACTTAAAAAGGCTGTCGTGATCGTATGATAGTAGGATTTATAACAACCTATGCAATCAGTGCCTATCACTACTAACGTTGTAAGTTCGAATCCCACTCAGGCGAGGTGTATTCGATACAACATTATGTGATAAAGTTTGTCAGTGACTTGCGGCAGGTCGGTGGTTTACTCTGGTTTCTTCCACCAATAAAACTGACTTCCACGATATAACTGAAATATTGTTGAATGTGGCGTTAAACATCATAACCCACCCTAGAACTCTAGTGATATCTGGTATCTGATTGATTTTAACTCCAATTGGGCTACGGATTTTTTTTTCTCTGTTTCTACGATTTTTCGATTAGATTTTGGAACTATTCTGATAGTGTGATAGTTTATATGTTATTATACCCCCCGCAAACAAAGTTTGGGGGGTATATAGCAATCACCCTGTCCGTCTTTCCATCCGTCCATGTACCTTGTAAGCGCAACTCCTCCTAAACGGCTTATTGGATTTTTATGAAGCTTTACACATTTGTAGTACACTATCTGCAGAGATATGCATGAATGAATATGGTTGCTGTCCAAAATTTAAAAGGGGAGATAATTCAACTTATACTTTCACGAAAAGGGGGGGCATGTACCTTGTAAGTGCAACTCCTCCTAAGCGGCTTATTGGATTTTTATGAAACTTTACACATTTGTAGTACACTACCTGCAGATGTGCATGAAGGAATATGGTTGCTGTCCAAAATTTAAAAGGGGAGATAATTCAACTTATACTTTCACGAAAAAGGGGGGGGGGGGCATGTACCTTGTAAGAGCAACTCCTACGGATTTTTGTGAAACTTTACACAGTTGTAGTACACAACCTGCAGATGTGCATGAAGAAATATGGTCGCTGTCCAAAATTTGGAAGGGGAGATAATTCAACTTGTACTTTCATGAAAAGAAGGAGGGCATGTACCTTGTAAGCGCAACTCCTCCTAAACAGCTTATTGGATTTTTATGAAACTTTACACAGTTGTAATACACTACCTGCAGATGTGCATGAAGGAATATGGTTGCTGTCCAAAATTTGGAAGGGGAGATAATTTAACTTATACTCTGAAATACGTTCTGTATGGAGAGATGGGCTCGTAAGTGCAACTCCTCCTAAATGGCTCATTGGATTTAAATGAAACTTTACACAGTTGTAATACATTGCCTGCAGATGTGCATGAAGGAATATGGTTCCTGTCAAATATTTGGAAGGTGATGTAAGCGTAACTATTACTGAATGAAATAAGATTTTAATTGACCTTTTCACATCTGGATATTTGCAATATAAAAACTACTCAAGAATAAATAATTAATTTTGAATCAATAACATTTGATGTGACCTATATTCTCTTGTAAAAAAGTTAGGAAGTGTTGTAATCCTCATGTATACTGATGAAACCGTATTGGTTTTAAACAATCCCACTTTGTTGAAGGTCTTGTGGCGACCCCTAGATGTATGTTCTTGGTTAGTTTATTTTGGAGATGGGATGTTGTCTCCTTGACATTACTCCATATCCGTTCTTTTTTCATAGGTAACTTGCTAATATACCTGTATTCCAAAGTTTGAACATAATAGTATTGCAAGCGGGGGGTATCACTCAGTGAGGTCACTCAAAGTTCTAGTTTATTTTATTGATGGCCTGAAACAATAAATTCACCAAAAAATGCAACTCGAAGAATATGAAGCATTCTGTTTAGATACATGTATATATATTTTATTTTGGTATTTCAGACTCAAAGTAGAAGATTTGGACACAGGTATGTTTTACTATTTTCACATATTACACTTATACTGGTCAAGCAAAATACCAAAGATACAAACAAATACTGTAACAACAAAATTAATCAACTGCAGAATGACATATCTCAAAAATTTAAGTAGAACATAGTAATTTGTGAACTTGTATGACAGGGTCCTAAATAGATATAAAAAAAATGTTTTAAAAATAGAATTTATATTCACTAAATAAGGGTAATAACTCTTTGACACAATATTTCAGTTATATCGTGGGAGCCAGTTTTATTGGTGGAAGAAGCCGGAGTACTCAGAGAGAACCACCGACCATGGGCAAGCAACTGGTAAACTTTATCACTTGCGGCTGCGAGTCGAGTGCACCCTTTTTTGTAATTTACAAAGCCGGGCGTGGGTTCACGCCGTATTGGTGATAGGCGTGTACGAGTTGTTAGGTAACCCATTGAGCCACCCAGACCCTCGACACATGACCATAGATTGTGTCAAATACTAATTATATGTAACTGTTGTTATGGTTTCTTTTATATAATTTTCCCACTGGAAATGTGAATGACTGATGTTGGATGTGTGTAGTCTGTCTAAATGTTGAAAGCATTCCAGATCTTAAAACTACTTTCTCAAGGAATCATGGGAGAAAAGTAAAAAAGACGGTCATTCACCACTGTAATTTTTTAATATTTGTTCCTGTTTAAGTTATGGTCAAACCTGCTTTAGTGACCACCTCTATTAAGTTACAGTCAAACCTGCTTTAGTGACCACCTCTATTAAGCAATAACTTGTACTATGTGACCGTAACTTTTATTTCCCTTCACAGTGCATTTCATATCCATTAAACCTGTATTAAGCAACCAACTGTCTTATGTGACCATATTTCACTGTTCCCTTGAAATGTAGCATAAGACATGTCTGAATGTATTAAATTTGTTTTCATTTTGTTATTAAAGGAAAGAAACATGAGCCTATGCATGTCCAGACTAAACATCACCCACTCCCTGAAGCCCTACAGACCTGGAGTCCTTACAGAGCTGCAGACCAAGTGGCTCTTATATCTATGCCAAATTCTATGGTAAGATTTGTTTTCAGATGTACAGCTGATATAAAAAATGATTAGCCTATAAGGAACAGATGAACTGGACCTAGTTTTCTTTGGAAGGCTTCTCTCTAAGTATTTTGGTCTGCATCCCTTCATCATGTATCAACAAGTTCAATTGATATACCCATTATTTAAGAATTAAAAAATTGATAAAGCTTCACAAATTTTTAGCTCACCTTCTGATTGGGTGGATTCTACGTGGGCACATGGTATGTAAATCTTGATAAGGCTCTACCCTCTTTCTTGATAAGCTCTACCCTCTTTCTTGATAAGGCTCTACCCTCTTTCTTGATAAGGCTCTACCCTCTTTATTCCTTGAGGGTTTAGGTTTATGGTGTTTAACGCCACTTTCAACAATAGTTCAGTTATATCTTGGCGTTCAGATTTATTGGTGGAGGAAACCGGAGAAAACCACTGACCTGTCGCAAGTCACTGACAAACTTGATCACATAATGTTGTATCGAGTACATCTCACCATGAACAGGATTCACACTCACAACTTTAGTGGTGATAGGCACTGATTGCACAGGTAGTTGTAAATCCAGCTAACATATTCCTTAGATTCAAATCAAATGTAAATACATGTACATACTATATATTTTAGTAAACCATATTTTGCCTTAATGATTTTAAAAGTCATGCCCTCAAAAGTTGTTAAAAAGTGTAAAAAATATTCTTGTTAGCCTACTAGTTAAATAGTTCTTTAAAAAATTCCAAAAAAATTTATAGTTAAGATATTTATATCACTTTTTTATCATGCAGTTGTTCTATATGAGCAGGCAAATTGCATTGACTGGATACATTTTTGCTATATAACTGACCAAAATATAGCTTTTTCTGGTGCCTCTATCACGTTACCTGTTGAGCTTTGGGAACCTATGTGTAAATCCAGTTCACTTCCTGTTGACAGAAAATATCAAAAGGGGCAATCTAAGGATAATTTTTTTTTTTATTATTTAATTCAAAATATAAGCGTCAATGAATTAATGTGATTTTTCAGTAGGATAAACAATATTAATGCAATGTCTTAGAATATAAAGTTTATGTGTATTCGGCACAACACTGGGGAAAGGCTTGGTCGACTTTATCCAAGATTTTAAGCCTTAACATAAACTTTATATTTTAAAGACACTGCACTAATATTGTCCTATGTATTTTCACTGTACATAACAATGTCTTATTTTAATATTTACAGCAAACATCTCTTGGTAGAGATCCTCACAGGAAAAGTCCAGGGAAAAGACCAATTGCTAATTTAGCATATAATGGTCCTTCCTTGACTACGGAGAGTCCGAAACCAATAATCCTTAGAACAAGAGAACTGCAAAAAAATGGTGGACCACATGAACACCGTAAATCTACAACACTGAATGATATAGGTGCAACAAACAGCTCAAATCTATCGGGTCTAAAATCAAGTCAGATTGGAAAAGACAGACATGAACCACAACATAGCATTGAAATGAAAAATTTAAGTAGCAAATCGTCACATTCTAAATCTCATAAGCCTCATTCAATGACACCAAAAAATAGTGACGAGACTGATATTGTGTCTATTGGGGGAGAGGAGTTCCCCGAACAGACGCTACAATCTATACGAGACGAGCTACGCAGTATTGTTAATTCTTCAAAGTCACCATCAAGGACCAAGAGTTCTCTAGCAGACATATCATAGTATATAGTCAAACCTGCTTTAGTGACCCCCTCTATTAAGCAATTACTTGTATTATGTGACCTTAATTTTAATTTCCCTTCACAGTACATTTCATATTAAGCAACCACATGTCTTATGCGACCCTATTTCAGTGTTCCCTTGGAAGGTCACTGTATAATATTTAGGTTTTTCAGTTGTTTTTACAAGGTCATATAAAATAATTGTTTTTTCTTATGCCTTTTATTTTCAAGTTTTTAAAAGTCTAAGCACATGGTATTTTTTTCCTAATTTATTTAATGGCGAAAACTGCAGAATTATGTGTGTGTGATATGCATTTTGATTGTTTGAATTTCTATGCAACATATGTGACAATACCGGTGATGATTTGGTACCAGACTATGACAATTTGGCTTATAATGACAAATGTGGCATGTTAAAGACACTTTATTTTTTTCCCCACTGTTATGAATACAAGTGGTAAATTACCTCTTATCATGGAAATTTCCAAACAGAAAAAAAGTAAGAATTGGAAATAAAAATATGTCCACATGGCAGTACATGTATTTGAACCATTTGGTTGAGGCAGCAAAAAACAAACTATTTTATATGGCCTAAGCATTTCAAAATGAATGCATTAATTTTTTTAGTAAAAATCAAATTGAAATCAATGTCCATTTGCATGAGGGTTTTCTGTTGCGTCAAATACATATTTCATGCTACATAAACAAACTTCTTAACCTTTCATTGTATCAATGGAAAAATCTCTTAATTGAACAATAACCATACATATCATTATATAATGCTGTTTATATCTATTTTATACATACATATCATTACATATTGTAGTTCTAATATTATTTACAAGTTATGCAATATTAATATTTTATATAAATTATATGCACAATGACTGGTACTTTTATTTAGTAATATTGTACTATTTATTTGTAAATATTGTTGATTATGAGACATGTAATATTCTACAGCTTGTCTACCTATGCATTCAGTGCCTATCACCACTAACATTGCGAGTTCGAATCCCACTCAGGCGAGGTGTACTCGATACATTATGTGATAAAGTTTGTCAGTCACTTGTGGCAGGTCGATGGTTTTCTCCGAGTACTCCGGTTTCCTCCACCAATAAAACTGACCGCCACGATGTAATTTGAAAGTGGCATGAAACACCATTACCCCCCTCTGTGACTGACTCTTTAAGATGACTTTGTTGTGTCATGTTATTTTAGAAGAAGGCAGGCAGGATTTTCTACCGTAAATCAGCATTTTTTGGTTTCTTTTGTCATTTGCCTCATGTTAACTTTCTATACGACCTCAACATTTTTTCTTTGTGTTATGCGTGTTGTTGTCATGGTTTTCCGTCTGTAGCCAGTGATTTTCACAATAAATCAAGTTTTGTTAAACTCATTTTTCAGATTGTTGATTTCCCACATCTTACATCTTCCGGGATATCTACCAGTAATTTTATCATCTCAGAAGTTCCTGCTGTAGAATATTACATGTAATTTGTTATAATAATTTAATCTGTGATAGGTAAATTAAGGGACAAGGGATTTGATAGTAGTGCTATTTTATACACCAGTATTTTTATACTATCATCACTGTTTCCATGACATTGTATTTGTTACTATGGTTACGCAACATTCCATATTTATTATTTTAGTGTCAGTTTTTGTATTTAATGTATAATATTTGTGTTTGAAATTATTTTTTTTTAGCTTGCCAGATTGCCTGACTGACAAACCGACAGTCTGTGTTATATAGTGATATTTTGGTATAAATGATTCTATTGCAAGTTTTAGGACTTTATCATGAGTTATCTGCCCCTGTCCAGATATCTTACTTTGGATGATTTATAGAATTTAAGAAACAAAATTAAAACTATTAACTATTAGTTTCAGTACTATAACATAGTTTTCTACAATATACTCTTTTGATATTAGAGAAAAAGATACTTGTACTAAAATTTGGGGGTACTTTTTTTGTAATAGAACAACAAAAAAACTCTCTTCATTTAGCTAATACTATTATGAATTAAATGTTTTATACAACTCTTTTGCTTTAAAGCGAAATCTTTTAAACATAGAATAAATAAAATAACATTTTCATTGATTGACAATTTATCGAAACTAAGTTGTATATTTTTCATTGTCCATGTAGAGACAGGTAAGATATTCCTTGTTTATCTATTTCTGTCTATCATATATTACTTGTACTATTGGTTTCATACCATTGAACCTTGTCATGTTGAAATTGTAGAGACATAGTTATCCCAAGTCAATAAAGATAAATGCTACTATGGAGATAACCTTGACCTTATTTTAATCCAGAAGTGGAATTGTCATTAAATAGTATGTTACCATCTGACCGACCTTAACCTTATTTTATTCCAGAAGTGGATGTGTCAGTAAATAGTATGTTACCGACCTTGAGGGGGGACCTTATTTTAATCCAGAAGTGGAATTGTCATTAAATAGTATGTTACCATCAGACCGACCTTGACCTTATTTTAATCCAGAAGTGGATGTGTCAGTAAATAGCATGTTACCATCTGACCGACCTTGACCTTATTTTAATCCAGAAGTGGAATTGTCAGTAAATAGTATGTTAACCATGTTACCGACCTTGAACTTATTTTAATCCAGAAGTGGACACGTCAGTAAATAGTATGTTACCATATTACCGACCTTGACCTTAATTTAAATCCAGAAGTGGACGTGTCAGTAAATAGTATGTTAATCCATGAGTGGACGTGTCAGTAAATAGTATGTTACCAACCTTGACCTTTATTTTAATCGTCCAATAGCTTTATATAAATTTGCATTATATTTTGTAATTGTGTTGCTAGCCACATATAGCAACACATATTACCACAATTAGACTATTATTTCATGGTAGCTTCACCATTTTTTCCCCAACATATTCATATTTAAATATATGTCAGTTGACCTACCTATTATTGACCTAACAGGAACAAACATTACATTACAAGTGTTTTGTTTTTTAACTCAATATAGATCTGACCAATGACTAAAGTTCTGATATTCTGTTGTGTGATATTTTGTTGTTGTATGTATAGCATTTCTCAATGATCTGTTATTTTTTATTTGTATTTCTGAGCTCAGTAAGTATTAGACATGATTTAATTTATTTTAATTTTCATATCGTTTATTTTTGTGACCATTTATTATAAAATAAAATAATTACATCATTCTAATAATTGTTATGTTTACAATTACTCATAGTAACATTATGTTTAGAACAGAAAACAAATTTTTAATCTGTCAAGCAAAACTAATTAACAGGAGTGCAGAGATTAGAAGTCGACAAACAAGGACAACAGACTCATACCATTGTATAAGATACAGTAACCCCCACCCTATTATAAGGCCACTCTCACCAAAGGCCAACCATTTTTTCGGGACATATTTCAGATTCACTGCGATAGTAAAATACTACTAAATTGACATTCAAGGGAGGCTACCCCTCTTATAAAGCCACTCTCACCAAGTACCACCTCTCTTTATCAGGTCAGATTTCAGATGCACTGTGATAGTAAAATACTACTAAATTGATTTGGTCCCCCTCAAGAGAGGCCACCCCTCTTATAAAGACACTTTTTCATTGCAGAAGGGGTGGCCTCGTACGTGGGGGACTATTGTAAACAAAGATGAAATAAGGTTTGAATCTTCCGAGTTCTAGTGACACCAAAAACCATAAAATAAATTCTGCTAAAATAGAACTTTTACAGAAAAACCTGGAATATATGTTAAACAACTAAGATTTAAAAAAAAAAGTTTTATGAAACACTGTACCCTTTAATATACAACAAACCTTTCAAGCCCCAATCTTAACAACTTTTCTGACAATATACAGTAATGCCCCCTCTTCCGCAATGAAAAAGTGACCTTATAAGGGTGGTGGCCTCTCTTTGGGGGATATAATTTAGTAGCAATTTACTCTCTGAGACTATTGTCATGTTTTTTGACAATAAAATACCTATCTCAGTGCCTGATAAGAGGGGGACTATTATATCCCTACATATATCTGAAATATTGCTTTGGTTTTATGGTTTGTGGTGTTTAACGCCACTTTCAACAATATTTCAGTTATATTGCGGCGGTCAGTTTTATTGGTGGAGGAAACCGGAGTACCCAGAGAAAACGACCTACCTGTTGCAAGTCACTGACAAACTTTATCACATAATATTGTATCGAGTACACCTCACCATGAACAAGATTAGATCTCACAACTTTAGTGGTGATAGGCACTAAATTGTAAATTTACATGTTGGTAAAAGTGGCATTTTAAACATCAAACAAACAAAATCCATGTTTAAATAATTTAATTTTAATAATATTCAGTTCAGCAGACGTCTAGATCAACTGCAAAATGATGCAAGTACAATTATGCTGAATTCTTCATAAAAATTTGTGCACAGATAAAAATTTTTTTTAACAACAATTTGAAATAAAATAAATTAATATTGAAATTCAGCATAGACAGTGAATAATCCAATGATGTACAGTCAAGCCTGCATTAATGGACACCTGTATATAACAAATCACTGTCTATAAAGGGCAGTTTCATTTTCTCCATTTAATAATAATTTGAACCTGTATATAAAGGACATATTTTCAGGTTCCATACAGTGTCCTTTATATACAGGTTTGACTACATATATTACTACAAGTTGTAACAGATTAGTACATTTTCATATTTGTTAAAGCAAAACTAAAAAGTTCTTATAAGTCACAACTCCTTTTAAAACTTCCTCCTTGCATACTACAATGTATTAAATTTGATGTTTAGACAGGAGAATATAAATCAATACATATTAACCTTTGTGGCAGCTTATTAGAAAATGACTAGGATATTCATTTATAGAGTACCGTAATTTGCTATGTAAAATACACATCTTTCTATGACACTCATTAAAGCCCCAGTTTTTCTGTCCTGGACAACCACTTTACTACAAGATACAAACCACATTTTATTGACTGTTATGAGATAAGAAACTGACAGCCACTGTAATATTAACACCACTATGCACTGGGTTAGCTGATTTGGCAGTTTATTGTGAAGCCAGAGCATCAATGTACATATTTCCAGTATTTGAGGAAAATACTTTTAAAGACCTATCTAAAATTAATTACATTAATTACTAAGATTACATACTGAGATCTATAAACAGTAATTTATTCTTTTTAAATTGTCTAATTATTTCTGTATGTAAAACCATAGAGCTTTTCAACAGCATTCCTGTTATCTCTTTTCACAACATAGAAATCCAAGTTAAATATATTATTTGGTTTTTTATCTTTAAACCACTTGCATAAATCTAGATAAAAATTTAAGCATGATACATTGAAACTGGGGCTGTTGTAGTAGAAGTATATAGTAGCCATTCTGAATTCTTCTTCATAGTACCCAGGTTGGTCAAATAATTTTCTGAGCAAAAACATGTGAATTATACACAGCTAATTATGGTAATGAAATGTGAAATGCATAAAACATCACAAATATTTATGTATAATACTTGCCCAGGTTGGTCAAATAATTTTTTTCTGGGCAAAAAAGGTGAGTAGTATATACAACTGAATACGGGTAATGAATAAATGAAATGCATAAAAGATATTACAATTATAAATCTATAACATAATATAAATAATTATGAATTGGAAGTATTTTTAATGTATCACTACACAAAGACTGTAATCTTAATATTACAATTTGGTCCATATATCATATACACAGATATGTAAATTTCACTTAAATCAGTGATAGTATGGTAGACAAATTTATTTATACCCTATCACCTGTATAAAGTTTGTGAGTTTTATTCTGTCATGGTGAGGTATACTTGATACAACTTTATGTGATAAAGTTTGTCAATGACTTGCAGCAGGTTGGTGGTTTTCTCTGGGTACTCCGGTTGCCCCCATCAATAAATGTACAATCATGATATATTGTGAACTGGTATATTGTTGAAAGTTAAATTGCATAAAATTTGCTTAAGCAAATAGAAAAAAAAAATTCTGAATCAAAATGAATTTCGGGTTAGTTTGCCAAAATGTTTTTGGAACAGACTGTTTACCTTTTTACCACTAATGATTTCGGGAATTTATGATGCACAACATTCAAGTCAATAATTGGGGATATCACTGCTTAATGTCCAGGATAAGAATGATTTTTTAGCTGCTGAACATTTATTTGTTGTCGAAGAATGGCCGGTGTGATCAGCAAAGATACTACATTTTTGTATTTTTTGTAGGAATAAAATTGGGCACAAATCATATTTAAGCTATACTATGGATTAAAATGAAATTATTCGGTTCAACTATACAACAAAATAAATAAAACAATTTTTTGGTAGAAAATAATAAAACCCTGTATGATAAATAATTTGGCTCTGAAATTAGGTTAAAATCTATTTCTACATTCTGTGCCAAAAACCACTAGCCCTAAGCCCATGTCTACTAAAAATTGATTCAGACTAGTGAAAAAATTGCAAAAACTTGCCTTATCAAATAGGAAAAATTCTCTTGAAATGCCTTACGGGCTAGTTTGTCAAAAAGTTTTTGGCACAGACTGTTTCAGCTGTTGAACAAATTATGAAGCTTTTTTTTATTGTTATATATTGTTGACTTTCTTCCTCTCTCTCTTGTATAGCTTCATATTTTGCTGACGAATAATATTTGTTCCCCGAATAATTGGAATGTACAGTTAGTTGTTAAAATTGAAGAAAAATATTTTTTTTTAAAACTAGATATATGACATAATATGATAAAATGGACAGAATAATTTAAAAACACATGTATAAAAATAAATCGTTAAAACTTGGACGGAATTAAATTGTTAATGCATAGTAAGTAACAAGTCTTAAACAAAATAACACTTTCAACATAAAAACAAATTGAACCCTGTTGATATGAAAAAATAAACTTTTACATTTGTAATTACTTGTCTTCAATGAATAAAATATACATATGATACACATGTATAAAGAAGAAAAAAAATCTTGCATACCCTTAACATCACACGAATGACATGAAAGTGTGTCACATTAACATCCGTGTGTTTATCACATTAATTAATCAGCAGTTTGATGTCCTTATAATTAATACTGAAATTAATTTTTTTTTTTTAAATGTACACTACTGTGAAAGTATTATTTTTCGTGGATACTAAGTTTTGTGGAATTCGTGATTTTGGTGAAAACCTCGAAATTTAAAATCCATCGAAATACAACATTTCCATTAATTTGTTACGTGAAATTCTTGACAACAATAATTCAAGATCCCACTGATCAATGCATCTTATAGAAACCACAAAAATTGGTGCCCACGAATAAAAGTACATTTCCAGTATTTATGGCAAAATAAATAAATGGCAATTAAATAAATTTGTTGAATTTTATCACTGTCTTTACTTTTTCTTTGTGCTTGAACTCCTGTGAAATGGTGCTCTAATTGTTCGTGTCAATGGCAGGAATTGTCCACCAAAACATTTCTCTTCTTGATGGTCTTGGCTAATCATCAGTTGTATCTTTGTCGGCAAAGCCTCTAAAATAACGAATAAGTTTGGATGATTATATAAATTGTAAAATAAAATTCTCTAATAATGTGATAAAATCGACACAAGACTTCAACACATAGAAATGTTGTTCTTAAAATTGGATGTCTAAATAATAACTTATATTAGGATTGTCATATAAAAAAAATGGGTGAAATGTTAACTTTCTTTGTTTTTTTAGGTTTTCTTTTTAATACATGTACTATAAATTAAAATTCATAAAAAAAACTTGCAATAAGAAAATTAAAAAAATAAAAATTTCCTGTGTGGAGACAAACATATAAATATTAACTCTTTAGCAATACGGGCTGAAAAAATCAACAAATATCATTTATGACCATACTGATTCAATTAAAATTGACTAGTTTTAATGTTTATATTAATTTTTCCTTCATTCATGCGATTAAGGCGAAATCTGTTTTCATGAACTGAAATAAAATTTCTGGAAAAAAGATTAAGAAGTTCATGTGCACACCAGCACCAATAAGAATATTACAAAAACAGATTCAGAGGGAAAGCTGTAAGCATTTAGTATATTTCTTAAACTTGATGCAAGACATTTTTTACAGCGACAAAAAAAGGGGGAGCAAGTGAGGAGATATAGGTAAGTTTAATTAGATTGTAGATATTTTGTAAGTTTTCCCGAATTTGCAAGGAACATAACTCTGAAACAATATAATTGGTGGACTTATTTATATATACATATAAGGTGTGCTGTGCTTCACTCAAATTTACTTTTATATCATCTTTTTACACTTTTGCATAGAAACATAGTAAACTCCCCTCCCCACCCCCAAACAAAAATGACAAAGTATGGACCATTTCTGCCTAAAATCGAAAATATCATATTTTTACAGTTACATGCACGTTAATAAAACTTTTGAGCACAAATTCTATACTCTTACTCCAAAATCAACCAATCGGAACACTGCATACACTAGATAAAAGTTCTGATTGGCTGTTTGAATCAGTACAAAAATAAAACTCAGAATGTCTTGAAATGACTGTAAAGCCAGATATCAACTACAAAAAATTATTATTGTCCAAAAAAAAAAATCCATCCGTTTTTGTCAAAGCTAGGATAGCAACTAAAGAAAGATAAAGAATAACAAGAAATGTGTGCATCACAAAATACGCCCGTCTATATAAATTATCAAACGGTATAATGGTAATGACCCCAAAATAAATAAGGTTCTTCCCCTTCCACAGGGGAATCATGTGGCCAAGTTTGGTAAAGATCCAATATACAGAACTAAAGTTATCGTGCAGAAACGATCCTGTTGTCAAAAATTATATTTATAGTAATGGTGACATTGACCTTTGACCTAATGACCCCAAAATAAATAGGGTTCTTCCCCTTCCACAGGCGAATCATGTGGCCAAGTTTGTTAAAGATCCAATATACAGAACTAAAGTTATCGTGCGGAAATGACCCTGTTGTCAAAAATTATATTTATAGTAAGTGACCTTGACCTTTGACCTAATGACCCCAAAATAAATAGGGTTCTTCCCCTTCCACAGGGGAATCATGTGGCCAAGTTTGGTAAAGATCCAATATACAGAACTAAAGTTATGTGGAAACGACCCTGTTGTCAGAAATTATATTTATAGTAATGGTGACCTTGACCTTTGACCTAATGACCCCAAAATAAATAGGGTTTTTCCCCTTCCACAGGGGAATCATGTGGCCAAGTTTGGTAAAGATCCGATATACAGAACTAAAGTTATTGTGCGGAAACCTGTGTGGACGCCCGCCCGCCGCCCACCATACCCAATCACATAAAAAATCAAATACTTTTAGTTTGGTCAGATGATATTTACTTTTATAAATGTTTGTCTAAATGACTTTAAGATGAGTGTATCCCTCATAGTGTGTAATTTTAAATTGGCTTAAAAAAAAAAATGGAAGGAAAATAGCACTTTTAAGGTTTAGCTGAATACCTTTGGAATAGATTAGATTTTTTTCATAAATATTTGCATCCTTTATTCATTAACTACATATTAATTACATGTTGGACAATGTAGATTTTATTTCTTGGATATATATTACTAGAGGGTCATCCAAGCATGAATCGCTTACCTGGTTATTCATGCACCATTGGAGGCTTAAACAAATTTGTAGTTTCTAAGATAAGAATTGCTCATGGCTGCCATTTTTTTCACCGCAAGGAACAAGGTTAAATGAGGAATCTTTGTTAATCACATATATCATTGGTACTATGTCATTTCAACCAGTACTTTCTGAGAAGATTTAAAAAAATTAATTCAGCCAATCACAAACAAGAATTCCCCAAGGCTAACATGTTTTTTGCCAGATCAAGGACAAAATGGAGGAGGGAGGGAGTGGGGATAATTTCATGCAGTGTTTTCTGTATTGAAACCAGCAAATGTGAACAAAAGTAATTTATACAACAGTCATGTTATTTGGTACTCTGATAAGTTGTTTTCGAGGATAACTTGAAATGAGAATATGTTATTATTGTTTAAACCCCTGACAACCTGAATTCTAAGGTAAATCTAATTGAAATAGCAAGTCCCTTCCACGTCCATACAAGCTTGTGCTGTATTATAAATTCTAAGAATCTATGTCAAAGATGAACTTACAAAGATAAGCATTGTACTCTAGAAAAATACGTGTTGAAATTTGATGTTGTTTTTTTTTTAATTCTAACAAAAACTAAACTAGTGATTAAGTGCATTATTTTACAATTAAATGAATACTAATTTGTAAGCATGTGTATTGCAATAATATTGAAAATTAAATGTAATCTCTGTAACATAGAAAAAAAATGTGGGTTGTGGGGTCAAGACTCAGGGGGAAATACTGATCAAATTGAAACATGGAGGGATACAACGAAAAAAAATGTGAAAATGTTGTTGTGGTAACCATGACAATAGAACTGAACATTAGCTAAAAGTAAGGTAGAAAAACTAAAGTAAAGTGTTACCATAGTTATATAATGACAAAATCTTGTAATATTTTACCTCTAACTTCTTACTTCCTTTTCTTCCCTAAAATTTAGCACTCACATTTGAAATAATTTGTAATTTGCTTTTTTGCAATACATATTTAGCTTATTGCATTGTATTGTAAGATCAAATATAATGATATTTTTTTCTCAGTCTGAGTTATAAAAAAAAAATTTGCTTAGCAATTCTTTCACATTTTTAAAATGAAAAAGCTGAAAAGTAAAATATGGCAAATGTATTTTCCATTAAATGGCATTAAATATTGTCTGTCATTAATTAGAAAAAAGTCATCAAGTACAGGAACATGTTAAGGAAGGCAACATACGGTATACAAAATAAACTTGACAGGTCAGTGGTTTTCTTCGGGTACTCTGGTTTCCTCCACCAGTAAAACTGGCCGCCATGATATATCTCTTTAACCTATGACATAACATGATTTTACCTTTCAATCAGGTGAACTTTCCCAGCAGGCACACAGCCTCATTTCAACACTGAAATATTGTTGGGATGTTGTATCAACATTGCTTCAATGTTGAAATGACCTTGTATGCCCTGCAGGGTTAGTATTCTCTAAGGTTTCTCCTTTTAATGCCTGTAGCCAAAGGTCGCTGGCAAGATCTTGCCAGCAGTGATTTCATTGATTAATCTAAAGTTCACCTCAATAGAAGTTTAAATTGACTTGTTTCTGATGTTAATGAAGCGTGACATATTTCATTAACGTACGATTTTAATAAGAAAATGGAAAGCATTTTAAAATTTATATAATATTCAGATCTAGGAAAATAAATATCCTTTATATATAGTCTAAAGACCAACACCAAATCTATAATAATAGAAAATATTAGTGTGTTGTCTCCGTTTTAAATTGTTTTCTCTTCCTGTACAAAATATTAGTCCCTTATTTCCCTTTAAAATTGTTTTTTTCACTTCCTGTACAAATATCAGTAATAGCGGATAAATCACTAAAGCTAAAAATTCCATACGCTGTCTTCAATATTCACTAAATGCCAAGTTCCTTTCTAAAGATCTACAATTTGTAACAAACATGTAATATTTCACACTCCTTTAGGCATGACAGATCTTTCCATTTTATTATTGAAAAAATAAAAAATTAAAAAAAAATGATCCATAATTTTTTTTAATGTAAAAATTACTGCCCATGACACATGTTAAAAGGGGCCAGTTATTTTTTTTTTATCTTGCATTATCAATTTTTTGTTAAAATTTTGAACGCTGTGCAAAAGAAATTAGCTGCTGGACCACAAAATGCATTGAAAACTAGTATTACTGTGAGCATGGCTCACTAAGATATACCTCCCCGCTCCCCACATCTGTCCAACCTATTTCCATAACCAAAACATTACTGATTGTTCCGACCAAAAATGAAAGAGACCCTCCTCTCTTCACCGGTAAGCTGCTGATAAAATTTCAAAACATTCTGAGAACCACTACTCAAATTATCATACGACATAGGGTAATAAACAGCTGTGCCAAGAGCGCATGATACACCCGTCGTCAACATTCATACAATATTTGTAAAGACTTTCTTTCCCATAACTCTTGAATGAAAAATCTAAATTTCACCAAAAAGTATACAGACCGTAAGACTATCAATTCCAATAACTGTGCGAAGTTTGAAGTGAATTGGCCAAGGGGTTCTCAATCTACAGCACGACATACGAAAAATCGCCTACAATTTGATGAATAAAGTCCCATAACTCTGGAATGAAAATTCGAAATTTAACCATAAAGTATAGACCGTAAGGCCAAAAAAAAATATATGTGTGTTTACTGTCACATGTCAAAAAACTCTAGGGTCGGTCAGTCGGGATTAATTTATTTTATTTTATTTTTTTTATTATCGGCAAAACCGGAAATAGTCGTTCCCGGTTCTGGAATCCGATTCCGGTATTTCATTTACGAAATTTCCGGTAAAATGACGAATTATGGAGTTTTTCTACCTTCTTTGCTCTCAATTTCGACAAAAAGCTAGCAGTTGAATAAATAAAACATTGCTGCTGGTTAAACAACAAAAATGGTTATCCGAATTCTGTGTAAAAATTCATAGGGTCGCTAGCAAAATTAGGGTAGGTCGGGTGACCGTAAACACACATATTTTTTTTTTGGCCCAAGACCATCAATTCCAATAACTCTGTGAAATTTGAAGTGAATTGGCCAAGGGGTTCTCAAGTTAGAGTGCGACATGTGAAACGGACGGACGGACAGACGGACATTGGTATACCATAATACGTTCCGTCTTAAAGACGTGCGTATAAAAATCCTATTTTCCGTCATATCAAGTCCAATAACTCTGGAACGGCAAAAGTGAAAATCGTCAAAAATGAAAGGGATCCTCCTCTCTTCACCAGTAAGCTGCTGATAAAATTTTAAAAGATTCTAAGAAACACAACTCAAGTTATCGTACGACATAGGATTTGTCTACAGACGGACGGACGGACGGACATGGTGAAACCAAGTAAATAAGTTACCGGTATATTTAAGCAGTGTCACATTAAAAGTCACATTGTTAAATTAGATTCTGAAAATTTTCACTTTCCAAATAAAATACGGTAGAGCAGTTAGTGCAATATTTTTATTTTATTTTCAATTTATTGGTAGACCTATTACTTCTGGTCAAATATACAAAATAACTCACAGGATATCGATAATGTTCCTTACATTGCAAATTAGAGGGGTTAGAGTAACACAAAGTTTTATTCAGGAACATATTTTTTTAGTTCTATAGTCTAGTGCTCCTCTTTTAAATAATCATTTCAATTTTCCAAATTAATTCATTTTAAATTCTGAAACAGAGACTGGTAAATAAAGTAGAGATATCATACATATAAAGGAATGGTAAATATTTGTTTGTACTACAAAATTCTATAAATTTGGCAACATTAAATTTGGTCCTTTTTATGATTTTTCTTCGTACTCACTATAATGTTCTTTATATTTTTTCCCTACACATATACAACAAAGAACAACTATATATATATTATATATGATATACATTTATGATTTTGTATTACACACAGATTTAAAAACAATAACTTCCAAACATATTATGAAGACATTACCATATTTTCTTAACCATAGTTTAATGTAACACATTAAACTGGCTTAATATACATACTGGTAGTTCTAGCAAAACATCTCTTTAACAAACAAAAAGTTTTGTCCTATATTTTAAAAAATTATGGCAAGGCCGCACCAATTAGATTTGAAGTTCCTTGGATTTTTAAAAGGCTAAAAAAAGAGGCGAGTTAGTGATTTCTTTAATTTAAATTTTTTTTTCTCCAGAACATTTTTGAAAATATTTTTTTTAATTTAAATTTTGAATTAAGTGTAAAAATATGTAAGGCAAAAGTAAGGGATTTTTTTTCACTAGATGCATGAAAATATTTTACCGGGGATCTAAAAAAATATTAATTTGTTACCCTATGTTGTGCTAGGAAATCCACATAACTTCAAATCAATTTGGTATATGGCCTTATGAAATTATTAAAGTTTACTGGAACAAAAACATTTTCTAAGTTTCCTATTACAGGATAATGGTCTTTGTTTTACTTCCTAACATAATAATTACAAAATAAAATAAGTCAATTATTTTGCAAATTTTTTTCCTTGCATCTATATACTAGAAAAATGCTAAAACTTTCTTCAGTTGAATTCACTAAAATATATTAAAAACCATTTTGTATTTCAACGAGTGAACCAAATTTTTTTTTACATTTTCTAAATCTATTTTTTTGTGTGATGATTCAATGACTTGTTGACATAAATGGGTTGTCTCCCTTTCCAAACAAGTGTTATCTCCCTTCCTTCAATGAATTCAATTCTAACTACTGCAGACTCTTGTTTACTTAAAAGTGGTATAATCACATCAAAAGCAATGTGGACAAAATTGAAGATGAAAGAAAGAATCCTGTGCAATCCATGATGAAATGAAGGGAGATAACTCACTGATATTTTACCCAAAAAATCCCCTATAATAAAACCAGTCTTCATCTAAACAATATTTCTATTACCTGAAACATACCGTATATAAATAATGAATGAAATGTACAGTGAAAGCAATATAAACTGAAACCTTTAAGAATGAACTTGTTTGCTTGGAACAAACAGCAGTTATATATGACACAGGCCTTTCAATAAGGGGTGGTACTAGGTACTTTTACCTGCCTAAAATGGTCTTTGGTACCTCCTAATTTTAAAGAGTGCTGAATAAGATAATCATGAAATTTTTTCAAATTTTAATAAAAAGTACCACCTGTAAATAGTAAAGTACTGGTACACTTGAAAAATATTGAAAGCCCTGATGACATGATTTACACCTGTTTTTGGATTATTCAAGGTTTGATTTAGACCGGTTTCACTGTAACTATATACCAATGTCTGTAACATATAATTTCCTTTGAATGTCTAGCATACATATTATTTACCTCTATATATTGAACCCTAAACAATTTTTACATGCAATAATGATTGATTTGTATACATATATATGTGCTGGGTTGGTTAATACAGAAAAGCAAATTTTAAGAAGCAAGACATAAACATATAATTACCTGCAGCCAATGCTTGGGATGGCTGTTTGGACTGTGCACCTTTGGCTGATCGTACTCTATTTGATGGCTACAACAATGTGGCATCAATCGTTACCATGGTTGCCATTAATTATTACAAAAAAAGAAAAGACTTCTCCATACAATCAACCTCAACCTCAAGAAAGTTCATAGAAAACGTTACCGTCTTTTGAAAATTTACTCTTCGTGGCCCCAAAGATCCATTTCATCAAAAACTATGACTAATGGTTTACTCTTAGTAGGTGCTACAAGTATTGTATACAATAACAATCAGAATCTGCGCTAAAAAAAAGTAATGTCTGCAAGATTTGAATTTCTTGAGATTACGATGTACTGAAATGGATTAGCTGAAAGATTAAAACTGACATTTTACGATGAAAATCAACGTATTATAGAAGAGGTAATTTTTGCAGAAAAGACAGTATTTATTTCACCTGAATGTCAGTTTTAAACTTTAAGAAGTTGCAATGCAACCTTCACCTAGATTATTATCAAACAACAACAAAATTATTATTTTATTTAATTTGTTTTCTATTCAAATCCCCATTCACCATTTTTATTTTCAATTATTAAAATATAAGTTGTGAAAAAATAAAAAGCATGAATTTACCAAATCCTCAATGAATTATTCTTAGCCACAATAAAACTTTCCCTTGTAATATACAAATGTTTCCATGGAAATGCAAGAATATAGAAGGTGAGGTTGTCTTGCAGTATATATCTTTGTATATAAACATTAAATACAAGCTTTGAAAATTGTAAAAAGAAGCAAGGAATTTAAGCTTGAATTGTTTTATTGTTAAAAAGTATGCAGTTTAGGAATTTGTTTTTCTTTCATGTTAAAATTTCATGGGTCATGCATTTTTTTCCACATTTATTTAAAAAGTGCATCATTGTCCAACACTTCAATGTGCAAAAATTTAGGAATAAAAATAAAATTCTGGATGTGTCATTATTAACAGTCAAATCCATATTAAGAGACCACTCAAAAGCAAGTGACAATAAATATATCCTGTATTAAGAGGCCACTTGTTTAGGAAAGACATATTATCATTTTGTACTTGTTTGAGTGACCTCTCAATACAGATCAGTTTTATCCTTATCAGATAAAGGAATTTTAACATCTTCCATATTTTTGAAGCAGTACCTACAATTTAATTTTTTTAAATCAACAACTAATTAAACAGACAACACATGTGCAGATCCAAAGGGGATATTATATTTTTTCAGTCATTAAAACTATGTTATGACATTGAAGTTTTCAATCTTGCAATAAAAAAAAACTACACTTTATACAAAATTTTAGAAAATACAGTAGTCTCCCTTTTATAAGGTCACTCCCACCAAAGGTCAGATTTCAAGTGAATTGAGATAGTAAAATACTACTAAATTGCAGCCCTCAAGAGAGACCACCACTCTTATAAGGTTACTTTTTCATTGCAAAAATAGTGGCCTTATATTGATTGATTGATTGATTGGTGTTTAACACCAACTTAAGCAGTATTTCAGCTTTTAGTGGCCTTACAAGAGGAGGGATTACTATAAAGTAAAAAAATAAAATTTAAACCCCAGGATCTGCATCTGTGTCCAATGAAATGAAGAGAGTAACTTAATGACAGGATTTGACAGTAAATGATTGGGTTCCGAAACCAAGAAAAAACAACAAATAGTTTCATTCAATTCTCACCTCAAAATATTTGTCTGAAACTGTAGGAGGAACTGACTGACCTCCACCTCCATTATTCCTGTTTTCTTTGGGAGGAGGCACTGTTGTATTGGTTTCTCTCAACTCTCCTTTCTTTGGTTTACGGTGAAACTGTTCCTGGTAGTTCCTGTCTGCTATTGGTCTTAGGTCATAATTAGCACCAGATTTCGAGTATTTGCTGTTAGCACTATTATTATTACTATGAGGTTCCCTATGATTAACATTTGTTCTGTCTAAAGCACTTTTTTGATAAGATTCTACTATCGTACCATCAGGAATTCTACGATTTAATACATTGCTAGTAGTACTATTTAAATTTCCCTGAGTCGTGTCCCCTTGACCACTTCCATCTTTTCTCGATCGTTCACAAGTCCTATCACTCAATGTATAATTAGAAATAGCCTGCTTCTTTCGACCGTGTGGCTTCTTGAAGTCCGTCATCGTAGATGTATCTTGTGTTGTAAAATTTTTCCACTGTTCGGGATAAGCCCTCCCCATTAGAGTTTCATTTATAGGAAGTTCGTCTATTTGCACATAATTAATTTTATCAAACACTGTTGCTATGCTAGCAGGATTGCCAGTATTACTAAACTGGTCAGGCATAGAACCGTCCATGGCATAATTCATTTGATCCAGTGGTATGTCAGTCCCCATGTCACTTTGTTCCTCAGCCAACTTCCGTTTCATCTATTGAATGACAGAAATATAATGGAATAAACTACAGATATACATGTTATGATATAATACATGTCAGGATAATAGAAAATACAGAGAAACCTGTCTAAACCAAACCATGAATAAACAGGAATTCTGTTTAAACTAAACTTTATATAAAGTCTTAAAGTAAGAAATCTTTGTTTATTTTAACCTGTATAAACTAAACACCTTAGTTGGTCTCCAAGGGGTTTGGTTTAGACAAGATTCACTGTACCTGAAAATAATGTTGGAAATCATCAAAATTTATGTGTTTTTTGTCCCAGTAAGAAAGCACTGCAAAGTCATCATTTCCATTGATAAATAGTACAAAATCAAATGACCTTCAAATAAAGATGATAAGATGGTATATGATGGAAGTGGTTAGGGAGGTGGATTATGATGTTTATGGTGGAAAGAGAAGACATGGCTGGGATCATATAGTAATTGTATTTACATCTAAGCACAGGCGCTTGTGTAGAGTCAAAAATATGCTCGCTATGTACCTAAAATACCACAAGGCCGGACTCACTCCTACTACCCCTGTCACTTCAATCCCTATTTCCCCTGTCAAAATGTCGATAGGACGCAAATCGCTTACTAATTTGCATAGTGAAATGATTTTTCTTCAAGGAAAACCCGTTTTTTATATCTTCCTACCATCTACACCCCCATACTGACAGATAATCCTCAGATTTTGTTAACAATGGACACCTAAGTGGCAGCAAAGCGAGAGTAGGTCACGTGCGACATATTTCCGCCTTTCGTTCGTTCTCGGGTTTTATCATATATAATTACTAAACACTAGAAACATTAAAAGGCGCCAAAATATGACTGACAAAATGAATGAAAACTTCAGTGCTTCTTGGTATGCAAATAATACTAAAAATAAGGCATAGGAAATAATTGTATTTAAAAAACATTATAATTATACAGTAACAATACTGATATATAATTACGTTTCCCGAGCTTTTCTTTCTGAACTTCTCAGGTATGTTTCGTAAGGCAATGATAAAACTCGAGAACGACCGAAAGGTGGAAATATGTCGCACGTGACCTACTTTCGCTTTGCTGCCAATTAGGTGTCCATTGTCAACAAAATCGGAGGATTATCTGTCAGTATGGGGGTGTAGATGGTAGGAAGATATAAAAAACAGATTTTCCTTGAAGAAAAATCATTTCACTATGCAAATTAGTAAGTGATTTGCGTCCTATCGACATTTTGACAGGGGAAATAGCGATTGAAGTGACAGGGGTAGTAGGAGTGAGTCCAGCCTTGTGGTATTTTAGGTACATAGCGAGCATATTTTTGACTCTACACAAGCGCCTGTGATCTAAGTATGTAATCAGTGCCAATCACCATTTAAATACTGTACTTGACATAACTTTATACAATAAAATATTTCAGTGATTTGTGGCAAAGCGACAAGTTGTTTTCTCAACCTCCTCTCAACTAATAAATCTGGTAGCTACAATATAATTGAAATATTGTTGGTGGAATTCTGTAAATGTAACACTTAACTGCATAAATAATTACTGTCATATTGAAAACTTTAAAAAAAACAATTCAGAAATGTCTATTCTCCTTAATAATCTGTCCACTGATCTCACAAAATCACTTTTCCACTTTTCTGACTTTAAAACAGTATTTCATATATTACTGAACATAATAAATAATACAATCTTGTAAACTTGCACAAATTATGTTTAATGCCAACTCAGCAATTTTTCAGCTATATCATGGCAAGATGTTTAATATGTAAAGTGTTCTCAAGCACACACAGTTGTTTTTTTTCTATTCATTTTTGTGTGTGTGTTATATTTTCAAATGTTAGAAGAGGAATTACAATAAAAACTAAAATAATGTCTATAATTAAATTAACCTCAATATCATGTTTAATTTCGTTGGTAAGTTCCTGGATATCTCGACCTGTTTCCTGCATCAATCTTTTTATATAACCACTGAAAAAAATAAAGGTCATTCACGTAATCATACTTTGGATAAAAAAAAATGTTCTTTCCATTAAAAGGCTACCATACAGTAGCATTGTGTTGGTGCTTTACGATGTGTTATAATTGATCACAGCTTTCGAGGTGTGCTTAATCCTTTTCTTTTTTTTCTTTTTTTTTTTAAATCTAACATAAACTAGGAAGAACTGTTTTAGATACCTAAAACTTATGTCTCCCCTTAATGCGGCCATCTGTACAACAATAAGTTACACATTATGAGTTGAATGATACTATCTAAAAAACAATTATTTGACCTTCAGATCAAAGGTCAAGGTCCCATGAAGGTCATTACGGTACGCGACATACCGCCTTATGGTCATGCACCCACATACCAAATATTATTGACCTATCTCGAAAGACAAAAATGTTATGGCCCGGACAAGAAAATACTATTCAAAAAACAATTATTTGACCTTGAGGTCAAAGGCCAAGGTCCCACAAAGGTCATTACATTATGCGACACACCGCCTTATGGTCATGCACCCACATACCAAATATAATTGACCTATCTGGAAAGTTATGATCCGGACAAACTTCGCTGAGAAAAGCGGAAGAAAAAATCAGACTAAAACAATATGTCTCCCTTCGTTCGAAGGGGAGACATAAAAATGTGAGAAACATTTGCATAATATACACTCCTTTAAAAAGTAAGGTAGAGAGGGATATTGTTATACCTGATATTGGTTAAGGGAGATAACTCTACTTACTAATGTTTCTCATTGTCGTAGCAATTATTTATAACTTTATATAACATGATTAAAAAGACTTATAAACTTATAATTGACTTTCCTGTCAGATTTTCTAAATATGTAAAAATAATAGAGCTTTAAATTAAGCCAATATATCGTTTACTATTTGCAGCAAAATCAATGTTGATGAAATTATACATGTACATCTGTTAGTCATGATAGTTAGTGGGTGAGTGATTGTTGTTTAACGCCAACTCAGCAATTTTTCAGCTATATCAATGAGATGATGATGAGGTCCACTTTGTTCTAGACCAACACGCCGAGTTGGATTTTTATAGTGCTAGTTCACTGAAACAATAGTCCTACATAGACATGTCGCTCCACTCGGACACATTATTCTGATACCGAGCCAACCAGTCTTTGCTCTTACTCCTTAATGCTACATGCTTATCAAACCCATGATCTACCGCACTCGAGGTGAACACGCTAACCATTACACCACCGATGCGGTTGCTAGTCATGATATGGCTGAAAAATTACTGAAAGTGATGATAAATATCACTTACCCATATGTTAGTTAAACTGAAGAAATATTTCTTCAAAGCAACAAATATATGATATCACATGATGTTGTAGACAAATAGCATGCCATTAGAATGGCTTATAAAATGTTAGCAGTAGGAGCAAACAGGAACCCCACTGTGATGCTTAGGCTGATGATACATCATACATGGGTCCCATTTTAGCTGTAGGATGAAATAGGAACCCCACTGTGATCATAGATCACACAAGCCCCATACAAAGTTATTATAACTATCCATACCCTGTAGTAGGACTAAGATTTTGTTGTGTAGCGTTAGATACTAGTGACTGTTTTAATTCTCTGATGCTCTCTATAGCATTGTCTACATCTTTCTCTCCCTTAGCTGACTGTACTCTAGCCTTCCCTGTTCTACTGTGGGGGTTCACTAAGTAGTCTGGATGACTCATACTTAGTGGATGATTCTCTTCTTTTTCTCTCATCCCTGTAAAACCAAATTCATAATATTTTAGAATTTCAAAGACTCACTATTTTGTCAATAATATCTTTTGAAAAAAGAAACTCTATTTAAAGTCCTGTTGACTACATATTTGTACATGTGGCAAAGTAATATGATCCTCCCAGTCTTTGCTTTAATTTTTTCCACCTAATTGCCCAAAAGCCAAATTTAGAAAAATTTTCTATTTATTCCAACAAATTCTTTCATAATTTTCACTTGTCCCAGACTTCGGGCAAGTGGGTTAGCGCGAAGACTGTTCTACAACTTTATGAGAAATAAATCATTTAATAATTCTACTATAACACCGACAGTGTGGTATTTTTTTTGTTTTTCATTTATATCAAAGACTCCTTTTATTTAATTTTAATTAGAAAACTAATTATTGAATAGAAGTAAATTAGTTCATGTAAGTTCTCTGTTTGCTTAGAGAATTATATAATAAAAATAAATACATTCATTAATATCCAAGTGTTCATATCCAAATCTATACAATATTCATGTCTGAAATTAATGAACCCATACCAATGAATAAAGCAATGTAATGTGCCAATATTGATGATGTGAAACGATATTACAATTTTTATGTATGCAACCAATAAGTTTGTTGTTTTGTAATACAGATTTATCATTCGAACTAAAAAAAATGCTTCCCATATTGACAGGCAACATTGCACATATCTCAAGTTCTCTCTCAAATGAAATTTCAGCTTCTAGCTTATTTTGAACACTATAAAACTTTTCAAATATTTCATAGGTTATTCATAATTATATCGGCCTTAAATAATAAAGGATTTGCTAGGTTTACTGTCTTAAACTTTCAAATACGAGTAGCTTTGTACTCGTCCTCAGGGAAAAAAAAAATGGATAATTGGAATAATTTATACAAGATATACATTTGCTGACTGGACGATTTTGAAGTATGAGTATGACACTCGTCTCGTACTCAAAGTTTTACATTTGTATGATCAATTAGATATCCTTGAAACTGTATGCAATATACCTCATAACCTAATATTATAATTAGAATGATAATCTTGTATTACTACATAAGAAAACAAATCAGGTTAAGAATGATGGTGTTTTCCACAAACATTTCGTGTGATAGTTAATTTACAAAATTATTGACACTGATTACCAAAAATATTAGGAAATAACTGGAAAGATTTCCTTCTGATTACAGCCATTTGTGGCATGGTCAATTCTACAAAAACAAAACAATATTGATTGATTGGTATTTAACACCAACTTTAGCAGTATTTCAGCTATATTGTGGCGTGAACAAATTTTAGATCAATAATATGACTATATTTGTTAAGGATAGTGTGTGACGCTAATAATCTGAATGACATTTGCTCAGAAGTTAAATTTGGTACTGCCAGCTTTTCTACTTTTATAAAAATGACACATCTTCCACAACATTATTGAAGGAAACTTGGACAACACTTTTTTAAAAGATATGCTAGCCAATACCTGAGGAAGGTTTCTTATTACTATAAAGTTGTATGTTTTATTAACTAATCTTACCTAGAAATATCACATTATTGTCCAATTTTCATATTTTTTTTTAATGAAAATATTGAAAAGGGTCCAGTACATTTAATTTTAACATATTTTTTTTAAAACAGTCATTTCCTAAAACAACCAAAACATGTTAGAAACAAGCTAGTAGGCATTAGTCAAACTTTCTTGTGATATTTCAGATATTTCTCAGTATTATTACATTGGTTAAACCAGCAACAGGGTTTGTCTCCCTTAATACTGTTAAGATTAAAGAAGTGATATACAGTGTAACTGGTCTAAACCAAACAGCCTTGGGACCAGCTGGCATGTTCGCAGTAGACAGGTGTTTTCTGGTTTATACAGGATAAATTAACAAAGATTTTCTACAATTGGACTTTATTAAAAGTTGGGTTTATACAGGAATCCAGTTTATTCAAGGTTTGGTTTAGACAGGTTTCACTGTAAAATAATTTTACAAAATTTGAAATCAAATATTTAAAGTACATAAGAGAACAATTTTCATATCTTTATTGTATATACAATCAAACCTGTTTTAGTGACCACCTCTATTAAGCAATAACTTGTATTATGTGACCTTAATTTTGATTTCCTTCTCAGTGCATTTCATATCAATCAAACCTGTATTAAGCAACCACCTGTCTTATGTGACCATATTTCACTATTCCCTTGGAAGATCACATAAGACAGGTTTGACAGTACATCCAGAATCAGACTGATCAGATGTTGCTGGTTTAAGGTAAATATTGTTAGAATCACAAGCTGACTGACTAGATTTAGTTTAGCCATGTTAATATTTAAAAAAAAAAAGAGAGATTATTTGGCACATAGAGCATCATCAGAAACCCATGACTGATACTCTCCACTCAAAACCTGTGGGTCTGACAGAAAAATCCTTGTAGTCATGAATATTCATTTCAAAACATTTCAGTCGTGGGTTACCGATGATGAACACATTATAAAAGTGGATGTTAACACAGCATGTTATCAATGTAGAACATTAGTATCAGTATTATAAAATGAGTGTGAACAGAGGAATAAGTTTGTCACTGAATTCAGTGGAATTGGATGTACAATTTCTAAATAAAGGGAATTAATGCATTATAGATGATAAATGGCCTCTAAATGTCATTTATTGTAGAAATTAATAACATCAAAATTAAAGTTGACCAAAAACACAGATTAAGAGTTAATGACTGGTTATGCAAATATCTGTAGGAGTACATAGAGATCAAAATTAAGTAAAATCAAATTCCAATTTTTCTTAACCTGAGGCTAAACTAAACCAAAACTTCACTGAAACTTTATTTATCTCTTGTTTAGAGCCCCATGTCATCAGTTATGGCTTTCATCTTAAAAATTATTATCACAGTTATACCTTCTCATGTCATGTCACAATTGTCTGAAAATCTTAATTCTTTTCATATTTGAAAATTCATTATTGGGTCATTTTACCTTTTAAATCCATGAGGCTTAAAACTACTTATTTCTATAATATAAGTCACATGATACATTTATACTACAACCTCATTTTCACTAGCTTCACATATTAACACATTGTCCCTGTATTCACTAGGTTAAAATATTAACACATGCTCTCTGCATTCAGTAGCTTCACATACTGATACACATTCCATGCCTTCAATAGCTTCACATATTAATATATGTACTCTGCATTCAGTAGCTTCACATATTAACACACACTCTCTGCATTCAGTAGCTTCACATATTAACACATGTACTATGTATTCAGTAGCTACACATATTAGCACATGTGCTCTACATTCAGTAGCTTCACACATACATGTGAACCTTCTGGAAGCATTTTTCTCCAAATTTTGAGGGTTCCTTCCGTCCCTCCCGTCAACTTTCAAAATGTTCCGCCCGTGAAAAAAATCAAGTACAATAAAATCTTGACCTACATTTTGCGATCAATATTTCTGGAAATTCCCCATTTGGAACTCCCGCGCTGAGGAAAAATGCAGAGAGATACAAATGGTAAAGGTGAATGTCATATTTAATGATATCCGGTTATTGATCTGTTTGACACCTTTACTGGTAAATTGGGTCATGGTGATTAATTAAGGTGTTGATGATTATACAACAATTATCCACTGATTGACAGTTAATTGGGGATAAGGAAGTGAGTTTGTGGCACACGCTTATTAGGTGATTAGAAGTGTGATAGCGGCAATTAAAAATAGTTATAAACCGTTGTGCAAACAGGAGTCGGACAACCTTTGATCACAGGTGCTTGTGTAGAGTCAAAAATATGCTCGCTATGTACCTAAAATACCACAAGGCCGGACTCACTCCTACTACCCCTGTCACTTCAACCGCTATTTCCCCTGTCAAAATGTCGATAGCACGCAAATCGCTTACTAATTTGCGTAGTGAAATGATTTTTCTTCAAGGAAAACCTGTTTTTTATATCTTCCTACCATCTACACCCCCATACTGACAGATAATCCTCCGATTTTGTTGAAAATGGACACCTACGTGGCTGCAAAAGGGAAAGTAGGTCACGTGACATCTTCCACCTTTCGGTCGTACTCGGGTTTTATCATTGCCTTACAAAACATATATGAGAAATTGGAATTTCTAGTGTTTAGTATTTATATATGATAAAACCAGAGAAGATCTAATAAGCGTGTGCCACAAACTCACTTCCTTATCCCCAATTAACTGTCAATCAGTGGATAATTGTTGTATAATCATCAACACCTTAATTAATCACCATGGCCCAATTTACCTAAAAAGGTGTCAAACAGATCAATAACCGGATATCATTAAATATGACATTCACCTTTACCATTTGTATCTCTCTGCGTTTTTCCTCAGCGCGGGAGTTCCAAATGGGGAATTTCCAGAAATATTGATCGCAAAATGTAGGTCAAGATTTTATTGTACTTGATTTTTTTCACAGGCGGAACATTTTTTTAAAATTTAGTGCTCTATGACTTTATTGTTCAGAACATTCTGTCTTCATTGTTATTGCTTTGTTATAACCTTATGATTATGAATGATTATGAATAAATTATAAATACACTTTTTATCCTTCATTCATCATATGAAACACTACTAATAAGACAGAAATGTAAACAATATATATTGAAATGGGATGGCATCATGCAGTTGGTTCAATACTGAAACAAACAAAAGGAAAACATCAATAAACAATAAAAACATGCATCAAATACGTCGATAAAAAATCTCCAGTTATGAGACCAAATCTCCAACAAAAAATTTACAAATCTCCAGTTGTAGCATAGCAACTCTATCACATGTATGTTCACATATTAACACATGTAGTCTGTATTCACTAGCTTCATATATTAACACATCAACTCTGTATTCACTAGCTTCACATATTAACACATGCTCTCTGCATTCAGTAGCTCCACATATTAACACATGTAGTCTGTAGTCAGTAACTTCATATATTAACACATGCACTCTACATTCAGTAGCTTCACATATTAACACATGCCCTCTGTATTCAGTAGCTTCACATATTAACACATGTACTATGCATTCACTAGCTTCACATATTAACATATGTACTCTGTATTCAGTAGCTTCACATATTAACACATGTACTCTGCATTCAGTAGCTTCACATATTAACATATGTACTCTGTATTCAGTAGCTTCACATATTAACACATGTACTCTGCATTCAGTATCTTCACATATTAACATATGCACTCTGTATTCAGTAGCTTCACATATTAACACATGTACTCTCTATTCAATAGCTTCACATATTAACACACATCCCCTATATTCACTAGATTTACATATTAACACTTACCAATTCTACTTTTCCTACCAGAAGACACTCTCTCTTTTGTTTTTTCTCTCTGAACATCTTTGGAATCATCTGTAAACAGACAAAAATAAAAATGTATATGTCTCAGAGATTTTCAAGATCTTTACTTTTTTTTTATATTTTTTAGTGATTTATCCCATAATCTTAACTTGAAAATTCATAAAGACTTTGATATGATTGGCATATGGCTGTATAATTTCACGTTCAATAACATTTCAGTTATATTGAGGTCAATTTTATTGGTGGAGGAAACTGCTGAGAAAATCACAGACTTAATGCAAATAACTGGAAAATATAATAAAATAAAGATATATCGAATAAACCACAGGCAGGAACCAAACCCACAATCTTTAGCTGTGATAGGCAGTGATTGTCAAAGTAGGTCAATTAACATCGCAGGCATCCCCAGACAGATCAAGAATGAGACCCATTGTGTAATAAGGTTGCATGATTTTGGGTTTAAATCATAAAATTCCACAACTGCCCAATAAACAGCTGTCCATCTTACAAGTAAAAAGGTACAGTACAGCTTAATAAACACAACTAAACCATTGCTAAAAAGAAATTTAAACATCAATAATGGTAGTCAGGCTGACCACTCTCAGCAAGAACACCACCTTTTTAAATTTTGATCTGCCAAGAGACTAGACCCTGGGAAATTGATTCTTCATATCACAATGCAGCTTCACTCCAAATACAATTGCATTATCCCTTCTTGTTTCTTAAAGAAAGTTTGAGCTAAGAGCCTATTTCAACCTTTGAACCACAAAAGCTTGGACCCCTTACTCTATGGGGCTTAGATTCGTGCAAACTTGATCTGGCATGTACCAATGATGATTCAACTTTCAAGCAATTTAAAATTTCAAGTACATTTTTATTTTATTCATAAATGCATTTTTGAATAGGCTTCAGAAACAGTTCAAGCTAATACAAATCCACTGTCTGGTACAATATATAAATTTCATATCAATACATTTATTTCTGACATATGAATAATCAATAAAATGCAAATATTATTCTTATAATAATTCATACAATGAATATAATACAACAAAAACTCAAAAGGTTATTAATAATATGTAAAAATATGTGTTAAAATCTACCACAAGTTAAGGAAGGATGAGTAAAACATAATATTATTATAGATATAATCAACAATAATATAATATGGTGTTAAACACCAATCAATTCCCTCAGCTTATTATAATATGAGGGAAGGAAATAAGCTGAGGGAAAAATTAGAATAATTGAGATATGTAGGATATAAAATCAAGTAAAATGATGGATGTCACTTATTAAATACATCTAGTCGGTTAGTAAACAGGGCTTTTTAATAACTAGCTTCCTCCTCACTTGGCAGTGGACAATATCATATTTTCTGATTCAATAATAATAATAGAAATTGTCCGATTCAAAAATGCTATTAAATCTATAATATCCTGTTTAATACATATGTTATGTTGGGAATCCTATGTTAAACTTTAGATACTAAGGTCTCATACCCAATACATGTACACACAAGGCCATTCATTTGTACAAGGTTTAATTTCCATTTCAAAAGGGTGCTTGACATCAAACATAAGTACACTTCCATTGCTGGTTCTTGAGAATACAAATTTTGGTTCATTTCAGGCTATGTAAAAATTTGCTCCAATTATTTCAGAGAAAAATATTGAAATGTGAAAAACTATTGGATGCCGACGGTGACAATGAGAGATATATAAATATCCCACATATGCCTCATATGTCCCCTCCACCCACAGGCTGTCCATTTTATCAGGTTAGATTTCAGATCCACTGAGATACTATAATGCTACTAAATTGTCCCCTTAAGAGAGGCCACCCCATTTATAAGGCTGCTTTTTCATAGCAGAATGAGTGGCCTTATACGAGGGGGACAGCTGAAATAGAACTACCGGTATTCAATATTTTCCATTAAAAAATCCAAAATATTTTACCATGTACAACACCATTTTCTTCCATTTGTTGTTCCCCTTCCACTGGATCATAAAAAGCTTCCCTGTTCTCTCGTTCTGAATGTAATTCTATTTTTGAGTCACTTCTTGCTTTTTCCAGCTGATGCTGGTTGGTAGTGGACGTGTCATAATTAACAAAAGTTGCTGAAGGAACACTAGTTCGCTGTCTCCCTGACTTTACTGAAATAGTATATACATGGTTCCCTGCTTATTATAAATCTAATAATCTATTAAGCACTAAGCACATCTACTGTATATACAGTCTAACCTGTATTAAGAGGTCATGACCTTTGGGACAAAGAAAAAGTGACCTTATATGACAGGTGACTTCTTAAAAGAGGTTCAATTCATATGAAATTTTCTGACAGAACAAGAGAAAAGTGACCTTTTAATACAGGTGACTGCTTAATAGAGGTAACTAAATGGGCAGGTTAGATCATACTTACTATTCTGTTATGATAAACTTAGAAAATCTTGGATAAAATTATTATATACAAGTTTCCAGATAGGATGTATTACTGAGAAGGATTTTGAACCAGATTTTTTTCTTTATTTTGCATTTACACAATTTTCTTTAATTAACGTGTGATGTTGGGGGTTTTTTTTGCATGCAAGCCTAATACATTTTACCTTTAAAGCATTTTCCTAAGACAACAGAATATGTGTATACTTTCAAGTTTTAAATATAAATTTAATTAAAACTAACAAAAACTTTCAAGTTTTAAATATAAATTTAATTAAATCTAACAAAAACTTTCAAGTTTTAAATATAAATTTAATTAAATCTAACAAAAAACAACAGTAAAAATACCTTTTCCCCCCCCCAAAAAAAATAAAATAAGTAACAATTATATAATACATCCTATATAAATATCATATCTTGAAATCCATGTGTTATAACAAAATAAAATCATAAAATAATAATTTGCTTAATATAAACAGCTGCATATTAAAAATAGAAAATACTGTACTGTAGTTCATTAATAAGCTGTACTGAATTCTCTACAAAGTCAAAAAGCAAAATAAATTTTTTATTTATTAAGCCTATCGAGGAAGGGCAAGCGTGCCACCAAGTAAGTGTTGAGGTAGATAAAGACCTCAGATGCCATAAACCTAATGCAACAATTTTGAGGTAGTAAAAGAGTTAAGGTACAGACCTCAGAAGACTTAACCTAATGCAACCATCTTAAAGGAACTAAATATCCATTACATACATAGAGTGTTGCTACAAGACTTTGTATCAGGTCAAGCCTGTTGTGTGAACCAGTATCACTACCAGTCACGATAGCGACAAGTTGTGATGAGGTTAGTTCATGCAACAGGCAAGACCTGATATAAAGTCTTGTACCAACACACTATCTATGTAATAAATTTCAATAAAAACAAATTTTAAATAAATAACAATGGTCGAATTAAAATGAACAAATTTGTACACTACTCTGAGGGTTACTCTATTTTGTACATGATGTCACGTTTTTTACCGTTCATTCGCCAATGTCACATTAATGTTCGATCACTTTCAGTGTCACTGTACAATCATCTGACAAGCTTTTTTGAGAAATTTGGACTGTACAGTTGCCGGGAATATTGAAACTATGTCCTTGGAAATGAGAATATGACCATGAATTTACGATACATTAATTTATATTAATGAATACACATTAAACAGTCGCTTTGTTTACGTTGATGTGTTTTCCCTACATTCCAATGAAATGACATCATGACAAAGTAGTTCGGCAGAGAAAATGTCATGCAACATCGTGCCATTCTTTTATCACCACAGTGTGGTGATACAACATCTTGTATCAGACATGCGACTTTCTTTAATATCAAAGGAAAACGTACATAATATTAGATAAAACCAAGTATTTATGTCAAAGCATGAAGTTTTCAAACAAATATGACAACTGGTAAACATGCTACTACCAGGTATATATATATGTATATGTATCTATATATATGCTTACATTCTTCTAATTTAACTATACACTCTGCCGAGACATATCAAAATTGTATTTTAATTTTATATTTCTAAACTTGTTGTACTCTAGTAGACATGTTTTATAATACAGAGTTTGTTAATTGATGGTGAATTATGAATAAAAACATGCTTAAAATCTGAAGTTTTTAAAAACAATTGTGATATAGTCCCAATCACCTGTATTGTGAAAATACTTCTTCATATTGTACTTATTTTCATAGCCTAGGTCTTTATAAAACTGCTATTAGATAATTCATAAATAAAAAAAAAGAAGCCTTTTCTGACTTCATTCTGAAGCAAAATTTACTTAATAGTTTAATAAACTTTATAGGGCCCAAAATAGAATAGAACATCTAAAATATCAGTTGTACTAGAATTTCAAAATTGTGAAAATATTTATGTATATGAAAATAAAGTACAATAGAAGTATTTTCAATTCAAAGTCCCACAGCAGATTTTTGTATATATGTTTTCATCACTCGTAAACTACGGTATTATATACCATCTAGAAATAACATCAGACATTATACCAACTAAAAATAACTTCAGACATCCATGTTAACTCGTTCATGCAGTTTACTCCACCTTATCAAATCTCCCCTCTCGTTCACTTTTAAATGTTGATCCAAACTTTAGATACCATTTCACAAAGAAAGAGTTTTCGTACATAATATTCTATAGGAATACAGCTTTCATATTTTTACTTTAAAGTATATTCAAATTTCAGAAATGGATGGGAAATAATTTTCATATGATATCTTGTAACACACAGGAAGATACCTTTCTTTGTTTTTTTTTGTTTTTTTTATACCAAATATGAAAAATAAGCTTCTAAAATATTAATGACTTTGACCTTATTAAGAAGATCTGACAATGTTCCATGTCTTGTATTAGTAAAGAAAAATATACACTAAATTTGATACTTTTTTTATTACAGAATTTTTCTTAAAGAAAAAAAGTGGCATTAAACACCATAAAACTTAAAGAAAAATATCTACTTTAAAAAGTTTGAGGCAACATCTAGAGAACACACTGAGAGAGGAGATTTATCTACAACACATGATAATCAATGCACTAGCTTTTGACCCTGATGTTCTGGCATTCTATCTTTGTATGCCCTTACCATCATCAGGAGTTAGTCTGTTAGTGCATTCATCAAAAGGATTGGGGTGTTGACGAATCAAATTACCTGATTTGTTTTCCTGTAACGAGATAAAAATAGACATTTTATTATATATAGTAACATAATGTAAACTTGATTTGGATTGGTGTAATATAATGTAAAGTTGATGTGGATTGGTGTAAAATAACCTTGATTTTGATTGGAGTAAAATAACCTTAATTTTGATTGGTGTAACATAATGTAAACTTGATGTGGATTGGTGTAAAATAACCTTGATTTTCATTGGTATAATAACTAAATTCTACTACCAAATCCCAAACAGGATTAAACTTTTAATGTAATGAAAATCCAAGAGAATTCAAGTGACATTATTAGATATATTTAGTCTTGACATCTTAAAAACTCCCAAATAACGGGAGAAAATTCTAATTTAAAAAATTGTTTAAATTTAATAATAAAAAAAAAAAAACACATAGTAGAGTAAAACAGCATTGTGTCCGAAATCCTATATATTATACATGAAAAAATGTAAAACTTGAGGCTCACATGAGCCTAAATTGCTCATTTGGAGTAAAATGTCAAACATTTAATGATCTAGGCAACTGATGGTTGTATTACTTATTTATGAATACAAACAAAAGATGTGTTAAAACCTAAAAAATATTTTATTGTTTAAACTGAATAAAAAATACAACAAAATTATATTATAAAGACAGAACTGAGCACAATAACATGCAGCTCTTTTAAATCAATGTTACAAAGCTTTCAAAGATTAAAGGGATATTAGAGTTCATTTGTGTAATGTTTTTTTGTTCCTTTGGAAGCATGCCAGTCGCTTAAAGTAGTGATAAAGTGTTGGTTTTCCCTTCACAAAACTTCCTAGAATTTACATAATTTGTACCGTAGATAATATTGGCATACTAATCTCTCAAAGCTAATTAATGAAAAATGTACTTTAATGTCCCTTTGATTACATCACAGTTAAAACTGTGTAGTAAATAGAATTCCTCCAATTCATAAAATATATTTAATCTTTCATTTTTTATGGAAGAAATAGATTCTTCTATTTGGTCAAAATAAAATATTTGAATATCTTTCACACAGAGCTCCAGATAATTTTCAAGTCCAAAGGGTAATTACCCCCTACTTTTGAAAATGATGGGTATTTGCATATTTCCTTTGCACTGTTGTACTCTCTACTTCAGAAAAGATTGCTTACATGTACACTTTTAAAATCATGTTTGACACAAGTGTTATTCAATAAATGCAGGATGCAAGTGAAATGTATATCTGTTTAATTTGACACGATTGTGTCATGTTTATTAATAAAATGTTGTAAATATTTTGTTTTTTTGTTCGTCGACTTCGGCAGTTTTCACAGTCGTGTTGACAATGTCATCAATGATTCCTTTAACTATACTGTCAGGAACTTAAGTATATAATTTTCCGTAGCGCTCTTGCGCTTAGTAGCACGCTTATTCATGTTCTTGCTCATTTTCAACGAACAACGTGTTCCTAAAATTATTTTCGTTTTGGTTCTTACTTATTACATAAAACCGCATTTATTTGTAATATTGACCGCGATTGGATGATTTATCGTAAGCATCCAATCAGATCTCTTTTGACATCGATGCTTAGAAAAGCAAGCTTTCAGTACCCCTCAGATGTATACGCTCTCTCCTTCGAAAAGTATAAAGGGAAGTAATTACAGGGAATTTCTCAAAGACAAAAATGTATTGTTATGTACACGACTGTCCAAGTACGCTCCGAATTTGGAAAGTTTGCTTACACAGCAATATGTATGCGTAATGTGTACACTCTGATCTGATAATACATGCGTTTTTACTCGTTTTCATAGCGTAAAAAACGCAAATACGCAGCTTATCTGGAGCTCTATTCACACATGTGTAAAATTCCATATGGTGTCAAACCACTAATTCACCAATCAGAGCTTAGAACAAGAGTAGTCTCTTTTAAAGAAAAAAGTTCCTTTCACTTCGTAGAATTGTGAAAACTACTGAATGAAATGGAATAAATACAACTGATAATTGAAGTTAAATATATAGGAATTATTTGAGCCCAAATATGATGGATTTAGTTGTATTTCAATACTTCTATGGAGGATTTGATGCATGACCTATAAATACTGAATTTCTGGGGGGGATGACCGAGCTATTTTTAGAGTAGGTGCTTTCCATAGCCTGGCATTTCACTGCAAGATTTTAAACATGCCCTGATATTTTGACAAAATGTAGAGGAATCATGTACGTTTCAGAAAATATATGATCTTGGAAAGGTTAAATTTAAGATAAAATGGCCAGGTAGCCTTGAAAAAACACAAATATAGTAGAAAATGCTAAAGAAATTAATTAGTGGTATTATACTATATATCTTTTGCCCATGTTCCGATATACTCCACTCGAGAAAAGACGGAATTATCGTCATCTCTTAGGATCCCTTATGAAAAAGCAAGCTATTAATCTTACCTTATTGTTAATAAATATTACACTTGGGTAAATATAAATTCAATGCATGCAAATTTGTTTAAATGTTGGAATTCATTAGAGCATGCAATAACGCGACACTTTGTAAGAGTTGTCACCCCTTACCTGGGAAGAAATACTTGGGATTGACATTGCAGACTGGTCTATATATTTTCGAATTCTTAAAAAGTGTTGTAGGAATACATATCTGATCAATTTTCAGTATAAGTTTTTACATAGAGTTATACCTACTAATACCTTTTTTATTCAAAATTTATATTAAAGACACAAAATTGTGCTCATTTTGCAATGTTGAAGACGAAACGGTTGAACATTTATTTTTTAATTGTCCTTTGATATTTCCTTTCCTGAGAGCTTTCTATGACTGTCTTAAATGCTATTTTGACAATATTGAATTTCACAAAGAACAATTTTTGCTTGGATTTAAAGAAGAAAGTTTAACTCTTAACTTGCTGATCCTTATAGCTAAAAATTATATATATAAATGTAAACTAAAAGAAAAAATTCCAAATATCATAGAATTGAAGTATCGAATTAAAAATTACTATTCACTTGAACAATATATAGCCATAAAGAACAACAACTTAAAAGGTTTTGAAAAATACTGGACCCCAGTGAAACATGTTTTTCCAGATTTTTAACTATGGATAGGTACCTGGGTACACTACGTTATTTATGTTTATGTATTTATTTGTATCAATTAGGAGTAAGTTACTAAAGTCACAAAATAATAGAAGACAGATATTGTAAAGGAATGGGTGTTTTGTTTATGAAAGGGAGAGAGAGAATGTGAAAGAATGAATGTGTCTCAATTGATTTATTTATTCATGTCATATTTTGCTTATTAATTAACTTTAAAAAAATGCAATAGTCACATAATAATTATGTTGTAAATCCTTGTACATCCATGTCAGGTGGTAATGTATGGGCTTTTATATGAATGTATATTCCTGACCATTGAAGAAACAAAAAAAAGAAAAAAAAAAAGCTATTAATCTTACCTTATTGTTAATAAATATTACACTTGGGTAAATATAAATTCAATGCATGCAAATTTGTTTAAATGTTGGAATTCATTAGAGCATGCAATAATGCGACACTTTGTAAGAGTTGTCACCCCTTACCTCAAATTTCTCAGCAAAGGCAATTTTTCTAGCATGCCGAGAACAAATGTCATACTACAGGTATATTATGTCAATAAACTTCAATAATTATAGATAAAAATTTAATTCAAATAAATAAAAAGGAGATGAATAAACTTAATGAAGAAAAATACATTCAAATAAAATTTTTAATTTGAAAATAAAAATTAACAGATTTTAACCATGTATTACTTTTTCATCGAAACAGATCTAAACTACATATACGACATGAGAATGCCGACATAAATTCAGAAAGAAAAGGATTTCTATTCACAAAAACAGAAGATAAGTTAAAAAAAAAAAAACTTAGTACAAATGTACTGAGAAATTTCCTAAGTAAATAAACAATTATAGAAAATCTTCACCTCCGAATTTCATAAAAATTGGACAGATTCATATGAAATTGTGTATACCCTTCAGTCTATTACATAACTATATACATACACTGTGTCTGTGTTGTAGAAGTTCCTGTTGTCTTTGTTGTGATGCCGATACTTCCAGGATGTGTCGCGGTGGTCCCGACTGACGATTAATGGGAGATATACTAGCAGATGGCGCTATATTTGACCTCACAAACTCATCTACATTACCCTCTGAAAATTAGAAGTCAAAAATATTAAATCAAATTTAAAATAAATTAGAATATTTTTGATAAACAAAATAATAAAATATTGTAGTTGCCTCGAGTATCACAACTCTAACCATAAAAACATAAATATTTTACCATAAAAGATAAATTTGTTCTAATGAAGTTGATACTTGCACCCTTCAGAATTAGTTTACCATTACTGAAATTTTTTATTTTCAAGTCTTAAGTATTTTTATATTAGGGAAAACAAAAATAACATTTATTCTATGGAAAAAATTACCCCTTGTTCTAACAAATTGTTATTGTACATCAGCTATAGCTTGAAATCAGATAAATTCAAGTTTTTTTCTGAGTTTTAGTCACTTCGAGAATATTTTGTGTGAGCCTTTTTTTTTCCCCTTGAACTGCATCCTAACCGATAAATTGAAAATTCATTCAACAAATCTTATTTTTTTTGTTAATTTCTAATCATTATTAACTCTAGAACTAAATGAGAAATTATTGTTAGTCCTCCCTGGTATAACTAGAAACAACTATTACCATATCTATATTAGCCACCACCACTAATTCACTGGTATCCTTTCATTAAGCTTTAAATTATAACTGTAACCCTTCAATTCTAATTTCAAAGCAACACTGAATTTAACAACAATTTTTAAACTGTTTGCAAGTTTTTCTTTCAACACATTGTGTAATGGACTAACTTGAAGTACAGTCAAATCTCCTGACATCAAATTCATATAAGTTTGTTTTCTTGTATAACTCTAAAATAACTCCAAGTAAAATATGGTCCATTTGAAGTAGTGTGGTAGTTATCATGATAATGTACATTGGATAATATTAATGATCGGCTAATTTGAAGAAAAATCGTAGGTCTTTTCGACTTCAAACATAATAAAATTCAACTGTAAATCTATACTAGTCAAAATAATATTGAGAAGTAATTAATAATGTAAATTTTAGTCTCAAATAAAAGTGTAAATTAATTTCATGTACATTTCAAGTAATTAAAAGTGTCAATTAAGTTTTAATTGACACTTATATTTAATTAAGGCTTGTGCAACTATGTCCTGAAACTATGCAGAAATTTTGTTGTTAAATCATTCATTTATATTTTACTAATTTATACAAATGGGAATACAAATAAATCCATCGATTATTGTCAAACCTGCCTTAAAGGGCACCTTTATATAACAAACCACTGTCTATAAAGGGCAGTCTCATTTTCCCATTAATGAATATTACATACAATTTTAACCTGTATATAAAGGGCAACTGCTCATAAAGGCTACATTTTCAGGTTTCTTTGACTGGCCTTTATATATAAGTTTGCCTGTTCTTACTCCTCTAAAATCCCAAATTATTTTTAAATTATTTGGAATATGATAAATGAACTAATTATGAATGACGGGGAAATTTTTTTTTAACTGAAACTAGGTTATCAATTGAATTTTAACTGAAATGAAAACTAGCTTAGATAACGAAAAATATGAAAGACAAAATTATGTCTTTAATAGCTATGCTACATAAATAAAAAAAAAGTGTTAAGTTATTTTTCTAATTGATGCACATCTATGTCATACCACTATTATTCATAACATTGTCCCTTAATTTCTAACCATTAACCAGTTTATAATTTCTAACCATTAAACAGTTTTTAATTTATAACCATTAACCAATTTAAAATTTCTAATCATTAACCAATTTTTAATTTCTAACCATTAACCAATTTTAAATTTCTAACCATTAACCAATTTTAAATTTCTAACCATTAACCAATTTTAAATTTCTAACCATGAACCAGTTTATAATTTCTAACCATTAACCAGTTTATAATTTCTAACCATTAACCAAATATTAATTATATATATTAAGAAAGTGAACATATTTTCAATTATGAATAAAAATAATTGACACAAAAGAAAATCAGTGTAATTTATTTTATTAATACGAGACAGGCAACCTGTTTGAAGGACGAAGTCCTAAAATTTCAATAATACGATGATCCGTACACGTTATTATCTTTAATTTTGAATGAATTTTGTAGCCGATTTGTTATGGCTGTTCCGTTCATTTTACCTATGCCGTTCTTCCGTCGAGAGTTTCGTAGAAAGATACTTTTTTATTAGAATTTTATTTCAAGTTTATTTCGATTTTGCATAGAGTAAATAATTAAAGAATTGGGAATTTTTCATTGAAATATATTTCTTTTGCGTTTCTAAATTATCAATTGATCTATTTTTTAAACTTCCGGTGAACAGATATTTGGCTATCAATATAGAAGGAAAAATCGGACAGCCTACCGTTATAAGGGCTTTGTCCTTTATTATTTCGTTCATATACCGATATTAAATTTCAATACAATAATTAATATCTATTAAAATTAACATTCGATAGATTGAAAAATCGACAAAACGAAAAATCTTAAGAATAAAAAAAAAATATTCACTATCAGTTAATTTTTGCTTAAAACCTATTTGATACAAATATTCAAAATTAATTTCACATACATGTACTTAGCCAAATAGATATATTTGTTTATCCTATGAAACCAAAGGTAAGATTTTTTTAATTTGAAATACATACATAGTATGTGCATCGTTCTAAGCTGATATAAATAAACATAGTACGTATAGCTGGTGCTCTAAAGTACAAACGGTGCTCTATATAATACATAGATAGTTGTGTGGACCGTCTTACGTGTTGGCGGCAGAGAATTTCTATATCTCTGTATTCTGTCTTTCATTATACGAACAACTGTATTTCCTACAACTGAATACAGCATTTCTGGTTTTCAAATATTGTTCTTTTTTTTTTAAATATAATAATATTACATTCTAAACTGGCTATATATTGAAAAAAATATTATAAACATTAAAATACATATTACTAAAATAAAAACAAACTAAAAATTGTTAAAAAAACCGTAATTAGATTATTAAATTAAAAACAAATTAAAAATGGTTAAAAAAACGTAAATTAAAATAAAATTAAAAACAAAAACCACTTGTTAGATATTATCTGTTACACCATTCCATGTATTTTTTTTACTTATTATGAAGCGAAATTTCTAAAATAAAAAAAAATCAATATATCTGAGAACACAGAATGAAAAAAAGACCTACTTGAAAGAAGGAAGTTAAAATTTAATTTCATCACTTCAAAAACAGCAACTGCATTAAAATAAATCTTTACAACACAAAATATTACTAGAAATTAATCAAGTCAAAATCACAAACACACTGTTGTAATAAGAAAAAATAAATACAAGTGCATATCATTAAAATAAATGTGCAAACATTTGTTTATGACTAATTTTTAATACTACTATAAAACACCACCTCCAAAGTGTTGATACAGTTTTGTGAACTAATAAAATAGGGGAGTATCTGAAGTACCAATACCATAGATGTCTTGAAGAACAGCCCAACGATATCCAAGGGGCAACATCTTAAGAACCTGTACTATAGATGTCTTTAAGAAAAGCCCAAAGATACCCAAGGGGCAATCAGAAGCAGCAAATTGACAAATTGACCCAATGGCCAAAAGAAAAAGAAAAATATGACAAACAACAAATTCTGCTCAAAAATATTCATGCTACTATATTATTTTCAACTCTGGTGGTTTCATAATGAACTACAGTATTGTCATGGTGAAGATGATAATTAGTCTTAAGGCTTGCCATGGCTACAAGAACCCCTGATCTTCCACAGTGGAGGTGAGAATGCTAACCATTAGACCATTTTCATTTCAGTCAGTGTATGTACAATGTATTAGATACTGTGGAACTTAAATTTACTGAAATCTTTTCAGAAGTTTATTTTGTACTTAAAGGCCCCAGAGAAGATATGTTTGCACTACCCATTAAAATCAAAGTTTACATTATTTAAACCAGAGGCTCCCAGGAACCTGTAATCGCTCACCTGGATCAAAGCTGCTTTCAATAACAATGCAACTGCACTGTGGCAGCTATCTTGGTGGGAGAGTGCAACTGCCAGACACAATTTTGGAAGAGGACCATCCAATGACTATTCTATCAAAGTTTGGTTCTAATTGAGCTACTGGTTCCAGACAAGATGGTTTTTATGTGAATTTTCCATAGGGTTCTATGTTAAACTAAGTTCAGCTGTGCAGCCATCTTGGTCAGATGGTGGGACCACCAGACACAATTTTGGAAGAGGACCATCCAATGACTATTTTATCAAAGTTTGGTTCCAATTGAGCAACTGGTTCCAGACAAGAAGATTTTTATGTGAATTTCCCATAGAGTTCTATGTTAAGCTAAGTTTGGCTGTGGGGGCCATCTTGGTCGAAGGGCCGAACCACCAGACCTTTTTTGGAAGAGAACCATCCAATGACTATTTCATCAACATTTAGTTCTTATTGAGCAAATGGTTTCAGACAAGAAGATTTTTATGGGAATTTCCTATAGGGTCCTATGTTAAATTAAGTTCGGCTGTGTCGGCCATCTTGGTCGGAGGTCTGAAATGCCGGACACAATTTTGGAAGGGGACCACCCAAGGATCATTTCAGCAAAGTTTGGTTGAGATTGTCTCCATAGTTTCAGAGGAGAAGATTTTTTTTAATTTCTTCCCCTTTTTTTTATTTTTAGCTTGGTGGCCATCTTGGTTGGAAGTCGGGATCACCAGACACAATTTTGAAAGGGGGCCATCCAAGAACCATTCCACCAAAGTTTGGTTGCAGTCCAGTGGTTTCTGAGGAGAAGACTTTTATGTGAATTTCCCATAGGGTCCTATGTTAAGCTAAGTTTGGCTGTGGGGGCCATCTTGGTCTAAGGGCCGAACCGCCGGACGTTTTTTTGGAAGAGAACCATCCAATGACCATTTCATCAAAATTTAGTTCTTATTGAGCAAATGGTTTCAGACAAGAAAATTTTTATGGGAATTTCCCATAGGGTTCTATATTAAATTAAGTTAGGCTGTGGTGGCCATCTTGGTCAGAGGTCTGAAATGCCGGACACAATTTTGGATGGGGACCACCCAAGAATCATTTCAGCAAAATTTGGTTGAGATTGGCTCAGTAGTTTCAGAGGAGAAGATTTTTTTTTAATTTCATCCCCCCTTTTTTCTAATTTGCATAATCAGTCAAAATCGGCAAAAGTTCAAAGTTCATAAAAAATCCCGTAATATATGTTAAAAAGCTCATCATTAAGCTTACACAATTCATATTTGGGCACATTCTGGCTTAAAATAGAGCAGTTTTGGCCATTTGAAGAAATTTCTATTTTAAGTAATGGTGGCCATCTTGGATACAGGACGGCGCTGACGGACACAATTTTGAAAGGGGACCACCTAAGGTTCATTCAGACAAAGTTTGGTTGAAATTGGCCAAGTGGCTTCTAACAAGAAGATTTTTAAATGATTTTTTGCTTATTTATGCCTAATTTGCAGAATCGGTCAAAATCGGCAAAAGTTCAAAGTTCATAAAAAATCCTGTAATATGTGTTAAAAGGCTCATCATTATGCTTTTACAGTTAAAATTAATTGGGCACATTCTGGCTTAAAATAAAGAAGTTTTGGCAATTTGAAGAAATTTCTATTTTTAGTAATGGTGGCCATCTTGGATGGAGGGCGTGGCTATCGGACATAATTTTAAAGGGAACCCCCTAAGGATGATTCAGGCCAAGTTTGGAGAAGATTCTTGAAAAAGTTTACAGACAGACGACGGACACCAAGTGATGGCAATAGCTCACACAGGTGAGCTAAAAATTACTGACTGGTTGATTTTGGGATATACAGATATTTTATATATAAAATACAATTATGAGTGACCTACAAATCTCTGTAATAATTCATAATATCTTTATATGTTTTCACCAAGTACCAGCAATATGAAGCTACCACAAAAAATGTTTTGAGATATCGTGAACTACTCATTACAGGACAAAGGGCAAGGGTAACACCCAGTCCCAATTTCCTCTGCAATAATAAAGGGATCTATTAAGGATGGGAAAATTGTGTAAATAACCCCCAAAAAAATCCCATAAGTTTCATCAGTATCTTTCTTAAAACTTCTACATTATGTGAGGGATGGACAATTAGTAGATTGTTATTTACTAAATTACACACAAATAAAACATTTACAACACAGTCAAGGGACATTACTCACTGTTGATAAAATATTAAAGCAGTGCTCTCCCTTTTCTAGTATAATTTATTGACAGTTATATAGGGGGTGATTACATTCAAAATGAATCTAACATTCTACATGTATCTGCCTGAAACTAACAGCACTTTGTTTTTTTCTTCCTAATAGATATATATAGATATATATATCCATGTTTGATAGAACCCTGTCCTAAAAATATATGCCCAGAGATTGCTAAATAAGGGAATTTTGTTGCTGAATTATTGGTACCCACTTGTCACTGACTTACTGGTACATGTACCCACTTGTGGCTGATTTACTGGTACCAACTTGTGGTCGAGTGACTGGTACCAACTTGTGGTCGAGTTACTTGTACCCACTTGAGGCTGAGTTACTGGTACCAACTTGTGGCTGAGTTACTGGTACCCACTTGTGGCTGAGTTACTGGTACCCCATTATAAATTTGAACACATAAGATAATATGTTTTATATCACCTTTTCATATATAAAACATTTATGGTTAAAGGCTGCCAACAAAATTTTATTTTCTCATGTTAAGAAAGATTCGAACAAAGAATTAAATGAAATTTGTTAAATCTTTGCATCGTAAAAAAAGATAGGTGTTTCGTTATTCAAACAAAAATCTGTGAGTTTCAGTGCAGAAAGAACTCCTATACCACGTGAAGCAGACAAAACTCCCACCATGCAATTTGTGGAGCTACCTGTTGGCATCCCTAAGAGTTTAGCAAGAATCTCATCCTGACTTTTTTGTTGGAAGGGTTTGATGGTCTTGGGATGACCCCGTATACCCTGATGAAGCCAATCGTTATCTGACAAGTAACAAGTACATATACATAATACTTAACTCACATAAATACAGCCGAGTGCCAAAAGTATAAAACATTTAATTAAAAGGAACATTTTAACTAGTAATAAGATAAAACAGTAACTACAATTTCGTTGCAGAATTTCAATCAAAAATAAAAATATTTTAAAAAAATCATTACGTTTTTCATCATTGATATTTTAACTTCAAACTCAATCCTTGCTTTTGACACTTAGCTGTATGACAAATAAAGCAATAATGAAAAATTAATTTTAATGATTCATTGACAACTAACATAAAAATGCCTAATTTGACAAAGGGAGATAATTTACTATTGGCTCCCATTAATATGGATAAATTATCTCCCTTTCCTGACAAAACAAAGGGAGATAACTTTATACTGGCTCCCATTAAAATTTGTCAAAATATTTCTTCATTCTGTTGCATGTATAACAAAAAAAACAAAAAAAAAATTCCTTTATTCAGTTACTTCAGTAATATAATGTTGTCATAAAACCATTTCATTTATAAATCAAATACAACAATAAGACATAAAAAAAAATAATCTCTAACAGTATGCTTGACAAATGTTAAATCTCGATTTTTCCCCCCCCCCCCCAAATTTGATTAAAACTAACTTAAGTTTAAAATTAAACAGAAATTAATAACCCACAAGAACAGGTTATAAATTTCAGCTTTATATACTATCGAGGTTCAAACTTCATGAAAAATACTTTATATGTAATTCCAAATATCAAGCATACTGTTTAAGATATTTAATAAACATAAAAATGTAAAGCATATGTATAAAGCATTTGATCAAACAGCATGTTGGTTAGAATAGACATTTACCCGACATGCCTGCTGAACTGTAAAACTTCTCCGAATAGTCTATAAAAACAGCACATTTTAAACTTTCACCGGATTATTTCAAGACATGTTTTTTTTAATTTATTTTAAAAGTTTGTTTGAAATGAATTCCACAACACTGCAACATCTACAAGTATTACACTTATCATTAATAATTAATATTAGTGCTTTATGATTGGGGATAAAATATCACAAAGAAAAATTGACTTAAAAGGCAAATTTCAAAATCAAGTCATTCCAATTTTTGGCAAGTTATAGATCTCCCTATTTTTATATACCAAAGCAATTTTAAACTATTGGTACAGTTTTCAGCTTTGCTGCAAAAATACTGTAGATGGCCCTGGACTAAAGATTTGGGGTCTATTTTACTATGTTAGTCTGGTAAGGTGCAGGGGCTGTGGTGACAATTTAAGACCCTAGGCCGGAATTGAGACTCTTGTCACGTTAATGTCAGCCGGACCTCCCACACCCCAGATGGATTACTGTTTACATTAATATTGTAGCAACCAGCTGTAGAGGTAAGGAAGCCAGACTACCAGGAGAAACTGTATTTCCTATGGGTCTACAAATACTACACAACAAACTGCTTCCTAAAGTTGTTGGTGTTAATGTAAGATTTTAATGAAGATAAATATTTTTACAATGCTATTTTTTTTCTCTATATATTAATTTTCAATTTTTTGTAACATTCTGCTTCACAGAAATATTTCTACTTACCCGTTACCTGTAATTAATTAACATTTTATGCAAATTATGATGACAGCAATTCATCTCAAGAACTATTTTGACAAAATCTGATATACAAAGAAGCCTGGCTTTTTGAAGAAAATGTAAACTCAAAACAGAGGCTCACATGAACCTGCATTGCTGCCAAATGATGCAAATCTATAAGATGTCAAGTTAAGTAGTTTCAAATTTTCCTTCCAAGAACATTACATTTTCAATTCTTCCAAGAACATTACATTTTCAATTCTTCCAAAAACATTACATATTTCTATTTTTCATATCACTGTAAAATAGAAATAAATTACTGTCATATTAAGCAGCTGCAAGTTAGGATTACATATAAAAGCATGCTAGCACAGTGTGTTTGCTCAATACATAATTATAACATATCAAAGTGTACACAAAACAGCTACCAAGATAGTGAAATACATGCCAAACATAAAATTACCTCCACTTTGTACCGAGTCTGATATCTGCGCAGCCATGATGCTGGCAGCTACTTTTTGCTCATGATGGGGACACAATCCTTCCCATTGGAATGGCAATGCATTAGTAATTTTTCCCGATCCCGAATAGCGGAAGTGAGGCTGAGCTGGCACTGTGGGAAGTATACAGTGTACATGCATCACGAGTGTGCTACGAGAAAGCTGTGACAGGGCACAATAAAGCATTCTGGGTTCTAACAAATTAATTCTGATCATTTTTGTTGTCTTAATAGCTAAGTTTTAGTTATAAAAAAAGAGAAACTGGAAGATATGAAGGTCTTTTAATTGAAAATATTATTTGTCTTGTCTTGTCTATAAAATAACTTCAATGTCTAGTTTTAATAATATATTTAACTTTTGAAAGCTTCCATTAATTAATTCATACAAAATATTTTAAATTAATTTTATCTTTTAAAACAAACACAACATTATATTATTCACTAAAATTTTCAAATTAAATATTATTTAATCATATAATTATTCTTATTACATTTTTCTTTGGTTACTTCTATCATGTAATTCAGGAAGACTAAATTCTGTTTCTGTCAATTAATGGTAAAATCCTTTATTTAAAAAAAACCTAACTAGGATTTCCCCATTGTTTACTGGTACTAGGCTTTTCAGAGGATTATTAGTGGTATTTCTGAAGATTCCTTACACACTGCATATAGAGTAATGAAAATTCTATAAATCACAGTGACAACAAGACTTGTGGTCATAAAACTTTCAGACTATGAGTTTCTTATTTGTACTGCAAAATTATCCAATTGAAACACTCAATACATACTAGATACAATATTTTGATTGGTCATTTTTCCATTACAAATACAAAATTCATACTCAAAACTTCAAAAGTTTTATTACAATAAGGTCTTGTCTCCACTATGTTCTTTTTTTTTCTTCATTTTTTTTTTTTTAGGGAAAATCAATATCTATTTCATTTTCATACTGGACAACCTGAGGACAAGTTATTATGGTTTTTATGTTAGAAGGAAATATTGCTTGATCCTAGTCTGTTGAAAGACGAATTTTGCCTATCCACCATTGATGCATGAAAATTTTAAATCGGTTTTACCAGTAAATTTGATTGGCACGCAAAAACCTTACAAAATCAATTTCAAGGAAAATATAATCAAAGGTGTGCATCAATAGGCTACGAGTAAGAATTTTGTAAAGTTTGGTTAAATTCCATCAGGTGTAGCATGGGGGAACACGGATAAAACACAATATTGTGCAGACGACTCAGACGATGAGAGTTTATACACACACAGTTACACAAATATTCCTGTACCACACAAGGATATATAAATCCATATAAACATACAAGTATATCCCTACAACCAAGTGCCAAGCCTATATTATGGACATAAATGATATATACACTAAAAACACATGGTTTATGGTTGGCCGAATATGTTTTCTTACCACTACTTGGAACAATAGGTTGTACTTTTGGTTTAATTTGCATTCTATATGGACATCCTTTAATAAAAATATTGGTAAACAAAAACACCAATAAAATGTTAATTTCAATATAGTAATCATGAAATACCAAGAAACAGTTGACATAATGAGTCTCCCTGAATATGATATTCAGCAACTTAGGGCTTTAAATTTAATTTCAAAGCATTTGGTTTTAAATTTCTTTTAAAAGTCAAAATTAGATAATTTAATCTAAAAATTGTAAATTGAAAATAATATCGAAAGTTTATATTTTTTCCTATAATAATAATGAAAAAGAACTTTTCAGCTCTGTACTGTTTTATCCTATTTTATCCTCTCAACGATAGACAATTTCATTAATATTTTTATTTCTAAAGTTAAACCTGTTTATAAAAAAGTTTCAGAAATTAATCATTCATATAGATTAATCCACTCAGAATTAATTATCTACTAAGCATTATTGGTGTTAAGGCATTTATAAAAGACAACATGGAATATATAAATAAATAATTATATCTTTCTACACATTAAACATACAATTCACCATAACAGTCTAAAAAAAAACTCTATGGTATCAAATCTGTAACTACATTTCAAGAGAAAAACCCTTTCCTCAAGTTTCTATAATAAACCTTAAATATTGATTCATCGATACCTTGTCTAGGCAATGCCTTATATACTGTCCCTAAAATACATTTGTCAACTTAATTTTGTTTACATTGAAATTGTGTATACATTTATTAAATACAATTCTCAAAAAAATAATTGTCTACCACTATTGCCACCACCAGTGTATGGATAAGCACCCCAATGAAGGAAGTTAGCCATGTGCTTTCAGGGGGAATAACTGCTATAGTGACTTAAATTTACTAGGAAATTTTTTTCTTCTGAAAGGCAACATGCTACTACCAAAACTTTTTCTTTTTTCATTTCTATATCTAATAGATGACGACAAAAGGTAATATTATAAAATCATCATAATGCATATTGAAATAAAACTGACCGCCACGATATACTAGTAACTGAAATATTGTTGAAAGTGGCATTAAACACCATCAAACAAACAAGACAAACATATATTTCAAAAAGTCATGATGTGAACTTTCAATTATTTTAATAATACAAAAAACATAACAATGATGACTTATGAAGAAATATTACAGAAAACTATAAACGCATGCAGGAATTCCTTGTTTTACCATGCATCACCAATAAAAGACCATGCTTATTATAACAGAAACAAAGAAGATATAAATAAGTCTAATACTTACTTTCTCCTTGCTGGTTTACATTGAAGCCATTCCTGAGGTACGCATTGGTTAGTGCTTCTAAATAGTCATTCTGTAAACAAACAAATTCAAGATAGACACTAACATATGACATCCTTGCCTTATTCCACTCTTCTTTTATAATTTTCATTGGTTTTTCAAAATCCTAAATTATTAAAAATCTACTTCTAAATATTTAAACAATACACTATATGTGTTATTAATATCTGTAAAATGCTTGCCCTTCCAATAAAAGTAATCATCAGTTCTTTTAATTAAAAAATAGTTTTGCTAATTTTTGTGTATGTGCACACCACTGAATCTGCACCGTTTTGAAATACAAATGTGATTGTTATGTTGTTATATTCATCTATGAAATGTAGTTAAAGATATAGAATTTGACATATCCATTCTGAAATGAAGTAATCAAAAATTATAAAGAAAAGATATATTTGTCTAAACATACTGGCATAATGTAAAAGAAAACTGATTTTATCACCAAAAATTCCTCTTGTAAGATATCAAAAGAAAAATTAAGTAAAATATATACCGATACAATTTAAAAGATACCAATTTTATAACTGAAAATTCATCTTCATCAATATAAAAAAAGCCCAAAAATTAAAAACTGAAAACCTATAAATAAAATATACCATAAACCAAGATATATCATTGTATATTGTATATGACCATCCACCATAATTATATCATAACCTGTATGCATAATTAATAACTGGAATATAAAAAGACTACAACGTCCAAGGTGAAATAATTTTGACCAGTTCCAAAACACTACCGTAACAATGCGAGTTTACCGAATTCTGTGGAGCAACATCTGATTTATCACATTTCAGAAGAATCGGTGGTCCCTGAAATTTGGAATTATAATCGTAAAATTAGGTTGATTTCAAACCACAATGTCTACTATCTGGGTACTTAAATAAGACAGATGTAAATATCTTTATTTCAAATTGAAAAAAAAAATGGAAACATATTAAAAAAAACCACATAAATTCCGAAGTTATTTCATACAAATATATCCTGTTAGTGAGGGTTATTTGCGAAAAATACCGGTTGATAGGAGAGGCAAATATTCCGAGCCGCTATAGCGGCGAGGGACATTTGACTGTACTCGAAATCGGTATTTTTCGCAAATAACCCTCACTAACAGGATATATTTGTTTAATTCCGCCGAATATTTAACAGCAAGTTAAACAGTGGCATGCAAGCAGGTTCAGAACTTCAGACCATCTCGATCATTTGATTTTCAACTGAGACTTAAAATCAATCTACGAAAACAGGAAAAATCTTTTCAAAGAAGTGACTAGTGTATAAATTCTGGAACAAATTCAAAAATAAAATAAATCACGGTTTTGCTTTAACATACAACACGCTAAAAAAAAGTAATGCAAATGAATTTGAAATATATACATTTCAACGATTTCAAGCATAACGGCTGACATTGTCGTCATTTTCTTTACTTTAGCGTTGGTTGAAAGAAGAAACCCGGGTAATTCGAATAACATCCGGGACATCAAAAACTATTTAAAGAAGGGATTTCGTCTCGAGCGGGATATTTTCCTATAGTACCGGGATATTTTTAGGCAAATATCCCGGCAATGGTGGAAAAGCTGAAAAAACGAAGAATTGGTAAAAAAAATACTCCTTTCATCAACCAATCAGAAGACAGAATTCTGATATAAGGTGGAATTAACCAACAAAATTGTAGACTGTTCTCATAAATTTTCAAATATTGTCAAAAAAATATCTCGGAACTTTTTTTTTCTAAAAAAAAATTAAACACTTCAATTAAGTACTTTATTGATAAACTTGAAATAACCAAAATCGTTTTCTTGGGATATTTTTAATTAAAATTAAGTGCTTTCTTAGAAGCAAGCTTCATCAACTTTGATAACTACAACAGGCAATCTATACCAAACAAAACCATCAGGCATACATCAATGTATACACAAAATATTAATTTTACTGCTAGAATTATTTCCCATTTAATATAAAGTGAGAGAGTGAATACAAATGAAAGTTTTCAGCAATATAATGATGAGAACATGTTTGCTAGCACTATACTAGCTTTCTGGGCTAGATTTTTACATCAGTTAAATTCATTGAAATAACAATATCTCCATCATCAGGAAGGCTATTCAATAGTGCCTGAGACTAAAGACAAATAAAATCAGATAAAGGTAACAAGAAATATAGACTTTTAATTCTTGGGGAGTATTCCATAGTTATTTTAGTATGATAAAATACATTTTCTTGTGTTGTCATGGTAACTTGTATTGTATAACTTTACTTGAAAATGTATTAAAACTAGTATTACTGTGAGAACAGCTCACTAAGATCACTCTCCACATCTGTCCAACCTATTTCCATAACCAAAATATTACTGATTGTTCCGACCAAAAATGAAAGGGACCCTCCTCTCTTCACCGGTAAGCTGCCGATAAAATTTCAAAACATTCTGAGAAACACTACTCAAGTTAGCATACGACATAGGGTAAAAATCCTATTTTCCATCATATCAAGTCCAATAACTCTGGAACGGCAAAAGTGAAAATGTCAAAAATGAAAGGGAACCTCCTCTCTTCACCGGTAAGCTGCTGATAAAATTTCAAAACATTCTGAGAAATACTACTCAAGTTATCATACGACATAGGGTAAAAATCCTATTTTCCGACATATCAAGTCCAATAACTCTGGAACGGCAAAAACGAAAATCGTCAAAAATGAAAGGGATCCTCCTCTCTTCACCAGTAAACAGCTGATTAATTTTTAAAAGATTCTAAGAAACACAACTCAAGTTATCGTACAACATAGGATTTGTCTAGACGGACGGACAGATTGATGGCAAGACGGACGGACATGGTGAAACCAGTAATACCCCCCCTACAAAAATAGCCCCACATATATAAAAAAAAAAAAAAAGAAAAAGAAAAAAGGGGTTTTCATCACCTTCAAATGTGGAGTCCATGAAAATCTTTAAGAAAATTGAGGATGAACAATGTAACCACCATTTACATGTGTTTACCACCATTTAGTATCTTTTTTTAAACTGAAATTTTGGCATGTGTTTATTCTGTCTGGATTTAACATATGCACTGTATATTTTTTAATTGAAAACAATGCCTTTGAAAGTAAAAATTATTTTTATGAAACAGAAAGGTAGTATTGCCCATCATCAGTATAGCAACCAATTTATTCACTTATATATATTTTCCAACCTTAGACATTTTATGTTTGTCAGATTTCTCTAGAAAACTAGCATTAGCATATGTCTTTACAAACTCACAAAAAAGTAATGTATGAAAACAAAAATAGATGGGCAAAGAGAAACAGTCAAAGATTATCAGGAATAACTCTATTGTTACAGAGATAACAGATGAAGAGAGAAACAGTCAAAGATTATCAGGAATAACTCTATTGTTACAGAGATAACAGATGAAGAGAGAGACAGTCCAGGATTATCAGGAATTGTCATATTCTTACAGACATTATCAGATGAAATGAAAGACAGTCAAGAATTAACAGGCACTAACTTATTACGACAGATGATATTGGGATTTATTCTTTACCTACAAATGATAACAGATAAACAGAGAGACAGTCCAGGATTATCAAGAATTACTTTTTATCTTACAGAAAATGACATGTACAGTAGCCAGCAAAGCAACATCAGAAATTACTCTTAACTTACAGACCACCATTATATATGAAGAGAGAGACAACAAAGAATTATCATGAATTTCTCTTTACATACAGATGATATATATATAATGGGATATAATATGGGACGAAGTCCCAACAACTATGGTAGAAATAGCAATATTTTCCATATCACTAATGGCTTAAATTCCTTGCACCGGAAACCAATACATGATTAAATCTGCAGAAAATCGGATGCGCAGTAATCTGAAGGGTGCAGGACGTTTCGTAACCTGGTCGTTTCGTACCTAGATCGGGACGTTTCGTACTGGGGTAAAAATGTATAGTGAGACGTTTCGTACCTCCTTTTCAACTCATAGATTTGTAATAAACTCGTTAATTAAAATGTTGTATGTATAGTTGAAACTCTGGAACTACTTCCGGTTATGAATGTTAAAAAATGACTCAAAATCGCAGTGTGTTCTAGCCCATTAAACATATACCATGGGACTGACAATATCATTAAACAGAGTTTCATTTCTTCCTCCTCCTGTCCGAAATAATATTTTCTATGAAATTGAGACGTTGGATTTGGGTCCCCTTATTTGCCCCCTCTTTTAAGAAAGTTTGGATCTGCCCCCGGTCTACTTTGGAAAAAAATTATAGGTCCATTATATCTGAGTTAATTTTTTTTTTTTTTAATATTGGACCTCGTCCCAAGTTAGGTAACACCTATTATCATATTAGTGAAAACATCATTAGTACCACATAGATAATGTAATATATATCGGCATTTGTTAAATAATATATACATATTTTGCATGTTAATTATTCTACAAATTTATACCACATTGTTTTGTACCTTCCTATATTTCCGCACTGTAGTTTTAGTCGAACTCTGTGAAAAATTGTTTTGCAATGAATAAATAGTATGTTCAATTCAATTGTATCCTTGTTCTATTTTTTTACAGAGTATCACAAAGAAAAAAATTAATTTAACATGAAGTATGACGAATAGAATCCACTGATCCTCTAAAACCATGGTAACCTATTTGATCCTCTAATAACCATAGTAACCTATTGTATCTACGTCAAAAAAGATTTTTTTTCTACCTTTGGATTATCTAATCTTGAGCCTGCATGTAAACCCTAGAAAGAAGATTTTAAAATATTTTTTTTGCATTTTCTAATCATCACTGAACTATGTAAAGTCTACAAGGCAAAACTTATCTTAACAGTTATACATAAAGATTTCATATAACAATCAATATTAAAAATCAAGTTTTTAGAATATTATAGAAAGTTTACATTTAAAATCACCAATTTAAACTTTTTTTCTAAAATTTTGAAAATAAAAATCTCTTGTTATGCATTTCATTTGTTTCTCAGACCTTTTGTTTTACAATGTAAATTAAAACACTTAAAATATTTATACTTTCGTATATTTATAATTCCTGAATTTTAAAATAAAAATCCTATTAATAAAATTATTACAGTAATATATCAAATAAAAACTTTAACCAAAAATAAAAATAAAATGGGTCCATAACCAGAAATTTTATAAAATTACCGTGTAAGCTAACGAGGCCCTAGATTTTAACACCTGTAATAAGATAATATGATAAATGATTCTAATGCAATTATAATGTAATGCATATTTTCATTGGCTATCGAGAGCCGTCAAATCTGCAGTTGACATGCCTGATGGAATGCTATATTCCTATGCCAAATGCACATGTTTGTAAACAAAATGGCTGACCCAGATATTTCCGACTATGAATGTGACGCTGACGGCCTATTATTGATGTCAATCATCATTCCACAGTTTGACTTGCAAGCTGAGTTTTCAGATTTAGACTCCGAGGACTCAGAGGGAGAAGAAACGGGCAAGGACATCACTGGAACAGATATTGAATCACAAAATCAGGAAGCCGAAGCGGCAGCAGACGTCGTCCTTCCTGTTCATATTAAATGTAGGCTCAATAAAATAAGTACATTAATTGTACACACCTTAACCCCAGTCCCTTTCTTTCTGTCTTTCTGCATACATTTGTTTATTCCAAATATAAAGGTACTGACCATTTGAGGTGAAGTGGTTCGCTGCAGTGTGCACACTTCAAAGTTTTTCTCTCAATTTCAGTTTTGAAAATATAAAAATTTTCTCAATATTTGGATACAATAAGTCCTACAAATGGTCATGATCAATGCCTAGATAAATGAATTGAAAAAAAAACCAGTCTGTTTCTATTTTCTTTTTACACAAAAATTGAACTGCAGTGCAAAAAAAACCCACTTCATAAACAACAAACAAACACCTGAATTTCAGGAAAATATTGCATCATTTTCTTCTGTACAATGTTCGTCATGGCCATTTAACAGCCAGTTCATGGCAGTTGTGCATTGAGGTTTTCTCCCATTGCTTAAGGCCATACGGTTCCCTTTGGATGCTTTTTTGTTGTTGCAATGTTGGTGTGGACACATATTCTACGATGAATTACAGAAAAGTAATGACTAAATTAAATGAAAATAATGTTACCTATGACTTCCATGAATTATTTTGATTCTAATAGGAAAAATCTAACATATATTTTGAATGGAAGTCAGTAATATTAATGGAAATGCATGTAATAACAAAATCCACTAACCTTCATGTTTACAGTAGTTTTCCTACATTGATAACTATACGGTGATGTAATTAAGTTACTGATATTTTCCTATTTGATGGCATTTTGCATTTAGAAACTTAAACAAGTAAAATGCTCACAAAATCGTAAAATAAATCAGTAACCAGTTTGTGTCAATGTCACCAGCGCTCCTTGTAAACTACGTCACCGGATGACAATAAATTACAAAAGTCAAAATCGATAGATTGTTGTCTTAAGTATTTTTCCGGAATTTTATTTATGTCAACAACAATTGTAGAATTTTTATGTTTGTATGCACCACGGTCCTACTGAATTAGATGATACATTGAGAACATTTGTAGAGTTGTCGTCGTCAATTGTGGATTTGATGGACTATTCTTTTTAGCGAAAGGAATTTGAAAAGTGCATATATTTCGTCATTTATTTGTATGTTTTCAAACTAGTGTGCACACGTTGGGAGAATTTCATAAGAATAGGAATATCCGTTTTACTGGCTCCGCTTCGCATCACCAGTAAAACTGCATTTGTGACCGTCAAATCCACAATTGACACCTCCAACTCTTCAAATACAGTACTGTTATTCCTTAACTGGATGATGCATTTAGAAATAAAATTATCAATTGGTAATCGTAAAAATGTATTACACCATGTACCAATCTACAACCTATGACGTCAACAAAAAATATCGAAGTGAGGTTGGATGTTATCTTTCCTGTCATAGCACAAGGGGTACCCACAGGTTGAATGGGGGCACACAGGGGTTAGATATAAACTACAATTATGTTATAATTTGCATTTTAACATACGCAATAACCTAAAATATAGTACTTATATTCTGATGAAATTGCATAAGTATAAATGAGAAAAAAATTAAGGCTTTCATCACAATTCAAAGAAAAATTAATTTGATTAAATAATATTTGATCATCTTCCAATAAAATCACAAATTAAAAAGAATATCTGGTAATTATCTCTATTTACGAAAAATAAAAAGTTTAGAGGAACAAAAATCTCTCTGTCCCCCTTTATTAAGATATTACCGGTAATACAAATGTATGAAACTGTTAATATACCATTATATATTTAAAAACATGTTTTATAGTATAACTCTCATAAATGTTCATCAGTAATGAGAAAAAAAAAAAGAGAGAGATAAATTCTAGTCTTATTTTCAATAAAGAAGTTATATCAAATGATATTTAGACAGTTAAACTTTCTAGCAGAATAAAAGAAGACAACAGTATGAAAAGAAAGAGAAAACACATCTATAAGAACAAACAAATCCCCTACACCTCAAAATCATCATCTACTACACTTAAAAGCAGCAAATATTGTATTGTAGCAAAACTTCAAAAAAGCTTGACATGGCTGGAATTGAGACATTACATCATATGTGTATAGACTGTGTGAAGCTCCAGATGAGACTTTGTGTTATACATATAAAAAGTTTTTTTAAGTTTTGCTATTATTACAATGTCATCAAGAAAAAAATATCACGAATATTTCCTGATATTCAATATATATGCTAGCAGTTGTGATATTTTAATAATTATTTACAGGTTCCTTCTATTTTGACAACATGTAAAATGCATTAAATATCTTATTTATACAAATTAATAGTGTATACCTCTATGAAGTGATTCCTGTCATAAATAAATTGCTGAAATACAAAACCTATTCAGCAGTAATAATACTGTAAATTCAATGGAAACATATTACTTGTTGTATAATATTGATACAGTGTATGAAATAAAAAACTCAGTGCAGACTTCACATCCATGCAACTACACATGTTAAACAGATTAAACAAGTTACCCTTTTTTCCTTTTTCTCTTCTGTCTTTTCACTACCATTATTCATTCCTTCGTGGGATTTGGGTCGATTTTTAATGGCCGAGGTAGACATATACCGCATGGACTGGGTCTGTTAATAAGATACACACACTAGCAATATATACATGATTCTCTATAACAGGAAATAGCAAATAGTTCAAAATCTAGGACATGCAACCATGAAAATGTGTCTTTGTAATGTTCTATCCTTTGGTATTCTCTAACGTTTATTTACTTTGCTTTTACCCAAAAATATTGATGCTAACTTTCTGTGAAATCTAGATAATGTCACTTTCAAGTTACCATTTATTTCCTCATAAAGAAATTAATTTCATTATTTTCTTCTTATTTATCATCAAATAATATATTATTTTTTGAGAACACTCTACAAAGATAATTTTCACAGCATGGCCTCATTATGGTCTAAATAGCAAAATGTAACAAAATTCTAGCTCAAAAACACAGCGAGTACAAGCAGATGGTAATGGGTTTACCTATACTATTTCCAAGGGGGACCCTTCCTTTCTGTTGGTGATTCACATGGGTAGTAACTCTGAAAAAATTGTTTCATTGAAGAATTTTTTTTTAAAGTGAACACAAAAGTTTGCCAATTAAAACTAACTTTCACACTTTTCAAATTCTACCATTACCACAAAATGTTTCCTTTTTTTTTCCACCATCCCCTTTTCTTAACATATGTTCTATTATTTAACTTAAATCAACGGAATGCAGTTTTCATAAAATTTAGTAAAAAATTATTTTTAACTGGCATAGATTATATGTTTTGGGGTGACCATGTTTGCCAACATAACTGTAGGCAAAAGTTCCCCTTGGAAACAAAAACAATTTGTAATAACATAGTATATTTTAACATTCTATAAATTAAATTGTTGTTGCACTGTTTGCTAAAATCATTTATGATTTTTTTGTTTAGAACTGCCATTTTCACACTATCTTTGAGAGAGAGAAATTCCACATTCTATGTACCAATACAAATTACAATAGACACATTAAAACTTCTACAATATTATTAATTTTTACATCTGTTTACCCTGAAATAAAAATCTCAATCTGAAATATTACTATTAATCACATGACAGTCACTAAAACATTCACATCACATGACTGTCACATTTCCAAACAGTACAATGTATAAACAATCACATCACATGACATATTAAACTTTTGTTAGTGGTTAAAATTACAAGTAAACATTTATCTACAAATCAAAACAGAATGGAGATCCACACAAGATGAAGCACAAAATACAGTGGTTGACCACTTCTTTATATTTTTATTTTTTCTGCAAACAACCATATATTTTGGAGTGTACTATTTAGAGATCGCCTTTAAAACTAAATCTATTGTTGTCGAACTTATTTCAAAATTTTGAAGAGAGTTTAATTTAGATTAAGTTTAGCAAGGTTTTACTAAAACAAATCAACAGGAGTTGACAAAAGAAAACCACTAGATGTAATACTATATACATTGTTATACTAAAATGGGTATCACAAATATTAACTACCATATTCACAACAAACTTCTTGCTAAAGTTTTTTAATCTTTTTTTTATTATTTCTTAAAAAAAAACCCAATTATTCGAAAATTATTTACTTAAATTTTCAACACATTTTTTTGCGACCCCCTTCCCCCTGCAATACAAGAAGACAAAATTGAGAATTAAGACAATAGAGTAGTATATATAATAGTGGCCTCTTATGAGGATTTTATTTAGCAGCATTAAACTTGTGCTATGTAAATAATATAGACGGCATGGTCTTTAGTGATGGGGGGTTTATAAGAGGGAGCCTCAAAATCTGTACCAGCGTTTTTCATTTGGGCGAAACAAAATCTTTCACTTGAGCAGAAAGTTTTACTTCATTCAAGATTGTTCCAGTATGAATCTGATCTTGTCTCTATCTACTCGCCGTGAGGTAGATTCTATATTCAATGCACAAACTTTAACAACTGAAATATGAAAAAAATTCTGTCAAAATGAAAAAGCAACAAGTTTGGAAATCCACCCAAATGCAATGCACCCTTCTAGGTTCTGTACATATATATTAAAATCTCTTTTAAAACCAACTTTTAAACACTGAATATTAATGAATGATAATACTACAGTTAACTTAAGAATATGTTAGATACAAAATTAATATATAATAGTCTCTGTAAAGTACAATAAATTCAAACACTAAGAAAACAGAAAAACATCAGAAAATGGAAAAATATCAGAAAACTGATAACCTAATGGCAGGCATATCTTAATAACATAACATTAAATAAAACCTTGTTACCTTGCACTCTGATAATTTGCTTCCTACGGTAACACTAGGTAAATATTGGATCTGTTTGTAAGAAATATTTTTATTATTTTATACTGAAATATTTGTCACTTCTTCATAAAATCATTGGTCCTTAGACTTACCACACAAAGGTTTGACTGTATAGGAAAAATAATACCTCCCTACACTCACTTCCTTTTATTACATCACTAATTCAACAAGATATGATTATAATCTAACGATTATGAAGTCTCCCAAACTGGCCACTGACACTATCTACCCACATATCAAATTTTGATGATATCGGACAATGTTGAATTTTTACCCCCCATTTTTATGCCGTGTTTTGGCAGCCATTTTGAAAATGCAGAATTGCTCCTCTAATGGTGACCTATCACTATGTCAAATTTTATGTCTCTATCATTATCCAGTTAGAAGTTATCAACATTAATGTACGAAATTTCAAGTTTCCCATAGGATTCTATAGTAACCCCCACCCCCTTTGAACCCCCAAAAATATGGCTTTGACCCCCTTTACCACAAATCTGAAAACTTTAGGATCAACTAGAAACATATATCTATAACTCCACCAAGTTTCATGAAATTCTGTCCTGTAGTTCCTGAGATCTGCCATGGACAAGTTCATGCTTCGCGGAAAGAAAGAATAAGAATAATAATAATAAAAATAAAAATAAAAATAATAATAAGAAACGGAGCAAAAACAATAAGTCCCCCAAACTTTGTTTGGGAGACTTAATAATTGCACACTCTGAAATCTTTAAATGCTGAACCCATTTGTGACCAACCTTTTCTTTTAGAAAGATAGAAATCTGAACTATATATGGCAACTAAACAAAGGTATTGAAATAAACTAGAGGCTCAGTGGGCTGAGCCTGTGTCGCTCACCTTTCATTCTGCTTTGAGGAAACTTAATATAGAACCTTCCATAGGTGCTTCCCACCAAGTTTCAGTTCATTTAGCTAAGCAGTTTCAGAGAAGAAGATTTTTAGAAATCGACCAACCAGAAACAAGAATTGCCTATGGCAGCCATGTTTGTCAACTGATCGGGATGAAATTAGCAATCTTTATACAGGACCTTCCATAGATGCTTCCTACAAAGTTTCGGTTCATTTGGCTTAGCGGTTTCAAAGGAGAAGATTTTTAAAAATCGGCCAATCAAAAACAAGAATTGCCTGTGGCAGCCATGTTTGTTAATGGATCAGGACAAAATTAGCAATCTTTAGAGAGGACCTTCAATAGATGCTTCCTACCAAGTTTCAGTTCATATGGCTGAGGGGTTTCAGAGGAGAAGATTAAAATGTGAAAAGTTAACGGACGACCAACGCCAAGTGATGGCAAAAGCTCATATCACATCACATGGCAAGGTGAGCTAATAAAAAATAATACTAAAAACATAGATATCTAATTTAGTGTGCACAGCACATTTCTTGAATACGCCAGGTATGCTCAGAGTCAAAAGATTGAAAAGCCAAATAATTTAAAAGTCTTTGGTAGCAAGTAAACAAAAGGGCCTATGCAGTATTGCCTTTTAAATTTCAGATTAAAAATTATACATTGCACAGATATCCAGCATTTAGTTCTGACAGATTTTACTTTACTCAACAGATTTGAAAAGGGTTCAAAATAGATAATAATCAAATTGTTCAACACATCATAATATAAAATTCCAATAATACCTGCAAAAAAGGTTTGAATATTGGAGCTGGAGAAATGTCAAGGAGTTCAATATTTAGAACAACAGATCTGTTCACTATAATACATTAGTATATTAATTTGTCTACTCAAAGTTTTCAGATATTACATTTTAAAGAGTACTTCTACTTTAGCGGTCCCTAACCCTAACCCTTTTGTTGTCATATCTGCATGGTAATGAAATGAAAGGTTATGGGTCATGCACGTTGATTATTACAATATCTGACTTTCGGGGTCCGCCAAAGTAGATTCTACCCCCATTTTAAGCAACATCATCACAAGTCCCGTTTTAATTTTAAAGTACAACACAGCTACAGAAGCAGATTTGTTATAATTACCTTCACCTTTTGTCGATAGATTGCAACAAGGGAAAAATTCGTTTTCTCAGAATTCCCTATTGCTGTTTCATTCTTTGGTTCTGGCTTTAACATAAGTAAAATTCACCCATGAACGTTATTGTACGTTTATTTTTTAAATTACAGAAAACAGATACAATATCATGCTCACTGATTTGTATAATGTTCTGTTAATGTGAAAGTTTTATTTAAAAAGAGTCATTTGCATAGTTAAATTTTATAAGTTTCATTTTTGACCTAAAGTGTTAAAACAAAAAAACAAAATCTGTGATCTTTTTATTCAAAAGTAATATAAAACAACAATGATTCTTAAAATTTACCTTTATTCCAGATAAAGTTTAATTTAGAGTCATTTGCATAGTTAAATTGTATAAGTTCAAATTTTGACCTATGACCTAAAGTGCTAAAAAATATATTTTTAAATCTGTGACTTTTTTTTATTCAAAAGTAATATAAAACAACATTGATTCTTAAAATCTACCTTTACTCTAGAAAACTAGAGACTCAGCCCACTGAGCCTGTATCGCTCACCTGACAATAGAATGATACTGAAGCAAATTTCAAAGGGAGATAATCATTACCTTAAAAAACAGCAGCCATCTTGAATGGAGGGTGGGGCTGTCGGACACAATTTTGAAAGGGACACACCCAGGGACCATCTATGCCAGGATTGGACCTTACATAGATGCTTCCTGCCAAGTTTGGCTCCATTTGGCCAAGCTGTTTCAGAGGAGAAGATTTTTTTAACATTAGCCAATCAGAAAAAAGAATTAATCTTGGTGGCCATGTTTGTTGGCCGAATGGAACCAAATGAATAAGCTTTATAGAGGATCTTACATAGATGCTTCCTGCCAAGTTTGGCTCCATTTTGCCAAGCAGTTTCAGAGGAGAAGATTTTTTTAAACAGTAGCCAATCAGAAACAAGAATTGCCCTTGTTGGCCATATTTGTTGGTGGAACAGAACGAAATGGAGAAACTTTATAGAGGACACATTTGGCCAAGTTGTTTCAGAGGAGAAGATTAAAATATGAAAAAGTTAACGGACGGACGACGGACGCCAAGTGATGGCAATACCTCACTTTGGGCCAGGTGAGCTAAAAAATAATGAAAAAGGGCAATAACTCCTAGACGGGTTATCAGATTTACTTCAAAATTGCAGGGCATGTAGATCTTGACAAGCTGAACATGTTTTCAGTTTACACTTAACATCTATCTCTTATAGTTTTTGAAATAAAGGATGAAAAGTATTAACATTTTTAAAATTTGATGAAAAAAGGACAATAGCTTCAAGATGGGTAATCAAATTTACTTTAAAATTGCAGGCTAGGTAGATTTTGACATGCTGAACATGTTTGCTGTTTAAACTTAACATCTATCTCTTATAGTTTTTAAAATAAAAAACGAAAAGTATTAAAATTAAGAAAATTTGATGAAAAAAGGGCAATAACTCCAAAATAGATATTCAGATTTTCTTCAAAATTTCAGGGTAGTTAGATCTTGCTATGCTGATCATTTTTACCCCATCAGATTTCTAATATTATTAATGGTTTTTGAGTTATTACCAAAAACATGCAATTTTACCATATGTTCTATTTTTAGTAACAGTGGCCATATTTGTTGGCCGAATGGAACCAAATGAAGAAGTTTATAGAGGATCTTACATAGATGCTTTCTGCCAAGTTTGGTTCCATTTGGCCCAGTTGTTTCAGAGGAGTAGATTAAAATATGAAAAAGTTAACGGATGGACGACGGACGTTAAGTGATGGCAATACCTCACATGACCCTTTGGGTCAGGTGAGCTTAAAAGGGCAACCTAATAAATTGCATTACAAAAATTATCAATACTATGAATGGGAAATTTTGCATACCAAAACCAACTACAAGACACCTTATAAAAACGTTGAAGTAACCAAATTAAATATCAAGTAATAAAAACCAAATCTAACTTTTAATAATGCTTATTTTTCTAAAAATATATTTTAAAGTTACTTACAGCAACAGACATTTTAGAGTTACTCACAGCAACAGGCACTGGAATCTTGAACCAAATAATACATGATATTTTTGTTGCTTGAATAATAATTTCATATTTTTGAGTGGCTATATCTTTCTTATATTTTTAACTAATATTTAACAGGTATGGACATGTTATGTAAATAAAAATCAATAAATAAAGAAGCTATAGTTTATGCAATAATTAAAAAAATATATGGAAGAATGTGTCAATAGGATAAAGATGCCCCCTTTTCCAGCTAAAGACTAAAGAAAACAGGGATATAACTCTAGTATGGAAAATGTGGTGAAGACCATAATCATACTTGGTTTTCCTGCTATGGTCCCTGACTTTGTGCATAAATTTCAAATGATATGCCTACAGAGAACTTAAGTTATTGAGTAGGAACCAAATGGGGGATGTACAGACATATGCAAAATTTAATTCTTTCGATGTCTAATAGTGAGAACATCAATAAACATTAGAGAAAACTGAAGTTACAATGGGAATCACAGAAATTACAATGGGAAACCCAACAGAAATTATGATGGGAAACACAGAAATTACAATGGGAATAACAGAAATTACAATGGGAATCACATAAATTACAATGGGAAACACACAAATTACAATGGGAAACACACAAATTACCATGGGAAACACAGAAATTACAATGGGAAACACAGAAATTACAATGGGAAACACAGAAATTACAATGGGAAACACAGAAATTACCATGGGAATCACAGAAATTACAATGGGAAACACAGAAATTACAATGGGAATCACAGAAATTACAATGAGAAACACAGAAATTACAATGGGAAACACAGAAATTACAATGGGAATCACAGAAAGGACAATAGGAAACAGAAATTACAATGGGAAACACAACAGAAATTACAATGGGAAACACAGCAGAAATTACCATAGGAATAACAGAAATAACAATGGGAAACACAGAAATTACCATGGGAAACACAGCAGAAATTACCATGGGAATCACAGAAATTACATTGGGAAACACAGAAAGTACAATTGGAAACCCAACAGAAATTACCATGGGAATCACAGAAATAACAATGGAAAACACAAAAATTACTATGGGAAACACATAAATTACAATGGGATACACAGAAATTACAATGGGAAACACATAGATTACAATGGGATACACAGAAATTACAATGGGAAACACATAGATTACAATGGGATACACAGAAATTACAATGGGAAACACATCAAAAGATGTAATAAATTTAAAAACAACATAGTGATCCTGACTTATCAGGGTAAAAGTGGTGATGCTGTATTCAGGGCATACAAAAACTGTCAGTAGTTAAAGATTAAATATATACAACATATACAAGATACCAAAGAATCCCATCGTTATTACTGACAATACACATAAATAACACTGAACATGACTATTTGAAAACAAAACAAACAAAATACATACATACATATATATTATATATCTTCTTTAAATTCTTTATTTTTCAATACAGTATAAGTAATGCCTATTCTAGCAAATTCTTAAGGGGTAGACAGTTTCACAATCTTCAATAGCAAATTCTAAAGGGGTATGCAGTTTCACAATCTTCAATAGCAAATTCTTAAGGGGTAGACAGTTTCACAATCTTCAATAGCAAATTCTTAAGGGGTAGACAGTTTCACAATCTTCAATAGCAAATTCTTAAGGGGTATGCAGTTTCACAATCTTCAATAGCAAATTCTTAAGGGGTATGCAGTTTTTTCTCAATTCTGAAACAATCTCTCTATGTGCTTTGCTATGCCTATTTTTCATTCTAGCAATTTTCATTAAGGTCTAGGTACTGGTATAATTTTACAATTCTGAAAAAGAAAAAAATCAAATCATGCAATGTTTGTTTTCTTACTGTGACCTATTGTGTTAATACTATATATACCTTCTCTACTTTGGCATGTGTATTCTGATGGCCACTTGAATTCTTCTTTTCACACTGATCCTATAAATAGACATTTAAATTAATTTTTTCAATTAAAAGAGAATAAAACATACATGTATTGATTGAATTACAGATTGCATTGCATAAAAAATAAAAGGATATGAAAAAAATTCCAGTATCAAAAAAGACTCAATTGACTTGATCTTTTAAAACAAGCATCATCTTTGTACATAGTTTATCAATTAAACTAACAAAATTTTTAAGTCAATCTAATTAAAATCTTTTTGGTGTATTTTGTACAACAATGCACTAACATCTAATTATATCTGGTATCAGATCAAGATAGAGAACTTTTCATTCAAATTTAAAACCTCTCTATTCCTTCATTGAATTGATTTGGATTTAGACGGCGACTTTCTCAATGAGAAATTGCGCCCAATCAAATTCCTTCATAATAACACAAAACTGTTAAATACCTACAGATTTTATAAGCTCGTTGCTGATTGGTCGATTGAAATATGACCTCTGACATGATCTGGACACAAGATATTGTTAGATGTTGAGGATCAGCAGATAGTTTTTTTATTAAAAGATCTAACGGAAATCTTATTTAAAGAAGACTGTAAAAAAATATTCAAAATTGAACTGTTTTGTCAAAAATACAATTTTGAACAACCATAACGAAGAAAGGTTACAGTGATCTCAAATACACAAAGAAAAAAAAGAGATAAAAGTTAGAGTGTCAAATGTACAATATTTGTAGAAGATGGCTGAAATTTCAAACAACAATTTCAAATGAGAAAAATACACAAAAGTTTAACTGTATAAAACAGTATGTTATTTGAATACGAAAACATCTTACTTAGACATAACCAGCAAAGACTGAGAATTTCAACAGAACAGAACTCAGATTCTCCCCCAAAAAAAATTAAACTTGACCCCCAAAGATTGAGAATATCTACTTAACAGAAATCAGATTTTGTCCAAAAAATACCAGGAAAATCCAAGAATATCAGTTGGACAGAAGTTAGTTTTCTTCCATAAATCAAATTTACTTAAACTCAAACAGCAAAGACTGGGTATTTCAACTAGCCAGAAGTCAGATCCTAGCAGAAGTTGGATTTTCACATAAAGATTCAGAATGGAAAATCTATTCAGCATCAGTAGGGTACTTAGGTAAATTTTGATAGTTTCATGTCTAGTTAGCCATAAGTCAGGTTCTTGAAACAAGCACATCATACCAAAATTTGGTTCTCATTTAAATTTTCAAGACTACATGTTGCACACCTAGACAAAAACTATCTCACAGGACCATAACTGCATACCAAGACAAAAGTTGGATTCTAGAAATCGGGGAATGAAAAACAGAATTGGATACTGCTAAATTTTGAAAATAAATAGCATACCTAGACAAGTAAGATTTTAGCACAAAGGTCTAGATCATACACTCAAGCACATAAACAAATCAAGACTAGTATTTCCACAAAGACAGAAGTCATATTCTCATAAAACAGTTAAGAATATCACATGTAATGCATACACACTACAATATTTTGCTTTGTAAAAAAATCAATTTATAGGCTCAAATGACAACCTAAAACCTTATTTTCATTCTTTGACAGTTTATGAAATATGCTATGCAAAAGTGCATATGATAAACACATTTCAACTGAAAAGTGCAATCTAATTAAAGTCAGCTGTTATATATATATGCTATGCTCCCCTTAACATCTGACAGAACCTGATTAGAGGTCATGTCCAGATGAATTCTTGATCAGCCAATGAAAACGCTGCTGGTAAAAAATCTTAACGTTTTATTACTGTATTATTGCATAAAAAATGTAAGGCTCTCTGATTGGCTGATTTTAAACAAATGTAAATATGAAAGTTCATCTGGATATTACCTTTAACAGGGTTCGGTCAGATGTTAGGGGGAACATAGCATGTAATAACAGTTGATTTTAATCTGATCACTGTCATGTGATGCAAATTTGTGGTCAACGTTCTCACACAGAGATCATGTGACGTGTCAAAACATTGTTTACGATGATTCTTTACCTCTTGTGGAATTTCTGTTGAGCTACGATTTAACTGAAATTTATCAATAAAATCAAAAATATTCCTTAGAATCCAAACAACAGTTACAAAATATAAAATTATGATAGCTTTCCTAAAACTGTGTAAGTATTTGAACATAACAATTTCTCCAGTTAAAAAAAAAGGGAAAACAATTTCAAGACTTTTTATTTATGAAATAATTAAGGATATTGAAATCTCAATGAATTAGTTTTGACTAGTTAATAAAATTGAATTGAATAATATATTTTATTGATTAAATATCTATATTTTTTTATATTTAAATAAAGATATTTGAACCATTATCAACCTGATACAATAAAGAGCTATTAAACATATAGGTTACATACTGTAACATAGGCTAGTAGTTAAGGAAATATAGTTCTTAGCTTGTATTTTTACTTCTTCAAGAACTTTCATTCCTGAAGTAGACTTTCAAACCTGACCGTACAGTCATAACATTTTGGCAGAAACTTTATACTAGTACAGTGAAACCTGCATAGACCGAACTTCTCTTGGACCAATTTTTGTGTTAGGAATAGACAGATGTTTGGTTTACACAAGTTACATTAACAAAGATTTCCTTCATTGAGACAATATGTAAAGTTGGATTTATACAGGATTCTGGTTTAGTCTGATTTCACTGTATGGCCTTAAAATCTTCCAATCAGACAAATGTATACAGTACATACCATATTCTGATTGGCTGTTTTTTCAGTGCAAATATAATTATATGACACAAATGTTTTCAAGATAGGTTTGGTGATCTCAATCTGATGAGGATGAATGAACTTTAAATGTTTGAACCACACAGACACTGAGGCCTTTATTTGTGTAGGCCTGAATATGTTTCTAAAATGATGATTCCTGCCATTTACACTTGCATTTCCATTTCTGATTCTTAAGATTTAATTAATTTCCCCATTAAATTTAAGGCCCCATATATCCACTTCCCATGGAAAATCAACTTCCAATTGAAAAAATCTGAATTTCCTTTTCCAAGGTACCATCCCTGTCAAATTTGATTCCATTTGATTGAGGAGTTTTGCAGAAGAAGATTAAAATGTGTAAAGCTTACAGAAGAATAGCAGGATGCCACGTGATGGCAATAAATCATTTTGATCTGAAAATCAACACTAGTATTTAAAAAACAAAATCGCATTCTCTTATAAAACAGTTAAAAATATTACATGTAATGAACACTAACTGTGATATTTTGCTTTTAATTTTATTTTCATTATTTGGCAGTACATGTATATGAAATAAGTTTTGCAAAAAGTGCACATGATAAACACACTTCAACTGAGAAGTGAATGCAAATTTGAGATCAGCCTGAAATGACAACATTCTCACACACTGAGATCATGTGACATGTCAAAACATTGTTTACGATGATTCTTTACCTCTTTTGGAATTTCTGTTGAGTTAACTCCCTTAGAGCCCTAGCAACAATTACAAAATATAAAATTATGATGTCAGACTTTCCTGTAAAATTATTTTTTAAGTATTGGAGAATAAAAATGTCTTCTACTATTTATTTTTGAAATAATTGAAATCTCAATGAACAAGTTTTGGTTCATAAAATAGAATTTAATAATCTATAGTCCTATCATTACTAAATATTTACACTTTCTTTCGTATTTTAAAAAGGTTTTAACCATTATTGACCTGATGGAGAAAATAGCTATTAGACTTGTAGGCTGCATAATCAAAGAAAACAAGAAAATATAGTTCTTAGCTTTAAATTTGCTTGTTCATAATATAACAAAAGTAGGTTTTTTCCTAAAAAAAAGAGGGGGGGGGGGGAGATTGAGGCATACATGTATATATCCGACACCCGAGTTTTTTCACATCCTGTGACATCTGACAAAAATGTATGGTCCAAAAGTATCTGTTAACTAAAAAAAAACCCTGAGTATTCCGTCATCCTGTAAAATCTGACACATTTTCCTGGTCCCTTGGTATGTGGGATTAGACAGGTTCTGACATGCTGTAAAATCTGACACATTTTCCTGGTCCCTTGGTATGTAGGATTAGACAGGTTCTGACATGCTGTAAAATCTGACACATTTTCCTGGTCCCTTGGTATGTGGGATTAGACAGATTCTGACATCCTGTAAAATCTGACACATTTTCCTGGTCCCTTGGTGTGTAGGATTAGACAGGTTCTGACATCCTGTAAAATCTGACACATTTTCCTGGTCCCTTGGTATGTAGGATTAGACAGGTTCTGACATCCTGTAAAATCTGACACATTTTCCTGGTCCCTTGGTATGTGGGATTAGACAGGTTCTGACATCCTGTAAAATCTGACACATTTTCCTGGTCCCTTGGTGTGTAGGATTAGACAGGTTCTGACATCCTGTAAAATCTGACACATTTTCCTGGTCCCTTGGTGTGTAGGATTAAACAGGTTCCACAGTATCTTTAATTTTGCATAGAGATATTTTAAGAAAAGTTTTTTCCCATATCAAATCATTATCATAAAAAAACAAGAAGAAAAGTAATGCATTTTGATTTGTGTAATCTTGGGATATTTCAATACTGTACATTGGATTGTTATGCTTGTGTTACTAAGAATGAAGGCTTACTGATAATGGTCTTTCCTTTGATTTAGATTCATCTTTTGAACTTCTTACTCTGTCTCTCTCTTTCTTTGTCTTTAATTTCTTCTTCTTTTTATTGAATGGCTATAAATGGAGAGAAAAAATTCTATAATTATATTCTAATGGAGAAAGCTAAATTCTATTAATATTATATTCTAATGGAGAAAACAAAATTCTATATATAGTATATTCTAATGGAGAAAACTAAATTCTATTAATATTATATTCTAATGGAGAAAACAAAATTCTATAAATAGTATATTCTAATGGAGAAAACTAAATTCTATTAATATTATATTCTACTGGAGAAAACAAAATTCTATAAATAGTATATTCTAATGGAGAAAACTAAATTCTATACATTATTTTTCATCAATACTAAAGTTCTCTAACAATTTTTTACACTGAATCTAATAAAAGTATCAAAATTATTCTTTCTTTTGAGGCAAAAACTACACAAGCAATCTACTCAATTATCACATATAGTGATAAGAATGTCCAGTTTTCAAATTTTTATCGACAGTCAAAGCACAAAAAATACACATCTATTATAAATTCAAACTAGAAGCTGAATAAACTCACTTGGTAAAATATATTTTATTGCTATGGCAACATATACTAAATTTTGATTGCCTAATAAATCACTGGACATAAATTGGTTTAAAATTGAATATTCACATCACAATGCTGCTTCATTCTTTATTCAATTGCATTATTAAAGACAATTTGAAATTTTTTTATAATTACAGCCCATTTTTAATATTTGGACTACCAAGATTCTGAGCCTGATATAGCCTGTGGTATACATTTTTGCAAACTTGAATTTGCATGTCAAAATGATGATTCAAACAATTTACAATCAGATTCCTCCTTTTTTCCCCAAATGTTTTCAATGTACTCTATTCAAAACTTTGAACCCTATACATCCTGGAGCCTTCATATGTAAAAGCTAATTGACGGACGACACCGTCGACAGATAAATGTACCAAGGAGCTAAGTGATATAAAAATACTTGACCAGTCGAGCTAAAAAAAAACCAATCTATTGTACGATTGATTGTTTTTAATGGCAAAAACCAATAAAAGCAGGTGGTTATTTTTGAGTATATTATGTATATAAATAAGTAAATATCAGTTATATTCATAATTAGACAATATTTATGATATGCCTCAACTTTTGCATATGGTAAACTGATGATGAATGAATTACAAGAAGCTCATTAAAAGTTAAATGGAAAACCCACTGCAGATCAAATTTTAATTGTAAAACAGCATCATACGGCCAATGTCGTACACTTGCTACAAGCTAACAACAGCTCCAGACAAATGAGAGGCCAGCTATCCTACCTCGAACATAGATAATCTTGTGTATGGCCTATGAACTGGATAGCTCTGTCAATTACATATATTTTAAAAATACATTTCTACATGGCAAAAAAAAATGCATTGAATTTTTACATTGGGCAAAGAAAATAATACTGTGTTTCATCGCATTTTCCGAAAAATATAGATATTATACTTTCAAAAGGTGTCATTTTCAATGAAAGTTAAATAAAAATATTGTCATAAAATATTTATATCCTAGATAATAATGTTAAATATTTTATTTTTGAGGAAACAAATTAATATAAGTTTTTTTTTAAACTTGTTTTCGAATCCCTTTAATTATGTGTATTATATCATTTTGAAATTGATTTTATTGTACACTATTATTCATTAATTGATAAAATACGTTTAAACTAAATATTTATAAGTAAAATATTCTATTATAAATGATATTTTATTCATTATGTATTTGAAATTCTGAAAATTGAAGGAAATAATTATAACTTCAATTCTTGGATATAATAAACTAAGATGGACATTACTGTTCACTAAACACACACTTAAAAATGAATATAAAAATTCCAATACTGAATAAAACAAACAAATAACAAACAAACCACTGCAGAAAAAAAGTATTTATCCAGTTTTATTATTGATTGCAGAAAATGAATCTTTGACATATACTGAAGATGACATTATATACACATCACTGCAGACCTTAGCTGGTCAGCGGCCTACCTCAAAAACAGACAATCGTGTGTATGGCCGATGTCCAGGATAATTCTGTTAATTACAAAATAACTACCAATTTTACAATTTTTTTCATTTAACCAAAATTTGTTTCTCCATTTTTTTGTTATTACAAAGGATTAAGCTAATTATTATTAAAGAGCATACACCTGGTGTTTTTATAGACAATTCTAAATATTGACCCTTGCAGGCCATGATTATCCTATATGCTAGTATAGGCTGCAGCCTAGGATCCCTCAAGCTTGGGGCCCTAAAAAATCTACTTCAAGCTAAGTACATGTCAGTAAAATATATCATGAGTAAAAAATATTCAAGACGGGTGCTGGCGAGTTAGAGGGTGGCTCCATCTGAGGGTTGCCATAATTCATTAGCCTAAGGGCCCCAAAAGGTCATAATCCTGCACAGGCTACTGGGTATATAGCATATAATACTTTGTACCAACAATGATATGTTTAAGATTAGGTATCTTTTAACTAGACCACTCATCGTCATCTCACTTTTGTACTACATTAAATGAACACCTTATTTAGGTAAATAAAACTTCCTTGGTCTAATATCTACCATTTTTTTAACTCAATACTGAGTTGATATGCTTAAGAGGAACTTCAGTTATTGAGCGGAAACTAAATGCTGGACATATGGACAGATGTATGCAGATGGGTAAAACTTGTGAAGTCCAAAGTGCCTCCTGCTTAAATAGACTAAACAAGTCATAATATCCTTATCCAGGATGCACATGAAATTATTTACTTAAATAATTAGAGACAACTTCTTTTACTCTATAAAACTTACCAATTAATTTATAAGGCAGCAAGTAAAGGAAAAAAATATATAATTAAGTGTCTATTATAAATGACAGAAAAATGACAAGGATGTCAGCTTCATTTCAATATATCACAAGAATAGACTCCTATATAAACAAATATTAAAAAAGGTATTGTATTTCCTTATAGCAATATCATCATGCTCCAAAAATATGCCATTGAATTCAACAAATTATGTAGCCAATTGATTGATTTGTTTTTTCTTGTGGCTATAATATGAATGGAAACAGATCTTTATCTTATAAACACAAGAATTAAATCTCATTCATTGATTTAACCCTGCCACATTTTTGTGCCTGTCTTAAGCCAGAATCTGGATTTCCAGCTGCATATGTTTTCATTTTCGTGTTCGGTTAGTTGAGTTGAGACATGGTTGTTTGTTTTGTTGATATTGGTAGAATTGTTTTCCATCACTGTTTAAAGTAATATTACACCAGTTTTGGGTGAAGAAAATTTTTCCCTGAAAATTCAATTTGGAATACGGTGGTACCTTTACTAAGCTATTCATGCATGTTTCAAGTCAAAATATGTTCCCAACAACTAGAAATCTGCAAATCTGTGTGTATGTTTATCGTCCTCGCCATTATTGTGGAGACTGATTAACTTTCGGTTGCTTTGTTCCGATGATTGCCGATCATAACCTTGTGAAGAAAATTTTTGGTCCGATGATTGCCGATCATGACCTCGTGAAGAAAAAATAAACAATCATGGATGCTGAGGTAAGCACGCACACATTCCTGACAATGATTATTGAGGAATCTGTCTGTTTCATGTCGTGTGAACCAATTTTTTTTTGCAATTATTCTTATGTGGTACACACGGAATATATATATATTTTTTTTTTCATCAACTGAACATTGTGCATGAGGATTATCTCCTCGAAAGAGTTCAAATCTTGTGTCACGTGCATATCATTTGCATTAATGTATTGGAAAACAGAATTATCTGTTGTCAAATATTTTGCGATTTGCTCTTAAAAGCTGCTTTTGAGCGGATTTTTAATGTTATGCAGTTGATTTTAGTTAAAATTAAGTCACATATTAAGTGAAAATATTTAATCCAAATATTCCACGATATTTGCCTTTCATATTACTTTAAATTTTCTTTTCTTTTCGTATTATTATAACCATGTGTTAAATGAAATCTTGTTTTAGTTACACAGGTCAACATCTAGTACAATAAAATGACTAAAGCATTTATATAATGAAATAAATTACACTGACAAAACAATAAATAAAGGTACATTTTGTATTAAAGTATTCACAAACAGTTTTGTTATATGTTATACGAGTTAAAGAAGTATACATGGTTATGCTGGAAAAAAAAACAGATGAAACAAAACAGTATGTGACTAAAATAAAACAAAAACAGTGTAACAAGACTGGAAATAGACATTTATTTTTGGAACATAGCTGACAAAAATAGCCTATCAAAATTTTTCTATCCGATACTTTAAATCTGTTCTCTCATAATTACAGATTCAAGATTCATGTTAGGGAAATTTGCAATTCACTATAATACAGTAGTCATCTTTCTTATGAGAGATATTATGAAATGTAGGCTGCTTGACAAAATAAAAATATTGGAAGTTCGCATTCAATGATGCTAAATTCCTCTGGTAAGCTTCATATTTCATATATTTCATTTCATATTACTTTTACTTGACAATACATTAATATCTTACATCTAAAGTCACATAACATATACTAATTTCATAGATGACAGCAAAATACTGTCATTTCTCAGTGTAAATTTCAGATTAAAAATAAAAATAAAACTTTCACTGGTTGATTTCAACATTGTGTCTTTGGAATATATTTTCACTCAATATAACAACAAACATACTTCATTGGCTTTCAATTTGGGGATTTACTTTTAATACTTATAAAACAGAAAATAGAATAAAGTCAGACCGATTGTCAAAAATATGCCACTTGTGTCTCAACTACATTTTTTTGCTCGTTCATGTGATGCACACATTCCTATGACAATGTGTAATTCGGTCACTCGTGGCATACTCATGATAATTGAACAGATTGAGTATTTATCTGGAAATTATCTTATACAGAAAGTAAATTTCTTTTTTCATGTTGAAATTCACGCCCATTTACTTATTTATTTTTTAGACGAATGTTTAAATAAAGAAAACAAATTTTGATTACGTATCTAATGATGGGAGGATGTATATTTAAATAAAGAAGTAAGGAAAAGAAAGAAAATATTATATATATTAAATTTTGTTATAAAAAAAAATATGACAGTGGACTACATACTTGTTCAGCTTCCTGTAAAAATTGGGCAGTTATATATAAGTATATAGACTTTTAAAACCATGTCAAACAAATTTAACCTTGCTTCATGTTTGTGTCTGTCCCAAGACAGGACCTGGATTTCCAATGTCATATGTCATGGTTTTTTTGTATTCAATTGTTTGAGGTGAGAGGTTGTTGTTCATTTTGTTGATATTGGTAGAGTTGTTGACCATCACTGGTTTAAACTTTCTTGCCATAATTAGTTGTTTTACAGTTGAAACCTTGATGTATTGAAGTTAAGCTGACCAGTCATTTTACTTCCGAATAACAAAGAAATGCATATATCAACAAAACCTTTGCAATTTTGAATCTAGTACAAAAGGTATTAGTTAAGATTTATAAAGTTATAACTACCATTACTTTACAAAATCTTGTGGCACTATCCCTGATTTCTTACCTTTTTTTTTGCAAATTTCAACAGATTTTCTTTTCTCCATAACCACAAAAACAATTTATACAGTCAAGCCTGTCTTATGTGAAATCATAATGGAACATTTAAATAGGATCACATAGGACAAGTGTTGGTTAAATTAGATTTAATAAATATGAATGGAAATTAAAATTAAGGTGACATAAAATGAGTTACTGAAGCAGGTTTGACTGTATGTGTGTACCATAACTAAACTAAACATCCATTTCTTTTAATTTAATTTTAGGGTTTTTTTCTTTGAAAAAACAATTACCAAAACAATCTTTTAATCTAATCTTTGGCCATTTTTTTTTCATTAAAAAACAGCACTAAACAGTTAAGACCCAAAAGCTGACATAAACGGAAAACAAAAATGACGAAAATCACAATAGAACAGTTGACAACATGAGTTACCTACCCTGGCAGCAAACTGTAGATGTACTGGTGGACCATCTGACACAGAACTGTCTGAACCTCCATCACTGAAAATCACATAAAAAATTATCAGAATCAGTTAATGATTGATACAATCCTGCTACAATTAAAATTTTATAACTAAGTGTTGCCAAAATAGACAAATAATCCATGACTTGAATGAAAGGAACCAGAAAATTTGCTACTGATTTCTGTACTTGATGTAATTGACCATCCTTACTGCTTAAACCAATGATTTCTAACTCTTGGTGAAACTTACTATTAAAATTAGATTTAATCTATCTTTCTTCAGTCATACTGTGTATCATTGGGGAGAGACAAGTCTTGGAACTGAACACTTGTATGTCATTGCATGCCTACTACATTTTCTCACATAAAGATAATCTCTCCAGCCTCAAATAACCTCAATCCTCCTCCTCCTCCTGCAGGAACTGGAACATCTTTAAACTGCCTACCTAGATGCTAGAAAATAGCCTCTATCCCCCCCCCCCCCCCTTCTTGTGGGAACTAAAGCCTCCTTATTATAATAAGAAAGTTTATACATGTTTACATAGATTCTTGAGAATACTCTATCCTCCTCCCTCCTGTGGGAACCAGAGCATCTTTAAACTGCCTACCTAGATGCTAGAAAATAGCCTCTATCTCTCCCTCCTGTGGCAACCAGAGCATCTTTAAACTACCTACCTAGATGCTAGAGAATAGCCTCTATCCCTCCCTCCTGTGGGAACCAGAGCATCTTTAAACTGCCTACCTAGATGCTAGAGAATAGCCTCTATCCCCCCTCCTGTGGGAACCAGAGCATCTTTAAACTGCCTACCTAGATGCTAGAGAATAGACATTATCCCCCCTCCTGTGGGAACCAGAGCATCTTTAAACTGCCTACCTAGATACTAGAGAGTAGACTTATATCCCCCCCCCTCCTGTGGGAACCAGAGCATCTTAAAACTGCCTACCTAGGTGCTAGAGAATAGCCTCTATCCCCCCTCCTGTGGGAACCAGAGCATCCTTATACATGTTCACCTAGATTCTAGAGAATACCCTCTATCCTCCCACTCCCCCTCTGGAACCAGAATCTCTTTATACATGTTTACCTAGATTTTAGAGAAGAGCCTCTACCCTCCTCCCTCTCCCATGGGAACCAGAGCATCCTTATTATGAAAAGAAAGTAATGTCGCTCACCTTTCATTCTGCTTCGAGGAAACTTAATACACAACCTTCCATACATGTAGATGCTTCCTACCAAGTTTCGGTTCATTTGGCTAGGCAGTTTCAGAGGAGAAGATTTTTTAGATATCGACTAATCAGAAACAAGAATTGCCTGTGGTGGCCATGTTTGTTAACTGATCGAGACGAAATGGGCAATCTTCATAGAGCACATTCCATAGATGCTTCTTGCCATGTTTCGATTAATTTGGTCAAGCGGTTTCAGACGAGGAGATTTTTAAAAATTGGCCAATCAGAAACAAGAATTGCCTGTGGAGGGCCATGTCTGGTAGTGGATCATAACAAAATGTGTACTCTTTAGATAGGAACTTCCATAGATGCTTCCTACTAAGTTTCAGTTCATTTGGCTGATGGGTTTCAGAGGAGAAGATTAAAATGTGAAAAGTTAACAGATGACAGACAACAAACAACGGATGCCAAGTGATGCCAAAAGCCCACATTGCCTTTGGCACGGTGAGCTAAAAAGAATATTAAAATGTGAATACCTACATGTAATCACTAATGTATAGTATAAACATGTTACACTATATCAGCATTAGTCAATTTTTAAGGGAGATAATGGCAAGTTATCTTTCTTTTAACAGTTTAATGCAAGAGTTATCTCCCTTTTAACAGTTTACTACAATGGAGAAGATTTAAAAAATTAACCAATCAGAAACAAGAATTGCCTGTGGCGGCCATGTTTGTTAACGGATCGGGATGAAATGAGCAATCTTTATAGAGAACCTTCCATAGATGCTTCCTACCAAGTTTTGTTTCATTTGGCCAAGCAGTTTTGGAGGAGAAGATTTTTTTTTAATCGGCCAATCAGTAACAAGAATTGCCTGTGGTGGCCATGTTTGTAAACGGATCGACATGAAATGAGCAATCTTTATAGAGGACCTTCCATAGATGCTTCCTACCAAGTTTCGGTTCATTTGACCAAGCGGTTTCGGAGAAGATTTTTTAAAATCGGCCAATCAGAAACAAAAATTGCCTGTGGCGGCCATGTTTGTTAATAGATCAGGACAAAACGAGCAATCTTTAGAGAGAACCTTCCATAGATGCTTCCTACCAAGATTCAGTTCATTTGGCTGAGAGGTTTCAGAGGAGAAGATTAAAATGCGAAAAGTTAATGGACGACGGACGCCAAGTGATGGCAAAAGCTCACCTTGCCTTTGGCAAGGTGAGCTAAAAACATGTTTACCTAGATTCTAGAGAATATCCTCTATCCTCCCCCTCATGTGGGAACTGGAGCATCTTTAAACATCCTTACCTAGATGCTAGAAAATAGCCTCTATCCTTCTCCCCTCTCCCGTGGGAACCAGAGCATCCTCATAATGAAAAGAAAGTATAAACATGTTTACCTAGATTCTAGAGAAGAATCATATTCATCACTAAGATCAATTTCTCCGTTGTTACATTCAATACCACGTCTCTGTAGTTTTGTCATGATATCTCTCTTCATGTTCTCTTCCAGTTCAAGCATCACATTGTTTATCTATCAAATAATATATGCATACTTCATTCAATGGTTAAGGAATTAATTATCAAAATTATAATAAATATTCAAATATATTATTGAAAATTTCAATATTATATTTTTTACAATGATCAGATCATGAATGTTTTAGTATTGATTAACCATTTTAAAGAAATTTCATAGAATTGTATAAGAAAATGACACTATAATATTGTTTTGTATTTTTGAGGAATTTTTGTTATTAAGCTACTAGTTCTACTATTTATCTTTTTGTTGTACTGTTTTGTTTGTTTGTTTTGCAATTGGTTTAATTCAGATCACATTTGCTGTGTGTTTTTCGTTGGTTTTTTTTTGTTTGTTTGCTTGTTTTTGTTTTTTGTTTTTCTTGCCTTTGTTTTGTTTTTCTTGTTTTTGTTTTTATGTTTTTTTTCCTTGTTTTTATTTTTGCATGGGTTTTTTTTGGAAGGGGGGGGGGGGGGGTCATATCCTGGTTTAAACTGACCAATACAATTTTTTTTTTCATTTTATCATTTTGATTTGTACAGTAGAGGTCGTTTATAACAAACAGGCTTGTAACGAAATCAGGCTTATAGCGAAGTAAAGATAAATCCCCGGTCCCATCGCTATTTAAACAATGTATTTGTGAAGGCCTATTACAAATTTTTTATAACGAAATCAGGCTTATAACGAAGAGAATTTTAAACCCAAATAACGTTTTTATTACTCAAAATTGACATGATATAACAAAGAAAATTGCTGAACAAACAAATCATTTACCTGTCTTCCATTACGCACAGACGATCACATATTAGAATGGTCAAATGCACATGACACTTCCGTTATTGATAATTGAAAAATCAATAATCCCACCTTTGATGTTGTTAATGATGTCAATCAAGACTTTTCTTTAAAATATTCAAACAATAAAATGGGTATTAATGATGTGATTAACAAGTTGTCAATTAATAACACACGCGCTAATTTATTGCATTAAAAATTAATAAAACGTAATCTAAATTTTAATGAATGGATGCACAAGCTAAAGAAATTAAAAACAAAGTCATGTGTGAGATTAATTCATTCCTATTGTTTATTTTTTCTTTGATGCTAGACTCTATAATAAAACAACAAACTGTGTGGTCTCAAGGTTCATCTAAATACCAAAAACAAAAGAAATGTACTCGCTATGAAATTTCGATTAACCTGAGTTTTTATGTGTATATAATACCAAAAAAAAACAACTATTCTTCAAATTCAAATAAAAAAAAAGGAAAATGGCTACAATCTTAAAATTGGCCATTAAAAATATATATCCGAATTATCAGCATTATACCGATATCGATCCAAGTGTTAATACCCGACCTCATATTTCTTGTTTATAAAATAGATCGTGAACAAAGTTGAAAAAATGTTTCTAAGGAACATTTGAAGATACCAAAGAGGTATTCAGAAGCCGTAGTCTTTGAGAACTGTCTAAAGGATTAAATATTTTTTTTACGATAAAGGCCCACTTTACTCTGCATCAGTTATCATAGCGTAATGAAACTGCCCGGGTCAGAACCAGATTTTTTTCTCTCTAAAATTACGCGACCTCGGTGGCTCGAACTACCGATAGCTAGAACAGATTTTGACAGTCCCTTCGAGTTCGAGCCAGCAAAGTTCTACTGTACGATTTTCAAAAGGGGGGGTAATTCTACATTGTTTTTCTTATAACGAACGATGCCTATAACGAACTAAGATCGAGAGTCCCCTGGACTTTGTTATAAACGAACTCTACTGTATCTGTAACTTATTAAGACATACAGTTGTATATTGTACATTGGTAGCCTAATCCTATCATTCAAACATATTCTGTACTTTAGTGCTGTGTGTTTTGTCATTTATCGTTTAATAACATTTCTAGAATAATACACATACCATTGATGCAAATGACTTCAAATAAAAAAAAGGACCACGATATAGCTGAAATACTTCTAAAGTTGGCGTTAAACACCAACCAATCAATCATACAAATAAACAATTAAAAACACATTTAACAATCAAATCTGTTTCTTAACCCAAAGTTTTATTTAATAATATGTCATTAAAATATTCAGTGCATTTACATAAGCCACGCAGTGTCAACTATTTTAACATAACGATTGTTCAAATACAGGCATTGAAAAATAGTGAAATGAAATGATCTTAAGATCAATTCAATTGAGATGATAATTCCTTATAGTTTTCTTTAATCTTGATAGAGGCTATAAAGAGGAAGTATTTCTACCATATTACAAACTTTTTAAAATTTTTAATCAACTCTATTTCATCAACTGTTAATATGTCAAAACAGATATAGTCAAACCTGCCTTAAAGGGCACCTCTATATAGCAAATCACTGTCTATAAAGGGCAGCCTCATTTTCCCCATCAATGATATTGAAAAGGGCATAATTTTAACCTGTATATAAAGGACAACTATTCAAAAAGGGTATATTTTCAGGTTCCCTTGAGTGGCCTTTTACATACAGGTTTGATTGTACCTTCTATTTTGATGGTGGCAGTACCATCAAGCGTCAAACTCACTTTTTTCATACCATTAGTGTCATATGGACCTATAATTTTTGTCGGGATTTGTCAAATCCGGGTCTAAAATTAGCATCAAATTGAAAGAGAACTTCATCGTTACAGTTATTTTGAAGAAAAATTTACAATGAATCATTATTTTACTTAATGCCAAAATCTCATCCTCTATTTATTAAGGTAGGTTTTGTCATTTCAAAGCAAGTTCATTTTACATGACAATCTAGAATGGATTGCACAAACCTTAATCAAATGTAAGTGTCAATTAAAACGTAAATTACTTGAAATGTACATGAAATTAACTGACACTTAAGGTTTAATTAAGTAATAAATCATGGAAGCCAGAATGTGTTTTGAGTTTTAACATGGATTGTCTGTATTTTATCCCAAGCCAGAGTCGAGGGATAAATTTTACTAATATCCGCCAACCCATGTTAAAACTCAAAACACATTTTGGCTTCCATGATTTATTTCGATTCTGATATGTCTAAGAGTACAAATACGGTAGTATACTCTGATTGGAAGACAGTAGTTTATATTTACGCTTGCGGAAAATGTCGCACACAATTTATGCTGCCAAACTCGAGCAGACGATAATTCATCAACATGTACATTTACGACGGAAAAGTCAGTCACATGCACCGGCGCATGTGCTAATGAGATTATACCCAATCAATAAATTGCTCGTTTGTCTACAAAGCGAAAGAAGGACGCCATGTTAGAATTGACACTTAAATTTAATTGAGTATTGTGCAACTCTATCCTGTTGGCTTGAAATTGACTACATGTACCAGTAAATGGAAAATTTTAGTAGTTGTTGAAAAATGAAATTGAGTAGTTGATCAGTTTCTAAAAAGTTTGCAAATGGTAGATGTTTGGAAATAACTGGTATTAAAATATAAGAAATGGTCGAGGAACATGACAGAAAGGTACTACTTGTCTGTATATTATAAACAGATAAAGGTAGTTTACATGAGATAATTTAGATGCATAGTAAATTAGGATTTGAAATTATATGTTCAACTTGAAAGCAATAATATTTCTTTATTTTACAAGGGAAAATTATTTCACAAACAATGACCAATTTAATAAAAAAAAAATCAGCAAAAGCACAGAAGAAAAATAATCTGAAAAAAAATACATCAAAATTACATAAATTTGTGTCAAAAAAGGAATTTAATTGACACATTATTGTGGTTTATTTTATTTAAAAAAAAAGACAAATAAAATTTTACTTTGTTAAGCTGAAAACTGAAACCAATTAAAATCCTCACAACCAATTCAAATTTATTTTCAGTGGCTTCCAAACCTATATCTCTCATGTTCATTTACATCAATATCCTTTCTTACTAAATTTTTCATAACAACTCCCCAACATCAGAAAATACGCCCGTCTATATAAATTATCAAACGGTAACAAATTCTATTTATAGTAAGTGAACTTGACCTTTCACCTAATGACTCCAAAATAAATAGTGTTCTTCCCCTTCCACAGGGCAATTATGTGGTCAAGTTTGGTAAAGATCCAATATAAAGAACTAAAGTTATCATGTGGAAACGACCCTGTTGTCAAAAATTATATTTATAGTAATGGTGTCCTTGACCTTTAACTTAATGACCCCAAAATAAATAGGGTTCTTCCCCTTCCACAGGGGAATCATGTGGCCAAGTTTGGTAAAGATCCGATAAACCTGTGTGGACGCCCGCCTGCCCGCCATACCCAATCACATAATACGGCCCGTCTCGAGACGGGCGCATAAAAAATGAAATCATCTTTAAAACTGAAGAACAGCATATTTGCATCTTAATTTCCCAATCTTCCATGTTGTTTTCTTTTTCTCCAATAAACTTAGCCGATTGCAATATAGGCTGTCAATTCCCTCGGCAATATAAAAAATGTATCTACTTCATTTTTTTTTTAAATGAAACATTAATTTTTTCATAAGACGTTTTTAAAAGTTTAAAACTACCTCAGGTTTTTTGCTCAATACTTGTTGTGACGTGATAAGACTGTAAGCATGCTATGGTGGGGAATTAATAGTTACCGTACAATGTTAAAAAGTCAGCATCATAAAGCAAAAATAAAAAAAACAAGAATATATGAGTTACACTTCCACCATATACATATACACATGTGTTAGTAGTACACAAAATAAAAAAACAAGACTATAATATGTGTTACACTTCAATCATATACATATATTAGTAGTACTGCTAATATAAAAGTAGGTAATGTATCATTATTATCAACTGTATGATAAAAACATGTACATTTACATCATACTGCATTTAGCTATTGACTACAGTGAAAATTGTCTAAATAGAACCCTAAATGTAAATTTTAAGGTCATTTATATACATTACTTCATATATTCACAAGATGCAGCATGTTTTTTCTCAGAGTTTTTGTTGTTTTTATTAAAATATAGTAATCATGATTAGTATTTATAGGAAAAAACAATGTTATTTGTTATATAGTTTTACCAAACAAGCAAATGCACACCATTATTTAGGTAAATTAAACAATGTACTACAGTGAACCCTGTCTAAACTGAACCCTGAATAAACCAGGATCATGTCTAAACTGAACCCTGAATAAACCAGGATCATGTCTAAACTGAACCCTGAATAAACCAGGATCATGTCTAAACTGAACCCTTAATAAACCAGAATCATGTCTAAACTGAACCCTGAATAAACCAGGATCATGTCTAAACTGAACTTTAAATAAAATTCAAATGTAGGAAATATTTGATAATTTAACCTGTGTGACCCAAACATCTGTCTATTCTGAACACAAAAGTTGGTCCCCATGAGGTTTGGTTTGGGCAGGTTTTATTGTATATACAAAGTTTAATACATGTATTTGGAACCTGCTGCATGTTTGTATTTATCAAAAAGTTAATAAAAGGACTACATCTAGTGTCAGCCTGATACAACTGCAGCAAGTCAAGGACCATTTCTGGCACCTTGGGCCTCTTGTTTAGAAACAGTTAGAGCCAGATATAATTAGATATTTGTTTATCATTGTATCAAAATTTCTACAGACATGAAAACGACGACAGCAACGACGATATACCTATACCATTTTATGCCCACGGCAAATTTTTGATGTCATACAAAAGTTGCTTTTTTCATTATTGATTGAGAAGATGCTGCAGCTATTTTTTTCATTCAATTAAAATTTTACCTTCCATTTATAAATCTGATGTTTTTTTAACAGGTAATTTATCAACATAATTTATTCACAGGATGCAGCATATTTTTTTCCTCAAATTTTGTTTACTATTTCTTGCTAAAATATAGTAATTATGATTAGTATTTACTTAGTATAGACAAAAAACAAGGTTATTTGTTATATAGTTTAACAAAACAAGCAAATGCACACGATTAATTTGATAAATTTAGATTTTTCAAACAATAATTCAGAGAAATCTAGCATGTAAAATATACCTTCGTTTTGTCAGGATCACAATAGTCGAGCAACGTATCACAGAAATGAAATCCTAACGACTCATAATCTGACATACTGAAGTGGTATCCTTTCATCTTCCCCATTGTAGAACCACAGAATGTTGCCTGAAATACATAGATATTATTTTCTCTTAAAATTAGAAACCACTTGGTGGTGTAATGGTTAGCATGCTTGTCTCAGTGCAGTAGATTGTGGGTTCGAGCAATGTTTGGGTCAAACCATAAACTATAAAATTGGTATTTGTTGCTTCTCCACTAAGCACACAACATTAAGGAGAAAGAGCAAAAACTGGTTGGCTCACAATTAGAACAAGGGCAACACAAAACGTGGCGTATCCCCTCGCCTAAAAATTTGACCCGGTGACCTTGACCTTTGACCTTGAAAATCAATAGGGTTCCAGATTCTCTTAAGGACTAAGTATGTACCAAGTTTGGTCAAAATCCATTGAATGATGCTGATTCTAGAGTGTTCACAAGGATGTTACACGGTAAAAATTTGACTCAGTGACCTTGACCTTTGACCTTGAAAATCAATAGGGTTCCAGACTCTCCTAAGGACTAAGCATGTACCAAGTTTGGTCAAGATCCATTGAAGGATGTTGATTCTAGAGTGTTCACAAGGATGTTAAAACACACGGTAACAATTTGACCCGGTGACATTGACCTTTGACTTATGACCTTGAAAATCAATAGGGTTCCAGACTCTCCTAAGGTCTAAGTATGTACCAATTTTGGTCAAAATCCATTGAAGGATGTTGATTCTAGAGTGTTCACAAGGATGTTACGCTGTAAAAATTTGACCAGGTGACCTTGACCTTTGACTTATGACCTTGAAAATCAATAGAGTTCCAGATTCTCTTAAGGACTAAGTATGTACGAAGTTTGGTCAAAATCCATTGAAGGATATTGATTCTAGAGTGTTCACAAGGATGTTACGGAAGGACGGACGGACAGTAGCGTTACTATATCCTTTCGCAACTTCGTTGGCGAGAGGATAATAATGTGTCTGAGAGGAGCAACATGTCAAGCCAAAGGGTGATGTTTCAATAAGCTTGCACTATAAATATCCAACTAAGCGTGTTGGTCTAGTACCAAGTGGACATCATTATCATCTCATTGAATGTAACTTGTTCACACTATGATAAAAGATGAAATATTGCTCATTTGGTGTTAAAAAACAATCATTCACTCACTCCTCTTAAAGTACAACATTTTGTAGTTTTCTCAATCTACCCAAAATTGAAAGTTTGTATAAATATCTGTTTTATTTTCACTTTATCTAGTTTCAGCTGTCACATGTTTAAACAACCAATCAGCATGAGCCTAACACATTTTCAGGTATTGTACATCATATCTGTTTTATGAAGCTAAATAAAATGTGGATTCAATCAAGTGGTGGGCTATTTTTATTACCTCCATTGTGTAGCTGTTTAAGATTCCCATGTTCCACATCACAATCCTCCCCGTTCCTTCTTTACTCTTCTGTACCTTAAACTTGCAAGAGTCAAAATGGAACTAAAAGGAAAAATGTATATGATTAACATTTTTGTCCATCAAACAACAACATATATTTCTTTAAAAAAAAAAAGCAGTTCTAAAATTTATCAATAAACAAAAACACCAAAATAGAACAAACATGTCTCTAGTCCCTTTCCTTTTTTTTACTGAGGATCTGTGAGGCTGATTGGTTAAGGTTGTTGTCTTTAGACCACAAGAATAACATTACTGACTTGATTGGCAGAAAGATATCCTCCTCAAATTTCAAGATTTTGAGACACCTGCCCATGGTCGAAGGTAGTGACATTGGAGATCCAGTTATCAAGAGGGGAGGGTTAGGATCCTATTAACCTGTTTAATTCTCCCACATTTTTGTCCCTGTATCAAGCCAGGACCTAGATTTCCAATGTCATATGTTATGGTCTTTTTTTGGTGTTCAGTGAGTTAAGATGAGAGGTGATTGTTCGTTTTATTGATATTGGTGGAATTATTGACCTTCCCTGTTTAAACTTTCTCTTCATAAAGAACACAGGCCTTTTTTTAAGTATAAAACTTTCCATTTGATTTTTGTACTACAGTATGGACAATTATGGAGTTAAAATACAAAACTCGTATTTTAATGTTTTATGACCAGAAGGCCAGATGTGGATGCTTATATACAACAGACACACATCTTCATTGCTTTGAAAACCATGATATTTTTTAAAATAGAATGCCATTTTTTACCGTCAAGAAAATAAGAAGAAAGCCAATGACATCTGTAAACCATATAGATATTGTATATATAAATGGCATTGAAGGGAAACTGAAAATGTGCTCTTTATGAGCAGTTACCCTTTATATACAAGTTCAAATTACATGTACTATTCATTAAGTGGAGAAAATGAAACTGCCATTTATAGACAGTGATTTGTTATATACAGGTGTCCTTTCAGGTGTGTTTGACTATATTTACCTTTTTGAACTTCAGTATTATATACTTCTGTAAATTCATTATTTACCTTTTCCGGAGCATTCTTATTTAGCATACATGGGAAAACTCTTTCCTTCAGTCGTTTATCTGGAGAGTAACGGTTCTCACATCCGTATATGAACACATTTTGTTTTCTGCTATGGCCATGCAAGTCACAATAAACTATTATTTCTCTTTCTTGTAGAAGTCTAGAAAAGAAGGTTGTTTTGTTATAAAAGAAAAGTAAACATAAGCAAGTTATCTCCTTTCATAAAAATTAGAGATGAGTGTGTTCAATGATCAAAAAAGAGGAAACCCCTATATGGTGTCAGAATGCCTCCATTTTCTACCTGTTTGGTCCAAGTTTGACACTTTATTTCCAAATATTTTTGCTAATAAAAAATGGAAATCTGCTGATCAGTTTATCTCTGTAAAAGTCAATTTTTTTTTATCTTAAGTTGAGGTTTAATAGTATTAAAAGAGAGATATGACTCTATTGTCATTCATATAAAATTATTATGTTGTTAAATCAAATATTTATTTGTTGGTTTTTTTTCCACATAATTAGTTAAAAACTAACAAAATGTACACAAGATATTCCACTGAAAAAATACTAACAGTTTTGATACACTAATAACCCAAATACTGACTAAATATTTTTCTCTCACATATTAGGATACATGTATTCCCAAATATATCATGAGCCGTTGTGACCGTGATCGCATGGTAGTTGGATTTACAATTACCTATGCAATTGGTGCCTATCACCACTGTTGTTGTGAGTTCGAACCCCGCTCAGGGCGAGGTGTACAACATTATGTGATAAAGTTTGTTAGTGACTTGTGGGAGTTCAGTGGTTTTCTCAGGGTATTCCGGTTTCCTCCACCAATAAAACTGACTGCCACGATATAACTGAAATATTGTTGAAAGTGGCGTGAAACACAATAAAAACCAAACCAAACCCAAACATATGTAGTAAAACAAATTTGTTGTCAAACTAACCTCCTGATTATGTTTTTAGTATGCCATACAGAAGGATAGGCATCCTTTAACACTGTTTTATAATTTCTATTCAGATCTCTCCCAGCTATATGTAGTAAAACTTGTATGTAAAACTAACCTCCTGATCATGTTTTTTGTATGCCACACAGAAGGATAGGCATCCTTTAACACTGTTTTATAATTTCTATTCAGATCTCTCCCAGCTAATGAACATCTATAGTTTCCTACTATCACACCGTCAGGATTTAACATTGGCACTATTTTAAATATAAATGTATCCCTCAATAGCTGAAAAAGAAAAGGAATAAAACAGCATTAGTTAATCATTACTATAAGAGTTTCGGTTAGGTTTAGGTTAATGATGTTTAACGTCACTTTTAACAATATTTCAGTTATATCGTGGCGGTCAGTTTTATTGGTGGAGGAAACCAGAATGCCCAGAGAAAACCAACAACCAGCCATAAGTCACTGACAAACTTGATCACATAATGTTGTATCAAGTACACCTAAGCGGGATTCGAACTCACAATGTTAGTGATGATAGGCACTGATTGCATAGGCAGTTGTAAATCCAAATAACATACGATCAGGACCACGACAGCCCCTGTAAGAATTTCTGATGAACAAACAATTAAAAATGGTCTGTAATAGTTTCATTGCTGACAATTTTTAATTGTTTGTTCATCAGATGTTACATGTAACTATCCTAAAATTAAGAGTATATCTAATAATCTTGACTTTTTTCCATTTAAGAAGAAAATTTAAAATAAAAAAAAGTTCAACATTATTTTTCTTTAATATAGACTTATCCTTGATAAAGGTCTGATGGCTCAATTGTATGGACACCAAAATATGATTTCTGTATAGACTTATCCTTGAAAAAGGTCTGATGACTAATGTTAGATTAGGAACAATAATGTTGAACCTTTATTTTGTTATTTTCCCTATTTGGAAAAAGAATTGACCTAGTATTTAAAATAAAATCTTCACCATATTCACCACCTCAACATCCAAATGAAAATGTCATGAAATCTATGAAAAATAATATCAAGGTCAAGTAATGAGAAAGTACTTTTATTCCTTGGCATCAATTTTCGTGGTTTTTGAGCATTGAAATACGAGTTATTGAATTTGAGGTTTCAATCACTACAGGCAACAATCAATGGGAAAATTGTATTTTGTTGGATTTTGATTTTCTTGGTTTAAGTAAATCACGAAAATTAGAACCCCACGATTATTAATGATTTCACAGTATTCAACTTTTCTTTGTATTACAATGATTTTCCAAAATATGTGAGTGCTTTGAAAAAACATTTTTTTTTATTCAATTTTCTTGCCTATCAAATATCCAGTAATTTGGTCAAATTGTTCTGTTGACCTGCTCCTAAGTTAGATAAGAAATATAATGAACAGGTAAACAATATGGGGGAAAAATAAAGTGACTTACCTTGGCATCAGCAGAACTGCCTGTAAGATAATCAAGGAAGCCCTTCATCATCCAGCTAGCATTACACTCTCCTGGATGTACACGTGACGTTATTACAACTGCTTTTTTGTACTGAAAAAAAGTGCATGAGACTTATTAAACGTTATATCATTTGCATATGTTAATTCTGAAAAAAATCATCAAATAGAGAAAATAATAGTGCTGCGATCAAAAAGATAAATATGGTAATTTCCTAACCAATGAGAGCTCAATGTCCTAGGTAAGAGTTTGATGTTGCACACATTAGACTAACATGATATGAGGGTAATCAACTACTAGTAATTTTCCCCCTTCAAGTTCCCACTGTAACATTATTCCATGATGTTTATAAAAGTGAAACAATAAATAGAAGGGGAGGTAATCATATGTAATCAGAATGTGAGTACGGCAAAGGTTGTCTTATGAGAATAAGGAACTGTTTACACTTCGAAAACACCTGTTTTTTATGTTAGGGTCCATGTTGTTCATCGCTTTGGTTTTTCGATATTGTGTTTTTTGTTTTGTTTGTCTTCATCTTGTGTCTTGTGTGCCCAATGCTACCTGTATCTCAGGATTGCTTATTGATCAGAATCATTTATACTAAAATTTCAGACCGCATCGTATAAGTTTATACAAAATAGAAATAGGACATTAATTACTTTAATATCCTCTGGTGCCTAAGAAGGGAAGTAATCATGAGGACATACCTTAATATCCTCTGGTGCCTGAGAAGGGGAAATAATTATCTTAATATCCTCTGGTGCCTGAGAAGAGGGAATAATTACCTTAATATCCTCTGGTGTCTGAGAAGGGGAAATAATTATCTTAATATCCTCTGGTGCCTGAGAAGGGGAAATAATTACCTTAATATCCTCTGGTGCCTGAGAAGGGGAAATAATTACCTTAATATCCTCTGGTGCCTGAGAAGGAGAAATAATTATCTTAATATCCTCTGGTGTCTGAGAAGGGGAAATAATTACCTTAATATCCTCCGGTACCTGGGAAGGGGAAATAATTACCTTAATATCCTCCGGTGCCTGGAAAGGGGAGGTAATTGTGAGTACATACCTTGATATCCTCCGATGCCTGGAAAGGGGAGGTAATTGTGAGTACATACCTTAATATCCTCCGGTGCCTGGAAAGGGGAGGTAATTGTGAGTACATACCTTAATATCCTCCAGCGCCTGGGAAGGGGAGGTTATTGTGAGTACATACCTTAAATCCTCCGGTGCCTTGAAAGGGGAGGTTATTGCGAGTACATACCTTAATATCCTCCTGTGCCTGGGAAGGTGAGGTTATTGTGAGTACATACCTTAATATCCTCCGGTGCCTGGGAAGGGGAGGTAATTGTGAGTACATACCTTAATATCCTCCTGTGCTTGGGAAGGTGAGGTTATTATGAGTACATACCTTAATATCCTCCGGTGCCTGGGAAGGGGAAGTAATTGTCAGTACATAGACTAGATTTCCTGCTAAAGTTCTACATAAAACTCTCTGTTTACAAATCTTGGATTTGATTGGGTCATTAGACAGATCCAGTAAATAGTCCTGAAAATAGAAAACATTTAGATTTTATTTTGTTTTTGGTTACATTTTACAGACAATAAATGATATAGCAACACTTGATTCATACCTTACCAAGTCTTAAACAACAATCGAAATGAACTCCTTACTAAGCAGTAAAATCTTGTCATCTTGAACTCCGAAAAGTTGTGGGTTTTTTTTACAGCTCAAAGTGAAAATCTGATAAGCTTATAGCAGTTTTCATCTAAATTAAACCAAGATAAATCAAATATTCTGATAATTTGGAGAGAAAAAAAACAGCTGTCTCTTTGACTGAAACACAAAGAGATTTAACAGTATCACAACCAGACTATCAAAAATGGAAAATGTATTCTTACTACCAAGCAATCATGAAAATGGTATGTAATAAATGATTGATATGTGAAAATTGAATTCTAATCTGTTCATTGAAGCAATCTAATATATCTGAAAAATTTATCATGATAACATATCAATTTACATCCGATAAAATTAAAGCCAATTTTTATTTAAAGAATCTTAAATAAAAAAGACATTACATTACAAGCAAGTAACAAAAAAACTGTACCTGCAAATCTGTGTATGTGTAAGGAAAACAATGGGCAAAATAAACAGTGTCATGACTATGTTGAAACTGGACTGTCCATGTTAATGAATAAAATGACTTCTCTCCTCGACCTGACTGATATCTGTAAACAAAAATAATAATAACAAATTATGAATTTTTGTTTTAAAAATTAAAAAATCAAACAAATTTAATAAATTTATTATTGAAGGTGATAACATTCCTGTTTTTATGTGAGCTTGTGATAATGTTGACTTTTATTTGAGGTGGTAGTCATTTCTTAAAAAACATTTACTATTAACCGGTTTAAACCAGCCACATTTTTGTGCCTGTCCTAAGCTAGGACCTGAACTTCCTATGTCATGGTCTTTTTTTGTGTTCAGTGAGTTCAGAAAAGATGAGAGGTAATTGTTTGTTTGGTTGATATTGGTGGAATTAATTACCATAACTGTTTAAACTTTCTTTCAATATTTTTATAACTGCATGCAAAATGAAATTGAAATAATTGCATTTCTGTGGATTACTCTTCCCTCACCCATATTCAACATTTAATAGATCTTAGGATTAGGGCAATAGGCTTTCAACGCAAACATTTCCACAATATTTCATTTATATCGTGGAAGTCCAATTAATTGGGGGATAAAACAATTCTCCAGCAAATCTTATCACATAAAATTGCATTGAGTACATACATCTCACCACCAACTCTCAACATTATCAGTGATAGGCACTGATTGCAAAGGTAGATAAATCTAACTACCATATGACCGGGGCTATATCAAAATAGCGACATTACCCATAGATCAAAATAGTGACATCTCTAAATTAATTAATTGGAAAGTATATATCAAAATAGCGACAGTAGCAATTACAGGTAAACTGAAAAAAATATGGTCAAGTGCTAAAATAAAATGAAAATAAATAAATAAATAAATAAATAAATGATATTTGTATAAAGCTTCGTGAAAACTATCCGATTATGACCGATCTAATCCAGATTTATCCGGTAAGTATTAGTTCAACGTCAATGAAAACCTCCAATGAATTGCTTAAACTAAAAACTACTCACAAAAATTAGTAAATAAATAATGAAATATTCACTCGGTTATCAGTTTGGTCGTTAAAAATGCAGGTGGAAAAATATACTACGAACAAAGACAAAGATGGAATTATTGTTGATGGCTACAAGTACAGGCTTGACAAAGCATTCAAGAATACTAATTTATGGAGATGTACACAGACACGATGTGGGGCACGCTGCAAGACCAATCTTACAGATCTTATGGTATTAGATGGCCGGACAGATCACATTCACGAAATCGAAGACGACAGAAAAGTACAGCGGTCAAAGTTAAGACAAGCCTGTAAACGCAAAGCGGTAGATGATATAACAGAGAGACCACAAAAACTCATTATTGCAGAATGCGGGAAAACTGAAAATGACACTTTAGTGCCTGAAGATATATCAACAATAAGGCAAGTAGTCTACCGAGTTAGAAGAAGAACGCAACCAGAAACTGCCCAAATCAAGAGAAGAAACGCATGTCAATCTCAAAGACTATGAATTCAATTCAACCAGTGGCAAGAGGATGATGCATGTAAATCAAAATGATCCAGAGACTGGAATCATCATGTTCACAACAGAGGGCAACATTGAATATATTTGCCAGCCAGATGTTGAAATTTTTGGCGATGGAATTTTAAGTATTGTTCAAGATATTTTTATCAGATGTATACCTTGATTGGATACAAAAACGGGTGCTATGTTCCATGTGTGTTCTTTTTGCTTCCTTCAAAATCAGGTGAATGTTATACCAACATGTTTCGACATGAGGTTACAAGGGACTTTGGACATAACTTTCAGTTAACTTCTATTCATTTAGATTTTGAAGATGCTGCCTTTGAAGCTGCAAGAGTGTTTTGGCCGACAGTCATTATTAAAGGATGTCACTTTCATTTATCCCAAGCTTGGTGGCAGAAAATACAAAGTCTTGGCCTAGCTACAGAATACAAAAGTGAAGAGTCTGTGATTGGAAAATGGTTAAAAGTGTTCTTTGGACTTAGTTTAAATTCTGAAAACATCGAGGAATGTTTTGCATTTGATCTATTTTCTTGCACACCAGAAGATCCCTGTGCCGTCAGATTTGCTGACTACATTGTGCATAATTACATAGAAGCAACGTCTTGCTATCCTCTTGCCATTTGGTTGGAACTCAGCCTAGATGTAAAAAGAACTACAAATGGTTGTGAAGCATTTCATCGACAATTTAGCGACATGTTTTATAATCATCACCCCAATATATATGACTTCATGGAAAAGATCAAACTTATACAGACCTACAATTATCTTAAAATAAGGGCAGCCTCTCTGCCCTTGTTGCTGTCAACTGCTGAAAAGGGAAATCTAGAACAGATGAGAAATATTCAGAGACAGTATCGTAATGGTGAGATAATCCGAAAAGAATATGTGAAACTTATGGCGTACCGAGCACACAACCAATTACAAATATGTAAGATGTTCTTGTAAATACATATATATTTTAATGGACAGACATTTTTAAGGAACATGTATAATTAAACTTGATTTTATCTGCTGGAAATTATTTTTATTGAACATTCGACAACTATCATTTAAAGACATAAGTAACTTACTTTAAGTTATTTTTGTAATATTTAATTTCTGTACCACATCGGATCCATCCTATCTTTTTACCCTGAGCATTCTTTTCACTGTACATTAGAGGACGCATACCATAATTATATAAACTGTCAGGCTGAAAAAATAAATATGTAATTTAAAAATCATAAATACACATTAGAGGATGCATACCATAATTATATAAACTGTCAGGCTGAAAAAATAAATATGTAATTTAAAAATCATAAATACATATTAGAGGATGCATACCATAATTATATAAACTGTCAGGCTGAAAAAATAAATATGTAATTTAAAAATCATAAATACATATTAGAGGATGCATACCATAATTATATAAACTGTCAGGCTGAAAAAATAAATATGTAATTTAAAAATCATAAATACATATTAGAGGATGCATACCATAATTATATAAACTGTCAGGCTGAAAAAATAAATATGTAATTTAAAAATCATAAATACATATTAGAGGATGCATACCATAATTATATAAACTGTCAGGCTGAAAAAATAAATATGTAATTTAAAAATCATAAATACATATTAGAGGATGCATACCATAATTATATAAACTGTCAGGCTGAAAAAATAAATATGTAATTTAAAAATCATAAATACACATTAGAGGATGCATACCATAATTATATAAACTGTCAGGCTGAAAAAATAAATATGTAATTTAAAAATCATAAATACATATTAGAGGATGCATACCATAATTATATAAACTGTCAGGCTGAAAAAATAAATATGTAATTTAAAAATCATAAATACATATTAGAGGATGCATACCATAATTATATAAACTGTCAGGCTGAAAAAATAAATATGTAATTTAAAAATCATAAATACATATTAGAGGATGCATACCATAATTATATAAACTGTCAGGCTGAAAAAATAAATATGTAATTTAAAAATCATAAATACATATTAGAGGATGCATACCATAATTATATAAACTGTCAGGCTGAAAAAATAAATATGTAATTTAAAAATCATAAATACACATTAGAGGATGCATACCATAATTATATAAACTGTCAGGCTGAAAAAATAAATATGTAATTTAAAAAATCATAAATACATATTAGAGGATGCATACCATAATTATATAAACTGTCAGGCTGAAAAAATAAATATGTAATTTAAAAATCATAAATACATATTAGAGGATGCATACCATAATTATATAAACTGTCAGGCTGAAAAAATAAATATGTAATTTAAAAATCATAAATACATATTAGAGGATGCATACCATATTTATATAAACTGTCAGGCTGAAAAAATAAATATGTAATTTAAAAATCATAAATACATATTAGAGGATGCATACCATAATTATATAAACTGTCAGGCTGAAAAAATAAATATGTAATTTAAAAATCATAAATACACATTAGAGGATGCATACCATAATTATATAAACTGTCAGGCTGAAAAAATAAATATGTAATTTAAAAATCATAAATACATATTAGAGGATGCATACCATAATTATATAAACTGTCAGGCTGAAAAAATAAATATGTAATTTAAAAATCATAAATACATATTAGAGGATGCATACCATAATTATATAAACTGTCAGGCTGAAAAAATAAATATGTAATTTAAAAATCATAAATACATATTAGAGGATGCATACCATAATATAAACTGTCAGGCTGAAAAAATAAATATGTAATTTAAAAATCATAAATACATATTAGAGGATGCATACCATAATTATATAAACTGTCAGGCTGAAAAAATAAATATGTAATTTAAAAATCATAAATACATATTAGAGGATGCATACCATAATTATATAAACTGTCAGGCTGAAAAAATAAATATGTAATTTAAAAATCATAAATACATATTAGAGGATGCATACCATAATTATATAAACTGTCAGGCTGAAAAAATAAATATGTAATTTAAAAATCATAAATACATATTAGAGGATGCATACCATAATTATATAAACTGTCAGGCTGAAAAAATAAATATGTAATTTAAAAAATCATAAATACATATTAGAGGATGCATACCATAATTATATAAACTGTCAGGCTGAAAAAATAAATATGTAATTTAAAAATCATAAATACATAAGTGGAACGAAAAAACAAGGGTACATTGTATATGTAATAACAAAAACATTATTATATTAATAAATAATTCACAATTTCTAAATTTTCATTTGCAAACAGCAAATATACCATTGACAGGCATTGTAGCTTCTAAGATTGATCATATACTTTAATGATTCAAGGCTTTTGAATAATAATTACTTTGTTATTCTTACAACAATAAATGTTCAACTTTTGAAAAGAGAATCTCCTTTAATATAAGGCCTTCTACATATCTGTCAACGCATGTGTAATTGTATCAGTGTGTTACAGATTCAGAATAACAGATATTATTTCAAAACAAGGGGGACTGTCATGATCGCATGGTAGTTGGATTTACAACTACCTATGCAATCAGTACCTATCATCAATAACGTTGTTAGTTCTAACCCTGTTCATGTGGAGGTGTACTCGATACAACATTATGTGATAAAGTTTGTCAGTGACTTGCAACAGGTCAGTGGTTTTCTTCGGGTACTCCACCAATAAAACTGATCGCCATGATATAACTGAAATATTGTTGAAAGTGGCGTTAAACACCATACACAAAACCTATTTCAAAACAAAATAAGTTTGATCCAAGCAAAAAAAAACTTTGATCCTATCAAAACAGAATAAGTCTGATCCAAATTTAGATATGATGACCGTATTTTGAATTAATATCCAAGAAGAAATGATGTTGAATATAGTAGTATCACATACATGTTATTTAAATTAAATTGAAAAATACTTGAAACCCATTAAAAACTTTCAAAAATTAAACCCATGAGGGCTTAGAATTTAGATTTTTAAAGGTTTTAACATCTATTCAAAAAATTTCAGTCGTATCATGGAAGTCAGTTTTATTGGTGAGAAAACAGGTGTATCTGAAAAATAACAGACCTATCATAAAACCATGGACAGTGAAATCCCTCCTGAAAGAAGACGATTTGTTTTATTATGGTTAATATATTCAAGTATACAACTATCATATAATATATTGGCCAATGGCAATTACTAATGGGTTTTTCTATCATCTGCATATATACAATCAAACCTGCAGTAAGAGGTTACCTTTGGGATAAAGAAAAAGTGGTCTTTTTAGACAGGTGACCTCTTTGAAGAGGTCCAATTAATATGAAATTTTCTATGACAAGACAAGACAAAGGTGATCTTTCAATCAGGTGACTGTTTAATAGAGGTGAATGCATGAGCAGGTTTGACTGTATATGTAATTCCCTAGAGTGAATATTGACTTACCTTCATAAAATTTACAATTGTAAATCTATAAGTAACGTTAGGTCTGGTATTAGCCACTCTAAAATAAAACCACTGGGTATTCTTTGTTGTATATAAATCATATCTCAGCCACAGCTCATAATCAGTTTCACTTCTGTTGAAAAAAAAGGAATATCGTTACATATCTAAACAAGATATGATTATAATCTAACGATTATGAAGTCTCCCAAACCGGCCACTGACACTATCTACCCACATATCAAATTTTGATGATATCGGACAATGTTGAATTTTTACCCCCCATTTTTATGCCGTGTTTTGGCAGACATTTTGAAAATGGCAGACATCTTGAAAATTTTGAAAATGCAGAATTGCTCCTCTAATGGTGACCTATCACTGTGTCAAAATTTATGTCTCTATCATTATCCAGTTAAAAGTTATCAACATTAATGTACGAAATTTCAAGTTTCCCATAGGATTCTATAGTAACCCCCACCCCCTTTGAACCCCCAAAAATATGGCTTTGACCCTCTTTACCACAAATCTGAAAACTTTAGGATCAACTAGAAACATATATCTATAACTCCACCAAGTTTCATGAAATTCTGTCCTGTAGTTCCTAAGATCTGCCGTGGACAAGTTCATGGTGCACGGAAAGAAAGGAGAATAACAAGAACAAGAAGAAGAATAATAATAATAAGAAACGGAGCAAAAACAATAAGTCTCCAAACGTTGTTTGGGAGACTTAATAAAGAGATTCACTAAACTTGAGGGGTACAACTAGCGACAGCTTGATACACAGAAAGTCCATTTTTGGAACATTTGAATCTCTTGTTTGGAAAAAGATAGGATGAGAATCCCTAATATCAAGCTGAACATTTATTGTCATTGATCATTGTCTTAAAAATGCAGATGGATCAGTCACTTAGTAATCATTATTAAAAAAAAACCAACATAAATATCATAATAAGATCATAAAACAGGATGCAGTAAGTTGTTAGTGGATCGTTGGATAAAAATGCAGAAAGCAATGAATCAAAAGATAGATTGTATTAAACTTACGTTTGCACAGCCCTGGCAAGATTCCCACTCTCAAATCTTGAATCAAACAGCAGAGTTTTATCCTCTGGAGATTTCAGATTGCATGTAACTTTCTCTGGCCCTGTCCGACATCCATTTACCCGTGACCTCATAAACTGTAATTACATAAAATCAAAAGGTCACAAAAATAATTTCTTAAGTCAGCTTGTATCCTTCAAAAGATTAAACTACAGGAATAAGCGATTCACTTACAAAACAAGACTTTGGTTCATACATGTACACTAGACGGCCACCATTTTCTTCTCCTCTAACCATAGGTGTTTTTTCAATTCCAGCTACAATGACAAAAGTATTAAATCTATTAATTCAAAAAGTCATAGTAATCACCATATCAAAAACCAGTTGAATAAGATGGCAGTTAGTGCTGAATACAAGTACAGAACCCTTTATTTTTTTTATTGTCATTAAATATGTATTTAATTCTGTATTGTTCCAGGTGAGAGGCGATTGTTTGTTTTGTTGATTTTGGTGGATTTATTGCCCATCAATGTTTAAACTTTTTTCTTTTCATAATACATTATTTGATCCTTAAAAGGTCTATTAGCGATTTCCAAAAAAAATATCTAATCACAATGCAAGAATATTGAAAACAAGATATGATTATAATCTAACGATTATGAAGTCTCCCAAACCGGCCACTGACACTATCTACCCACATATCAAATTTTGATGATATCGGACAATGTTGAATTTTTACCCCCCATTTTTATGCCGTGTTTTGGCAGCCATTTTGAAAATGGCAGACATCTTGAAAATTTTGAAAACACAGAATTGCTCCTCTAATGGTGACCTATCACTATGTCAAAATTTATGTCTCTATCATTATCCAGTTAGAAGTTATCAACATTAATGTACGAAATTTCAAGTTTCCCATAGGATTCTATAGTAACCCCCACCCCCTTTGAACCCCCAAAAATATGGCTTTGACCCTCTTTACCACAAATCTGAAAACTTTAGGATCAACTAGAAACATATATCTATAACTCCACCAAGTTTCATGAAATTCTGTCCTGTAGTTCCTGAGATCTGCCGTCGACAAGTTCATGGTGCACGGAAAGAAAGGAGAATAACAAGAACAAGAACAAGAATAATAATAATAATAATAAGAAACGGAGCAAAAACAATAAGTCTCCAAACGTTGTTTGGGAGACTTAATTAGATAAATGTACACAGAAAAGAAGTGCAAAATTTTATATCATTTCAACATACCGGTACATAAATTGACGAAAGAACATTGCATATGAAAATTTCTATTCAAAATATTTGGTCATTGTTTATATATATAATATTAATTTCATATTCTCTCATTCTGCAACATGAAAAAGATTGTCTTCATTTCATGATTTTTTTTTTTTTTTTTTTTTTCAAAGTTCACATACTGAATATGCAATAAAACAAAATTTTCTTAAGATTGAAAAAAACCATTCCCAGTTGATTTAAAGACATATGTTATGAATCATTCTTCACAAATTTAATTCTTGTTTAAATCTATTTTCACGTGTTATATTCCATCATTTTGACCCATACATAAAACCAGCATTTATTAAAGTTCATGACCTTTAAAAATCTTTATTACCGTAGTTATAAAATTCATTCACAATGGCTTTATAGCCATTACAAAATTCCGGACATGAAATTTAAAACCAAATTAAACAAAAATAAAACTTCAATCAAATGTATTACTAAATGTTATAAAGTCCCTATTTTAATTTTAAATATAATAAATGGAAATCTTATTTCATGCCTATTTAGCTGTCAATCAAATCGATATGTAAAAAAAATATGCTACTTAGTGAAAATTTATGTAATTTTTTTTTCTCACTTTGTGTAGAGTTTAATTTATTGTAACTTTCGTGCATGCAACTAAATATAACATATATTTAACCCCATTTGACATGAGCAAATTTTTTCAACTAGAAAATCATAAACCATTACTAACACGGCTCTAACATATTAAAATTTTAATGTTAAAGCTGGTGTGTGTTATTTTGTTAAATTTAAACTTCTGTTTACACATGACAAGATTAAATATTGATATAAAATATCAGAGTCATTTATCTGGCCAATTTTTAATTTAACCACACCATAAAAAAAAGAATGTAAGAATGCCCCAAGTAAACATATTCAATGTGGACTGCTTCAAATGATTCCTAGTGAATGAACCGATTGTACCCTTTGACATTTTATAGTGAAATTATACACTACATTAAATAAGTCAATATAATAAGCCATTAAGTTTATGAAAGTTTGCCTCTTTTTAAGGATAAACAACCTTGTATAGTTATTGAATGGGTATACACATTTCAAGATATGATTTAATCACTTCTAAAGAAAATTATGAAGCCTTGAATTTAGCAGTAAAATCTGGAGTGGATGCAAGGATAACTCCAACCATATCTATTGCAAAAGTTTCTTTAATGTAGTACAAATGTACCCATTAACTGTCACTTAAAGAAACAATCAGCTTTCCCTACCAAAAACAAATCATTAAAATTGTGCATGTTCTATCTCTGTCTTACATCTATTTGCAATGAGGACATAACACAATACCCATCACTTCCCTTTCTTCCCCTTGTGTCTGGAGAAACCCTTTATCTGCATTGTAATATATTAAAGATAAGATTTGATTGAATTGCTCAATACAAAATGATATAATTTGATTGGTTAACAACTTAATGAATCATTATAAATGTAGTGTACACATGATTATAGTGTAACAAATTGCACTAATGGAGCAGGAACTGCCTATCCTTCCGGGGCACCCAAGTTTCACCTTCCGTTTTTAGTGGGGTTCACGTTGCTCAATCTTTAGTTTTCTGTGGTAGTGGTTTGTATATCATTGTTTGTCCTTTTGTCCTTAATCAATTTTAATATTCTGATAACCACTTTTCTTGTGCCATCCTTATATGATTGGTGACATAATTGGAACAGGATATGTTATCTCTTCTGGAGAACCATGTCTTGTTCAAGGTCAAAAACTTTTGAGCAAGAGTTTGTATTCATATTCTAAAAACAGCCAATCAGAACACTGTATCAAATAAATACTTTGTTCTAATTGGTCAATTTTGGAGTACGAGTACAAATAATGTACTCGAAAGTATTAACACTTTAAGTCTAGGTCTTATGTCTATTGTATTAGTTTGAGTTTGTCTTGTCCAAGAATTAGTTAAATATTTGTATACTTTTTGTTCATATTGTTGTAGTATAGCATCCTGCTTGTCCATTTCTTAAATACCCACTTTGAACTTTGATTTTCACATTCAACATATGGTGTGGCCATGCAGTCTGAAATTAATTCCAAACAAGATGAACTGTGAGCTAATGCTCACTTATGATACCCCTGCTCTTACGTAAACAGGAAGTAGGAATCTGACGGGTCAAAAAACGCTCCCCACGATATGGGGTACCTATATGAAGCTTGTGACCAAATATCAGATTTCTGCCATGAATAGTTACTGAGAAAAATGCACTAAAAATGGGCATATACAAAATGTATGTTCAATGTGTATAAAAATCAACAAAGTCGGCAAACAGGAAGTAGGAATCTGATGGGTCCAAAAACGCTTCCCACGATATGGGGTACCTATATGAAGCTTGTGACCAAATATCAGATCTCTGCCATCAATAGTTGCTGAGAAAAATGTGACGAAAAATGTGCTTATACGTTCAATGTGTATAAAAACCAACTAAGTCGGCAAACAGGAAGTAGGAATCTGATGGGTCCAAAAACGCTTCCCACAATATGGCATACCTATATGAAGCTTGTGACCAAAATAATATCAGATTCCTGTCATCAATAGTTGCTTAGAAAAATGCGACAAAAAATGTGCATATACAAATGTATGTTAAATGTGTATAAAAATCCACAAAATCGGCAAACAGGAAGTAGGAATCTGATGGGTCCAAAAACGCTTCCCATGATATGGGGTACCTATATGAAGCTTGTGACCAAATATCAGATTTCTGCCATCAATAGTTGCTGAGAAAAATGCAACGAAAAATGAGCATATATGTTCAATGTGTATAAAAACCAACTAAGTCGGCAAACAGGAAGTAGGAATCTGACGGGTCCAAAAACGCTACCCACAATATGGTATACCTATATGAAGCTCGTGACCAAATATCAGATCTCTGCCATCAATAGTTGCTGAGAAAAATGTGACGAAAAATGTGCTTATACGTTCAATGTGTATAAAAACCAACTAAGTCGGCAAACAGGAAGTAGGAATCTGATGGGTCCAAAAACGCTTCCCACAATATGGCATACCTATATGAAGCTTGTGACCAAAATAATATCAGATTCCTGTCATCAATAGTTGCTTAGAAAAATGCGACAAAAAATGTGCATATACAAATGTATGTTAAATGTGTATAAAAATCCACAAAATCGGCAAACAGGAAGTAGGAATCTGATGGGTCCAAAAACGCTTCCCATGATATGGGGTACCTATATGAAGCTTGTGACCAAATATCAGATTTCTGCCATCAATAGTTGCTGAGAAAAATGCAACGAAAAATGAGCATATATGTTCAATGTGTATAAAAACCAACTAAGTCGGCAAACAGGAAGTAGGAATCTGACGGGTCCAAAAACGCTACCCACAATATGGTATACCTATATGACGCTTGTGACCAAATATCAGATTTCTGTCATCAACAGTTACTGAGAAAAATGCGACGAAAAATATCTTGGACGGACGGAAGGACGGACAGAGGTAAAACAGTATACCCCCCCTCCCCCTTTGGGGAGCGGGGGGCAGGGTATAAAAACAAAAAAACTCAGTATTTCCATTTCTACCAAATACCAACCGCCTTCAACAAGTTGAAGATTATATCAGAAGTTGCACATCGCACTTGAAAAAGGTTAAAACTATTTACAGGTTAGAAAATAAAATAACTGAAAATCAATGGAAAAATAGCTGAGACCATCTACAGCCCCTTTCAAATGGTCCATTTTTGACCTGTTCTGACTATCCAGCAATTTTCGGCAATTCCCCTCCAAAGGAAAATAGCTGCAATCAGTTAAATAAATGAAAAAAATCATCCCTGCAGATTTCATAAATTAATATTGGATAGAGGAGACAGCAGCTTTGAATGTTTAAGCTGAGCAATTAAAAACTGTGGGAGCCGGTTCTTGTCAAATATCGTACGATTCTTGTCTTTGTTGAATCTTACGAGGAGGGAAAATAAAAGAGAAGGAATGTATTAGTCCTATGTTTACTTACTAGGTTTGTAGAAGGGTTCTGGTTCAGGTGGAATATAATACATGTGTTTTATCTTTTCATTCAAGACTTGGATTTCTGAAGGCCTGTAACAAAAGAAGAAACTAAAAATAATACCCATACCTTCATTATAAATATGAAAAGGGGAAAAAAATCAATATTTAATGTTAAATTTCACAATAACAGAACTACAAAATAAAATGTTTTAAAGTTATATTTGATCATTAAATATTTACATTTGACACAAACATAAAAATATTAAAACATTGATTAAATGGTTCTATCACCAATAGTTCAAACACATCTCAGTTCCATAGGGTTTTGACAAATTTTGAAAAACATGTTATCATGTGCACTTAGTTATAAGGACAGTGTACATAAATATATAATAGACTGGCAAAGAAAAACATCAAAAATGTTCATTGTTCATAATGTAAAATAAAAATAAAAATATTTGTTTATTTGAGTAGGAATCCATATACTTGGAATAGATACCCATTGTTTTAATAGAATGAATGAATGAATTAAACATCTGGATGTGTCAGGTACATGAAATGCTCATAAATTTCAATTTTATCATAAAAGAGGAAATGGTTATCATATTGATTAGCCATTAAATTTTGTTAAGAAGATCAAATGATGTATTGTCTTTTTTGTGAAGTTTAATTTTCCTCAGTTTTTGAATAGTAAACTTTATTGATTATCCGCTTTATGATATCTTTCTGCAAATTTCTGCATGGTGAGAATGTGTCGTGGGAGAGGAAGCTGGAGTAGAGAAAACACAATGTAGCTAAGTGAGTGAGTGAGTGAGTGATTGTTGTGCAACACCAAGTCAGCAATTTTTCAGCTATATAATGGCGAGATCTAGTGTAGTTGAGTATAATAAATACAATCAGATTTTTCACATAAATATCTCATTCAAGAAACTTGATGTGAACGTTTTATTTAATGGTAAAATGATAATAAAAGTCTATAGAGATTTTACAATAGAAGGACAACTGTATCAACACCAAACCCAATCTATTTGTGTCAACTTCTGTGTTTGGAATAGACAGGTATTTGGTTTATACAGGTTAAATTAACAAAAATATCCTACATTGGGGCTTTATTTACAGTTCGGTTTATACAGGATTTCAATTAATTCAGGGTTCTGCTTAAGACAGGTTTCATTTCCAGAGCACCTGAGATCACCCTCTGTTTTTTAGTGGGGTACGTGTTACCTGATCTCTAGTTTTAAGTGTATGTTTAGTAGATCATTGTTTGTCTTTTTGTCCTTTTCTGATTACCCCTTTGGTATCTTCAAACTCTCCAATGAAAATACTTTAAATTTGTAGGTAAAATGTAGATTTTTGTTTTTGTTTACAGAACTTGTTATTTTAATAGAGAGACTACTATATATAAATAAACAATATCGTACCATCTAGCAGCTTGTTGTGGACCAAGTTCTTTAGACAAGGCAAACAGACTTCTGGGTTCTCTGAGTTTTGGTACCTGTAATATTTTAGCTATATATTAATAATTTAATTTGATTTGAATATTTCAATCTGATTGGCTAATCCGCCTGGAGAAAATTTTGGTTATACTCGATAACCTGGGTTGGTATTGTGACGTCACCAACGTGTTCATCCGCCAACGACAAATTCAAATAGTCACATGAAATAATCGTAATTAAAATTGAGGAATCATTAAATTTTGTAGTAAAAAATAAATTATAAGGAATATTTGAAATTGTTGAACAGGTTATACTTGCATAACCTGGTTTGGGTCAGCTTATGCTTTTCATAAACCGCAAAGCGGTTTATTAAGCGTAAACTGACCCAAACTAGGTTATATCGTATAACCTGTTCAACAATTTCAAATATTCCTTAAATAACACATCTATGTATTGCACAATATTGAGATTTTAGAGATCACCAAAACATTTTTTCTTGTGAAAACACAAATATCTCCCAGGAGGAAAATTCTTTTCTCCAAAATGGAAATTAGAATGTTTATACTTAATAGTTGATAACCATGCGCTATAAAAATTAAAATGTAATGAAATGCATTATACATCACTCTGAGATTACCTTAGCAGGCTGATATAAAAAATATATTGCATGGTTCCGGAATATATCATTTCCCTTTCAGTAATCGGTATCACATTGAATATGTCAATTTCCAGAAATGTATGCTTGTGCCAAGTATATGATAAAAAGATCATAACATGGTCTTTTTCATATCAGATCCCTCATCAGCTCTTGGTTTTGATATTAGCCCTCGAGCCTACCAACTATCTAGTTGATATATCAGAATCTAGGGTTGGTTCCTTTGTTAACATCTGTAGAAAATTCACTTTCTATATGTTATAAATATTCATTTCCTAATTATATGTTATGTCACCACAAAGAAGTATAAATGCAATGCTAGCATTCATTTATAATAGTAAATTCTAATATAATTTCCTTCATTGGCTATTTAATGAATGGAGCGGTAAAATTCCTGATATATTATGCTTCCTATATTTGCATTTTTCAGGATACATTCTAGAGTAACAGACAGAAACCTCCCATCTCCTCCAAATGACAGACTGGGCAAGATACATTCTAGAGTAACAGACAGAAACCTCCCATCTCCTCCAAACGACAGACTGGGCAAGATACATTCTAGAGTAACAGACAGAAACCTCCCATCTCCTCCAAACGACAGACTGGGCAAGATACATTCTAGAGTAACAGACAGAAACCTCCCATCTCCTCCAAACGACAGACTGGGCAAGATACATTCTAGAGTAACAGACAGAAACCTCCCATCTCCTCCAACATTCTAGAGTAACAGACAGAAGAAACCTCCCATCTCCTCCAATCGACAGACTGGGCAAGATACATTCTAGAGTAACAGACAGAAACCTCCCATTTCCTCCAACATTCTAGAGTAACAGACAGAAACCTCCCATCTCCTCCAACATTCTAGAGTAACAGACAGAAACCTCCCATCTCCTCCAACATTCTAGAGTAACAGACAGAAACCTCCCATCTCCTCCAACATTCTAGAGTAACAGACAGAAACCTCCCATCTCCTCCAACATTCTAGAATAACAGACAGAAACCTCCCATCTCCTCCAACATTCTAGAGTAAAAGACAGAAACCTCCCATCTCCTCCAAACGACAGACTGGGCAAGATACATTCTAGAGTAACAGACAGAAACCTCCCATCTCCTCCAAACGACAGACTGGGCAAGATACATTCTAGAGTAACAGACAGAAACCTCCCATCTCCTCCAACATTCTAGAGTAACAGACAGAAGAAACCTCCCATCTCCTCCAATCGACAGACTGGGCAAGATACATTCTAGAGTAACAGACAGAAACCTCCCATTTCCTCCAACATTCTAGAGTAACAGACAGAAACCTCCCATCTCCTCCAACATTCTAGAGTAACAGACAGAAACCTCCCATCTCCTCCAACATTCTAGAGTAACAGACAGAAACCTCCCATCTCCTCCAACATTCTAGAGTAAAAGACAGAAACCTCCCATCTCCTCCAAACCACAGACAGGGCAATGACAAACATTGCAATCCTTGTAAAAGACAGAAACTGCAAATCAGCATGTACCCATGGCAGACATTTAATACATTCTGCATTTCATTCCATTGTGTGAGATAGCAAGACCACCTCTCCTCTCCCTGACACCTAAGACCACTTCTCCTCTCCATGACACCTATGACCACCTCTCCTCTCCCTGGCAGACAAGACCACCTCTCCTCTCCTGGGCAGATAATACCACATCTCCTCTCCCTAACAGATAAAACCACCTTCCCTCCTTGTATTAAGTAAATATCCTACATACCATTCCCTTGCCATCTTGATAACTGTAAACAAGTTGTGTTGTCCGTAATAACTCTTCTTGTAACTTGTTGTCTGAAATAACAATGTGTAGCAATGAGTATTTGATAAAAGTTCATTTTTACTAACATTAATATTTGTATAATTTGATTTCATAAAATTAATAGAAATATTTTTCTCATCATTCAAATAGTTTTCTGATGACATTTTTTTCTTTTAGTGATTATTGTAAATTGTAAACAATTGTGTAAATACTGATTGATTGATTGATTTATTGTGTTTAATGCCACTTTCAGCAATATTTCAGCTATATCATGGCAACCAGTTTTAGTGGTGGAGGAAGCCGGAGTACTCAGAGAGAACCACCGATCATGGGCAAGCAACTGGTAAACTTTATCACTTGTGGTTGCGAGTCGAGTGCACCCTTTTTTGTAATTTTGTACAAGTTGTTAGGTAATCCAACTAACTAACTCATTGAGCCACCCTGTAAAATACTGAGAAAATTATTAATCAGCATTGGTGAGTATTATACAAAATAGATATTCTTCTACAGTAATACACCTCTTATAAGGCCACTCCCACCAACGGCCACTGTTCTTATCAGGCCAGATATCAGAACGATCTGAGATGGTAAAATACTACGGAATTGTCCCTCTTCCCCAAGAGATGCCACCTCTCCTGTAAATCCAAGTTTTCATTGCAGAAGGGGAGGCTTTATAAGAGAGGGACTACCATATTAAGATCATTGATTAAAGTGTGTCTTGTATGTCAGTGCATACAATATACACAACAAATTAAGTTAATTCTTCTGTTTTATCCTCGTTTCTAAAACTGTTACAGAATTAGACAGTCTTCGTTAGCAGTTAAAGAACGATATATAACATTATGTATTTGTTGTTGACGTTAGGATCAAAATATTTGTTAAACATATACATGTATTCGTTTCAGATTCCTTAATTGGATCTTTATAGTGCCAGCTCACTGAAACAAGTCAGCAGGAAAACATGTCATTCAACTCGGACACATTATCCTCATCACGAGCCAACCAGTCTTTGCTCTTACTCCTTAAAGATGTGTGATTTTCTAGTCTTTGGTTTGACCTGACAGGGGCTCAAACCCACGATCTACCTCACTCGAGGTGAGCATTACACCACCAATGCGGTTCAACTGAACTTAATAATGTCCCTCTGAACTGCTAACTTCATACATGTACAAGTATGTATGTCAATCATATGTAAAATAGTGACAGGACTAGTGTAATAGGTGAAGTGTGGTTGGGAGAAATATCTACCATCAATACTCAACTTTTCTTTTTTTCAGTCGGTTTTAATTTTGAAACTAACTTCTTAGATGCAAACTGCAAACTCAAAACCATTGTATCCTTATGTTTATCCAGGATTTGCCCCATAGATACACATAGAAACTGATGATAATTTTTCATATCAAGCTAGTCGATTGATAGTAGATATCATGAGTAAAGATCAAAGGGAAAATATACAAATCATTGATAAATGTAAAGTATTCCTCTATCTAATTAAAATATACAAATCATTGATAAATGTAAAGTATTCCTCTATCTAATTAAAATATACAAATCATTGATAAATGTAAAGTATTCCTCTATCTAATTAAAATATACAAATCATTGATAAATGTAAAGTATTCCTCTATCTAATTAAAATCATATCTCTCACTTGTTCTCCTTAATACTGATATTTCGCAGCGTGGGACCTCTGATGAAACCCTGTTACGGGTACCGTGAGAGTGACCATATGTACCAACCAATGAAAATAGTGATTGAAAAAATATCTAAAAATGTTACTAAACTGCTTTGCATGCTATAAGCAATCTGACTGGCCGAAACATGTATTTATCATATCATTATATATTCATGATACAAGGTCACTCACATGTTACTAGTAATGAGGTTTCCTCAGATCTTCCACGCTGTGACATATTAGTAAAGGGGAGCAACTGAGAGATCCGATTTCAATTAGATTGGATATTCCTGTATATTCAAAACAAAATTTACGACACTGAAACCTGGGACATGTAAAAACTAGTATTACTGTGAGCACAGCTCACTAAGATATACCCCCCGCTCCCCACATCTGTCCAACCTATTTCCATAACCAAAATATTACTGATTGTTCCGACCAAAAATGAAAGGGACCCTCCTCTTTTCACCGGTAAGCTGCTGATAAAATTTCAAAACATTCTGAAAAACACTACTCAAGTTATCATACGACATAGGGTAAAAATCCTATATTCCGTCATATCAAGTCCAACAACTCTGGAACGGCAAAAGTGAAAATCGTCAAAAATGAAAGGGATCCTCCTCTCTTCACCGGTAAGCTGCTGGTAAAATTTCAAAACATTCTGAGAAACACTACTCAAGTTATCATACGACATAGGGTAAAAATCCTATTTTCCTTCATATCAAGTCCAATAATCCTATTTTCCTTCATATCAAGTCCAATAACTCTGAAACGGCAAAAGTGAAAATCATCAAAAAAGAAAGGGATCCTCCTCTCTTCACCAGTAAACAGCTGATAAAATTTTAAAAGATTCTAAGAAACACAACTCAAGATACCGTACGACAGGATTTGTCTATAGACGGACGAACAGACGGACAGACATGGTGAAACCAGTATACCCCCCTACAACTTTGTTGCGGGGGGTATAACAATCAAAAATGTTTGTACCGGTACTTTATTTAATATTGAATATATCTATTAATTAAATCTATAGTAGCTTTTAATGTACATGTAGTCATATAAATCATGACTGTTCAGGTAGATTAAATGGAGAACTTTATCTTTGTCTAAATGCTAGAATCTAAACATAGCACAAGATATATAGAACAACGGCAGTGTTGAAGGTTGAGACAGACAGTGATTGTGTATTGTGAGACCTTCAAAACTGACGTTATTGTTTTCATCAGTATATCTTCATCATAATGTGACATCACACTGACCAATATTTTCAAGTATCAGAATAAGTCTGTTGATACTTGGCACTATGATAGTATCACTCTGTAAGATCAAAGGGAAAATGTTCAATTTACCAATAAATATATACTATCTCATGTATCGTTGATTTGTTTTTGCGAATATGTATTTCTGAGAGCAATATCACATCGAAGTGAAACCTGAGATGCAAGATGCCATGAGAATTCCATTTCAAGCAAAACATATCAACAATAGCATATTTATCGAGGATTTGTTAAGATGACGTCAGTGACGTCATTATAACGTCGCATTATTACACATAGAAATCAACGATAATATGTCAGTATCACGTTTCTTGCTTGATAATACATATCATCATGTGTAAAGATCAAAATGAAAATTTACAAATCATCACTGTGCAAGAAAATAAAAAAAGATAAAAAAATATATCTAATTTGAAGAAAAAAATGTAAAACCATTAGCCAACTAGAGCCTAGCCCTCCTGTAAACATAGATGTAGCCATGAACCAATGTTACCTCTAAATGGTTTATATATTAAAGTTTCTGTTTCCTCTGGCGTAGTCTCTGTAGATATAAACTATACTCTGTATACAATACTTAGATAGCAGATTCATCTTATTTCTAATATTATACAGTCAAACCTGCTTTAAGTGACCACCTCTATCAAGCAATAACTTGTATCATGTGACCACCTCTATCAAGCAATAACTTGTATCATGTGACCACCGCTATCAAGCAATAACTTGTATCATGTGACCACCTCTATCAAGCAATAACTTGTATCATGTGACCACCGCTATCAAGCAATAACTTGTATCATGTGACCTTAATGTTAATTTCCCTTCACAGCACATTTCATATTAATCAATTGAACCTGTATTTAGTGACCACCTGTCTTGTGAGACCTTATTTCAATATTCCTTCAGAAGTTCACAAAAGACAAGTCTGACAGTACATTGTATTTTTTGTTGATTTTTTTATTAAAGAAATAAAAATGTTGTCAATTTTTTTCTTTTCTTTTTTTTTTAATCATGGTCTTCTTATGAAATTTCAAATTTTTAATTAAAAAAAAAGATCACTAAGTCGTAAACAAATAACTGCTAGGGTAGATCTTAATACTTCTAACTGTGGGTAGAACATGTATTATTAATCGTAAGTAGACAAATATTTTTAATCTGGAAAGAACTGGTGAGTCTTATTCGGACTATTATTTGAATACCTTTTAAAATTAGTTTCAGATACACAAAATCAATCTGAACAGTACACTTCAGACAGATTTGTTTTTTATAATAACACTCAGTCTAGCTTGGTCAAAAGTCACCCATTTTAACAGATAAAAATAGAAAATAGGGCCAGATTATCCTATAAAATCTATTTATTACAATACATTCATACACACCAATCACTGTTTGTCATGACCTTAAAAAACCTATAAAATACAAAATCTCCAACATCCTAAAAAAAATCTTTGATCCCTGCTTAATCACTCTTTGAATTTATTCTAGACTAAAATTCTTGTTCAACTATTAGAACTAAGAATACATTTTCTTCTTGTAGTTTGCAAATTATAGGATTACCCCATTGTTTCTGACTTAATTTTTCTTTAAGGTTAAATTTTGTTGTTTATAAATATATGCAGTGCTGTTATAGTATAATTCTCTATTTTTGAACATTTTAGGAGTACCCATTATTTATGACTTAATTACTTTTTACTTAATGTTAAATTCTGTTGTTTATAAATTTATACCGGTACATAATGTTGTAGTATAGTTCACTATGTTTCAACATTAGAGGAGTATCTCATTATTTCTAACTTTATTACTTTTTACTTAATGTTAAATTCTGTTGTTTATAAATTTATAGGAGTACTGTACCCCTGCTATTTCTAACTTTATTACTTTTTATTTGATGTTAAATTCTGTTGTTTATAAATAGGAGTATTGTACCCCTGCTATTTCTAACTCAAGTTACTTCTCCCTTAATGTTAAATTCTGTTGTTTCCAATATACACAATTTTGAAAGGAACAAAAACATAGTTAAGTGCATTAGAAATGCCAAGTTTGCATTGTTGTAAAGAATTAACTTGTTTATGAAGATCATATTTCATAGTATATACACAAGTGTAAACTATACAAATATACATGTACTAAAACTCAATTAAAATAAATTTTCAGAATCCTGGTCGGTAATCAAAACTGATACATGTATTCTGATATTCTTCTGTAACTATTAACAACAACAAAAAATCAAAAGTCAAAAGGAGGATGCTTAAGTGCTATCATATGGTACAAATAAAAATGAAAAATAAAAAATACCACACTGTCTGAACAGTTGCAAAATTGATACCCATAACATACAAAATACATGACCATTAATTACCCTATCTTGATGTAGGCACTTAATAAAAAGTGGCAGGATAAAACTAGTTTGATGAGCCCAAACCTCCCCCTCTTATGGAAATGATTATAATTATGTCAGAAAATAGACTGATTGAATGATTGCCAAGTCTATTGTTTATATTGACTGAAGCATCAAATATAAGCTTTATTTTTCCATATTATTATAGATAAAAATAATGTCATTTTAATTTCTTGAATGAATCTAGATCTTTGTATCAAGGTTTGACCCAACATTTGAACTCAGTTTTGGCACTAACCCACTTGCCAGAAGCCTGGGACAAGTAAAACTGGATTCAGACAAGTGAAAATTTTGAAAGAATTTGTTTGAATAAATAGAAAATGTTTCTACATTTGGCTTTCGGGCAATTAGGTGAAATAAATTAAGGCAGACTACAGTTGCCTGTTAAAAACGTTTTGCTTAACAATAAAATTAACAAGTTAAACAACCATCTCCAGGTTAATACACAACTTGATAAATTCATTTTCCATAACAAAATACCATTATACTATAAATATATATCTTTATGCACAGAGCCAGATAAAAATACTTTCTCCCACGAAATTAAATAGACAATTTCCAATGTTTCTTAATTATAAACAAGGGCAACGCAAAGCGTGGCGTATCCCCTCGCCTAAAAATTTGACCCCATGACCTCGACCTTTGACCTTGAAAATCAGTAAGGTTCCAGATTCTCTTAAGAACTAAGTATGTACCAAGTTTGGTCAAAATCCATTGAAGGATGTTCATTCTAGAGTGTTCACAAGGATGTTACGGAAGGACGGACGGACGGTAGCGTTACTATATGGGTCATTCCACAGAGTTGGTGAAAACAGGAGGTGGCATCAAAAAACGTATTTTTTCTTTATTTGCATATATGCACTATGCACATTATGTTTATTTTTGTGTGCACCATGTATTTGTTAAATAAAAAAACATAAAAAAAATGCATTATGTTATCTATTTTCACCTACAGATGAATAAAAAGTTTGAAATTACTATAGAATAATGGTTATTAATTGGGACAAACATGGGGTGGGTCACTTTGACAAATTATTCCATGCAAGTTATGCAGCTAGTTGTTTAAAGGTAGGGTGGAGTATGTTAAAGATATTTTCTTGATGAATTTAAGTCCATAAAATCCCCATAATTATATTCTGAATAAAAGTTCTGAAGAAAATTAAAATGTAGTTTCGCTTGTTACTTTGGTGTCCAATGATATTACTAGAAATGAGAGCCTCGGATAACAATGTTACGCATATTTACATTCTAATTTCTCATATATAGTGAGTGTAAATATTCGAAGAATTTGTTTCCCAAAGCCTGGTTTATCCAGTGTACACGTTTAGAAATAATAACAAGTTAAAATATGCTCATAAAACGGTGTCCAAAATGTAACATTCGTTACTTGGCGTCCCTTGTAACATGCGTTACTTTTCTATCAACTGGAGGGTTTTATCATGTAACCGATGTAATTACATTACTGAAATGTCTTGGTTTTACATTACTTTATCTAATAATTCTCTGTAAATGTAAGACATAGCAATGTGGAAAGAATATTTTATTTAATAGAATATTTCAATTTTTGCAATCATGACAAGTACTGATTTACATCATAAATGGTATGGCTACAAAATAGTTTCCTGACTGCAGTAAACATAATTTTCACTGTTTCTTTGAATATTCTAAAGGTTGAAAAACATTTTCAATTCAACATTTAGGTTGTTTTAAGACTAATTTAAATAAAACAGGTATACATTGGACACCACGTAACAAGCGTTACTTTTTCGACAGGACACATTAAATTAAGTTTAGACAAATTAAATGGATGGGAACTATCTTTTTTTCATTTTGAATATGGAAGAAAAATGTTCTATTGTGAACAAAAAGCTTGAAAATCATAACATATCTTTACTTTAAAAAATGGTATGAATGTCCCATATCATACATCAGTACTGTAGAATGACCCATATCCCTTCGCAACTTTGTTGGTGAGGGGATAATAAATAAACGGTAAACGCCCTATTTTCAAAGGGTCAAATCTGATAGATGTTTCTGTCAAGAATACCTTTCTGAAAATGGTTTGGATTGGTAATAGTGTTTAACGCCACTTTCAACAATATTTCAGTTATATCGTGGCAGCCTTTCTGAAAATGAAAACTCCCCCAACCTCAACACTCACTCAAGATTGGTCATAGCAACAATAGTACTACCATATCCATAAATCAAATTTCACATCTACATTTCTGATATATTTTTATCCTATACAATAAAAGTACCATCAATGTGATATTTACCATACAGAATTTATTCAAATGATAAACAATTTATTTATGGAACTGAATCGGCAGATTTATCGTGTGTAACTTTTGACCAATGATGGTATTATTTCATAGCCAATTTTTACAAAAGAACAAACGTAAAGTCATCTTTTAAAACATCTATTAACTTTAGGATTTCAATCTGTAATCTAAAACTGAAATTTGATAGGAGTATATTATCAAAAGTGGCGATCTTGAATTCATCGATAATTTAACAGATATATAATAAACATAATGGTAAGCAGGCACTTATAGACACTTACAGACGATACATGTGCTGAAAAAATATCTTCATATTAGATTTGACGAATGGAACTGGTATAGTTAACAGTAATGGGGGGACCAACAAAAGATTTTCAGACAAAATTAAATTCAAATATCTTCTATAGTTTTCTTTGTATGCACAAATCAAAAGCATGACGGACAACATGATTCCTTCCCTCTCCCCCCCCCCCCCCCCCCCCAACCCACCTGTTATTACCAACATCCTGCTAAAATTTGAAGATTCAGAAGAAAATGGTAGATGGAGCCTACTCAACACACAATATGTATCCTTAATTCTGATATTTAGATGAACGTAGTCCAACTTTAGACAGGTTTCACTGTATAATAGTTACACAGATACAGTAAATAATATCTTGTCAAAATAACAAAAACTTCAAAGAGAATGATAGTGTTTATCTATTTTCTGAACAAGAATAAACAAGTACTGTAGCATTTAAACATGAAAAGTGATTGAGAACTGAAATATAAGAATAGAGTAGACAGGTTTCACTGTATAATAATTACACAGATACAGTAAATAATATCTTGTCAAAATAACAAAAACTTAAAAGAGAATGATAGTGTTTATCTATTTTCTGAACAAGAATAAACCAGTACTGTAGCATTTAAACATGAAAAGTGATTGAGAACTGAAATATAAGAATAGAGTAGACAGGTTTCACTGTATAATAATTACACAGATACAGTAATAATATCTTGTCAAAATAACAAAAACTTCAAAGAGAATGATAGTGTTTATCTATTTTCTGAACAAACATGAAAAGTGATTGAGAACTGAAATATAAGAATAGAGGGTTAGGGTTATGGTTTTGTGTAATGCCACTTATAATATTTCTGTTATATAATGATGGTGTCAGCTTTATTGGTGGTGGAAACTGGAGTACTCAGAGAAAACCACCAACTTGCAGCAGATCACTGACAAACTTTATCACATCAAGTTGTATCAAGTACACCTCACCATGAGCTGTATTCAAACACAAAACTATAGGCAGTGATCACACAGGTAATTTTTAATGATGGAACAATTTGACTATGAGTGATAGAGGTCCAGTAATAGATTCATTTACATTACTTTTTACTATAAATTTGAATACAAACATTGACAGAAATGTCCTCTCTCTCAACTCCCTTTATAAAGATCTTGACATATTTCGTTTCCACTTTGAACTATTTGTATGTGAAGTGAAATATAAATAAAGAAAATAGTTTACCTGCATTTTTGAAAAATTCCAAACCAGACAATAAATCTGAATTTACAAATGATGCCCACGGAAACATGAGGAGCCGATCGTCATCATCATCTGATGAATTTTCTCCATCGCTTAGCTGTATATCTATCCTAGGCAACCTGGCAAGCTGATCACTTCTCCCATTCATGCTAAATATGTGGTCATTCATTGTGTTATAGTTATAATGACATGAAATCCGTGTCTAGTCTGTAGTCATTAAATAATTTCATACAAAACTTGTCACATTCTTTGGCACAGTCTCACCTAATAAACTTTTAAATTGACTTTGTTTCACATCTTTTATTTTAAATCTCATGCATATTTATAGAAATCATTTTAATCTTCCAGAAATTATTAGTATATAGATAGACAACATATTATAAATGCATGCTTTCCACCTTTTAACGTTTTCGTCACATAATAGCTTTTAAATTTCTAGATCTTAAATAACCAAAGTAACCAACGTAATTTAATGTCTATTTCGTGTAATGAGTGTTTGATCGATGAAACAAACAATAATATATAAATGGATGAATTAAATGTAGACGGAAACACTCTGAGGGCAGTAGAAATACGGAATACGTAATAAGACGCAACAATTTATCACTTCCCTCTTATCGTTATTTAATTAAATATCATAAAATATTAATAAATAAATAAAATGCAAATAAGGTTTAGGTTTATGATGTTTAACGCCACTTTCAACAATATTTCAGTTATATCGTAGCGGAAAATGATTATTCTGAACTTGTACATGTACATTGAAGAACATTCGATTTTATTTAATCTTTAAATCACAAAACAACATGATTTTGAATTAGAAAAATTACTCAACAGAACAGTAATTTTCTCGTGTTAATTTCCTCCTCTTGAAGATGTTGAAATTGATTCAATGAACACCATTTTATTTAATCTTATTCCTTTCCCAACACAACTGACTTAATCCATTTTTTTTCTGAATTACTTCATCAATATATTCATTTTAAAACAACTTTTAATTCAATCAGCTGAACAGGTTCATGGTTACATTTTTCGGTTCACCCATTTTTCAATACTACACATTATGTAATCCAATTTTCACTCCAATAAATGATAATCACTAAGCACTACTTGTAAATAATATTGTGTAAAAATTATTATTTGTATCCCATGACTCTTTTACGAAACATGTACATGTACATCCTAATTCTCATCACCGAAATGCATATTTAAATTATTGCTACGAGAACTTAAACCCTATCTAAGTGAAACCGATAACAATATGGAAATAAGATATATATCAGGTTACGAGTGACTGAGCACCCAAAATACCAATCGGCAAGCTCAAACTTGGACCTTTAAAGCATTTATTTAAGTAATAGATACAATGTATTTAAATTTAATGAGTTGATCATACTTTTACTGTCCCAAGAAACAAAACAAAATATTACTATTTTATTTTTAATGTTTAGTATTTTTTTTAATTATTTTTATCAAGCAAACAATTTCGAAATATTACAAACGAAAATAATATTCTAATTAGCAGAAATGGTTGACAATATAACCAACCACAATAATACAAATTATTCTTTTGATAAAACCTTTTTTTTAAACTACAGAAATAACACCCAGGGTTTATAGTAATTTTATAATTGCATTCTTACTTTCTCAATGGGGACAACCATCTATGGTACATAATCATTACTCTAATAATAAAAACGTAGATATCCAATTTAGTGTGCACGACATATTTCTGATATACATTGTAACTTTCATTACGAACAACAAAGTCAAAAGATTGGAAAGCTAAACAATTTAAAAGTAAATTACTAATTTTTAGAATCACGACCATGCCATTTACAAAAAAAATATAATTGAAGTGTTAAACAATAGTCTCTTCATTCAAGGAACCTTTTTTTTCTATTAATTTGGCATTTTTTGTGAACTAACAATCCCAAGGGTAGATTTGTTTATAGTGCTTGTTCACTGAAACAACAATCTGCAGGTAAATATGTCACTCCCCTCAGACATATTATCCCAACTATGAGCCAACCACCCATTACTCTTATTCCTTAATGATGTGTACTTAGCATAAAATCAGATTTATAGTTTTTGGTTTGACTCAACCCAGGATTTATCACACAATCTAACAAACTCTAGGAAAGCATGCTAATCATTACACCACCAAGGCAATATCAGAAAATAAAATATTATACTTTTATCATCAAACCAAATTACAGTACAATTCATTGAGACACAAATGAAAGAATCAAATTAATTATTAAATAGACAAGTGGTAATCCAACAGGGCCTTTATTTTATTGTATAAGAGGGTATTTCTTATTGTTTCAAGGTAGAACATAAACATTTACTGTAAACTATGTGGTTACAAACAAACAGGAAAAGTGATGAGCAATCAAAAAAAGAACTACAAAAACAAGAAAGCTTCTGTGATGATGTCCAAAATCAGACAGGGATCATTTTTCCTTAACCATTACGACTATATATACCTAATAATTTATTTTCATACATTCTACCATATTAAGACATGCTACACTGTACTTTCAGTTTATCCAAACAAAGATAGATTTCTTTTCTTTTCTTACGATCACGATTATAAGATAGCTAACAATTCCGTACTTTTGTAAATTTCGTAAGTAAACAGTTGAATGCCCCACTGTATCAATAATCTTGTTTAAACAGTAAAGATTATCCTGGTATATAATACCTTCTATAAGTGGAACATGTAATGCTATTAAACTTGTTAATAGCCACTTTTGAAGTGTCGTCCATTTTTTGTTTATTTCTTAATACCTTGTACCTGTACCACCAGGTGAAAGTGTATATACCTGTCTAAATCAATATAAACAAAGGAATATTATAACCACAAAACAAAGTCCTCAACTACCCTGTAATATGCTTCAAGTCTATAAATCTTTCTGTAGCCAGTGTGGGTATAGATTATCTATCTTTCAGCTGAGCATATGGATATCATTAAATATTAGGCGTGAACAAGAACATATAGCTTTGCTGGGTGTTTAAGAACGAGTCAGAATGCTTTATATTCTGTCATACAGAGCTCTACCCTGTAAAATACTTCAAGGAGAACGAAACCAACTTTTGATTTGTGGTTTTATAGAATCTAGAACAAATAAAAAAAAATGAAAATATGACGTTTTTTATGAAAATTTTACAAGGGCTGATGTTAAAGCACATTTATATCTTATTAATTTTAAATTTCCCGCAAAACATGCAGGCTGCTATTTTTCCCTTAGGGACCGACCATTTCACTTGAAGGGGGGGGTTATGGTTTTTTGTTTTGTTCAGAATTTTTTTTTTCGGACAACACAAGAGTTAGAATATTTATTTTTTTGTCGCGCAAAACGCGAATTTTTTTTCCAAAATTTAACATTAGGTTATAGAAAAAAGAAATTGAAAGATTTCAGAAAAAATATAATAGATGAACTTGATAACTTTAAGGAAAACAACCCAAGTAAATATTGGACCTTATTAAATGACTTATCTAGAGACAATAAGACAACTTCTCCTGACATTGCAAATATTACCTGGTTTAATTACTTTCAAGAGCTCAATGATAACAAATTGAATGCTCCCAATTCCGATATTAAAAAGGATCTTAAAAGGTTAGAACTTGATTTTAAAATTACAGATAAAGAAATAATAGAAGGAATATTTTCATTAAAAAATAAGAAGTCCAGCAGCATGGACATGATATTAAATGAAATGTTGAAAAGTAGCCAGTCATTCCTATTGAAAAGTTTCAATAAAACATTTAATTTTGTTTTGTCGACAAGCTCTTTTCCTTCATCTTGGGCAAATGGGTTCATTGTTCCTATTTATAAAAGTGGTCCTAAAGATGATCCCACAAATTATAGAGGTATTACAATTGGTAGTGCATTGGGAAAATTATTTGCTAAAATACTTAATACAAGATTAGAGAATGTTTTATTTAAAAGAAATATTATTAGACCAGAACAGATTGGTTTCTGTAAAAATAAAAGAACAAGTGATCATATGTTTGTTCTGAAGACTCTTATCGAAAAATATACCCAGAATAATCCAAAAGTCCTTTTTTCATGTTTTATTGACTTGAGAAAGGCTTTTGATAAAGTGAGGCATGATGGCCTTTTATATAAATTAAGGAAGAACGGGATAAGTGACTTATTCTATAACATTATTAAAACATGTATCAAAAAACAGAATTATGTGTAAAAACCGACAGATCAAATGTAACTGATTCATTTTCTTCCAACATTGGTGTTCGCCAAGGGGATAATCTAAGCCCCAACCTGTTTAAACTGTTTATTAATGATCTCCCAGAAATTTTTGACCAAACTTGTAATCCTGTTACCCTCAATTCTCTAAAATTAAACTGTTTATTATATGCTGATGACATTGTTTTCCTCTCTGAAACTGCAGAAGGACTACAAAACAGTCAGGATAAAGTATCTCAGTACTGTAAAAAATGGGGTATGGAAATTAATACTGATAAGACTAAATCACTAGTATTTAATAGTACTGGAAGACTGTTCCCAGTTACTTTTATGATTGATAATCAGTTGATTGAAAAAGTTAAACAATACAGATATTTAGGGGTAATGTTTAATGCCTCTGGGAGCTTCTCAGATGCTAAAGAAGAACTATATAAAAGAGGCTTAAAAGCCTTATTTAAAATGTATAAATGTTTTGAAGGGCATAAGCCGAAAATTAAAACCCTATTACATGTATTTGACCATACTTTTAAGCCTATTTTAACATATGGTAGTGAAGTGTGGGGTACATTTGATCCTCAGAAATTATTAGACAAGGGAGATAATTATTTTTCAAAATTATGTAATGACCTAAAAGCAGAAAAAGCTCATATGAAATTTTGTACATTTTCACTTGGAGTTGGGAAAAGAAGCTCTAATCTGGCAGTGATTGGAGAACTCGGAAGATATCCTTTATTTATTGAAATAATAATAATTTCTATGTTTTCTTATTTAACTTGTATATCTAATAGTAAAGACATTCTTTTGTCTGAGGCTCTCTCTGTATCAAAATTATTATATGATCAGAATAAGAAAAGTTGGTATAGTACTATCCTGTCCTTATTAAAATATTTAAAACTTCGACTTAAGATTTGTTATGAACTCAAAAACAAATTTAAAACATTTTTTGTACACTAAACTTAAATCTAATTATAATAGACTGTGGTTCCTATCTTTACATGATGATAAAATTAATAAGGATTTTGGAAATAAATTAAGAACATATAGATTATTTAAGAATAACATAAGTCTAGAACCCTATTTATCTATGAAAAATGATGAACAAAGAATTTTACTCTCAAAATTACGAATAAGTAATCACAATTTAGAAATAGAAAGAGGAAGACACAGAGGGCTTCAGGCAAAAGAAAGAATTTGTAAATTATGTTTAAAGGAAGTTGAAGATGAAATTCACTTCTTATTAAAATGTGAAGCACTTCAAAATGTGAGAACACCATTTATTGATCTTATAAATAATAATAATTATAACTTTAAACATTTAGATATTAGAGAGCAATTTATATGGTTAATGTCCAATGAAGACAATTTCATCATAAATCAACTTTCTGATACGATACTAAAGTTACATTCATCTAGAAATGATACAATTCAAAATTAATAATAGTAATATTTTATGTTATACAATATTAATAATAATAATTATATATCTGTGTTAGATATATACAACTGTGGATGATGCACTGTCTCTTAATCTATTATGCTTCATGTCAAAATTATTGATTACAAAATTGTATATTTACATGTATTTGTATGTCTTGTATGTTAAATCCAATCAATCTAATCATACCAATTAATGTAAATATTGTGATTTTCATGTAATTATACTGCCTATCATGGGCGTCTTTAATTGACAAATAAACATATTCTATTCTATGACAAAAACTCTGAATCAGATTATTTTTTTTTTCCTCCACCAAAATCAGAATATTTTTTTCAGCAACATTGGGAATCAGAATATTTTTTTAGAAAAAAACCATAACCCCTCCCTTCAATTTAAATGGTCGTTCCCTTATCAGTGACGTCACTCCATCCATTCCAATTTTCCTGTTTAACTGTATCAAAGCAATAGAATAGTATCATTTTTGGAATTCCGTAATGGATAGAAATTCTAATGAAATGGGGTTAGTTGCATATAATTTTGAACCTGAATATTCAGAAGAAGAAATGACGTAGGTAGTCAACAACATTCAATCTCTGAAGCTTCATCAGCTTTCAATGTTTAATTTGTGTGTCCTCGGTACGATCGCAATGCAATATTTGTCAAGATTTTAGATTTTCGTAAAAACAAATTATCTGTTCAACTGAAGGAACTATTGAAATTAATCATTACCACACACATTTTCATCAGATAAAGTCTTCTCTAATTAATTTTATAAAGAGTATAAATGGCATTACTGGGTTTCTATTTTTGTTTTTATTCTGAAGTTTATTCAAGTATTATTTGTTATTCACTTGTTAACCTGACTAGATGGATTGTCGTCATACAATCCGGGTACAATATACTTTATGTGATCTTCAATACTAGAGAGTTTCACAAGATGTCTAATCCCATTAAAAGGCGGGAAATTCAAAATTCGTTTTTTTTAATCCCCTTATACTTTTTAAGGAGATGAAATATTATCTTTGTTTGATATGAACATTACCTGAAAACAACTATACTTTTGATTTCTGATTAAATATCTCCTTTCAAGTCTATAAATCTTTCTGTATCATGTATGTAAAGATTATCTGCCTTTCTGTTTCAGCATATATCCAGAAATTGATGGTACTTTCATCATAAATATTCATCATATTTAAATTAGATTTTGATCACGTGACTGCAGTTTCAAGCTTGATAGATCGTTTATTAGATTTGTCAAAAAATAGCCTACAGAACGGAAATTCAATGTGTCCATCAATGATTCGAAAATTAAAAGTTATTGTTTATTTCCACAAAGTTTTTCTTCTGTCAAAATTCAAATATTTTTGTTTTGTAACGATTTTAGACATGTCTTTGATATCGGGATCATGCAAATATGATCATATTATATTTAATGTGGGAACCCCGAGTTTAGAAGCTAGAAATATAAGGTTAGTCAATATAATTACATATATTATTGAGGAATCTAAATTAATTTCAGAAAATATGTCCCCAAATGTCATTCATTGTTAAATTTTGTGTCACACGCCACCAGTTTCATGTATTTCAGACATTTTTACATAGACTCTTCAGGCCAAAAAAGGGTTCGTCGCCTCGGATTTTCATTTAGTCCAGGAACCTCGAATATTTAATTGTTTTCATTAATTTTTATTTCATTTAATTCAGCTTGATTCAATGTATCATTTTCAAGTTCAGAAAATGACACACATGCAATTATGAATGATATCGTCTACATAGATCATATGAAAATTGCAGACGTCCCGGCGTCGCCATCTAAGATATGCAAATGAGCAAAGTACCCATCATTTCTGGCAATGTATATGGATATCATTAAATATCAGTCAGGAGCAGGAAAATATAGCTTTGCTGAGTGTTTCTGAACGAGTCAGCATGTCATACACCTTATGCTTAAAAAACATCTTATTACATGCATTACATTTTTATTAGTGGTTTACTGTTGTTCATTGTCAGCTCCAACAACTTTTCAGCTATATCATGACTATCACTGTCAAACTTAATGGGAGAGAAAAGCTCATTGGGCCCCACAGGCTGTCTATGGTGGTTGTCTGGAAACATTTACACTTGAGGAAGGTATTGGGGTGCAAACCAATATAAGTCAGTGGTGTAACTTCCACCTGTGATCAGAGGTTAACGACAGTAACCACTCGACTACCCTAGCCCTCAGTCCTCTCGATGAGCTCAAGGTTTCCCACCCAAGACCAGTAAAACTTTGTTCAGATCAGTACATTTTTCAATTCGTATTTAGAAATATATAAAAATAAATTCAAGAATTTGATTCGGACCAGTATATTAAAATGTTCCTTTCGAGGACTGCGCCCTGTGGAAGGTCACATAACACAGGTTTGACTGTAATCTTTCACATAATCTACAACAGTTCTGGATATTAAAGTTGTCTCCCCCATATTGGGCATAACAACCCTATTTTCACTTCCATAAGACTGTGGCTTGTGCTAACCAGTTCCAGTCCGTAATAGTAAAATTAGTATGTCAGAAATGATAAGAGGCACAACCCTTTCACCGTACCCACAAGATTTTACTATACCAAATGAAAAGGTTGAAAATCTACAATCTATATAAAATCTAAATATTATAAAAACATGATCCATAGCTTGATTTTATAATAGAACCAATTCCCATCCTATCGTAAAAAATGTGATCCATTGTTTTAATTTATAATAGAACCCATTCCCATCCTATCGTCCTCTCCATCAACAGGACTTGTTATATATCTACATGTATCTGAAATATCATCGTGATCATTACCTGAAACATTAGTAAGATATGTCTAAACAAGTATGAAACTTCAAAATGTATGACGTAATATATGCTAATGAAAATAATGTGTATATGAAAAAAAAACTTGTTTAAGACCTCCTTTATTACCAACTATAAATTTAAAATAAAACCTGGTAGAATGTGTCCATAGAACATGGATGCCTCTGCTTAAAGGGCTATTGTCTACCACAATCGTAATTTTTTCATACCCAAAATTATTGTCGTTTTCCGTACTGACCTTCATAAAATGAAGATTAAACACCGAATTATTGGCGAATACGCTACGAAACGTTGTTTTTTCGATATAAAAAAGCTGACCATCGTTACTGGAAGCTAATTAATTATTCACTGACCTGAGCGAGGCCAAATCTATTTTTATCTATTTTTATGCCAGTAGCCCGGATGCTGCAGCATGGATGTTAAAATTCGTGTTTGTTTACCTCGCCGTTTTATGCTATTCATTGACAATAATTTGCTGTTGCCAGGTGCAAGATTACATATATTGAATAATATCTATCGAAAATGATCATAGGCATCATCATAAATTCATAAAATATGAAAAACGATTGAGAAAAGAAGGAAAAAACATGTTCGGCTTACCTATCAAGCAAAATATTTGCAAATTCAGCGCGAGTTTGGACGCGTAGCACTTCCTTGAGTTCGTTCTAACGGTCCAACTGATCCCCTACATATATCCTGCATTTGTTCCATTTGAATCCGTCAAAGTCCGCTTTCTTCACGCGTTGACACTTTCTCTTTTGCCCAAGAACCACATGTTTATTGTTTCTAAACAGTGTGCATAGAAGACGGGTTCACATAGAAGGCCATATGAATAGATTTGAATATTGTCATCCAGGACAATAATTCGGATAACGATAGTTTTGGGTCTTTTTTGTCAAAAAAATCGTATCTTTTGCAGCATAACTCTGTGTTAATCTTCATTTTATGAAGGTCAGTACGGAAAACGACAATAATTTTGGGTATGAAAAAATTACGATTTTAGTAGACAATATCCCTTTAAGTAAATAGGAGCATAAATCTTAATATGAATTAAATTTGAAATTGGCTGTGTATGATGATTAAAATAATTGTGAAACAAATTTCTAATGACCCCCATAAGCAGACTTTAAGTTATTGAGAAGCAAACAAAGATTTTTTTCTGGCAAATCAAGGGGCATAACTCCAGAACTGGAAAAAGTGATAACGTTTGTAATCGATAGGCACAAAGATCCAGGATGTTGGCTTATGACAGGCACAAAAATGTGGAGGGGTTAAATCGGTCAATGGTTTCTGAACACTCCCCCTCTTATCCCAATACTCCCCCAAGTATGTCATTGCCAAAAAAAATCAATAAACGGGGTATAAATTATAATTACTATAAATATACACCCAGTAGAATGCATCAAATTTCATATTTATTAACTAATATTTAAATATAAAACAAATTATGCACCAGACTAATCCTGAACAACTTGCCAAGTTAAAAAAAACTTGGGGATTATAAAACTTATTAAGACAGTATATAATTTAAATCTTTTTTCCATTGTTAAGATTTGTTACTTTTAGAATAACATGATCATTAAACCTGTTACAATACTGTCAGATAATATAATATAGATCTGAAATTCTGATAAAACAGAGACTGTAATTCTATAGCTCTGACAAAATTAAATATTTTAGTCCAAACTGCAAAATACTGAATATGACCTTTAACCCTCAGGGTTAGGGTTATGATGTTTAATGCCACTTTCAACAATATTCTAACCCTCAAACTTTTTTTTTATTTTTGTTTATTTTTTTTTTTTTTTAACCTTCAAAACTATGATATCTTCAAATATATAACATAAATAATTTAATTGTTTTTAGTTGTGTTTTCAGGATATTTTTAGAAATACTTTGTAACTAAGCACATAATTATTAGAATTACTGTATTAAGAAAGATAACTCTGTCTCTGTACAATGAACTTTGGGCATGTTGTCAAATATGTGCAACAAAACTTATTCCCATGATCAGAATGGCCATGACTTCTAATTATTTAAAGGTTATTGTCGAGTATAAACCTTATGAACTTCAGTTCTATCTAATTAATAGTTCATTAAGTTCAACTGACTTCATACTACTTGATTCTGCTCTAAGCATTACGGTCAAAAAACTTTTGAACACGAGTTTGTCCTGGTACTCATACTCAATCATCCAATCAGTATACTGTATCTAATAAATACTTTCTTCTGATTGGACAATTTTAGAGTGTGAGTACAAAAACTGCACTTGAAAGTTTGATGATCGTAAGGCTTAGCCTGGTTCCTGGATACTAAGGAATCAGTTAAAAAATATCCCATCCCAGCAATATCAATTATTAAGTACACAATCTTTATTAAGTAGATATGAATTCATCTCAAATTCTGTGCCCCTACTGTCTCTTTCCTATAACATCTTAATCCTTGATTAGTTTTTAAAACAGTTACTGTGATACTCCTCCCCTCATTCAGAACAAGTCAAAATTTGTAAAATCAAAGGTGACATTTCAAAATAGTCACTAAAACGTTAGTTCAACCAGAGGTTGCAGATATTTTATGGTTCTTTTCTCTTAATCAGATCCAAGATCAGAAACGGACCGCAATTTAAACAATAAAATAAACACAGCTGTAGAAAAAAAAACAGACCACAATACAATAAAATAAGCACTGCCGTGACTGTAATCTACCGTAAATCTTGTTGATGTAAACACTAATGAGATTAACTGAGTTAGTACTATTATCAAGCCTAGGATCAAAAAAGTTCACAATCAATTGGTAATACACAAATATAGAATCTTTTCAAGATCAAACAATCCATGGGAAAATTGTTTAATTGGTTTCCCTTCTTGTTTCAAATTCAATTGTAATTCATACCCGAGACTTACAACTTTATTGATAATCAGTATTTTTTTTGTAGAATCGTAACTATTATTATAAGCTAGAATATAGGAGAATTAATCTAATAATAACTTTCAAACTTAATTTTAAAAATGCAAATGGTAGAGGAAGCTTTTTCTTGAAACCTACCATTGTATACCAAAGGAAAATCTTAATACAAAGATAGACAACTCTACATGTATATGATTAGTTGTTCTACTTTCATTTTGCTTTGAAATGTTATTATTGAATGAATCACACTGCATACTTTATTCTGGTTTGGTTTATGGTTTTTAACACCACTTTCAACAATATTTCTGTTATATTGTGGTGGTCAGTTTTGTTGCCAGTGGAAGAAAACTGGAGTATCCGGAGAAAACCACTGACCTGCCGCAAGTCACTGACAAACTTTATCTCATAATGTTATATCAAGTACACCTCCCCTGAGTGGTATTCAAACTCACAATGTTAGTGGTGACATGCACTGATTGCACAGGTAGTTGTAAATCAACTACCATACAATCACGACCTTGAAGGCCAACTATTATTGAATGAATCTCACTGCATATACTTTTATCTGAATCAGATTCATTGAGCAAAGAATTGAGACCATAATCAATTTTCTATGGAGTATTTAATTTTCTGATGAATGATCTAGACATGTTTATAAATAAAAATATGGTAAAAACTAGTGGTTTGATAGATGAACAGAAAAATAAAACTTTCAAGTTTTACTAGATTTTTTTTAGCAATAACATTCACTTTGAGAAACATACATTGTTACTGAAAGTGAAGTTAATATTAATTTCTTATTGTCTAAAATGTTATAATGGCCTATATGATTGATTTGATGGAGCTCAAAGAATCTTTTTACATTTTCATTTTCTTCTATTCAAGTTCTGAATTTTTTTTTTTTTTTATCTAAATCAATGAAAACATTTAGCTCTCCTTTGATTTCTTTTCAATCTTCTATCAAATTTTAGCAACTTTTAAAATTCTACAGTGATCTCATCTCACACAACAAAGTGAACTTGAATGCCACACTAAATGTTAGGTATATTATACAACTGTACACTATTTACCTCTGTTTTTCTTGCTTTCTGAGTCAGAATCGTCATCACTCTCACTGCCACTGTCACTGCTCATGTTATACCCATATGTCTTTTCCCACTCGGCATAAGATGAAAAATTATGCCGGAATCCTTGGTTACGACCTGAAAAACATTAATATTTCATTTTTAAAATTATTATTATTTCATGAAGTGTAAATTATCCATAGTTTGTATTTTAATTTTTGTCAAATTCAGACACTGACTGAAAATAAATGTCATCTCACATTGACCAAATTGTGGGAGGAAAAATGATTTCGAGCTTAACCTTTGTACTTAAATATAAACTGATCTACAAGTGGAGCACAAAGAGCAAAATTCAAAAGAACTCTCATATGATATGCATTTTGTCATGCATTTAATCATGCATTTAGGATATTTTTATAACAAGAGATATATAATAGAAGGGGTAAAATGAAACACTGATCAGTTGTATAAGTAAAATGCTTATCATTTTTAATTTGAAATTATATTTTACTTGCGAAAATAATTTGGTTGTTTATGATAATTTGGTTGTTTATGCATTTTTGAATATTGGTAAGTTAAGTTCATCAACAGTGCTAAGGAATTCTATATATTGTATAAATCTCACTTTATCACAGTTGATACTAGTTCAGTATCTTAATTGATATGTAAGTTGTATATTTCCCATAACCTGTCTTATTGAGAAGGACAAAAACTGAACTGTGTAAACCCTTCGATGTAGTATGAAACATTTTAATATTAACAAATATTAATAACCAATTTCTTCATATAAAAGATACATGTCACATGATCCTTGCATGTTGCTATAATTACCACTACTTTTTTTCAACTTCCTTCTTTTTTTAAAAATCCATCATTATTGATTTTTCAAGTCTTTTGATAATTATAAATGAAGGAATTTAAATGATGAAAAGAAATCTATACATGTTAGGACAATTTTCATAAAATCACATATATGAAGACACTCAGCCATGCAAAGTTACAAGAAAACCAGAGTTAGCTCTTTTTGCTTTTGCGTGTGTGTACTTAAATTCAATTTTTATACAGACAAATCAATTTACATACACTTGTACAGGAAATATTCAGTCAGATATATATCAAATTGTACAGTCTTTATTTCTATAAATCTAGCTTCTATAAAAAACTCATTTATAATTTTCAAAACAAATACTAGCAACACTACGTATTTTTGCATATTTTAAATTTTTCTAAATTTTATCTTAATATTAAATTTTAATTTTAATTTTAAATTCATTTCCAGCTTCTTGAATGAAATAAATATAAACAACTAAGGTATAACACTATCGTTATATTGGTATAAGCAAAAGCGAAGGACATAAAAAATATCAAGTCTGTCTTTCTTGGAAAAATATTACCAAATGTGACAGAATGTGTTCAGCTAAAGTAAAGAGAGGCAAAAGAACAACAAAAGTGATAAAGTCTGAAATCAAACTTGGGTCTTCCTTTTATGTTCCTGACCTTGTGTATTAATTTCCTTCTATGTCCCTGACCTTGTGTATTAATTTCCTTTTATGTCCCTGACCTTGTGTATTAATTTACTTTTATGTCCCTGACCTTGTGTATTAATTTCCTTTCATGTCCCTGACCTTGTGTATTAATTTCAGAAGATTTGCTTATGGGATCTTAAGTTACTGAGCGAAAAACCAAATGTGGGACATACAGACGGACTGGCATTGGTAAAACCTGATGGCTAGTGCTAAGCGATGAGAATGCAGGAAGCATATGGAGTTATGTCAATCTGAGAAACTAAATTATTTTCAAATATCTTTACACCACAATACATATTCCGAGGACTATCAATGTGTAGTTTTAGTTACAGGTGTAGCTGGTACTGAGTAGTAACTACAGTGAAGTTTGTCTTGAGAGATCTTTCTTATGGGAGCGTGCCCCACTTTGTGAAATCACTTTAAAATGTCACATTTTTGTGCCTGTCCTAAGCCAGGACCTTGATTTCTAACGTCATGTCATTGTCTATCCTTTAGTGAGTGAAGCCATCACTAATAACTATGTAAACTTTATATTCATAATTCATTCTCTATATAAAACAAGCCTCATTTGATTGATTGTTGTTTTACATAAAATGAGTAGTATTTAAACTAAATTTATTATGATAACTAATTTACAAACAATAAATCATAGAGGTAAAAATTGATATTGAGATGGGTCAATGAATGAAAAGAGGATACAATAGATAATGTCAGAACACTTAGTCTTGCTATGGGCTACAAATGACCACTGCTAAACTGCTAACAAACTGTTGTTTGCTGGGAGATGCTGCTAGTTGTCTACCATGTCAAGCAGCATGGCATTCTCCATACACAAGATATTCATCTATGTTGCTTCCACTGGACAAGTTATATATTTTATATGTCCTGCAGAACTAGTGGGAGCCCATATCTGAGGAGTTGAACCCACAGCGAAGAAATATATTTTTTTATTTATCATTACCCAGAAGACAGGCAAACAAAAGACTTCATGTGATAAAGAAATCCCACAAGGAGACCTAACAACATGTATCTCTACTTTCATATTCAGAGAACAAATCCCACAAGGAGACCTAACAACATGTATCTCTACTTTCATATTCAGAGAACAAATCCCACAAGGAGACCTAACAACATGTATCTCTACTTTCATATTCAGAGAACAAATCCCACAAGGAGACCTAACAACATGTATCTCTACTTTCATATTCAGAGAACAAATCCTATTCAAACAATCTGAATGTCTTAGTCATTAATAATTTAAGAATCTATTGATACAGGCAGGAGTGTCAGAGTGATTGATTGTTGTTTAACGTCGAATGAGTACTTTTAAAGCTACATGTATATCATGGCTAGAACAGGTTATATTTATGAGGTGATAAGGATATCCACTTGGTACTAGACCAACATGCCTAGTTGGATATTTTATAATGCTAGCTCACTGAAACAAGTCTGTTGGTAGACATGTAGCTCCACTCTGACACATGATCATGATTCTGAGCCAACCAGTTTTTGCTCTTACTCCTGAATGCTGTGTGTATACCAAAGAAAGAGCAAATACAATTTTATAGTCTTTGGTTCGAACCAACAATCTACCACACTTGAAGCAAGCATGCTGAACATTGCACCACTGATGAGGTCAATAAACAGTTAATTGGTGATAAATTGATCACAATGATTCTGATATATTGAGGTACTAGAATGAACTAATTTATGAAATAGTGAATATCCTAACTATAGGTATCAATAGTTTGATTATACCTAAAATCGACATCATGATGGATATACATGTATATAGTAACACAGAAAACAAAAAATCTGAAAATTTCAATGTTAAAAAATTAAATTTCAGATAAACATTTCAAACAAAACTATGCAAAAGCTAGAACTGGCCAGACTCTAATCATCACACATCATTAAAACTCCTGATACCTTCATCCTCCTCGTCTTGTTCTACTGTAGGAGGACTTGTCAGGGGAGATAATCTGTTATTTCTGCCTGAAATTTGACATGACTTTTATTTTTACTTATTATTTTATTCAGTAAAAAAAATTCAATGATTGAATTTGGAATTCATTTCTTTCTTCTTTTTTTTGTTTGTTCAACTCTTCCTCTGTGGTTTGTATTATCAATATAAAGCAGAAACTGTCATCTGTATACACTTAAAGGAAAGAATACATTTAAAATCTTTGATTTTATTTCTTCTTCATTTAAAATACCATAATTGGCTATGTACAGTACACATTCATGTATAATATACACACCCTGTCTTATGACTTTTCCCAATAATTATAGTAGCATACAACAATTTTGAAATCTTAAGTATAATAATTATGTACCCTAGGTCAAATAAATAATCCTGAGCAAAAAAGTGATCATCATGTATAAAAATCATTTTAAAATACCATAATTGGTTGTGCATAGTACACATTCATGTATTATACAGGGTGTCTTATGACTTTTAAACTCCTGATAATTATAGCGGCATACAATATTTTTTAATTATCCTGTATAATACTCACCCACTTTAGTAAAAAAAAAAATGATTTTGATAAAAAATGTGAGCATTACATACAACAATTAATCTGTTTCATCACTAATGAGCAACAAAAAAATGAAAAAGAAACCAGTTTTAAGGATGAGTTATGAAACCAGTATAAAAATACAAGGATAACAGTACAACAAAGGTTGCTATATAAAAATAAATATCTTATCAGACAAAGGCTAACAAAAAAAGACTTACTTAGATAAAAAATGCATAATAAAATTGCTTTTTAGATTAAAAAACCATTAATAAATAAAGCATTATAAGAGTACATGTCCCCTAATGACTGCAGTTTTATCTGAAGACCAGAATTTTTGCTACTACTGAAGGAAATCAAAAACTTGATCTTTAACCTCTCATAACATGACTTAATACTAAAAAGCAAAAAAAAAACATTTCTCTCCTTACAAATAAAAGTGAGATAGATGGACTAACAAACACAAATGAAACCTTTAGTCTCCTCCAGATTTCAGGTTTTAGGTAGAGAACTTCTAATATGTATTTCTTTTTTCATTTAAAAAAAATTTAAGTCAGATAATATTTTTTCATGATGAATGATCAAAGTTAAAATATTTATATATCAAATCATTGTAACACAAATATAATATATAGGGGGTTGTTAAAACTCTATACAATTTTTATTTTGATATGCATCATTCAAAACATATATATTATATTAATGAGTTTTAAACAGTACCCAATCACTCCTAAACAATCTTATCAATGTTATCAAGGTCACACATACAATGTAAATCATTGCTAAGCATTTTTACAATTTGAGATATTTAAAGGTAATCATAAAGAAATTTTAACATTCAAATTAGTGTCTCTCTGTAAGCCCAATGACAAACTCAACATCAGAGAAACACAGGAGTAAATTAAGGAGTACAAAAGAAGTGATTAAACTTGAGCAACCGTATTAGCCTTCGGGGCACTCGGCTGTAAACAGCTGATTTTATAGACCTTAGTGAAATTTTATCACTGTCATTTCTAGAATTTCTTTCACCCCATAAACATCCCCCCTCAAGTATTTTAGGGGGTTTTATATTACAACCAAAAGTTATTCAAGAGTCATTCAACATCAAAAGACCCCAAGCTACCAAAGTAGCACCATGCACCAGTTCATGCCAATAGACCTTTACTATCCAGTAACACTTTAAGGATCATGTCCTTTGCATTTTGCGTACTCCAGGATTAGTTGTTTGACATAGTGCCGGGCCAGAATTGCACTCGCTGCAGCAAGAACAATATTGATTCCAATTTTGCTTCTGTTTCTATAATTTTACGACTAGATTTTGTAACTGCTGATTTGGGGTCAGAGATAATCTTGTTGATAATGGTGGTATCGTTGACTACCACTGTTTAAACTTTCTTTTCATAATCAAAAATACTTCCCACAAGCTATGCAAATGCAATCAAGGTTGTTTTTTTTTTTTAAGTTTATTTAACAAAGATTGGTTGTTAATTCATAATTCATGTCATAATAGGTAGGTTTTTTTTAAGTAATTTCATTTCATAAAAATAAACAGATTGTAGAACTTTCTAAAAATATTTATATTATTGTAATTATTGGGCCACATTTATTAAATGGGTGCTTTCTGGTTTATCAATTACCGGTAGTTCAACATATGTATATTTACAGTTAAGTAAGAACGATATTTAAATCATGGTCTACATTTTCTCAAATCTTAATCCTACTTGAGAATATCCCAACAAACACCCCCTTTATCAATGTAACATCAACACAACTTCTATTCTACACATTCTATTCAATGTACCGTTATATATTACTAAGCTAAATTCATCTCATCTCAAACACAAACATAACTTAAAAAGAATTCGTATCGTTTTGCTTTACAATTTCATCTATATACCTAATAATCCATGAAATATTATGTGTAAACAAAAAACATGTTATTTTGTCTCTTTTGAAAGGTAAACGAAATACAAATATAAAATTTACAAATTAAAAATAATCTTAACATTAAAGTCAATATATATATGTCAAACTTGTAAGGATTTTTTAAAATACAACCATCGCCTTTTAAGGAAAAATATTTCAAATTTGCTTTTGTAGTCTATTTTTTCAAAGAAAAGTTCGAAGATACCAAAGGGGTAATTGGAAGCCGTAAATCAAAGAACAGACGAGACAAGAAAAAGAATAAACAATGACCTACAATACATGACAAGAAAACTAGAGCTTGACCAACACAAACTCAAATAAAAAATGGAGGTCAGACCAGGTGCTCCAGAAGGGTAAGCAGTTCCTGCTCCACTAGCGGTACCCATCATGTTACTGCTAAACTATAACTAACATCATCATGATATCGATATTGTGGCGTATACCAGTATTTGATTAACAAATGCCCTTTTCAAGTTGTTCGTAGCTGCTAATTGATCTTACAAACATCTTGAGGGAACGTCGTGGCTGTGATCGTATGGTAGTTGGATTTACAACTACCTATGCAATCAGGGCCTATCACCACTGATGTTGTGAGTTCGAATCTCAATCAGTGCAAGGTGTACAACATTATGTGATAAAGTTTGTCAGTGACTTGCGACAGGTCGGTGCTTTTCTCCAGGTCCTCCGGTTTTCTACACCAATAAAACTGACTGCCTCGATATAACTGAAATATTGTTGATAGTGGCATTAAACATCATAAAACCAAAACAAACAAACCAAACATTTTGATGAGAGCCCTGTTATTGATTCATCTTTTATTGTATTTGTTTTTTTTTTATTATGATGATGTTCACAGCCATCAAAATTCTTTCTGATTATAAAGTGTTTAAGAAAACAAAACTTGAAACCTCCCTGACTACATAAATCAAGGGACAGATTGATTTTTTGCCATTACGTATCTTCTTAATTATTATTTTCTAATGAATCAATAATAAAAAATTACTAACTTTGCTAATTCTATGTTATTTATCGACATCTATCAGATGTTTTTAATTTACGTAACTAACTTTGTTAATTCTTGGTTATTTATCGACATCTATCAGATGTTTTTAATTTACGTAACTAACTTTGCTAATTCTTGGTTATTTATCGACATGTATCAGATGTTTTTAATTTATGTAACTAACTTTCCTAATTCTTGGTTATTTATTGACATCTATTAGATGTTTTTAATTTATGTAACTAACTTTGCTAATTCTTGGTTATTTATTGACATCCATTAGATGTTTTTAATTTATGTAACTAACTTTGCTAATTCTTGGTTATTTATTGACATTTATTAGATGTTTTTAATTTACATAACTAACTTTCCTAATTCTTGGTTATTTATTGACATCTATTAGATGTTTTTAATTTACATAACTAACTTTCCTAATTCTTGGTTATTTATTGACATCCATTAGATGTTTTTAATTTATGTAACTAACTTTCCTAATTCTTGGTTATTTATCAACATCTATCAGATGTTTTTAATTTACGTAACTAACTTTCCTAATTCTTGGTTATTTATTGACATCCATTAGATGTTTTTAATTTATGTAACTAACTTTCCTAATTCTTGGCTATTTATCGACATCTATCAGATGTTTTTAATTTACGTAACTAACTTTCCTAATTCTCGGTTATTTATTGACATCCATTAGATGTTTTTAATTTATGTAACTAACTTTGCTAATTCTTGGTTATTTATTGACATCTATTAGATGTTTTTAATTTACATAACTAACTTTCCTAATTCTTGGTTATTTATTGACATCCATTAGATGTTTTTAATTTATGTAACTAACTTTCCTAATTCTTGGTTATTTATCAACATCTATCAGATGTTTTTAATTTACGTAACTAACTTTCCTAATTCTTGGTTATTTATCAACATCTATCAGATGTTTTTAATTTACGTAACTAACTTTCCTAATTCTTGGTTATTTATCAACATCTATCAGATGTTTTTAATTTACGTAACTAACTTTCCTAATTCTTGGTTATTTATTGACATCCATTAGATGTTTTTAATTTATGTAACTAACTTTCCTAATTCTTGGTTATTTATCAACATCTATCAGATGTTTTTAATTTACGTAACTAACTTTCCTAATTCTTGGTTATTTATTGACATCCATTAGATGTTTTTAATTTATGTAACTAACTTTCCTAATTCTTGGTTATTTATCAACATCTATCAGATGTTTTTAATTTACGTAACTAACTTTCCTAATTCTTGGTTATTTATCAACATCTATCAGATGTTTTTAATTTACGTAACTAACTTTCCTAATTCTTGGTTATTTATTGACATCCATTAGATGTTTTTAATTTATGTAACTAACTTTCCTAATTCTTGGTTATTTATCAACATCTATCAGATGTTTTTAATTTACGTAACTAACTTTCCTAATTCTTGGTTATTTATTGACATCCATTAGATGTTTTTAATTTATGTAACTAACTTTCCTAATTCTTGGTTATTTATCAACATCTATCAGATGTTTTTAATTTACGTAACTAACTTTCCTAATTCTTGTTTATTTATTGACATCCATTAGATGTTTTTAATTTACGTAACTAACTTTCCTAATTCTTGGTTATTTATTGACATCTATCAGATGTTTTTAATTTACGTAACTAACTTTGTTAATTCTTGGTTATTTATTGACATCTATTAGATGTTTTTAATTTACGTAACTAACTTTGTTAATTCTTGGTTATTTATTGACATCTATTAGATGTTTTTAATTTACGTAACTAACTTTGCTAATTCTTGGTTATTTATCGACATCTATTAGATGCTTTTTTTAATTTACGTAACAAAATAGATCTGGTTGGTATAAACAATGATTCACGATAAGGAAATATTGATCAATCCTTGAGATGTGTTGAAGATTTTATATTCGTAAAACATGCATTTTTACAGTAAAGATATAACAAAAATAGGGGCCATCTTGACTGCAATCGTAAGGTAGTTGGATTTACATCTACCTACACAATCAGTGCTTATTACAACAACATATTGTGTGTACGATTTCCCACCTGTGATGAAGGCTTATGGTATATGATATTTTAATGCCACTTTCAACAATATTTCAGTTATATCGTGGCAGTCAGTTTTATTGGTGGAGGAAACCGGAGTACCCGGAGAAAACCACCGACCTGTTGAAAGTCACTGACAAACTTTACCTGTGGTAAAGTATACTCAATACAACATTATATGATAAAGTTTGTCAGTGTTTTTGCAGCATGTCTATGGAAAACTTGATCTGGGTACTCCAGTTTGCTGCACCAATAAAACTGACTGTTACAATGCAACTCAGATATTGTTTAAAGTGGTGTTAAACTTCAATAATCTTTAATAATCAACGGGGTATAAATAAAAACGTAGATATTTCTACTTCTACCAAATACTGACCACCTTCAACAAGTTGAAGATTATGTCAGAGATTGCACATGACAAATGAATAAGATTAAATCTTTTTACAGGTTTAATAAATTAGTATTTGAAAGAGATGAAATCAGCTTTGAAAGTTTCAACGGAGCACTCAATACTATGGGCTGTGGCAAACAGATTTAGCTTAGTTTAAGTTTGCTTAGGTTAGTTTAATTTGTTTAGATTAGTTTAGCTTTGCTTGGTTAGTTTAGTTTTGCTTAGTTTAGTTTAATTTTGCTAAAATTTAGTTTAATTTTGTTTGGTTAGTTTAATTTTATTTAGTTTAGTTTAATTTTGCTTAGTTTAGTTTAAATTTGCTTAGTTTAGTTTAATTTGATTCGTTTGATTATACGGTTGAATTCTACTACAGTGTAATAAAAAAATGAATTTATTACTAAAATATAAATTACTAACTTCTATATTTTAGGCTTATTGCACGTTTCTTAATGTTTCAATATCATACTTAGCAGAATCAAAGGTTATGGTGTTTAATGCACTTTCAACAATATTTCAGTTATATCGTAGTGGTCAATTTCATTGATGGAGGAAACCGGAGTACCGGAGAAAACCACCGACCTGTCGCACGTCACTGACAAACTTTATCACATAATGTTGTATCGAGTACACCCCACCTAAGCAGGATTCAAACTCACAACGTTAGTGATGGTAGGCAGAAATTGCATAGGTAGTTGTAAATCGAACTACCATACGATCACGACCATGACAGCCCCTAGCAAAATCAAGTCTATTGATTTGAGTGTAATCAAAATTCAGCAAATTGGCAATACTTTTGTAATAATAACATAACTTTTTCTTATTATATACCAGTAACAGGATTTCATAAATAAAATCTTTGCTTTTTTTTTCTGTTTTGATGATGTCAAGGGTTTTTTATTCAGTAGTACCCCAATCATAAGACTACTCCCTCCAGAGGTCACCCTATTATCAGGCCAGATTTCAGATGCCCTGAGATTGTAAAACATTACTAAATTGTGCCCCTCAAGAAAGGCCATCCCTCTCATATAGCAGTTTTTCATTGCACAAGGGTTGGCCTTACAAGAGGAGAACTACTGTATGTGCTATCATTATAAATGATTTATATGGAGGAATCAGTAATAAAAAAAATGTGGTTTAGGTTTATGGTGTTTAATGCCACTTCAAATAATGTTTCAGTAATATCGTGCCGGAAAAAAATGTGCATTCAAAAGTCTAATGGGACAACATTTGGCTATGGCCACCTCAGTGGGTTAGCCAATATCCTGAGTGGATTTATCAATTTTTGGGTGGTAAACCAAAATGGGTACTTAGAAAACTGGTATTTAGAGAGATAATATGTACTGAAACCTTGAATATTAGTTATTATAAAACAAATTCTTTTGATATTTCACATTTTTTGTTTCAAAATGGTTTAAAGATCTCAGGATCTCTATTCCATCATATTTAATCTATAACTTTGAATTAGGGTAATTATAAAGCTAATAAGTTCATTTCTACATTCAGATTAAAATTACCACTCCACAAAAATAAATTTCTTTGAAAAAGAACTTTAGTATCCTTACATTGACCTACATAGTTCCTACATACTCTCTCATACACTTCAACTGCTATTCAAAATGAAAATCTATTTGGAATATTTTTTTTATCATACATAAGTTATGACCTTACCATTACATGGCACAATACTGACTGATCTGAAAGACAGATTAACTTCCCAAGGATTTTCATGTTCTACATTGATCAGTGGTGTCTCAGGAACTCTCGATCGGCCCATTGGATGCATCAGAAATTCAAATCATCAACTATAGACAGTATATCCAAAAAATATGAACGTTTTATCAACACTTATTTACATATTTAAAGTTTCTCTTTAAAACTGGTTTTCATGGCAACAAAATCAGAAGCTTCATTTTAAAATACATTGATACATTCATATCTATCTAATCCTTGAGTTCTTCAAAAATTAATCCTGAATATCTCCAAAAACAAACTTTTACGCTGAGCTTATCTCTTAAAATATCCTATATTCTATAATAAAATTATATATTTTTCAAATCCTCGAAACTAAACTATTCACAGGACCTTACACAAAGCAAAATATTAAATTCCAACGTAACCGTCGCAAGAAATAATCCATTCAGAGTCAAATACTCCATTCAATTAAAAAATCAATCACACTGATATGTTGATTTTCTGCACGAGATGAATTTCCGACCCATCCTTCGCAAAAGTATAGTCAAGTATATGACACTTGTATTCTACATCTGATCAGTCGTTAACTGAAGTGTTAGATTTAACATCATGGAATTACTGTGGCACGCAAATGATCAAACGAAAATCAACAGAAATAATCAATCTCTGTTGATGCACGAAAGAAAATGGCAAATAAAACTCAAATTAAATATCCAACGTGTTACTACAACATATACTTTAAAAAAAATTATATGTCTATACACTTAATCGAACTTCAAATAAATTCACAAAATGCTAGAATAAATTTTCTGAAAATTTACACTTTTTTATGATAAAAATCCAATCACTTCAAATTAATTAAAAACTCCAACATGATTTTAATCCATTTCTGTTAAACATGATCAGAAAAATTTCTGTCAGGTGAGGCCTACATGTATTACTATTTATTGTATTAAGTCTCAAACTTAATCCGTTTTTACAAAATGTCATTGAAATATGACAGTCTTTTAAATGTTTTAATAACATCAATACGTATTATAAAGCATTGATTTACCTATAATGGAGGTTGTATATTTATCAATAGAACTAATTTAGACTCATACAAATTGAGACACAGAACCTAATAAAAAGCACTGAAGTATTAGAATATGCTTGTAGCCGTACATTTATTATCCTATAGAATTAATTCATAACTCAATGGGGAACCTGCCAATACAAAACTGCATGATATATGCAATATATAAGTTTGAAAAATAGCAAAAGATCTTTGTAAAATATAGACAAGGTTATCTTGTGTTCCATCTCCCTCCGAGCTTAATTGATCATAAGCCTTTTTAATAAACTTGTTTAACACTTCAAAAATTAGATCTATTTAAATGAAAACCAATATTACACAATTCATTTAATCTCCTAGAAAAATTTAATTGAAAAGATTAGCTACCAAAATAAAAGGTATTGATAACGATTTTATTACCAGTGGCAACATAGTTTTTTAATGGCTAAGACATTTCCTTTATTTATTCTAGTTACCTAACACTTTATCTAACTATCTATTGATCTAAAAAGGTACAGACAAGTGTAAAAAAATACTGAAAACAGATAAAGCTAAATTAAGACTATGATAAATGTTACTTTAATAATTTTATGACAATTTTTGGGAGCTTGAAGCAGCAAGGGCTTACTGTATGATGTACTATTAAGTCGTGTGATTATAATATATGATTTTATTTTTCAGAGACGGTTAAGGTTATGGTTATGGTGTTTAACGCCACTTTCAATAATATTTCAGTTATATCGTGGCGGTCAGTTTTATTGGTGGAGGAAACCAGAGTATCCGGAGAAAACCACCGACCTTCCGCAAGTAACTGACAAACTTTATCACATAATGTTGTATCAAGTACACCTCGTCATGAGCTCACAACATTAACAACATGATGATAGGCACTGATTGCATATAGGTAGTTATAAATCCAACTACCATAAGATCATGACCACGGTGGCATCATTTTTTTTTCATAGAACACTCATATTTTACTACTGGTAAAGAAGAAATATGACTGAAAGTAAACAAGGTATGGTACTGAAAAAGGTAGATAAAAAACTTAGTTTTAGTTCAAGTGTTTGTTTTTATCTTTATTTTTAATATTTCTGATGTTGGTAAGACTGATTCATTTGGGGATGCTGTGTTTAAGCCCAAAATTGTTTTATTTTAAATTATTAGGTCAATTATTGTGACACAATACTAGATATAGGCCAAGCTATAGAAATAAATTAATGGTTGGCATGGCCACAATCATATGGTAGTTGAGGACTCTGACTTCAGCAAACATTGCCACCCTCACCCCACCCCCACCCCAAATGTATAAGTTAGCTTTGTCAGTGTGGAATGCCAGTCTTATCAAAATGAATTAAGTTACTTTTAAGACATTTTGTGAAAGTAAACTGACTTTTTATTACATAATCATCAATTATTAAAATGAAAGTAATGTTTCCAAAGAAACATATATAAATATTACAAAAAAAGAATTTAATATTCCTTCAAGATTCCTTGATACCTGCCCCATGGCTGGGGTTTCAGTGGTCAGTTCATTATTTCTGTCTGTGCTTTCCTCACTCAATAAGTTTGGTAATCATACTATAGCTGAAAGCGATGAAAACACCCATAATTACTGGTTGTAATAAACCAAACCTCTATGATGGATTTGTCATAGTAGTCATTTATTACATTTTCAATAATATTACATGCCTAAGAAAATTAACTTTGAAAATTTCTATCATTTATTCAACTGGCATAAATTTTCTTTAATTTTCTAACTGAAGATGGAAGTATTATAAAGGTCTCACCAGCATGAAGTGAAGACTATATTATTATAAGTAAACTGGACATTAACAATTTTACACTCTTATTTAACCACGATATTGCAGATTTCAGTTATCTACTACTGTGTTCATTTAAAGATAAAAAAAATTGTTATATGTGGTCGATACAAAATGTGAATTTATCTGAAGCTACAGAAGCATTAGAGTTATTTCCCCTTGTATGCAATACATCAAATATAAAATCTGATCAAAGGGACATTACTCTTTGTTACTATTGAGTTTTTTATTGTTGTTTTACAGAATGTTTTCTTTCAAGTCCACAAAACTCAATTAATTTTTCCATTGGTTAAAAAATAAGTTCAAGATGAAGACACACTATGTTCTATCAAGTTCAAGTATACTTTTCTGAAAATTAAATAATGCTATATTAATTATTTAATTTAGTTTTTAAACTAAAGGGAATATTTCTCTCTCTCTCAAATTAATTCAGATTATAATTTGATGAATTTCTTAAATAAATAAACAAATATTTATTTATTTTATTTAATACTTTTCTGCCATTCCTCCCTAACCATGTAATTGACTGCAACAGAATGCAATATTTTTTATTTCTTGTGTATAAACTCAGCAATGCTGATCAACAGCAGGCATTTAAAAAAAATAAGCTTCCCCCTTCTGACCCCTCATCACTATATTCCTGACTATAGTTTATATCTAAATACCACAATTTCTTACTTTGACAGCAGGATTTCAACTCTCAATAATATAAACTCAAAGACAATAAAGTATAAGATATAAATACAAAACAATAATCATTTCTACAAGAAATTTACCTGATTTCAACGACTTCCTATCAAAATCACAAAATATCCTACGACCTATCACAATCATTTTGATTTTTTCTGTATTAATTACAAACAATAATTAAATAAATAAATAGTATCACATGTTTGTCATGGTACCGCAAAATGAAAAACAAAAAATACCACCCTATCGGAACAATAATCATTCTCATTAAGAACTATTTTATACAAAGTGTCACCAAATCAATAATTATAGAGCAAAATTCTCCGGAGATGTCATACGGCATATCAGATTTACATTAAATTTTAGAAAACATTGCTGTGGGATGAATCAATATTATTTTAATTCAAATAATAAGATATTACATATTTCTTTTATTTTATTTTCTTGGTTAATGGTGTTTATGTTGTCTTTCAGCAAGTTTTCAGATACATGTATATATCGTGACTTACTTGTGGAGGAAAGCATGAACAGATATAACAAACTGACCGGTGAATCCCCTAATATTGCTTAGGTGTTTGGGAACCTTAACACTTGAGCTTGGTATCTGAGGACCAACTCACATCAGTGGTGTTAAACTTGTGGTCAGAAGTAAACAGAACGACCTTAACCACAAAGCCAACCAAGCCCATAAATCAGATAATAAAAAATTACACGTTTCTTTTATTTTTCAATGAAGCCAGCATCAGTTACAGGTACTCATTGTTGATTACATTCTTTCGGCCTCCCACACCAATGGGTCAATTTAATTGAGATCCGTGTTTCAGGTTTTTTCCATAACTGATGTGTATATAGTAGTTTCCATAACAACATTCAAATTTTCCTATTAGCCTGATTTAACAGATCATGAGAGATACAATTTGACTAGTTGATATGCCATTAGAATTTTGTAATGCAACCAATGAAAACAGGCTCAAGAGTGATCAGTTAAGACAGGTTTTACTGTAAATATGCAATAGTTCTAAAAAAAAAAACAGAGTGAGACTCTATGATAAGACTACAGCAACAAGATATACTTCTGTATAATGAGTACAAACAGAATTTGTGGGTTTCTCTATCTTGGATGATTAATTGAATTAAAAGAATTCATAACTAGTTCTGTAGAATCTATTTGAAAAGTGCATGAAGGAAATTAGAAAAAAATAAAGGGCTACACCGGCAACAGCATGATACAACCACAGCAAGTCTACAAGTACATCAATGACAAAAAATGTTTTTTTCCAAATAATTGGTATCTCAATATTCAAACATTTATTCCCAGATTTCAGTGAACTACATAATATTTTGTTATTTTCCATGCTTATGACAAAAACCATGAAATGTATGAAGTTTTGATGTGGTTATTCAAACAAATAAAAAGGGTCTTTTTGGGGTTGAAGTGTGACACAGGAAAATGAAAAATAATATACACAATGTACATGAAAATGGGAAAAGTAGTAGTGTGCATGCGTGAAATGACAAAAAAAGTAGTCTGAGAACTAGTGAAAATATTTATTTAATAAGTAGGAAAATTAAATATCAATATCTTTTGTTTTACTCCAACATTACACAATTTTTGCATTTCTTGAGACTTTTTTTTTGTACCATACAGTTTTTCTATCCCTATTGTCTATTATAAACATTCATACCCAAAACTTTGTATCAAGTGATTGTTTCATGTAATCACTATTTTGTCACAACACTATATGACATATATATCTGATTCTGCATAAGGGGGAAACATGAAACTCATAAACTGCTAAACGGGACTTGGCAATCTAAGAAAAGGCATGCAGAATTTTGGGATTGGACAACACCAATGAGACTGCTATTATAGTGGTTAATCAATGTGGACGCTGCTGCCATAAACAGACATCCTTATCTATACTTTGTGAGAGGCAAAACAAACAAAAAACAAATCATATTCCACATTATTTAAACAATTTAAAAACAAAAAAGTTTTCTGAAATAGATATATATATATATTAACTAAATTTTCCAATTGATGACAAATGGAGCTTTAAATATGAAAAATAAATAAAATTTAATAAAGTTCAAAATATTGAACAGAAAAGCTATCAAAAAAGTCAACATCTTCTACATTGAATATTAAACATAAAATATACACAAAATGACAGTACAACAATATTTAACGCCAAATAAATTAAATGAAGCTACATTTACAAAGTGTACATTTCAATTACATTGTCATAAATAAATCAATGACTTTTGACTGTTCAATGGTTAAACATGTTCCCTGCTCCACTGGTTTAAATATATATTACTTTTATATCTGCCCAGTATACCATAAGTTTTCTATCAAGCACTTGTTTAAAAGCAAAAAACTTGTATTCAATGAATAATTCATGAAGTGATCCTTATTATATTCTGTGTTCTAATATATAAAAAGGCAAAAAGCAGACATTTTGCCCTGGGGAAAATATTCCAAAATTGAACCCCCCGTCATTTAAAAGAAATTTACATGGCCTTTGTATTGTCATTTGTACTTAAACGAAGAAGGGAGATAATAATTTGACCAAGATATTTTAAATCTAAAACTATGTAGTAATTTCTTTTAAAGTAGAATGATGGCTTGGTGCATAACTCTAATCATTTTTAAAGGGGAAGGGTAATATTTTTTTCATTTTATACAGAATAAATTATATAAATTATAACCTGGGACCGTCGTGGTCCCTATCGTATGGTAGTTGGATTTACAACTACCTGTGCTATCAGTGCCTATCACCACTAAAATTCTGAGTTTGAATCCCATTCATGGCTAGGTGTACTCGATACAACTTTATGTGATAAAGTTTGTCAGTAACTTACAGCAGGTCAATGGTTTTCTTCAGGTACTCTGGTTTCCTCCACCAATAAAACTGACCATCACGATATAACTCAAATATTGTTGAAAGTGGCATTAAACCCCATAACCCCAACCCTACAAGATATTGCCCACATTCTGACTGAATTTTTGTTAATGAGACAGAACTAAAACATGTTAAAGACTACAAATTACTGTCTTGTTCACTGATTGGTATAAGCAAGGTTATAATCAATAAACTTTGATGAATAATTTATATGGTTTTAGATGAAATATGTCCTTTAAATAACATCTTTCAGTATATACAACCAGTTAAGCTGCTTAAAGGATGATTCTTCTGTAATTTACCAATGTACAGGAACTTGGAAGTACAAATTAATTGTTAATTTACATAAACTGCTATGTAAATTGTTAATTTTAAATATAGTATATGTATGCATTATAGTATACATGTAAATAAGGGTAATAACAAAATTACCGAACTCCGAACAATCTTACAAAGGGAAAGTCAAAACTCATAATTATATAAATAGACAAAATCAGTCAACAGAAGAATATTTACACGTTGAAAACATTATTGGTTAGAAACCCTAAAATTGATCTCAAATATACAATTAATGCTTCTCTTATCATAAATAAAAGGGTTACCACCTGGTGGCAGCATGAAATTACCACAGCAAGTCAAATCATTTTTGGGTCTCTTTTTTTGAAACAGTTAGGGGCCTAAATCAATCAACACCTCAATACTTTGTAACTTTACAAAATGAATTATTTAACTTTATAAAATGAATTACAAATGTAGATGGGGGGAAAAAAGAAACTGCCCTTTATAGACAGTGATTTGCTATTATATACTGGTGCCCTTTAAAGCAGGTTGACTGTATAATTTGTTCAACTGGTATGTATTAATCTCAATACTCACAAAGATTCTCAACAGTCATGATAGGAAAGGAAGAAAGGGGGTGGGGACAATACTATTGTCTATAAAAAAAAGTAATTATACCTTGTTTAATATATCCCAGTGTATACAGACCCTTAAATTATCCATTATAAAAAAGTAACTCAAAACTACAAATAATTATATTTAAACTAAAGATGATGTTTAGTCTGAAGCCCTTTTCTGTTACAATATAATTGTTCTTGAAAGTGTCCATGGCGTTGTCAGCTGGTAAATGAACGTCTCAAATCAGCATCATTTATTTCACTTCTTTCTCTTTATATAGGAACTGCACATTCTTCTCATATTTTAAAAACTTCGTCCACGAGTAAATAATAACATTTTACAAACATAATTTTATTGAGTTTCACCTCTATAGTAAGGAGGTTTCTGTGGCTGCAATCATATCCTTATAATTTTATTAAAATACAAATATGCTATCATAAATTTGTTTTAGCAGTATAATTGTCAATTGTTTCCCATAGGCATACAACAAATGACAAATTACAATCACCCGTTGCCCTAGGTCCGAGGACAAATAAAATTATGTGTTACAGTAGTGACCCTCTAATAAGGTCCCTCTCACCGATAGACACCCCTCTTACTAGTCTTATCAGGCCATATTTCAGATGAACTGAGATAGTAAAATTACTATCAAGCAAAGCCACCCCTTCTGCAATGAAAACATGGCCTTATAAGAGGGTGACTACTATATTCTGGTTAAATACCAATAGATAACATGTTCAGCTTGGCAGTTCATACCAGTATAGACCTATTGAGAGGTATTTTTAACACATACAAAAGTTTTGTATGTTGAAAAAATAATTGACAATTAGTAGCCAGAAATACTTTGAATTTTAATTTGGCTTACTTGTAAATTTATGTAATGACTAATGGAATTAAAGATTATTTTAACATTATGAAACTAAACACATGTACATTAACATATTATTGTTAGACCCATCTTACAGTGAGTTGTAAGACTTGACCTTAATATATTCATATTATGTATACAGGTACATGTAGTGACTTAAGATGAGAGGTTGTTATTTGTTTTGTTGATATTGGTTGAATTTTTGACCATCACTGTTTAAACTTTCTTTTCAAAATGGAAGTTTGTTGCCACTAATTTCAAAATATAAGTAAATACTATCATTTTTCACTAAAAGATTATTTTTTTACCTGTATAATAGCCATAATGTTCTAAGTGTTTTCTCATAAAACTGTCATATGGATTCTGAAAAATAAAATATTTAAGGCATTAAGGAGCTTTAAAACATACTGAATATGACCAAACAAGATTTTTCTAAAGTGATTTCAAACATAACTGAATATGACCAAACAAGATTTTTCTAAATTGACTTATAACATAACGTACCTGTAAATTTACATGCACTTGAAGTTCATTTCAGTAACTTACAACTTGTCAATATAGCCCTAATAGGCTAATACTAAATATTTATGAGTTGGGTTGAAAAATAAAGGTAATATATTTTAATTCTTATCACTACACTACAAGATACAGCCAAAAATATGTCCAATTGTAAAGAATTATAGAAACATATATCTGTAGTATGCATGCGTTTAAAACAAATGTATTTGTGCTTATATCCCTCTTCATTTAAGGCCACTAATGTTGTGAGTTTGAATCCTGCTGATGGTGATTGGTGAGGTGTACTCGATACAACATTATGTGATAAAGTTTGTCAGTGACTTGTGTCAGGTCAGTTGTTTTCTCCGGTTTCCTCCAACAATAAAACTGACCACCATGATATAACTGGGATATTGTTGAAAGTGGCATTAAAAACCATACCCCTTAACCCTAACCCTGTTTGGGGGTCATGTCAGTTAACCTTTCATTCATCTTCGACCATCCAATCATATTAAAGACAGTTGAATATATTGACTAATCGGACAACAGCTCTTGGCATGTACTCGGTTTTAAATGGTAGGTTCATTGCTGATTGGTCGGTTGAAAATATATATCCTCCTGAGATGACGTTAGGTGTTAGTGTATCACAAAAGAGAAAAAAGATACAACAACCATCTGATTCTAATTAAGAAATAAATCATGGAAGCCAGAATGGCTCGGGATAAAATACTAATATCCGCCAATCCATGTTAAAACTCAAAACACATTCTGGCTTCCATGATTTATTTTGATTCTGATATGTCTAAGAGTACAAATATGGTAGTATACTTTGATTGGAAGACGTTATTTTATATTTACGCTTGCGGAAAATGTCGAACACAATGTATGCTGCCAATGGATAAGTCAGTCACATTCACCGACGCATGTGCGAATGAGATTATACCATCGATAAATCGCTCATTTGTCTACAAAGCGAAAGAAGGACGTCATGTTAGAATTATAATTAGATTGATGAGGAGACTGAAGAGTAACCTGATAAAAACATTATTTCTAATATCTAGCTATGCCCACATATTAAAGAATCTCTGGTTGATGTTTACATTTAAATGGCAAGTAAGGTTTCAGACTCATTTGGTATCCTGGCATAACAAAATAACCGTCCTAATATCAACAGTGTATTTTTCAAGACTTTGCAAGTCAATACAGCTAATACAAACCAGTGAAACCAGTACACTCATATAAAAGAACTTCTAATACAAACCACTGAAACCAGTACACTCATATAAAAGAACTTCTAATACAAACCAGTGAAACCAGTACACTCATATAAAAGAACTTCTAATACAAACCACTGAAACCAGTACACTCATATAAAAGAACTTCTAATACAAACCACTGAAACCAGTACACTCATATAAAAGAACTTCTAATACAAACCACTGAAACCAGTACACTCATATAAAAGAACTTCTAATACAAACCACTGAAACCAGTACACTCATATAAAAGAACTTCTAATACAAACCACTGAAACCAGTACACTCATATAAAAGAACTTCTAATACAAACCACTGAAACCAGTACACTCATATAAAAGAACTTCTAATACAAACCACTGAAACCAGTACACTCATATAAAAGAACTTATAATACAAACCACTGAAACCAGTACACTCATATAAAAGAACTTCTAATACAAACCACTGAAACCAGTACACTCATATAAAAGAACTTCTAATACAAACCACTGAAACCAGTACACTCATATAAAAGAACTTCTAATACAAACCACTGAAACCAGTACACTCATATAAAAGAACTTCTAATACAAACCACTGAAACCAGTACACTCATATAAAAGAACTTCTAATACAAACCACTGAAACCAGTACACTCATATAAAAGAACTTCTAATACAAACCACTGAAACCAGTACACTCATATAAAAGAACTTCTAATACAAACCAGTGAAACCAGTACACTCATATAAAAGAACTTCTAATACAAACCAGTGAAACCAGTACACTCATATAAAAGAACTTCTAATACAAACCACTGAAACCAGTACTCATATAAAAGAACTTCTAATACAAACCACTGAAACCAGTAGTACTCATATAAAAGAACTTCTAATACAAACCAGTGAAACTAGTACACTCATATAAAAGAACTTCTAATACAAACCAGTGAAACCAGTACACTCATATAAAAGAACTTCTAATACAAACCAGTGAAACCAGTACACTCATATAAAAGAACTTCTAATACAAACCACTGAAACCAGTACACTCATATAAAAGAACTTCTAATACAAACCACTGAAACCAGTACACTCATATAAAAGAACTTCTAATACAAACCACTGAAACCAGTACACTCATATAAAAGAACTTCTAATACAAACCACTGAAACCAGTACACTCATATAAAAGAACTTCTAATACAAACCAGTGAAACCAGTACACTCATATAAAAGAACTTCTAATACAAACCACTGAAACCAGTACACTCATATAAAAGAACTTCTAATACAAACCACTGAAACCAGTACACTCATATAAAAGAACTTCTAATACAAACCACTGAAACCAGTACTCATATAAAAGAACTTCTAATACAAACCACTGAAACCAGTACACTCATATAAAAGAACTTCTAATACAAACCACTGAAACCAGTACTCATATAAAAGAACTTCTAATACAAACCACTGAAACCAGTAGTACTCATATAAAAGAACTTCTAATACAAACCAGTGAAACTAGTACACTCATATAAAAGAACTTCTAATACAAACCAGTGAAACCAGTACACTCATATAAAAGAACTTCTAATACAAACCAGTGAAACCAGTACACTCATATAAAAGAACTTCTAATACAAACCACTGAAACCAGTACACTCATATAAAAGAACTTCTAATACAAACCACTGAAACCAGTACACTCATATAAAAGAACTTCTAATACAAACCACTGAAACCAGTACACTCATATAAAAGAACTTCTAATACAAACCAGTGAAACCAGTACACTCATATAAAAGAACTTCTAATACAAACCACTGAAACCAGTACACTCATATAAAAGAACTTCTAATACAAACCACTGAAACCAGTAGTACTCATATAAAAGAACTTCTAATACAAACCACTGAAACCAGTACACTCATATAAAAGAACTTCTAATACAAACCAGTGAAACTAGTACACTCATATAAAAGAACTTCTAATACAAACCACTGAAACCAGTACACTCATATAAAAGAACTTCTAATAGAAACCACTGAAACCAGTACACTCATATAAAAGAACTTCTAATACAAACCACTGAAACCAGTACACTCATATAAAAGAACTTCTAATACAAACCAGTGAAACCAGTACACTCATATAAAAGAACTTCTAATACAAACCACTGAAACCAGTACACTCATATAAAAGAACTTCTAATACAAACCACTGAAACCAGTACACTCATATAAAAGAACTTCTAATACAAACCACTGAAACCAGTACTCATATAAAAGAACTGCTAATACAAACCACTGAAACCAGTACACTCATATAAAAGAACTTCTAATACAAACCACTGAAACCAGTACACTCATATAAAAGAACTTCTAATACAAACCACTGAAACCAGTACACTCATATAAAAGAACTTCTAATACAAACCACTGAAACCAGTACACTCATATAAAAGAACTTCTAATACAAACCACTGAAACCAGTACACTCATATAAAAGAACTTCTAATACAAACCACTGAAACCAGTACACTCATATAAAAGAACTTCTAATACAAACCACTGAAACCAGTACACTCATATAAAAGAACTTCTAATACAAACCAGTGAAACCAGTACACTCATATAAAAGAACTTCTAATACAAACCACTGAAACCAGTACACTCATATAAAAGAACTTCCAATTCAAACCAAAGAATGAAATAAACTAGTGTGAATGGATTTACAATGTGCACATGTATGGTCCTGCTAATTATTTATTGTTTGTAATAAGAAATACATTTATGGAATATGGGGGGTTCTGAACATTTACCCCCCTTTTTTTTGCCATTTAAAAATTACTGGGACGAAAATAGCAAGTCAACCCTCCTTTTGAAAAATCTAGATCCCACGTGTATATATATATATGTATATACACAACTGCTTACAGCAAAACTATAGGAAATATCTGTATACTATTTTAATCTAATACTTTGAAAACTATGGATTTACATACATGTATATAAAAGTATTTAATTCAACATTCTAGTACATAGTAACATACTGCCAGGATTATTCTTATTATGTAAGTCAAATAATGTAATATGTATTCAAATATATTAATTGGATTTCAACAAGTGGTTACAAGAAAATAAATAAAATTAGCTGGAAATTAAAACTTTTCATGACACAAGATTAAAAGTTTTGGCAGAAAGTACAGTATTAAATTTCCATTGAATCTATAGTCTCATATTTAAGCATGTATAAGGCAATTATATCGCACAAGTGTTTTGCCAGTTTTCTTTAAATATAGATCACATTCAATTCATTTCTTTTAAACCCATTCAAAGTAAAACTATAAAATATTGATATCTTATAAGTAAAGATTGATTTGTAATGAATGTTGAAGATAATCGGCATTGCAATGCTACTTAAGTCAAAAGGTTATTCACATTTGTATTAAGTAAATTATCATAATGTAAATGATTTAAAAAGTACTTCGGTTAATTTTTGGCAAATTGCCTAGACTTGAATGAAAAAAAATCATAAAACTACATGGCAGCTAACTTATTACTTCTGAAATAATAATTTTAAAAAATTGGGACTGTTAATAATTAGATGACAATTTCATGTCCTTCATTATAAATAAGTTCATATCAATTTAAGCAGTACTCCAGTAGGTTTTAAAAAGTTTAAATCTTCCTTTATACAAGCCTGGGGTTATATATACCACATGAAATATTTAACTATGGTAGTCTAGTACACACAGACTAGTTCTAGTTGTCATTGACACAGCAGTCATGTTTGTATGGAATCAGCATATTCCTTCCACTAAGATTTGAGAGTTTGTATCCTAACTGTAGAGAGTTGTACTGATACAATCTTAATATCAGCCAAGTTTATCAGTAACTTATGAAAGTTCTGTGCTTTTCTGGGTACTCAGATCTGCTCAACTAATAAAATTGACCACCATGAAATATTGTTGAAAGTGGCACCAAATGCAACCGCTAACGGTAGTAATATATTTGATTCTTTGTATTACACAGCTCAATGAGTTAGGTCGTTGGATCTAACAACTCATACATGCCTATCACCAATACTGCATCGGTTGACACCCGGCTTTGTAAATTACAAAAAAGGGTGCATTCAACTCGCAGCCGCAAGTGATAAAGTTTACCAGTTGCTTGTCCATGGTCGGTGGTTCTCTCCGGGTACTCCCGCTTCCTCCACTACTAAAACTGGTCGCCATGATATAGCTGAAATATTGTTGAAAGTGGTGTTAAAACACCAAAAATCAAATCAAATCACAGATTAAATTATTTTCTGGGGAAAAGGTGAGGGTTTTACACAACAAATTAATACAGTCGTTAGATATCTTAATTTGAAAATATGAATTGTCTTTTTTTTTAAACATGTTTAAAATTTCAAAGAAAATCAAAATGGGAAAAAAAGCAGGGGGGATGCTCTTTTCAATTTCACATGAAGAGATTTTTTACACTGCAAATTAGGCATATAAATAATTTAACAGTGAGATCTTTTTGTGAAAAATAGCAGAATTTTAATGATTTAAAAGATAGTATCCTTTTACAAGCAGTAGGTATCAAATGTATATCTCAGGTCTGAAAGTTTACAAGTTGAAATTAACATGGTGATTTTTTAGCTTTCAATTTTTATTTCTATCACAATCACTATAAAGGGGTGTCATTGTATCTTGTTGATTCAATTTTTATAAATAGCTGTGTGCATGCATTATAAATTAAACTGCTACAGCAGCATTTTCTTTTTCAAATGCAGCCAATACCGGCAATAGCAACAGAAGCAAAATTTAAACACTAATTTTGTGTCTCTCATGTTTTTCCCCCTAATTTTGGCCATATAAGTAGCAATTATCCAACAATTACTTAAATAAATAAGTACAGTATTTTTTGTAATAATTACAGTACATGATTAAAGTTAGGAAAAATATAGAAATATACCAATAGATAATGACAGTGGGCATGGCACCAAAAATGTGGAAAGGTTATATTAAATGCCATTAATGCAAAAATAAATTCTGATAAATTCCTAGCTGCTGAACAGTAGCCCTTTATGGTCCTTTTCTTTTTGGCAGACCAAAAAAAAAGGACCATAAAGGGCTACGGTTCCGCAGCTAATAAATTCCTAGACATGCCTTACCAAATCTAACTGGTAGTCAGAATTAGGACCTTCGTCCCAAATTTTTACTGGTTTATCCATTAGCTAATTTTGAATTGTGTATAAATCAACCAAATTTAGTCCATTCTGCTTTTTTTTACACCACCAAATTGACGTTAAACTGTCAAGACTTGACACAGTCGAAACGGTAACATTACTGACTTTGTAACGTTTGTTAGTTCACAATGACACAAATGAACAGGTGTGAACTTGGTTAAAAATTATCTTGAATAATATTTTCACTTGAAAAAATTAAGTATATTAGCACATTGTTAGCATAGTAGCTGCATTTAGCGAGACGTGTTTCACGTCCATGAATGTGTAAAGCATGGTAGCTGTCAAAAGTTATCCATTCAAGCGAAGTTGACAAGTTTCACTTTCCATTCATTTTCATTGACCGTTTCACTTCAAAAGACGCTTTCATCCGCTATGGGAAAACGTGCGTTTAACTACAATTTATATCTCTTGTTGTCTTCTTATTAGTAAATTTGGGACGAAAATGAAGAAAGCAAAATATTAAACAAGCAAATAGGCATATGGCTGATAGAAAATGTTTTTGTTTTATTATTTTTGGTTAAAAGAATATCGAAAATGCAGACGACGAATCCGCTGTGGTGTTGCTACATGTTCCGCACAGAAATTATATTAAAAATGTCATGAATAGAAAATATTAATAAAATTATGGATGTCAAATGAGTTTCTTATTATCTTTAGAAAATTAGATTATAATACACATTAAATTCTCAAAAAGAGAGCTTTTATAATATACTGCGCACCTGCTAACAAGGGAAAAAACTCTGTATATCAACTTCCTTTCTTAATCTGTGTTCCCAAAACAGCAACATGGTACTGAAATAAATATTGAAATTATGACATAAAAACAAAACAATAATTGAACATGATATCGTCCGTTTAACACAATAAGTATCGAATATTCATGATTGAGTTTGATGTAATGCCGATGACTTTGAATTAATATGTAATTTAATAATCGTCCGTTTCGTCGCAATCTTATTTTTTCGTAACAAAATTGCACATTTCACCATAGAGATTCGCATTCTACGTTCTTCATTTATTCAAGATTCAAACATTTTAGTTTTATTTTGCAGGGTGCACACAAGTCCTTCAGGATCAAAATGAAACTGGCAAAAAAGCAAAAACAAAACAGACCTGTCCCACAATGGGTTAGGATGAAAACCGGCAACACAATTAGGTAAAAACAATTATAATGTATCTATATGTAGCATACCTGTTTTAGTGTTTATCTCTGTAGGCAATGGAAAAAAATATCAGCTCCAGAAAACATTTCAAGCTTGGATTTTTAAAAGTAGAAAAACTTTGGCCCTTCTTCAAGTTCTTGTCATTTATCAGGAATCAGGATGTGCTGTACTGTAGTCACGTACTACTTGTGAAGACTAAGTAGTTCTACTGTCACTGCACTGAAGCATATTTCAGTGATATTGTGGCTGTTGTTTTATTGGTGGAGAAAACCATGGACCTGCCGCAAGTCACTGACAATCTTTATCACATAACGTATTGAGTACACCTCGCCTGGGTGGGATTCGAACTCGCACCTTACTGGTGATGGGCGCTGATTGCCTAGGTAGTTATAAATCCATCTACCAACATCACGACCACGACATTCTTCAGGAAAGTCATGTTAATGTCAGTATTTTTTGTCATAATATTGTTCAGTTTTCAACATTTTAAGTAGATTTTGTTGTATTTAAAAAATAAGGTAAATCACAAAGTAAAACCAGTGTTCTGTATAGTAGTAACAAATCAAATGTTATTGAAATAAGAAATACCATTTAAATAAGTTATTTTGGGAGTGTTGTGTGTGAGCTTCCTAGAGAACATTGAAATAGGATCACTTAACCAGGTGGTCGCTAAATACAGGTTTAAATAATATGGAATTCACTGCAAAGGGAAGTTAAAATTAAGGTCATATTATAAGGTGTGGCTTAATAGAGGTGGCCACTAAAGCAGGTTTGACTATATATGTATGTTGACTAGTGGTGCACCGATCATCGGAAACATCGACTAATCAGTCGGACGTCATCATACGATCCGATGATCGATTCTTAAACCTTGTGGTCGATTCTGATTCTATATGCTTAACTTTGTTCTTTGGTTGTTTTTTTTCTTTTTTTTTGTCTCCATACTGACAAAAATATTGCAGTTTTATCCCAGTTGGTTTTTTTTTGCCCTCATACTGACAAACATCTGGCAGTTTTGTCCAAGTGTACTTTTGACACTCAGTCAATACACATATTTGGACTAGTCTATTATTTATCTACTTCCCGGAATAGTCCATTTTATATCAGGTGTTACACATATGGAAAACGATCTTTTGTTTTGTTCTAAGTTAATGTTTACTAATGGAAAAATTATGTAGTTTATAAATTTATGATACAATTTTATTTATATCTTTACTTTTGTCAATCATACTCTTGAAATAAAGACTATTTAATTAATTATAGTTAGTAAATATACATTTAGCAGGCAATTGTCACCAATGATCGACCATCGGTCGATGTTGATATAACGATCATCGATCTTGAAAATGTTACCGATTCCCATCACTAATGTTGACTTGTTTATACAGATAGTGATTTATTTGTACTATTCCCTCTATATTATTATACCTTATGTTTCAGATACAATGCCAAAAGGAGACATTGGAGACGTACCAAGCTAAAGATGTAAATATCTTGACAGATCTATATGAAAGGACAATAGACATTGATTAATGTTAATGGAACTTTGATTTCCTTTTAATAAAAATCTGTCAAATTAAAAATTTGGTTTCCATGCCATCTTGATATCATACGATTGTAATTTTAGTCTCCATTCTCAGTTTATTAAAGATGTTAAACTCATGCATACCCATTTTTTATGCCCCTGTGACTAGGCCTTGCAGCATCAAGTTTAACTTGCATCCATTAGTCCGTCCCACAGTTTGAATTTGGTTATTTCCTTTATGAGTCCAGAGTTATGCCACTTCATAATTGAAAAATGGTGAATTTCTAGTTTTTATGCACTTGCATGTACCTTGGCTAGATGTTTTGAAATTTTTTACACTTATGTTTTTGACCATTGTAAACAGGACAAGTTAAATATTAGCTCTTATGCCCTTAGACGTAGTATTTACTTTAGCTGGAAGCAGGGATGTCCATGTCCAATGGACATTCTTCCATTTTTAGCTCATTTGGTCACATGCTATCTAGCAAATTGTTTTTAAAAAATATCCCCTGAAGCCACTGAGCCAATCTGAAATAAAAATGGTCCGATTTATCCCTAGGTTGTCTTCTTTCAAAATACATGATGAAACGGCCAATCACCCGAACATGTGTGTTGTTACTATCATTAGATAGTAGGGGGTAAAATACACCAACTGCTTTATTAAAGCCACATTTTCCACCAAATGAGCTGAAATTTGAACAGTAAGCTGTTTTAATGAAAATACAGAGGTGAGCTGAAATTTGAAAAGTACTGAGGATTGAAACTGCAAAAATTTAGACTAAAAATGCTGTAATTTAAACTACATGTAGTAATTTAAGGAGTTGGAAATTGTTCAAATTTTCCAGTGAAATTAATTATTCTGACAATTGTTTGCCAAATATGCATATTGGGTCCATTTTCAGGAGAGAAAAAAAAATTTAGACAGCTGAATCGTCGGTAGGTTGTCTACTTTCAAACTTGCATCACATCAATCATGCAACAGCTTTAGACCAAATAAAGCTATGCTTCTACCAAAATAAGCTTAATGAAAGATATGATACATGTTGCAATTGTTTATCACACTGAAGGCCAATGTGAGCTATTGGATTGCCATCGCTTCTAGTCTGTTGTCCATTGTAGACATTTTCGCTATTCGTCCAGTTATATGCGAGGGTTGGGTTAGGGCTGTGGTGTTTAACAATGCTTTCAACAATTTTTCAGTTATATCGTGGCAGTCAGTTTTATTGGTGGAGGAAAATGGAGTTCCCAGAAAAAACCACTTGACAAACTTTATCACATAATGTTGTATTAAGTACACCTCACCTTGAGCGGAATTCGAACTCGCAACTTTAGTGGTGATAGGCACTTATTGCATGGGTAGTTGTAACTCCAACTACCTGGTACCATATGATAATGACCACGACAGTTCCCTTGTGAGGGTTGGGTTGGCATTTTACTCCCATGTGGAATGCACTTGCAATTACCACATCATTTCACTAAGAGGGCAGATATTGGGCCCATACAAATCGTTGAACACTGCCACTTTTTATTAGCTCACCTGACCCAAAGGGTCATGTGAGCTATTCTCATCACTTGGCGTCCGTCGTCGTCGTACGTCTTAAACTTTTTCAAAAATCTTCTCCTCTGAAAGTACTAGACCAATGGAAACCAAACTTGGTCTGAATCATTACTAGGGTATCTAGTTTCAAAATTGTGTCCGGTGATGCCGTGCACCAACCAACATGGCTGCTGTTACTAAAAATAGAACATATGGTAAAATTGCAGGTTTTTGGTAATAACTCAAAAACCGTTAGTAATATCAAAAATCTGACATGGGGTAAAAATGATCAGCACATCAAGATCTACCTACCCTGCAATTTTGAAGTAAATCTGATTACCCATCTTGGAGTTATTGCCCTTTTTTCATCAAATTTGTAAAATTTTAATGCTTTTCGTCTTATATTTCAAAAACTATAAGAGATAAAGGTTAACTTTAAATTGCAAAAATGTGCGGCATATCAAGATCTACCTACCCTGCAATTTCGAAGTAAATCCCATTACCCATTTTGACCGATTATGCAAATTAGAAAAAAGGGGGGATGAAATAAAAAAAAAATCTTCTCCTCTGAAACTACTGAACCAATCTCAACCAAACTTTGCTGAAATGATCCTTAGGTGGTCCCCTTTCAAAATTGTGTCCGTTAGCGCCGTCCTGTATCCAAGATGGCCGCCATTACTAAAAATAGAAATTTCTTCAAATGATCAAAACTGCTCTATTTTAAGCCAGAAAGTGCCCACATTTGAACTGTATAAGCATAATGATGAGCTTTTTAACATATATTACGGGATTTTTTATGAACTTTGAACTTTTACCGAGTTTGACCGATTATGAAATTAAAAAAGGGGGGATGAAATTAAAAAAAAATCTTCTCCTCTGAAACTACTGAGCCAATCTCAACCAAACTTTGCTGAAATGATCCTTAGGTGGTCCCCTTTCAAAATTGTGTCCGTCAGCGCCGTCCTGTATCCAAGATGGCCACCATTACTAAAAATAGAAATTTCTTCAAATGGCCAAAACTGCTCTATTTTAAGCCAGAAAGTGCCCAAATTTGAACTGTATAAGCATAATGATGAGCTTTTTAACATATATTACGGGATTTTTTATGAACTTTGAACTTTTACCGATTTTGACCGATTATGAAATTTAAAAAAAGGGGGGATGAAATTAAAAAAAAATCTTCTCCTCTGAAACTACTGAGCCAATTTCAACCAAACTTTGCTGAAATGATCCTTAGGTGATCCCCTTTTAAAATTGTGTCCGTCAGCGCCGTCCTGTATCCAAGATGACCGCCATTACTAAAAATAGAAATTTCTTCAAATGGCCAAAACTGCTCTATTTTAAGCCAGAAAGTGCCAAAATTTGAACTGTATAAGCATAATGATGAGCTTTTTAACATGTATTACTGGATTTTTTATGAACTTTGAACTTTTACCGATTTTGACCGATTATGAAATTAAAAAAAGGGGGGATGAAATTTAAAAAAAATCTTCTCCTCTGAAACTACTGAGCCAATCTCAACCAAACTTTGCTGAAATGATCCTTAGGTGGTCCCCTTTCAAAATTGTGTCCGTCAGCACCGTCCTGTATCCAAGATGGCCACCATTACTAAAAATAGAAATTTCTTCAAATGGCCAAAACTGCTCTATTTTAAGCCAGAAAGTGCCCAAATTTGAACTGTATAAGCATAATGATGAGCTTTTTAACATATATTACGGGATTTTTTATGAACTTTGAACTTTTACCGATTTTGACCGATTATGAAATTTTAAAAAAGGGGGGATGAAATTAAAAAAAAATCTTCTCCTCTGAAACTACTGAGCCAATTTCAACCAAACTTTGCTGAAATGATCCTTAGGTGGTCCCCTTTTAAAATTGTGTCCGTCAGCGCCGTCCTGTATCCAAGATGGCCGCCATTACTAAAAATAGAAATTTCTTCAAATGGCCAAAACTGCTCTATTTTAAGCCAGAAAGTGCCAAAATTTGAACTGTATAAGCATAATGATGAGCTTTTTAACATGTATTACGGGATTTTTTATGAACTTTGAACTTTTACCGATTTTGACCGATTATGAAATTTTAAAAAAGGGGGGATGAAATTAAAAAAAATCTTCTCCTCTGAAACTACTGAGCCAATTTCAACCAAACTTTGCTGAAATGATCCTTAGGTGATCCCCTTTTAAAATTGTGTCCGTCAGTGCCGTCCTGTATCCAAGATGGCCACCATTACTTAAAATAGAAATTTCTTCAAATGGCCAAAACTGCTCTATTTTAAGCCAGAAAGTGCCCAAATTTGAACTGTATAAGCATAATGATGAGCTTTTTAACATATATTACGGGATTTTTAAAGAACTTTGAACTTTTACTGATTTTAACCGATTATGCAAATTAGAAAAAAGGGGGGATGAAATTAAAAGAAAATCTTCTCTGAAACTATTGAGCCAATCTCAACCAAACTTTGCTGAAATGATCCTTAGGTGGTCCCCTTTCAAAATTGTGTCCGTCAGCGCCGTACTGTATCCAAGATGGCCACCATTACTAAAAATAGAAATTTCTTCAAATGGCCAAAACTGCTCTATTTTAAGCCAGAAAGTGCCAAAATTTGAACTGTATAAGCATAATGATGAGCTTTTTAACATATATTATGAGATTTTTTTATGAACTTTGAACTTTTGCCGATTTTGACCGATTATACAAATTAGAAAAAAGGGGGGATGGAATTAAAAAAAAATCTTCTCCTCTGAAACTACTGAGCCAATCTCAACCAAACTTTGCTGAAATGATCCTTAGGTGGTCCCCTTTCAAAATTGTGTCCGTCAGCACCGTCCTGTATCCAAGATGGCCACCATTACTAAAAATAGAAATTTCTTCAAATGGCCAAAACTGCTCTATTTTAAGCCAGAAAGTGCCCACATTTGAACTGGATAAGCATAATGATGAGCTTTTTAACATATATTACGGGATTTTTTATGAACTTAAAACTTTTACCGAGTTTGACCGATTATGCAAATTAGAAAAAAAGGGGGGATGAAATTAAAAAAATCTTCCTCTCTGAAACTACAGAGCCAATCTCAACCAAACTTTGCTGAAATGATTCTTGGGTGGTCCTCTTCCAAAATTGTGTCCAGCATTTCAGAACACCGACCAAGATGGCCGCCACAGCCGAACTTAATTTAACATAGGACCCTATGGGAAATTCCCATAAAAATCTTTTTGTCTGAAACCATTTGCTCAATAAGAACAAAATTTTGATGAAATAGTCATTGGATGGTTCTCTTCCAAAAATGTGTCTGGCGGTTCGACCTTTCGATCAATTTTTTTTTTACCTGCAATTTTGAAGTAAATCCGATTACCCATCTTGGAGTTCTTGCCCTTTTTTCATCAAATTTATAAAAATGACGAAGGCTACAATTGTTAATTTTTTTTACCGAAGTTATCAAGTTTTATTGACTGATGTTGTTATTATACCCAGGTGAGCTATACAGGCTCCTGGGAGCCTCTAGTTGAAGTACCTGTACCATGTCTGGAAATCATATATTTGTGTGTTGGGTGTATTGATTTTGCCTTTTTCAACGATTTTAAAATTGTTTTGGGCAGTGTAGCATTTTATTTAATACATGTAGCAACAAGACTAGTCTGGAACATATTCAAGCATTCTGAACTGTCATTCCTTAGCACCAAAACAGGCTCTCGTCCGAAGCAATTCAAGTATTCTGAACTGTCAATCTTTAGCAACAAGACTTATTCTCATCTGATTGCTAATATAACTACCGTTAGATTTTATTATCCAAGATGGCAGTCATAGCTATGGGTTCAAGGTTTATTAAAGCAACTTCTAATTAATGAGGTATTTAACAATAGTTCTTGTATATGGACAATTGACACTCATGTTCTATTGTGGGCCTCTGGTTTGGCAAAGTCCTCTATACATGCTATAGATGAATGGATCATTAAACAACAACACCTGTGTGTACTGATGTGGTATATTTATTGAATCTACTAGTTTCACCTTTCTAGAAAGGCTTCATCAGAATGCTCTAGATGTATACATCGTATTGCCATTGGAGATCCAGTTATCAAGGGGGAGGGTTCGGATCCCATTAACTGGTTTAACTCTACCACATGTTTGTGCTGTCCCAGGATCTAAATTTCTAGCATCATATGTTGTCTTTTTGTGTGTGTTCAGTATAAAGTCAAGGTGAGAGGTGATTGTTTGTTTTATTGAACATCATAAACTTTCTTTTCATAATGTGAACAAAAGAAATAGTAATAATACATTTATTCAAAAACTTAATAAAAATATATTCAAAACATTCTTGCTTCATAAAACAAATGTTTCTATTTCTTCACACTTGTCAAGTTCAATATTGCACCATCATTTTGCCAATCCTCACCCCCCCCCCCCCCCCCCCCCTAAAATTGGAAAAAATACGATTTTTTGGTGTAAAATCATGATTTTTCACACGAAATACCCCCAAAAAATTTGCGTCTCCCTCCGCTCGATGCAATTTTTTTAAGTGCGCCCACCCCCTCTAGCTTGAAATCTTGGGTCCGCCCCTGCTCACACACTAGTAACTTGCCATCAAAGCTTAGGATTTCCAGAAAAAAATGTATATGCAGTATGGAAATCTACCTTAATTAAGAGTACGGTAAAATGTGAAAGCAAATGACGATAGACGACAACTGCCACCTGATGGCAAAACTCAAATGGCCTATGGGCTAAAACTTTCTACCCATCCTAATTTCTAAAATAGTCCTAAGCCAGTTTTTGCCTTAATTTTTTTTCGCCTACTGGCCCGAAAGCCAAATTTAGAAAAAAAATTATATTTATTCAAACAAATTCGTTCATAATTTTCACTTGTCTGAATCCAGTTTTACTTGTCCCGGGCTTCGGGCAAGTGGGTTAGCACAAAGACTGCTAAGCGTCCATCCTTTTACTTATACAGAGACAATTGTCAGGTACCATAGATATTACAGACATGACACAAAATATGTCGTTTTCATCTTCACAGGGACTAGAGTATTGATATTTGTAATATATATTTTATCTGTACGATTGTTGAATCTTATTTTCACAGATCATAAATACTCTATTGCACCACTGCATTCCTTAGCTACAAGACTTGCAGTCATCTGGAACATGTCCAAACATTCTGATCTTCTGACACTTGTTTGGTCTAGAAAAGACACAACATAATTATCACATGAGATTCTTTGTATCGTAATATTACACTATAACCGTTGGAAACAACGCTTTGTTTCTCAGCTAGGGGATCGATCAGCAAACAACGGTGAATCTGACCTTGCCACCATCTGATGTCCACCATGTTGCTGCCACAAATCTAATGCTTTAATTACCACAACATCTCCACTATCTTCAGGAAGCTGGCAAATAAAAAGACAAAAAACGTTATTTACTTACAGATTTTATTTGAAGAAGTTAATGTGATGATGACATGACATCAAGATAAAATTTACTGGCACAGTCCAGTACACTTATAATGAAAGCAGTTATAATTTCTGTTATACAGATTATTATTCCCCCTTCAATCCCCTTGAATATATATAAGGTCTGGTTAAATTGAAGTTTCATTATAATGAACATTTTTCATGTCATAAAATTTCATTATACATGGACTAGACTACAAATTTGTTTGTTTTAATCATATTCTTCTGCCATTGTATAGTTACTTGGGTAGGTGTCTGGAAAGCTGACACTTGAGATAAATATTGGGGTGTAAACGAACATCGTATTGTTAAACTTGTGATCAGGTGACCTTAACCACTAGAGCACCAAGTCACGCTAGTTGTAAATATATATTTTGTTTATGAATGTAGTTTTTCACCTTGAGGAATACTACAAACTGAAACATTGGAATAACTGGAGGGGATTTAATGACTTTCTATTTTATTTTGTAAAACTAGATGTGTCGGAACGACACAAATGTCACCTGCCATGAATATTAAGGAGGCTTGCAAATGTTTCACCCTTTTTTAATTCCCTCATTAATAGGCTAAGAATAACAAACTATTGCTTAAGATCTGCATCCTCAAGCCTCCTTAAATTCACAAGATTTATTCAAGGAAACAATATTGCCTGTCGAACAAATCTTGATATGATCAGGAATCTACAACAATTGCATATGAATAAGAAGTCCTATACCTATAAAACATTAACTTTTAATAGTCATTGAAATTTTTTCTGAATTAAAAGTGTCATGTGGTCTGAGTAATAACAACCATTGTAAATTATTGATGGCAAATGTCCTCCAGTGAAAACAAGGTCCAATGTTGATCCGTAGATTGTGGTGGGGTTGGTCACACACTGTTGTAAGTTATTTGTTTTGAAATTCTGAACTACTAAAATCCAAGGACAGTAATTTGGCCAAAATTTTTCAGTGGGAACAAAAGCTAAACTCTGTAACTCATCATTGTAATTCAAAATACCAAAATTCAAGTCAATATCTCAAAGCATAGTGAAATAAAGTGGCGACAACTAAATATTTGGCCAAAGTTAAAAGTCCAAGGTGCGTAAATTAGCCCAAATTCATTCAATCGGAACGAAAATCAAACTTGATCGGTAACTCATCACTATACACTCACATACCAAAAATCAAGTAAATATCTCAAATCATAGCGAAAAAAAAGTGGTGACAACTAAATATTTGACCAAATTTCAAAACCCAACCACTGTAAGTTGGCCAAAATTCATTCAACCGGAATGAATTTCAAAGTTGATGTGTAACTTATGATTATACACTCTCGTACCAAAAATCAAGTCAATATCTCAAATCATAGTGAAATAAAGTGGTGACAACTAAATATTTGGCCAAATTTCAAAGTTCAAGGCCCATAACTCGGCCAAAAATCATTGGACCGGAACGAAATGTAAATTAGATCTGTAACTCATCATTATACACTCATATACCAAAAATCAAGTCAATATCTCCAAGCATAGCGAATAAAAGTGGGGACAACTAAATATTTGGCCAAATTTCAAAATTCAAGGGCACTAACTCGGCCAAAAATCATTGGACCGGAACGAAGTGTAAACTTGATCTGTAACTTATCATTATACACCCACAAACCGAATATCAAGTCAATATCTCAAAGCATAGCGAAAAAAAGTGGTGACAACTATTTTATTTCGGAATTACGGAATGACGCACATGGGTATTAAACACTATGTGGCCAGGACATAAACTAGAGGATCAGTGGGCTGTGCCTCTGTCGCTCACCTTCCATTCTGCTTTGAGGAAACTTAATACAGAACCTTCCATACATGTAGATGCTTCCTACCAAGTTTCGGTTCATATGGCTAAGCAGTTTCAAAGGTGAAGATTTTTTAGAAATCGACCAATCAGAAACAAGAATTGCCTGTGGTGGCCATGTTTGTTAACGGATCGGGACGAAATGTACAATTTTTATAGAGGACCTTCCATAGATGCTTTCTACCAAGTTTCAGATCAACTGGCTTTGCGGTTTCAGAGAAGAAGATTAAAATGTGAAAAGTTAACGGACGACGGGCGCCAAGTGATGGCAAAAGCTGACATTGCCTTTGGCAAGGTAAGCTAAAAATGGAATAGATTTATGTACATGTATAATAAACTGTAAATAAAAATCAATACATTTATATATGCTTCATTTATTTATATTACTAGGAGATGATTAGGATGGTTTATAGTGTTTAATGCCACTTTCAACAATATTTCAGTTATATCGTGGTGGTCAGTTTTATTGGTGGAGGAAATCGGAGGACCCAGAGAAAACCGCTGACCTGTTGCAAGTCACAGACAAACATTATCACATAATGTTGTATCAAGTTCCGGGTAGGAGAACCTTCACAGTGACCTATTGAACTTTTTCCATCACATTTGAAGATTTACTTGACTTACCTTAGATAAATATTTTAACATAGCATCTTTACTATTCATGCTCAACAAAGGTCGTTTGAAGGTCATAAAGATAGCAACAGCCACATGAACTAAAACAGCAAAGGATCCACCAACTACTTTATCCCATATTCTGAAATGAAATATGTTAAAAAATTTCACCAATATTAACAAGATAAACAATCACCTCTCACCTTGACTCACTGAACATAAAAAAAGACATATCGACATGATGTTGGAAATCCAGGTCCTGGTGTGACTTTGGGACATGCAAAAAATTGTGACGTACAGTGTAACCTGTCTAAACCGACACGCCAAGGTGACAGGGAAATGTGTCAGATTATACAAGTTTTATTTTAGTTATCAGAAATACTTTGGAACCATAAAATTTTGTCGGATGTCACAGGATGTCGGAAAACTCAGGTGTCAGATTGCACAAGTTCCACTGTATATATATTTACATGTATTAATTTGTTACTGTGTGTTTATACTTTACTTCATCTTCAAGATTATTACATGTAAGTAAAGTGATTAAACAAAAATATTCACCAGGACTGGGTTGTACAAACCTCAATTAATTTTACATCTCAATTAAATCTTAAGTGTAAATTAATCTTATGTACATGTAAATTTAAGTGTCAATTAAATTTTATTTGACACTTAAATTTAATTTTTTTGTGCAACCCAGTCCAGGTTACTTAGTAATTTTTCAAAATTTACTTGTATATAAAATTGTTACCGTTCCATAGAAGTATTTGGTAAAACATCAGCAAAGCCACACAGAAACCAGGAATTAAGTGGTAACAAACTAAACAGGTCATGTTGACTTAAATGCTGCCATATCTTAGGATCTTCTTTCTTTAAACTGTTGATTGCTCTTTCTGGCTGTAACAAAAAAAATAATGTTATCACAGTGAAGCCTGTCTAAACTGAACCCTGAGTAAAACACAATTCTGTTTAAACCAAACATTGAATTAAGTCCCAAACGTATGAAATCTTTGTTAATTTAACATGTACAAACTGAACACCTGTCTGTTCCTAACATAAAAGCTGATCCCAAGGAGATTCAGTTTAGGAAGATTTCAGTGCAACTTTCACTGTATAATCAATTGTGATATAGATTTCTACCTAGAGGTTCATAGGAGCCTATAGTGCTCGCCTGGTGAAAAATATTTTTTTTAAATATTACCTGTGGTAATATATGCAAATTTGGACCTAGGATTTGACCTTGATAGGCCTTGCATTGGAATATTCAGTGGTGCAGAACTGAAGTTTCACATCACAATGATGTTTCATTTCAAATACCATTGCATTCCATTCCTAGTATTTAAGAATATTATTATAGACTTTGATTTAAAAACTTTGGACTTTCAGGGCTTGACACATAATAATATAAGTGTAGAAAACAATGAAATATGCAGCACTCAAATGTTCAGCTAATAGAGATTTTCTGCAATACCATGATCTCCTACAAATGAGGGAAGCATGCTAATTAACAGACCATAGAGCACCTTAAAGAGCACCTCTATATATCAAAGCACTGCCTATAAAGGGCACCTCTATATATCAAAGCACTGCCTATAAAGGGCAGCCTCATTTTCCCCATTGATGGATAGTGTATATAATTTGAACCTGCTTATAAAGGCACATTTGAAGGTTCCCTTGATTGCCCTTTATATACAAGCTTGACTGTACATGTAAAGCTTAACCGAAATATACCATACATACCAGCTGCAAAACAGATTTTTTCCATTTATGAAAGTATTCAAAGAACTTCTTGGCGATCCAGTATACATTTATATCATCTTCTTCTATGTTGTTCAACGCTTCAGAGATTCCAACCATAGCTTTATCATCTGGATCAACCTTAACAAGAAAAAATATTGAGTGAGTGATTGTTGTTTAATGCCAACTCAGCAATTTTTTAGCTATATCATGGCGAGAACAAGTTAATTTTCAATGAGATAATGAGGTATGCTTTGTACTAAACCAACACGCTTAGTTGGATTTTTATAGTGCTAGCTCACTAAAACAACAGTCTGCGGATGAACATGTCACTCCACTTGGACACATTATCCTGATTCTGAGCCAACCAGTCTTTACTCTTTCTCCTTAATGCTGCATGCTTAGCGGAGAAGCAAGAAATACCAATTTTATAGTCTTTAGTTTGACCCGATCTTGGCTCGAACCCATGATTTACCACACTCAAGACGGAACCCATGATTAAATATACTCAAGACGGAACACATGAATTACCACACTCAAGACAAGCATACTAACCATTACAACACTGATGTGGTTAATAAAAATATTGAACATCTGACATATCATGGTTTAATGTAGAAATCATTATCTGTTACAAAAAGAGCATAAGAATCAATATTGAAAACTACATTTTGTTTTCGGAACAAACAAGATCATTCAAGTCATATTTATTTAGAACTGGAGGCTCACCTGAATTTGAATCGCTAAGTGGTTATCAATAATGTATTTATTATCCAATGAATATTCCTGTACAGTTTACTAACATTGTGAGTTTGAATCCCGCTCATGGCGAGGTGTACTCAATACAGCATTATGTGATAAAGTTTGTCAGTGACTTGCAGCAGGTCGGTGGTTTTCTACGGGTACTCTGGCTTCCTCCACCAATAAAAACTGACTGAAATATTGTAGAAAGTGGTGTTAAACACCATAACCACCAACCCATGTACAGTTTCAGTTGAATCTTGTTTTTAGTTTCTTAAAGGAAGCTATTTGTATATTTGTATATTTTTCGACAGTGGCCCCTTGTCGTGTTCTGTGGTGTTGATCACTTTGGATTTAATGATCATCCATGTACAATTTGTGTTCAATCAAGTTTGTAGTTTCTGAAAAGATGTTTTTCATACATTTTTCCATAGGGTCACATGTTAAACTTTGTACTACGATTGCATTCATCCTGGATTTCTGACATGAATTTTGAAGAAGGTCATATTGGGCAAGAGAGTGATTGTTGTTTAATGCTTATTGATCTATATTATGGTGAGTATTTGTAGTTACTTTTTTTATAGAATAATGATGTCTTTTTTATATTAGACCAACACGATATGATAGCTTTTTATATTGCTAGCTCACAGAAACAATATGCTACAGGAAGATATATGATTCCACTTCAACCCATTATCCTTATTCCCAGCCAAGCAGTCTTTGCTTCATTATATAAGTTCATACTCCTTAATCAAGAGTGCTAGGCAGAAAAGCAGCAAATATCGATTTTATTGTCTTTGGCTTGACCTATGATCTACTGCACTCGAGATGCACACGCTAGCGACGGTTAGCGGGTCATATAAAAAACATTTCTATCATGTAATAATTCCATCACACAATGGGGTTTCTGAAAAGATGTTTAAAACTTCAGTCAATCATAAAGCATGTTTACCCTAGAAGTCACGTGAAAAGAAAAGAAAATCACAAAAAAAATGTTGAGAAACATTTTGCCAAGTTTGGTTCCATTTTGTCGTGTGGTTTCTTATAAAAAGATCGAAATGTGACAAATGTATAAACAACAATATACCCGTACTAAAATTGAGAACAATACCTTAATTGGTCATTCAGGACAGACTAACTACATATGCACATGTATCACTTGAAAAAAGAAATAATACCAATTCATGATCTTCAAAAGTCAGCATGCCTGTTTCCAGTTTGTACATTTTGAGTACCAGTATGCCTGTACTGGTAGAGTTATCTACCCTTCTCATCAGCCTCAATGCATGCAGAAGATCATTGTACTGTTGCTTTCTTTGGTCCATTACAAAATCTTGTGATCCTTGACTGCATGGTATAATGCCTGAAAATGAAAAGACAAAATTAAAAAAAACATTCAGGTCTTCAAATCTTGAAAGGTTTATTCAGCTCTAAAAATATTATGCACTATTAACATCATTGCAACAATGCCTGGATCTCATATTTCAATTCCAATACCTTGTTGGACCAAGAGATATTTTTGCAAGCCTTGATAAACCCTTCATGATAAGTTCATTCTTCAATAAAATTGCATTACTTGTCAAAAATTGGATTCAACATGTAGGATAACAGTTCAAATATTGATTTTGTCGTTATATATTGTGAGAACCAGCAGGGGGGAGGGGGGATGTAATTTATATGAGTATTGTGATGAATATTAAGACAAATACCATTTGTCATGTTTGCATATGCATGGTTGTGTATGAGGAAATATAGCTGTTTGTACTATTTGTACAAAATATGACATAATTAATCAATACTTGAATATGTCATTGTTTTACCTGTCAGACAGCAATGCATTTTATTGGGTAATGTGTTCAGAGAAAATAAGAATAAATTGACTGTTTCACATTTTATTAAAGTAATGGAAATGCAAACTATCCAACTTCTGGAATTGTTAATTTTATCATAGTTTCACATTTTCTTTGGAATCATTTTTGTAAGCACATGTTCAAATTGCTGTCTGCTAAACATGAAAGTGTGGGAACTGAAGATTGCATTGCATAGCTATTATTGTTGAAATGAACTGAATCGCTATATATATATATTGTATGCATTAATTATGTACCTGGTACGTCCTTTATATATCATTATACGGGTTATGTGTTATTTTCATTTGTAAAGTACCTGTAGTCTAGTAAAACTGTCACTGAATACACAGAATTATGTCAATTTCAGCTCAGGCGCAGTCGCCATGTTTTAACTTGGAAGTGTATTTACGTTACTGATTTTGTCAATAAACATCGTTTTAAGTTTATGTACATCGTAACCATGGACATATTGTAACTCCTCAGATCAGTAGTAATCCATTCATGCATTTTATAGTAGCTGTCATGTGTTTTTACGGGAGAATTTGGCCATATTATGAGCCCGCTGTCAGTCTCATTCATCAACCACTTGTTGCTTACGATTGTTCACTTCCGGTGTGGCGCCAAGTACAAATTTTAACTTGCGATGATTTAGTTGTAGTAGAAAAATTCTTTCTTTAGCTTTGAGGAGTTACTTTTATAGAATAAGAAATATGTTATTTAGTTATTGGAGTTTTAAAATTGTATTAAGTATTTTTGATAGTGCGCGTGCACCTTTGGTGATTTCCCACCATCGGTGGGATTTTCCCCACCGTTGGTGGAATATTTTCACGTTCGATGTGACGTCATTTGACGCCAGCATCAGGAGTTCTGCTTTTGGTTTTAACTGGAACGGTCAGTATTTTTGAGTCTCTGGCTAAAATATATATTTTTACACTTTTGGCATAATATTTTATTTTTAAAATACATTTTTATCAAAGATATGGAAAGTAAAAGTAACTATAAATAGTAAAAGTTTAGTTTGGAAACATAGAATTATTTGACAGAACTGTGGGGCTGGTCTCCAAGATATTTTGTTGAGTTGCTATTAAAGCTGTATGATAATTTTATTTAGACAATACTAAACCAAAAATTGTAAAAGTATAATTTATCTTAATATTTTTGTTTTTACATAACTTGCTTGTAAAATTTGCATTGATGTTTATTTAAAGATAAACTATTATTAATTAAATAATGCTCTTGTTGGAAGTAAAAGAAATAGTTAATTAAAATGTTAACAGGATTTACTAGTTGTTTAACAAGTTCAAGGTTTTAAATTAATGAAACTTAGTATAACTCTAAATTGTATAATTAATTTTTAGTAATTAATTATAGGGATTAAAATTCTTATAAATACTTTAATCAACTTGTGACGGTGGAGTATTCCAAAAGGTTGGGATATAATAAACAGATATTCCTTAGGTTGGAATATAATAATACTCAGTATTTCATAAGGTTTGGAATACATTAAACTATAATAATACTAAGTATTTCATAAGGGTTGGAATACACTAAATTATAATATTCAGTATTTCATAAGGGTTGGAATACACTAAATTATAATATTCAGTATTTCATAAGGTTTGGAATACACTAAATTATAATATTCAGTATTTCATAAGGTTTGGAATACATTAAACTATAATAATACTCAGTATTTCATAAGGGTTGGAATACACTAAATTATAATATTCAGTATTTCATAAGGTTTGGAATACATTAAACTATAATAATACTCAGTATTTCATAAGGCTTGGAATACATTAAACTGTAATAATACTCAGTATTTCATAAGGTTTGGAATACATTAAACTATAATAATACTCAGTATTTCATAAGGTTTGGAATACATTAAACTAGAATAATACTCAGTATTTCATGAGGTTTGGAATACATTAAACTGATATTCCAAAGGTTGAGAATATCATAAAATTGTATTGAAATTATCTACTGAAGTAAAAGTGATAACATTAATTAATACTAATAGTAACATTTGCACAAATAAATGTTAGCAACTCAAATAGTGTTGGTAATTATATAATGTGTCTAAATTGTTGAAGTGACTTGTTCTAAGGACAGAAACATTTTCTAGTATATGTGTACATTTGTATATTTTTGAATAGTCTCTAGGAAAGAGATTAATCTATTAATCTAAGGGAGATAATTCCTTTCATTAGTTATAGTTCGTAGATTGATTCAAATATTACTGTTAATAAAAGGGGGATAATTCTTTCTAAAAGTTGAAGTAATTAATCTCTAAGGTAGAGATTAAACACTTTTTGTTATTGTTAATAGTTTTTAACATTTGTTATTCAAAGTTTCCATATATTGTAAATTTTCTGGTTTGAATACACTGTGGACTGACCAGGGTTTAGTTTTGAACATTTTGATCTTATAAATTGATCTTATATTGAATTGAACTAATAAAATATGGAAACTTATTCACTCTTCATGATCATTAAAGCCTGCAACCTGGAAATTTAGTCTTCATAGGCTAAATACATTGTCATTGTCATCACTTGGCTGATTTATCGTTACCGTGGTAATAATTAATAGTAATTTGTTGATCTAAGGGTTTACTTTGCCTAGACGGGGATATTTTGGTAGAAGGTAGTTGGGAGAATTAGAACACTCCTATAGTTCAGAGGTTAACAGTTCTACCCCTGGAGCGCTACATAATTTTGGCATCCTCGGCGGGATCCACATTAAGATTTTATATCTACTGGGTCCAGTGATACGTACCATTGAGAATTGTTTAATAGCCTAGGCATGGTTAAAACAAAAACTTATGCCCCACCTAAGGGAGGTGTGGGTACAAATAAGGTAGAACTAAGTGAAGAAAGTGATGTTGACCTTCTTGATCAACATGACAGCACTGAGAATGAAGACATTGTCCTGACTGAGGTGTCAGACAATGAACTCCCAGATGAAACAGTGGTATTAAGGTCAATACTACCTGACGATGCACCCAGTATCAGTGGTATCAATACTATACCTCCATTAAGTAATGGTCCAAGGAGAAGCTTGCGACTCAGAAAGAAAAGTCAAGCTAATCAACCCAAAGGGAAAGCTCTCTCTACACTTGAGCTCAATGGTGAATCTAAGGGGGATTCCAATGTTGAATCTAAGGGGGATTCAACAGGTATTTATGGAATGCTCAAGGGAGCCATGCAAGATATGATAACTCAAGTTATCTCAGCCATCCAAGCTGCTGTTCCAGGAAATTTTTCCACAGTGGGTTCTAAACCCATAAGACAACCAAAATTGAGAAATAGAAGATTGGGTCGGATACAAAGAAAGTCCCTCTCTTCAGAAAGTGAGTCAAGTGACTCAGAACACCCAGACGAAAGCTCTGATGAGTCAGGCATTGACAGTGTAGCCACCAGTCAGGTGACACACTCCCGATCCCAACGCAGTGCGGATCATCATCATAGCATGAAACTGCCACCCTACACAGGACAAGAGAAATGGGAGGTGTGGCATAACAGATTTGAAGCAGTCGCAGACCTCAGGGGCTGGAACAAACATGACAAATTGCAAGAATTGTTACCTAGACTACATGGTGAGGCAGGCGACTTCACCTTTGACCAACTGTCCAAGAAAACATTGGGCAGCTACCGGAAAGTTATTAAAGAGTTGAATAATAGATTTGGGGTTATAGAGACCACTAGAACATATAAACTCCAATTTAGTAGGAGAAAGCAACTGACAGGGGAGAGTGTTGAGAAATTTGCGGCAGAGTTAAAGAGGCTCTATTATAAAGCATATAAAAACCGGGATGCAAGAACCAGACAGGAGGACCTGTTACAGAGATTTTTACTAGGCTTGAATGATTATAAGGCTAGAGTGCATCTAGAACTCCACAGAGATCCTGCTACCATTGATGATGCAGTTTATGAAATCTTAACTTATATGGAGACTATGAAGAACCCTAACCAGCTTGACGAGATCAAAAAGTCAGTAAGGCAAATCAAGAATACCCCAAAAGACTTGATACATGGCCAACTAAATGGCAAGAAACCAGTTGAAACCAGAGAGACTGAAATGTCTAATCCAGTAGTCACAGGTGGCTCTGGTGAACAAAGTAAAACTATTATGATAAAAGAGGAAGACCTACAAGCTTTGTTCCACAAAATGATGGGACAAACAAAACAAGAGGTCCCAACCAAAACCTTCCAAAGACCAAATGCTATTCCTAATACCAATAAGCCTCCTGCTTTGAGACAGGATGGCGGCCAAAGGAATACTTTGCTATGTTTCTACTGTGGCCAACCTGGACATTTTGCTAGAAAATGTTTCAGCAACCCAAATAGGCAACCAGACACAAATCTCAGGAGCAATGGGAAACAGCAATGGGGACGACAAAATGAAGGCAGTAGTAGGGGGCCCAACCTTGTACCAGGGGCACCCCAAGGTTATTCTTTAAACTAGATAGGGTCCACTCAGATGACCGAGGGGGGACCCAAATAGCAGGTGAAATAAAAGGTCAACAATTGGGTCTTGAGAATATTGAAATCAGCAGTTTAGTTCCAGATCCCGTCACTAGGGATATAAATTTGGTAGAAGTTAGTACAGAGTCAGAGGAGGTTGAGAATTTGTCCGTGATTCGAGACAATAGACCTCGACATAAAGATTCAGTTACAGAGGAGGTTGAGAATTTGTCCGTGATTCGAGACAATAGACCTCAACATAAAAATTCAGTTACAGAGGAGGTTGAGAATTTGTCCGTGATTCGAGACAATAGACCTCAACATAAAGATTCAGTTACAGAGGAGGTTGAGAATTTGTCCGTGATTCGAGACAATAGACCTCGACATAAAGATTCAGTTACAGAGGAGGTTGAGAATTTGTCCGTGATTCGAGACAATAGACCTCAACATAAAAATTCAGTTACAGAGGAGGTTGAGAATTTGTCCGTGATTCGAGACAATAGACCTCAACATAAAGATTCAGTTACAGAGGAGGTTGAGAATTTGTCCGTGATTCGAGACAATAGACCTCAACATAAAATTTTAGTTACAGAAGAGATAGTGAATAGAGATACTAGTGCTCCTAGTCCAAAATTTGTCGTTGGAAGACAAGTTATTAAAAGTGATGGAGTATATGTGGAAGGGGCCATACAGGGTATGAAAATGACCTTCACTGCTGATACTGGAGCTGCCAGAACTGTGGTTTCTGCAAAAATTTTCCATAAAATTCCACTTTCTAAGAGACCAACCTTACAGAAGTCCAATATACTAGCTAGTGCTAATGGGCAACCCTTGACTGAATTGGGAAAAGGAGTATTCACCATTAAATTAGGCAAATTAACTCTTGATAGTGAGGTAATTATTGCCGAGATAGAAGATGATGCCTTATTAGGTTTAGATATTCTTATGAAAGGTGAAGGAGGGCCCGCTGATATAAAACTGACTGAAGGAATTATACTGCTGAATAAAACTAAGATTCCCTGCATCCAGATTGGACAACCTGAAACCTTAAGAAGAGTGAGATCTGCTGACCATTTTGTTATTCCGCCCAAAACTGAAATGATTATTGATGTATTTGTTGATAGATTTGAAACTGATGATTTTACTAAGCCACAAGATTTCTTGATAGAACCTGATTCTTATTTTATTGAGACACATCCTGTTGTGATGGCCTCCTGTCTAGTTGATATTAGAAATGAGGTTACCAATAAAATTCGCCTGATGAATCCATTTGATTATGAGATACAAGTAAATCAAAATACTGTTGTTGGTGAAGCGGAAAAGGTCCAAAGTCAACCAACTACACTTTTCACTGTAGAAGACAGTGATGAGATAAAGAATTTTAATCCTACTAGAAGGATTAAACTAGGTGAATCCAAGCCAGTAACTTGGCCAACTAATGCTGGCATTATTAGAAATTTATCCAAGAAAGGAACCACCGATGGGGGAAAAAGTGGTGTAGTTCCACACCATTTGATCAACTTGTATAATGAAGCGGCAGATGGCCGTACTACAGGGGAGCAAGAAGAAATCCTTCACTTGCTTCAGAAATATTCTCACGCATTTTCAGTGAATGACTATGACTTAGGACTGACCCATTTGGTAGAGCACACCATAGATACTGGTGATGCAAAGCCTGTAAAGCAACCTCCAAGAAGAGTACCCATAGCATTTGCTGAAGAGGAGAAGAAACTCATAATGCAAATGCAAGAACAAGGCATAATAAGAAAATCTAGTTCCCCTTGGTCCAGTCCATTGGTATTGGTCATAAAGAAAAATGGTAAAGTAAGACCTTGTGTGGACTACCGGCGTTTAAATGCGGTTACCATAAAGGATGCCTTTCCCCTGCCCAGGATTCAAGATTGCCTTGATACTGTGGCAGGAGCAACCATTTTTAGCACATTTGATTTAACCAGTGGTTACCATCAAATTCCTGTCCGATCAGAAGATATACATAAGACAGCTTTTGTTACCAAATATGGTCTGTTTGAATTTCAAACCATGCCATTCGGTGTCTGTAACGGACCTCCAACGTGTCAAAGACTCATGGAACTTGTTTTAAATGGCTTGCAATGGCAAATATGTTTGATTTACCTTGATGATATTATTGTTTTTGGTAACAATTTTAAAGACCATATGCAAAGACTAGACCTTGTTTTACAAAGAATGGCTGAAGCCGGTCTTAAACTGAAACCAGAAAAATGTCAATTGTTGAAATCTGAAGTTGCCTTTCTAGGACACTTGGTGTCAGATAAGGGTATACAACCCAACCCAGACAATATTGCTAAAATCCTTGCTATGCCTCCTCCCACAACAGTCACTGAAGTGAGGCAACTGTTAGGGATGGGAAGTTATTACAGGCGATTCATCAAGGGATTCTCAGCTTTGGTTAAACCCCTTTCTGAACTGACAAAGAAAAAGAATGACTTTATTTGGAAGGAAGAATGTCAGACAGCCTTTGAGAAACTAAAACAAGCCTTTGTTAGTACTGACATCATGAGTTTCCCTCAAGATGAAGGAGAATTTTATTTAGATACTGATGCAAGTGATACTGCTATAGGTGCTGTCCTCAGTCAAGTCCAAGATGGACAGATGAAAGTAATATCTTATGGCAGCCGTACGCTGAATAAGGCCGAGAGAAACTACTGTACTACTGACAAGGAACTTTTGGCAGTACGCTATTTCATCGAATATTATAGGCAATACCTTCTAGGAAGAAAGTTCTGTGTAAGAACAGACCATCAGGCATTGATTTGGCTGTTTAGCTTTAAAGAACCTAAGGGCAGAATTGCCCGGTGGTTAGAAATACTATCTGCTTTTGACTTTTTGGTCGAGTATCGAGCCGGAGTCAAACATGGCAATGCAGATACTATGTCACGTTGCTATAATCCCCATGATTGTGACTGCCCACAAACTGACAATTTAGAGTATTTAAAATGTGGACCATGTAAAAAGTGTCACAAGAGAGCTATAGACATGGCTAGCTCCATACAAGGCTTTACTAGCCTGTCCATCAATCTAGATAAAAGTAAAACTGACTTCGAAACTGCAAAGGGAACAAACAAAATTTGTGCAGTAAAGACTAGACAACAAGTATCAGATGAAAATATCTGGACACCGTGGAATGGTGGTTATTCCACTCCAGAATTACAAAAATTGCAAAGAGATGATACCGATATTGGACCTATACTTCTCTGGAAAGAGAATGGTAGCAGACCAACCATTAAGGAGTTGGAAAATAAAAGTCCTGCTACCCGTCATTATTGGCATCTTTGGGATGCCATAGAAATAAGAGAAGGTCTCTTGTTTAAGAAATTTCATAGGAAAGATGGTATTGAAGTCTATACCCAATTGTTAGTTCCTTTTGGAATCAAAAATGAAGTCTTGAAAAATATGCATAACTCAGTTATGTCAGGACATCTTGGTAAAAAGAAAACCAAAGGGAAACTGTCCCAGAGGTATTACTGGTATGAAATGAGGGAAGACCTAAGTATTTGGATTTCACAGTGTGAAACATGTGAAGAGAACAAACCCCCTCATAAAGCTATTAGAGCTCCACTTGGCAGCATGCCAGTGGGTGCACCTTTAGACAGAATAGCCACTGATATACTGGGTCCTTTACCAATCACACCCAGAGGCAACAAGTATATTCTAGTAGTAACTGACTACTTCACCAAGTGGGTTGAAGTGTTTCCTGTGCCGGACCAAACAGCGGTCACATGTGCACAAATAATCTTAAATGATGTAATATGTCGTTTTGGATGTCCTTTGTCGATCCATAGTGACCAAGGCCGAAACTATGAAAGCCAAGTCTTTCAAGAATTATGTGAAATTTTAGAAATAAGAAAAACTAGGACCACACCAAGAAATCCTAAATGTAACGGACAAGTAGAAAGGTTCAATAGAAGTTTATTGTCCATGATAAAATCATTTTTAAGGGGAGAACAGACCAACTGGGATATGAACTTGGGATGTTTGGCGGGTGCATATCGAGCCAGTCCTCATGAATCCACTGGTCTTACCCCAAACTTACTTATGTTAGGTAGAGAGATTAGATTACCATATGAAGTAACCAGGGAGGGACACGATCATCATAGGAGTGACAAAACTGTAACTTTGGGGACCCATGCTCTAAAAATTAAAGAAAGACTTCACAGAGCCCATCATGTGGCTAGAAAACACTTAGAAGTAAATATGAAAAGAAGAAAAGACCATTATGATATCAAATCTAATTTAATGTCTTATAAGGTTTTTGACAAGGTCTGGTATCTAAATGAAATTCGTAAAGAGGGGATATGTCCAAAATTACAACCCTCTTACATAGGGCCCTGTGTAGTGACCAAAAAGTTAAGCGACTTAAACTATGAAATACAGATAGATAGTAAAGGCAGTAGAAAAATTGTCAATCATGACAAATTAAAACCATACAGGGGTACTTCTTATTCTAAATGGATAAAACAATTAGAGCGTCAAGTAGATAATAAGTAATTCAGATGTTTTAAAGTAGTATTACGAGTAGTGTAATACATGTAGCCTTGGTAATTTTAGTCCACTGTGTCAACCATTTTTGTACTAGTCCACTGATATTTCAGATTTTTGCATTGTGCTTATAAAATATTTTGTCTAGCTAAGGTGGTTAGTCAGAATTCATTTTTTGTGATAAGGAAGTCAGATTTTTGGGGGAGGATAGATATATTTTGTTTATAAAGAGAGTGTTTCTGTGTTTAGTTAGCCTTTCAAGGGCGAGGCACTATGATAATGAAAAACAAAACAACAAGGAAAACTTTATTACAGATGTCATTTCAACAAACCAACAAAAGAGGCCTAGCCTATAACTGTGAATGGTGTGGGGAGGATAGCCCCTTTATTGCTGAAAGGTATAGGGTGGACAGCCACATTTGGAAGAGGCACCTGTCTTTAGACTGTTCACCTTATTACTGTACCCTGTGCATGTTTAAGGCTACCAGCCAGCCTGCCATCAAGAGGCATTGTAGAACCTTTAAACCTCACTTAAACCAGAGGGAGGAGATGGTAAGGGAGGGCTCTTTTAGAGGGGATGATTTTTACATTCATCAGAGTCAAAATGCCTACGTCATCACTGATATGGATAGAAAGCCACTGTCTCCCACTGACAGCAGACAGCATTGGATGCAGGTGGTTTCCATTAAACCAATTCTGCCTGTCAGTGCAACCAATGCAACTCCAGTACCATCAAAGACCCAGGATGACACTCTGCCCCTGGGCTTTGAGTCGTCAGACCTGCCATTGACGCCACCAGCCGCAGATCTGCCATCCAGAAGTCTAACCTCACCTTCTCTGGCATCTCCAGTCAGGAGAATACTGGAATTGGATGAACAGGATGTAACCAGCAGGTTAGAAGATACAAGGGCTGTTCCTGCTCTTTCCAGCTCTTCTTCTTCTTCCTCTTCATCATCTTCATCCTCATCCCACCATTCTTGTCCTTGTAAGGAAGAGTTGCCAAAACTCTTCCAGGCCATGGATAGGATGGAGAAGATGCTGGAGAGGATTGAGAGCCGCCAGCAGAAGGCTGATTCTGAAACAACATCAGTTTACACCACTGTCTCCACTGGCATCAGCTATCTTAGAGGCCAGGTGAGACAGCTGGAGCGCAATCAACAGCGTCAACTGTTATCTCAACCACCCCAGACCAAGAAAAGACCGGCCTGTCGACCCCTACAACAATCAACTTTGGCAAAGGCTCAAAAGAAACAATAGACTTTCATTCTGGTTAATTAGTACATTTTGTAAATCATTAATTGTGTAATATTGTTTTAATGTAGGGCTTAGCCACCTTATATTTACAATTGTATTTTTTTGGATAGGGTATTATTAGGTATTTCTTTAATTCTTTTTAAATATTTAAGTATATATAATTATATATCTTTAGTCAGTAACCCAGTAGTCTACTAGAATTTCGTACATTTTTCATTGATATATAGGCTTTTACGAATCCCAGCTGCACAACTAAATGTCATTTTGTGATGGTCCAATTGATAAATACAGGAAAATCATAGTAACGTAATAGTATTCCTGCAGTGCTTGGAATTCTGTCCAAATCTGATTAATTTGGATGGATTAGAAATCTACATCTATATCTATGTTAAAAATTAGATGTTAAATAGCTCCGGTCAAGAATTTTACATTGGTAAAGCAAATTAAATGTAAAACATTTGCGGGACGCTAAATGTTTAATTTGGGGGCAATGTGAGAACCAGCAGGGGGGAGGGGGGATGTAATTTATATGAGTATTGTGATGAATATTAAGACAAATACCATTTGTCATGTTTGCATATGCATGGTTGTGTATGAGGAAATATAGCTGTTTGTACTATTTGTACAAAATATGACATAATTAATCAATACTTGAATATGTCATTGTTTTACCTGTCAGACAGCAATGCATTTTATTGGGTAATGTGTTCAGAGAAAATAAGAATAAATTGACTGTTTCACATTTTATTAAAGTAATGGAAATGCAAACTATCCAACTTCTGGAATTGTTAATTTTATCATAGTTTCACATTTTCTTTGGAATCATTTTTGTAAGCACATGTTCAAATTGCTGTCTGCTAAACATGAAAGTGTGGGAACTGAAGATTGCATTGCATAGCTATTATTGTTGAAATGAACTGAATCGCTATATATATATATTGTATGCATTAATTATGTACCTGGTACGTCCTTTATATATCATTATACGGGTTATGTGTTATTTTCATTTGTAAAGTACCTGTAGTCTAGTAAAACTGTCACTGAATACACAGAATTATGTCAATTTCAGCTCAGGCGCAGTCGCCATGTTTTAACTTGGAAGTGTATTTACGTTACTGATTTTGTCAATAAACATCGTTTTAAGTTTATGTACATCGTAACCATGGACATATTGTAACTCCTCAGATCAGTAGTAATCCATTCATGCATTTTATAGTAGCTGTCATGTGTTTTTACGGGAGAATTTGGCCATATTATGAGCCCGCTGTCAGTCTCATTCATCAACCACTTGTTGCTTACGATTGTTCACTTCCGGTGTGGCGCCAAGTACAAATTTTAACTTGCGATGATTTAGTTGTAGTAGAAAAATTCTTTCTTTAGCTTTGAGGAGTTACTTTTATAGAATAAGAAATATGTTATTTAGTTATTGGAGTTTTAAAATTGTATTAAGTATTTTTGATAGTGCGCGTGCACCTTTGGTGATTTCCCACCATCGGTGGGATTTTCCCCACCGTTGGTGGAATATTTTCACGTTCGATGTGACGTCATTTGACGCCAGCATCAGGAGTTCTGCTTTTGGTTTTGACTGGAACGGTCAGTATTTTTGAGTCTCTGGCTAAAATATATATTTTTACACTTTTGGCATAATATTTTATTTTTAAAATACATTTTTATCAAAGATATGGAAAGTAAAAGTAACTATAAATAGTAAAAGTTTAGTTTGGAAACATAGAATTATTTGACAGAACTGTGGGGCTGGTCTCCAAGATATTTTGTTGAGTTGCTATTAAAGCTGTATGATAATTTTATTTAGACAATACTAAACCAAAAATTGTAAAAGTATAATTTATCTTAATATTTTTGTTTTTACATAACTTGCTTGTAAAATTTGCATTGATGTTTATTTAAAGATAAACTATTATTAATTAAATAATGCTCTTGTTGGAAGTAAAAGAAATAGTTAATTAAAATGTTAACAGGATTTACTAGTTGTTTAACAAGTTCAAGGTTTTAAATTAATGAAACTTAGTATAACTCTAAATTGTATAATTAATTTTTAGTAATTAATTATAGGGATTAAAATTCTTATAAATACTTTAATCAACTTGTGACGGTGGAGTATTCCAAAAGGTTGGGATATAATAAACAGATATTCCTTAGGTTGGAATATAATAATACTCAGTATTTCATAAGGTTTGGAATACATTAAACTATAATAATACTAAGTATTTCATAAGGGTTGGAATACACTAAATTATAATATTCAGTATTTCATAAGGGTTGGAATACACTAAATTATAATATTCAGTATTTCATAAGGTTTGGAATACACTAAATTATAATATTCAGTATTTCATAAGGTTTGGAATACATTAAACTATAATAATACTCAGTATTTCATAAGGGTTGGAATACACTAAATTATAATATTCAGTATTTCATAAGGTTTGGAATACATTAAACTATAATAATACTCAGTATTTCATAAGGCTTGGAATACATTAAACTGTAATAATACTCAGTATTTCATAAGGTTTGGAATACATTAAACTATAATAATACTCAGTATTTCATAAGGTTTGGAATACATTAAACTAGAATAATACTCAGTATTTCATGAGGTTTGGAATACATTAAACTGATATTCCAAAGGTTGAGAATATCATAAAATTGTATTGAAATTATCTACTGAAGTAAAAGTGATAACATTAATTAATACTAATAGTAACATTTGCACAAATAAATGTTAGCAACTCAAATAGTGTTGGTAATTATATAATGTGTCTAAATTGTTGAAGTGACTTGTTCTAAGGACAGAAACATTTTCTAGTATATGTGTACATTTGTATATTTTTGAATAGTCTCTAGGAAAGAGATTAATCTATTAATCTAAGGGAGATAATTCCTTTCATTAGTTATAGTTCGTAGATTGATTCAAATATTACTGTTAACTAGAGGCTCCCAGGAGCCTGTATAGCTCACCTGGGTATAATAATAACATCAGTCAATAAAACTTGATAACTTCGGTAAAAAAAATTAACAATTGTAGCCTTCGTCATTTTTATAAATTTGATGAAAAAAGGGCAAGAACTCCAAGATGGGTAATCGGATTTACTTCAAAATTGCAGGTAAATAAAAATTGATCGAAGGGTCGAACCGCCAGACACATTTTTGGAAGAGAACCATTCAATGACTATTTCATCAAAATTTTGTTCTTATTGAGCAAATGGTTTCAGACAAAAAGATTTTTATGGGAATTTCCCATAGGGTCCTATGTTAAATTAAGTTCGGCTGTGGCGGCCATCTTGGTCGGTGTTCTGAAATGCTGGACACAATTTTGGAAGAGGACCACCCAAGAATCATTTCAGCAAAGTTTGGTTGAGATTGGCTCTGTAGTTTCAGAGAAGAAGATTTTTTTAATTTCATCCCCCCTTTTTTCTAATTTGCATAATCGGTCAAACTCGGTAAAAGTTCAAAGTTCATAAAAAATCCCGTAATATATGTTAAAAAGCTCATCATTATGCTTATACAGTTCAAATTTGGGCACTTTCTGGCTTAAAATAGAGCAGTTTTGGCCATTTGAAGAAATTTCTATTTTTAGTAATGGTGGCCATCTTGGATACAGGACGGCGCTGACGGACACAATTTTGAAAGGGGACCACCTAAGGATCATTTCAGCAAAGTTTGGTTGAGATTGACTCAGTAGTTTCAGAGGAGAAGATTTTTTTTTAATTCCATCCCCCCTTTTTCTAATTTGCATAATCGGTCAAAATCAGTAAAAGTTCAAAGTTCATAAAAAATCCGTAATATATGTTAAAAAGATCATCATTATGCTTATACAGTTCAAATTTGAGCACTTTCTGGCTTAAAATAGAGCAGTTTTGGCCATTTGAAGAAATTTCTATTTTTAATAATGGTGGCCATCTTGGATATAGGACGGCGCTGACGGACACAATTTTAAAAGGGGACCACCTAAGGATCATCTCAGCAAAGTTTGGTTGAAATTGGCTCAGTAGTTTCAGAGGAGAAGATTTTTTTTTAATTTCATCCCCCCTTTTTTTAAATTTCATAATCGGTCAAAATCGGTAAAAGTTCAAAGTTCATAAAAAATCCGTAATATATGTTAAAAAGCTCATCATTATGCTTATACAGTTCAAATTTGGGCACTTTCTGGCTTAAAATAGAACAGTTTTGGCCATTTGAAGAAATTTCTATTTTTAGTAATGGTGGCCATCTTGGATACAGGACGGCGCTGACGGACACAATTTTGAAAGGGGACCACCTAAGGATCATCTCAGCAAAGTTTGGTTGAGATTGGCTCAGTAGTTTCAGAGGAGAAGATTTTTTTTTTAATTTCATCCCCCCTTTTTTTAAATTTCATAATCGGTCAAAATCGGTAAAAGTTCAAAGTTCATAAAAAAATCCCGTAATATATGTTAAAAAGTTCATCATTATGCTTATACAGTTCAAATTTGGGCACTTTCTGGCTTAAAATAGAGCAGTTTTGACCATTTGAAGAAATTTCTATTTTTAGTAATGGCGGCCATCTTGGATACAGGACGGGGCTAATGGACACAATTTTGAAAGGGGACCACCTAAGGATCATTTCAGCAAAGTTTGGTTGAGATTGGTTCAGTAGTTTCAGAGGAGAAGATTTTTTTTTAATTTCATCCCCCCTTTTTTCTAATTTGCATAATCGGTCAAAATGGGTAATGGGATTTACTTCAAAATTGCAGGGTAGGTAGATCTTGATATGCTGCACATTTTTGCAATAAACTTAACATCTATCTCTAAATAGTTTTTGAAATATAAGACGAAAAGTATTAAAAGGAAAAAAAAAAATTGATGAAAAAGGGGCAATAACTCCAAGATGGGTAATCAAATTTACTTCAAAATTGCAGGGTAGGTAGATCTTGACATGCTGAGCATGTTTGCAGTTTCAACTTACCATCTGTCTGTTATAGTTTTTGAAATAAAGGACGAAAAGTATTAAAATTTTGAAAATTTGATGAAAAAAGGGAAATAACTCCAAAATGAGTAATGGGATTTACTTCAAAATTGCAGGGTAGGTAGATCTTAATATGCCGCACATTTTTGCAATTTAAAGTTAACCTTTATCTCTTATAGTTTTTGAAATATAAGACGAAAAGCATTAAAATTTTACAAATTTGATGAAAAAAGGGCAATAACTCCAAGATGGGTAATCAGATTTACTTCAAAATTGCAGGGTAGGTAGATCTTGATGTGCTGATCATTTTTACCCCATGTCAGATTTTTGATATTACTAACGGTTTTTGAGATATTACCAAAAACCTGCAATTTTACCATATGTTCTATTTTTAGTAACAGCGGCCATGTTGGTTGGTGCACGGCATCACCGGACACAATTTTGAAACTAGATACCCTAGTAATGATTCAGACCAAGTTTGGTTTCCATTGGTCTAGTACTTTCAGAGGAGAAGATTTTTGAAAAAGTTTACGACGTACGACGGACGACGGACGACGGACGGACGACGACGACGGACGCCAAGTGATGAGAATAGCTCACATGACCCTTTGGGTCAGGTGAGCTAATAAAAGGGGGATAATTCTTTCTAAAAGTTGAAGTAATTAATCTCTAAGGTAGAGATTAAACACTTTTTGTTATTGTTAATAGTTTTTAACATTTGTTATTCAAAGTTTCCATATATTGTAAATTTTCTGGTTTGAATACACTGTGGACTGACCAGGGTTTAGTTTTGAACATTTTGATCTTATAAATTGATCTTATATTGAATTGAACTAATAAAATATGGAAACTTATTCACTCTTCATGATCATTAAAGCCTGCAACCTGGAAATTTAGTCTTCATAGGCTAAATACATTGTCATTGTCATCACTTGGCTGATTTATCGTTACCGTGGTAATAATTAATAGTAATTTGTTGATCTAAGGGTTTACTTTGCCTAGACGGGGATATTTTGGTAGAAGGTAGTTGGGAGAATTAGAACACTCCTATAGTTCAGAGGTTAACAGTTCTACCCCTGGAGCGCTACAATATCATGAATTATTACTCTTCATGTAACAAACTTTCATTATAATTGACATGATATTATCGAAACATAATTTTACACAGAATAAATAGCGTCGTTGCGTGCATAGTACTATTGTTGGAGTCATTCCTATGCTGATGGGCAGAGCTTAGAACAATGTTACATCATTTAAATAGGCGGGGTCTAACCGGGATCACCTGAGCCCTTTTAACAGTGTACAATTTACAATGTATTATACGTTTTTCTTTAATGTTGATGCTGTTGTCTGTCAAAACAATGGCCAGTTCCAGGTTTGGGAATTAAATATTTGACAGTTCATTGTTATTGTTGAAATTAAATATTTCTTGAATTTAAATGAATATTATTTGCCAATCTTTATACTATCAATACATTTTAGACAAATTTCATTTTTTTAAATCACCAAAAACATTCAGAGTAATAATAACAATAATATTGTGTTGTCCATGTTATATGCCGAAATATGTCCCAAGGTTAGAAGGCATAATGCACGACCCGAAGAGTGCATTATGCCTTCTAACCTTGGGACATATTTCGGCATATAACATGGACAACACAATATTATTGTATAAATGGTACAGAAGTATGAGATATGATGCCTTTTCTATGCAAGATAGTCTACACACAGTTTGTTAGGACTGGAGTGGTCGTTGATGGCATTTTGTGATGCAAAATTTTAAGACTTTATCCATTATCATGATTATATCCTCTTTTCCTGTGGCAATCTTAAGTTCTACCCATTTTCTCATCCCAGTGCCACCTTTCTACAAACATGTTTCTCTTCAACTTATTCTCAATCATGAATATGGCTGAAATACTGTTCACCTGACTTGAACATCAATCAATCAATCAATCAATTGGGGTCGTGATCGTATAGTAGTTGGATTTATAACTACCTAAGCAATCAGTGTCTATCACCACTAACGTTGTGAGTTCAGGCGAGGTGTACTCGATACAATATTATGTGATAAAGTTTGTCAGGTCGGTGGTTTTCTCCTGGTACTCCAGTTTCCTCCACCAATAAAACTGACCGCCCCAATATAACTGAAATATTGTTGAAAGTGGTGTTACACACCATAACCCTAACCCAATCAATCAATCAAACAATAAAAATAGTTAAAATCTGGATGACTATATTTACCAAGAATAACTTTCCATAGATATATTCTATATTTAGCAGGTACTGGGAACATCAAACAGAATTGTCGTAACTTGTCAACATTTAGTGGTTGTTCATTCAATAAAATCTCAATCGATTTCTTCTCTTCGACTCCACCTATCCCAAATTTTTTGTAATAGTATGTTCGGAAGTTCCTCTCTTCTGTCATTCTTATTTATCTGAATAAAAAATAAGTGTAACAACCAGCAGATATACACCTTCCTAGATAGTAGTCAGTTAACTAAGAGCATTCTTACGAGATTTTATTGATTGACCCTGCTATTACGCTGTCCATGTTTATGTTGTCATTCATTTTTGTGGTAGTATCTGGTCTTTTTGAGTGGAAGCGAATCTGGAGGTTTCTTTTATAGTTTGTTTATATGCATTGCTGTTGGAGATCCAGTTATAAAGAGGGGAGAGTTGGGATCCCGTCAACCGGTTTAACCCTGTCACATTTTTGTGCCTGTCCCAAGCCAGGACCTGAATTTCCAAAGTTGTATGGTGTGGTATTATTTCTGTTCAGTGAGTTCAGTTAAGATGAGAGGGGATTGTTTTGTTGATATTGGTAGAAATTGATGACCATCACTTTTTAAACTTTCCTTTGTAAGTATTCAGTGAAAAGGTCTAGTCCTTGTCCAAAAAAGTCTATTCAGGAAGGCAATTATTTTCATTTGCATTTTCTTTGGTCATCTTCTTGCAATATTATAGGAAGCTGCCCTCCAAAATCCAATTGAAAATGATCATGGTGATAGACTTCTGGGACGGACTAATTATTTGGACTAGTCTAGTCCAAAATAGACATCATCATCAGGTTATCAAAAAGTTAGTAACTTGTTCTCAGTATGATAAAGCTGTGAAATTATTCACTTCATGTTAAACAACAATTACTCACTCACTGAAATTCCCAAAAGAATTTTGAGAACAGGATGTCATTGTAGGTGCAATATTGAAATTTGTTTACTCATAAATAAAGATATACACCGAAGAGGAAAAACAAAAAGAGCCATTATTACTTGGACAAACACCATTGTAATGTCCTTCCTAATATTGTGGAACCATTAAAATATAATGAATCCATATTATTAAAATAGCAATTTTAACAATCCTTTCCCAAATAATATTATAAAAATGATGAACAAAAAATAATAAAGCAAGGGACATAACTCTTTTCATTACAGAAAAATATTAAATCATAATGATAAAGTAAAACCCAACCTGGGAAGATTTGAAGATATATGATAACTTTTTTATTACTTGGTAAAGTAACGAATTTTAGATCAATGGATTTAAACACCTGTAATTAGAGGTCATTATATAGATCATCAGATTTGATGATGGCAAGAATTAGTGTCAACTGCCCAATAAATAAAACCTATGATTACCTTAATGAGGTGGTAGAGCAATTAATTTGACAACAAAATGCTTCTTCTACTTTTAATGCATAAAGGTCCCCTTCAATGGGCTGAAGTTTGTCATTGATGCTGCAGTTATGTATTATTAAATAGATGTATATTTAAGCAACATATTTACAATTCTATCTTTTTTTTAATATTTTATTTAATTATGTGAGTGAGTAATTGTTGTTTAACGCCAATACAGCAATTTTTCAGCTAAATCATGGTGAGAACAAGCTAATTTTCAATGAGATGATGATGAGGTCCGCTTTGTACTAGACCAACAGTTGCATTTCTAATCTATAGTGCTAGCTCACTGAAACAACAGTCCACGGGTAGACATGTCGCTCTACTCGGACACATTATTCGGATTCCGAGCCAACCACTGAACCAGTCTTTGCTCTTTCTCCTGAATGATGTGTGCTTAGCAGAGAAGCAACAAATACCAATTTGATACTCTCTGCTTTGACCCGACGGGGCTCAAACCCAAGATCTACCGCACTCGAGGTTACACCACTGATGCGGTACACTCACTGGTTGGAGTTTTACTCCAGGCCACGATTATCTTGGACCTCTGATCTAACATTACAAATTTTATACGAATTAATTAAATTGATACTTGCTTCAGTTTCAGTTACGTTTTTTGTCAATGATAACATTTCATAATTTTATTCATGGCCTAGACTTTAGTTTAGAGCACAGGCACTTGTTTCATTCAAAAAATATATGCCCCCCTCCTCTTCCTTACTTCAAGAAGGAAGAGGAGGGGGCATATATTTTTTTAATGAAACAAGTGCCTGTGCTTTAGAGGCTACTGTAGATTAGTAGATGAAAATTATGACAAATTAAGTCAGACCTCAGTTGCTTTTGGCGTTATAATGAATAAGATTTTTGATTAAATGTTACACTGAATGATCTACATAAGATTGTTTCCACTCAATCAATCATTGTTTCACCTTCAGTACCTCACACACAGGCACTTGTTCATGTAATCGAGCTTTTATAAAACCAACAGGATTGATAAAACGTTAATATTGCATGAGTCAAAAGAAGCACCGAACAAACATATGATCTTAGTCAATATAATGCTTTGAAAAAAATTATACAGTAAACCAATTTTAAGTACAAAAGTGATTACGATTAATGCCTTTCTAGACCTCTTAGTGTTTTTCTCAATTTGAATGCTTGCTTTAGCGGTAAAAATTGCTGAAATTTTAAAAAGAATATGATAATTTGTTTTCTTTCCCAAAATTTGTTTAGAGTTAAATATTACTATTTAGTAAATATTTCTTATATAAATAATGTTTTTTCTGTAACACAATAATGTGATTTAAACTGATTTGTATTGCAAACACGATCCAACACGTGAAATGATATTGATAAACATGATAAAAAATATATTCTCCTAGACAACCATGGCATAGACTACAGTCTCATATACGAATCCTAGACATCTTGGTACCGGGACATTTCGGTACTGACTTGGGCATCTCGGTACTCGGTACTGGACATTTCGGTACTGACCTGGACAGTTCGGGACTTGGATGAGACAATATTCGGTACTGTCCCTACTGACCACAATTCACATTGTTTGGTACTTATTAATTGTCAATATGTTTGTACTAGTAGTTCTTTAATATATGACCCAAAAGTGGATCGATATGTGTTTTTGATAATTCCAGTGTAGATCGATCCCGGAGATGTTGTTTTTGTAATATAAAAAATATATTGATTTTTATTTATATTTTCATTATTTTGATCTCCATTTATTATTTACAAAAGTAATTAAGCAAATTATGAAATTCAGCGTGTTTGTTAAGAAAACCCCGGTATTTTCATTTCATTAAAACTGACTGATGTATTGCTTTTCCCCACAAAAATTCTTCATACTTTGTAGTGGCGTTACCAATTATGCTATGTGTGTTCGTGTGAGTAACAGAGGAAATTGACAGTGCTTTCAATATACGACATTTCTTGATTTTCTGTTTATAATTTGGGGTGTTAAATAATATAAAAAAGCGATACAATTAGATAAAAAGGTCTTGCCAGTGTTGCATAATCTGTGCTGCCACTGTGAACACTGGTCACATTGTAAAGCCTCCTGTCTGGGACGGACATTGATGCCACAATCTATACACAGATACTCGTTCATTTTGCAGTTTGAATCTCAAATTAGGGTAACCCTCCATTATATATCAACTTGGCAAATATTTCTCAAATAAAATTCAGCTTGTATCGTCTTTTGAAGTCAAACAAAAGATTAAAGCATTGATCTATGATTAAAGAAATTAAATTTGGTAATTAAAGCTATCTAATTAAAACATTTATGTAATCAAACCAGAAATGAAAATAATCATCCCGTTAAGTTTATCTGTGATTTATTGATAAAGGGACTTGGTTATCAAAACAAAAGTTATTTACAAATATTAATGAATTGCCTTTTTGATGTCCATTTAATTAAAGATGATTGAAAAAAAACGTCTACATGTAAAAATATTTTTAAGAAAGTTGTTAAATTCAATCAAATTATTTGTATTATTCAGTACCGAAATGTCCAGTACCGTGTACCAAGATGTCCAGTATCGAGTATCGAGATGTCCAGTACCGAGTACCGAGATGTCCTGATACCTCATATACGTCCTTGACCATACTAATAGATATCATGAATATTTTCATAAGCCAATAATTATGAAAAACCAGAATCAAATTGAATAGCCATGTGCTGTGCTTAATTATATTATAAATATATTATACAATTCGTACAAAATATATAAATCAATGCACTTCAAAAATATCGGTAGTGCAAAATATATATTGTGAAAAATTAATAATATTGAATGAAAAAATTTTGTTCAAAGCATGATAACATTTAATTAACCAAATAAAACATGTTCAATCGTGTCGGCTTTGTCCTGCTGAAAATGTGTACCGGCAGTGGCAGATAACTAGAAGAAATTAATTTCAATCTTGTTCAGTTCCTTCAAACGATTGAAATTAGGCTACATGGTTCTCAGATTTTGAAGAAAAAGTACATGGGCAAGATGAAATAAAATTATTTGTAAATCAATTGAAAATTTGTATAAATTTTTGTCATAGGTCATTGTCTATTCATGATTAGCTTGACATTAAGTACATTCTTTTTTTAAATTAGTTTGTCAACTTCTTGTGGTGTCTAAGATTTATGAGGGGCTAAAAGGGAACAACATTTTAAATAGTAAAATGAGATAAATGTACAAAAATTCAGAGTTTCAGCACGTTATTGTGTCCACACTTGCATTAAAAGAGACTGGTGTTTTTTTTCGCAAATAAATAATATCTACTGCAATCTCTATTTTAATATACACTTGTTTGGGGTTTTTCCCCGCAAATAAATAATATCTACTGCAATCTCTATTTTAATATACACTTGTTCAACTGTCGTTGTTGACATGCTGAACTTGGTGTAGCCCATTATTATTTCAGATTGAAGAATTATTCTACAATTGTATTTCAGATTCAATCATGGGATGACCTGTCAACATAATGTCTGATATTGATGTGGAGGGGTCTGATGATGAAGTCATTGTGGTTACAGAATCTCCTGACAGACAAACAATAACAGACGATATTGATGTAGAGGCCGTGACAGACGAAGAAGTAGCTATTGCTATTTCCGAGGCTAGTTATGTTAACAAATTCTAAAATCAGCAGCTGTAGTCAGATTTGGAAATTATCAGTACTAGTGTTATTCCTTCTCGATAAAATTGTTGTAGCTCTAAAATTTGAAAACCACTGACCTGTCGGCAATACATTTTCTGTACACAAACCCTCATTTATGTAGCGTCTATATCATGACTAACAGAATTAATGGAGGTGAAAATTGTTAAGAACTGACTGATGGGTTAGGGAGTTATGGTGTTTTATGCCACTTTCAACAATATTTCAGTTATATCGCGGCGGTCAATTATTTTGAGGAAACCGGAGAACACCACCGACCTGTCGCTAGTCACTGACAAGCTTCACATAATGTTGTATCGAGTACACCTCGCCATGAATGGGGTTCAATCTCACAACGTTAGTGGTGATAGGCACTGATTGCACATGTAGTTATAAATCCAACTACCATACCATCACGACCCTACTAATCATTTAATATTAAATTTAGCACTGAGTCATTAAGGTTATACAGTATACATGTGGGTTTTTTATAATAAGCAATATTATGATATCTTGAATAGCACTATTTTTTTTATATTATTTGTAGAAATATATATCAATAAATTAAAATGTTTTTAATTTTCTAAAGTTTTGATATCATTGTAGGAAGAAGATAATTCTGATGATAGTGAAATAAATGTAGAGGAAAATACAGACAATGAAGAAGATGTAATTGATGTGGAAACTGTACCAATAGAAACTGTACCAAATCATGTAATTACCTCCTGTTTGTGAACTATTTTATATTCTATATTAAAATGTAAAGGTTTAGAGGTTAAAGTTATGGTGTTTAATACCACTTTCATCAATATTTCAGTTATATCTTGGCAGTCAGTTTTATTGGGGGAGGAAACCAGAGTACCTGTAGAAAACCACCAACCTGCCGCAAGTCATTGACAAGCTTTATCACATAATGTTGTATCGAGTGCGCCTTGCCATGAGCGGAATTCGAACTAACAACTTTTGTGGTGATAGACATTGCTTACATAAGTAGTTGTAAATCCAACTACCATGCAATCACGACCGACCCAAAAAATGTAAAGTGAGGAGAGAATATGATTTTAAAAAGGACATGAAATATATCACATCCTTTGTTTAATAATTGCTACATTTGTTGTACAACATGTTTGGACACAAGAATAGTTTTGCTTTTTAAAAATTCACAAAATAGTCCTTTGAAAGGAATCTCCCTACAACTACCGCCGGAAAGGTGGAATTGAACCACTCTGACGCTAATCAGCTACAGGTTTGAAGCCTGCACCCCAGACCACTGAGGTTCATTCCGGCAATTAGAAAGTGTACACAGCCTCTTTATATATCTTGTCATTGTTCTTAATTGATAGGAAAAGGTGACATAATAGTGATGTCACTTTATAAAATTAAAATTAGTTTTTGTATGAATAGAATAACCATCATACAATTGTCTGTTGTTATGTATAGTATATTAATATATATATTGGAGATGTTAGAATGTGTTTTTTCTGATGCATTATTGGTATAATTTGACATAAGGTTAATAATTGTATTATTTCTTGATTATGATTATCTCCCTTTTCGTACATTACATGTACATGCAGTTGAAATAGATAAAGATAATACAATGTACAAATTTTATAAGAAAAGATAAAGATTGAAAGTGTTATGTAATGCTTATAAATATTTATGAATTACATATGCTAGTGAGTGAAAAAAAAATTCTGATTCTGATGTGAATTATAATTTAACATGTACACATGTCTTTTTTTCACTGTTTTGAATTTTTAATCTGTTGATAAACTTTATGCTTTTTTAATAATAATTGTTATTATTTACTTGTAAAAAGTCCAAATCGTCTATATATATATATATATATATATATTTTTTTTTTTTTAACATAGGATCATGAAAATTTAAAGACTTCATTTTAACCATCACAATATTTGTTCTCTTAGTTTATAAACTCCCAGTTCCAAAAAAATAAGATATTTGAATGTATATTTCTGTTAGATGAGCAGTCATCTTGAAAGTTATATTTGAAAATTATTATGCCATGATAGAGAATAAATTGTTTACAAGTGTTTATGTAAGGGAAGTAACACTGTATGATTAAAAAAAAAAAGTTTATTTTGAAGGGGAGATAACTCATTATTTAATAACTTGAGAACATACGATATGGTTAATGAAAAGTTTAAAAGAGTAATATACAGGTTAGATCAAACACTTTTCTTTTTAGCCGAGTTGCAACAAAGTTGCAGTCGGCTTATGTTTTGGCGAAAGGCGGGCGGGCGTTTGTTAGCCTATCTTCGTTAACGCGATAGCACTCTTAGTTTTTGGCCGATCAACATAATTTTTGGTAGGAAGCATTATTACACTATTATTTAGAGCGAGTTCGAAATTCAGATTAATCTATTGTTTTTTTCTCGTAAAATCATGGGTTTTTTTATAGAAAAAGTACATATTTTGAGAATTATCTTCGTTAACGCGATAGCGCTCTTAGTTTTTGGCCGATCAACGTAATTTTTGGTAGGAAGCATTATTACACTATTATTTAGAGCGAGTTCGAAATTCAGATTAATCTATTGTTTTTTTCTTGTAAAATCATGTTTTTTTATAGAAAAAGTACATATTTTGAGAATTACACATTTCTCTGAAACTACAAAAGATAGAAACTTAATATTTGGTATGGGTGGAGATGCCCTACCTGAAGTGAACATTTTAATGGTTGAGATCCCCACCCTTAGACCATATATATTTATGATCAGGGTGACTAGGCAAATTAAATGCCTTATAGCTCAGGTCCCGGGGGGTCATACCCCACCACCTACCCGAAGTGAATTTATAATGGTTGAGATCCCCACCCCTAAACCATATATATATATGATCAAGGTGAATGGACAAATTAAATGCCCCAAGAGTTGAGGCCCGGGGTCATCCCCATCCCCTACCGGAATTTTTTTTGAGAATTACACATATCTCTGAAACCATTTTGTCAATTTTAACCAAAGTTATGTTCGTTATGTCTGGGGTCCAATCCATCATACATGCATGACTTGTTTATTCTTTAGTTTCTTACTTATTTATAAAACAAGACCAAATGATTTTGACTTGCAACTCGGCTGTTGCATCTCTGATGCTTTCTCGATTTTTAATTATTATATTTTGTATTTTTATATATATATATATATATATATATTCTCATTCTAAAAACCTGTAAAAGTATTCCTTCCAAAGATGTGTTTATCATTATCAGAATTTTTTTAATATCTACTAGGATGGTCATGTTCAATGATAATAATTTTGTGTTGATTGGAAATCCAAAATAGAACTGAAATTTTACATTTGCATTTAGCCTGAAGTGCTTCATATTAATATTCAAGATTCAATTAAAGCCCCCAGGGTCACATTGAATAGACTGCCTGGGGATTAAAGTTTAAGTCAAAGGCAAACTTTATTACATAAAGTTGTATTGAGTACAACTTGCCTTGAACAGTAATAAAATACTTAACTTTAGTAGTGATAGACACTGATTGCATAGGTAGATGTAAATCCAACTACCATACGATCACAAATACATTGTACCATTTCCATTTTCAGGAAGATATTCTCAATAACTGCATCATTTTTTAAGGAAAATTATATTTTCAACTGCACTTAAAAACTCTTCATTTTTTTTATTTCAGTAACTAGGGATTTTGATATTGATAGGAGAGTCCTATGCTAAGCATTGTTGATTTAAAATATCAAATATATGTATATATATATTATAGGAAGAAGATGAATCTGGTAACCCTATACAGGCTCTACCCATTGTTGGTGAATTGCCTGTTGAAGAAAACGTGGCAGCAAGACCATTCAGCCCTTTTCTACCATTGCCACATAACCTAATACTCACCCCAGAACTAACAACATTCGCTTGCACAGCAATATCAGCTCAAAACATCACCAGGCAGTCAAATACATCTTTAACAGCGTTGAGCGGTATTGCACCAACAATGTCTGCTAATCAAGCCTCAGTTTCAACAACATCAGCATCTATTATCATGGAAACTTCGGACACTGTTACTTCTAGTTCCTCGGTAGAAATACCAGTGACACCATCTTCTTCTACAGGGTTAACTGTGAATACTATTCAAATGATAGGTGGACAGAAAGATTCCCCGGGAGATTTTTGGTCACCAAAGAGACGTAGGATTGTCTCCCCTGATAAATCTGTCTCCGGTGATCAGGAAGAAGAAGGAAATGTAAGGCAAACTATTTTTTTTGCATACATTTTTTGTATTTACAATAAACATTTGTGTAAAGGATGCATTTAGTATGCAGTCGTAGTTAGGCATCTGGGTCATTAAGTTGAACCCTTGTCTGTCTGTCATCCTTGCGTTCATCTGTCTCGTTCTTGGTTTCCACTCGATAGCTTAAGTTGCCTTGAACAAATCATTTCAAATTTATACACTAGGTAAGGGACCATAAAAGGAAGGCAAAGTTTGAATTCATATGTTACCACATGTACAACTAATAAGCTGCGTATTTGCATTTTTTACGCTATGAAAACGAGTAAAAACGCATGTATTATCAGATCAGAGTGTACACATTACGCATACATATTGCTGTGTAAGCAAACTTTCCAAATTCGGAGCGTACTTGTAGTCGTGTACATAACAATACATTTTTTACTTCCCTTTATACTTTTCGAAGTAGAGACCGTATACTTCCGAGGGGTACAGAATGCTTGCCTTTCTAAGCATCGATGTCAAAAGAGATCTGATTGGATGTTTACGATAAATCATCCAATCGCGGTCAATATTACAAATAAATGCGGTTTACGTAACAAGTAAGAACTGAAACGAAAGTAAATTTGGGAACACGTTGTTCATTGAAAATGAGCAAGAACATGAATAAGCGCGCTACGGAAAATTCTATACTTAAGTTCCTGACAGTTTCATCTGTGTCTAGTGACAGTATAGTTAAAGGAATCATTGATGACATTATCAACACGACTGTGAAAACTGCCGAAGTCGACAAGCAAAAAACATAATATTTACAACATTTTATTAATAAACATGACACAATCGTGTCAAATTAAACAGAGATATACATTTCACTTGCATCATTCGTTTATTGAATAACACTTGTGTCAAACATAATTTTAAAAGTGTATATTGAATAACACTTGTGTCAAACATAATTTTAAAAGTGTACATGTAAGCAATCTTTTCTGAAGTAGAGAGTACAACAGTGCAAAGGAAATATGCAAATACCCATCATTTTCAAAAGTAGGGGGTAATTACCCTTTGGACTTGTAAATTATCTGGAGCTCTGGAAGGTTCTGTTTGAAGTTTTGTTTGACAGGTGAGTGACACAAGCTCAGCTCACTGAACCTCTAGTTTAATTATTAACTAAAATTTTAATTCAACAGTCATAAATATTTTGTTTTATTAAATGATGCACCCTGTATACACATGATAATTTGTACATAAAAACTGGTTTCTCGTTCATTAATTATTTTGACAGATATATTTCATAATACAAATTTCTATTTCAGTGCTGTCCTATATGTTTTGAAGAATGGACAAGTTCTGGTAACCACAGACTGGCATCATTACGTTGTGGACATTTATTTGGTCAAAGGTATACAAATAGGATCTTTTTCAAATGTTCTGTTGGATTTAATTTGAAAAAACAGCACCATTTTATAAAATGGAAGGCCATATTGAACACATAAAATTCTCCTTTGTGCACATTATCCCTCACTATGAGCACCGGTCCTCCGAACCAAGACTAGGAAGACTTGGTTCGGACCAGTACATTTTTCACTTTTTATTTAGAACTATATAAAAATAAATTGAAGAATTTGATTCGGGCCAGTGTATTCAAATTTTCAAGGACTGATCATTAGGAACTATGTGAGCACAAAAGGGTCATTTAACATCTTTTTGCCAATCCTGGATGCAACCCTACATGTAATGTTAGTCATATTCATGTTTGTATCAATACATTATGTCAGATGTTATTATTTGAGTTATGGGTTATAGTGTTTAACGCCAGTTTTATTGATGGAGGAAACCAGAGTACCTGGAGAAAACCACCGACCTGCCACAAGTCACTGACAAACTATCACATAATGTTGTACACCTTGCCCTGATCGAGATTCGAACTCACTACATCAGTGGTTATAGGCACTGATTGCATAGGTAGCTGTAAATCCACCATGCGATCATGACCACGACAGTCCCCTGTTATTATTTGGACGTTTGTATCATTGTACAAAGATTAATTAATTTATAAAACATAAGAATTCTAAACTTTTTTGAAGTATGATCATCTTTTTCAGTTGCATAGACAAATGGTTGAAAGGTCAAGGAGGGAAGTGTCCACAGTGTAATGCTAAGGCTAAGAGGCAGGATATTAGAGTTTTATATGCTAAATGTTTAAAGGTAGGTTATATCACTGATTTTAACTGTTTATTCTGGCCTTTAATCATAACATGACATAAATCATAATTGAGTCTGTCATCAGTGAATCAGTCGTGAGTTGTGAGTTCGAAACCTGCTCATGGTGAGATATACTCTATACAATTTTATGTGATAAAGTTTGTCAGTGACTTGCGACTGTTATGTGGTTTCCTTTGGGTACTCTGGTTTCCTCCACCAATTAAGCTGACCTCCTCGATATAACAGAAATATTGAAAGTGGCGTTAAACACCATAACTCCCTAACCCATCAGTTAATTCTTTATAACTTTCTTTGCTTTCACCTCCATTAAGTCTATTAATCATGATATAGACGGTCACGGTACATAAATGAGGGTTTGTCTATAGAAAATGTATTGCTCATTGCATGTATTATACACATGGCTTATTTAAAAAATATTTGAATGTTCTATCCATGTATGAAAAAAAATATTCTTTAAGCATATTTTCATCATTTTTTTACTTTAACATTGTTGTATAAAATAAAGAGACAAAGACATACAAACTGGATAGAAAAAAAAAGAAAGTATATTTCAGGGTTATTATGTCTCCCCTTGTGGGAGAAATATATTGTTTTTCTTCCTATCTGTTTGTCTGTCCATCACAAAAGTTTGAAGTGCCACTCCTACATTTTAAAAAGAAATTTCTTTAAATTAGCATGCATTCTTATTACTATATGGAGAATTGCATATCATTGTGGCATTTTGATTAGACAATTTTTGAAGGAGTTATTGTCCATTTTAACTTTGTATGTGAAACCCCTTCATTTTAAGACAGAATTTTTAAAGACTGCATGCTATGGCAGTTTGATCAACCATTTTTAACAGAGTTATTTCCTTTTATGACTTAGAATATTACATAAAAAAGATTGTAATTGCAATTCCTCCTACATTTTAAGTAGGAATTTCTTGCCAGCTTATTACCATATTGTTTTGGAAGGTTGATGGAGCCAGTTTTGAAGGAGTTATTGGCCTCTGAAAAATGTCATTAAAAGACAGATGCTGCCTTAATACTGAAAATACATACATATTAAATCAGTGTTTAATTGTGTCAGTTTGATATGTTTAATTTTTCAACTTCCTATAATAGATTGAGCATAGTCTGTAACATTACTTTCAACAATATTTCAGTTATATTGTGGCGGTCAGTTTTATTGGTGGAGGACACTGAGAAAACCACCAACCTGTTGCAAGTCACTGACAAGCTTTATCATATACTGTTGTACACCTCGGCCTGATCGAGATTTGAACTCACAACATCAGTGGTGATAGGCACTGATGCATAGGTACCAACTACCATACGATCACGACCACGACGGATGAAGAATGAGGGGGTAGACAAATGATTTTGCATCAATTGCCCTTGTTTCTGTAATCCTTTCAATTTTGTGCTGCTAGGTAATAGATACTACTGAGAGAGATAGAGCTCTACAAGAGTTAGAGAAAGAGAAGGAGGCACGGAGGAGGGGAGAAATGGAGGATGCTCAGATGAGGATGCAGCATCATATGGCAGTAATAGAAAATGTTAGAATGAGGGAGGAAATAACAAAGTTACGAGAGCAGTTACAACATGTCAGGTAATTAGAGGTAGTTATAGAGCAGTTACAACATGTCAGGTAATTAGAGGTAGTTATAGTAGCCAAAGATGGAAGCAGTGCATCAAGGTTTTATGTGTCGAAGGGCATGAAGAGGAGGTCGGGTGATCATTGAAGTTCTTTGAAGTCTGTAACTTAGGACTAGAGAGTTTACTTTACCTTGACTTGTTTTCATAAACATACTGATAGTTACATGAAAATGCCTGTTATTTAAATCTTAATGAAACAAGGAATCTTAAGGGATAACCATTCAAAATTATTTAAATGTAAATTTTAAAAATAGATTAGGTTCTGTGCTTAAAAAAAAAGAGCATGCAAATTTTAAAAATTCTTGAGAAGTTTGTAATATATCGTGACATTCATATTCAGTATGTTGAACTGAATGGTTATAATTTTTCAGATAAAATCCAAGACTGAAAAGAAATATGAAACTTATATACAAAGTGCAATACATTTAAAATTTTCTTTAAACATTGACAGTGACATGTGGCAGGTCGGTGGTTTTCTCCGGGTACTCCGGTTTCCTCCACCAATAAAACTGACCGCCACAATATAACTGAAATATTGTTGAAAGCGCCATAAACCAACCAATCATCTTATTCAATGTTTAAAGAAAATTTAAAATGTATTGCGTTTCACATCTAAATCCCATATTTCCTCTGGAATTCATTGAAATATTCATGTTCATATGTACTTTGTTATGGTACTGGTAACACGATGGGATCACATCACATTAAAATTATATAGGCAGAAATCTTTATTCTTAGTTTGTTTTGCAGGTCACATTCTTCTACAGTACCTAATGTATCTCAGTCCAGTGTCTCAGAAAACCCTGCTTCTAGAACATCTGATGGACAATTTGTCTTTGACAAGACTATTAAAATATGGGATGTAAGTTAAAACCTTCATATTTGATATTTTATTTTGATTAAATTCAATGATGTTTTACATTCATCTAGTTATTTTAAAATAGGTTTTATAGCTAATATAAAATGATACATGCAGACTAAGGGTCGTTTGACAGTCATTTTAGGGTATGAGTTATACTCATTATAGAACAGCAATACAGGTGATGTTCATTTACATCCATATCCTTTCTCTTTAATTCGCATCTAAATACAAAATAACTTCATCTTCAATAACCCTATTGTTAGTCCCTTTGTATTTGTATTGCAGGATACTTGTAATAGTTAAATAGCAATGGTTGCTTAAGCTAAGATACTTGACTTCAGGACTTGGTCCAACAGATATATTGGTAGTTGGATTTATGCAATCAGTACCTATCACCATTAACGTTATGAGTTTGAATCCCATTTGAATGCAACATTATGTGATAAATTTTGTCAGTGACTTGCGACAGGTCGATGGTTTTCTCCAGGCACTCCAGTTTCCTGCACCAATAAAACTGACCGCCACGATAAAACTGAATGGGCGTTAAACACCATAAACCAACCTTAACCACTTAAGTACCCTACAGATTGTTAAAACAATAAAAACAAATGTAGTAGACATGTAAATTATATTTCCAGGCTGGAAACTGTAGAGTAATGGCATACAGTCCATCACTAGCGACTTTGGTCGTGTCTCAGCCATCAGCAAGTGCCCTGTTTCCAGGTTTTGGAATAAAAAAGGTTTGTAGATTCTAGTAATAAAATATATCCTATTGAAAAAGATGTGAGATCGAATTCCGTTCAGGCCAGTTGTACTCGATACAACATTATGTGATAAAGTTTGTCAGTGACTGTGGCATGTCAGTGGTTTTCTCAGGGAACTCCGGTTTCCTCCACCAATAAAACTAACCACTGCGATATAGCTGAAATATTGTTGAACGTGGCATTAAACAACATAACCCAACCACCCAAATAAAAAAATGAATACCCAGTAAAAGCAATGAAAAGTGCTATTCTTTTAACTTTTGATTCTAATTTGAGTTTTAGATTCATTTTTAGCTCACCTTGCCAAAGGCAATGTGAGCTTTTGCCATTACTTGGCATCCATCGTCTATCTTCTGTCATCTGTTAACTTTTCACATTTTAATCTTCTTCTCTGAAACCACTTGGCCAAATGAACTGAAACTTGGTAGGAAGCATCTATGGAAGGTCCTCTATAAAATTGTGCATTTTGTCCCGATTCATTAACAAATATGGCTGCCACAGGCAATTCTTGTTTCTGATTGGCCAATTTTTAAAAGTCTTCTCCTCTGAAATCGCTTGGCCAAATCAACCGACAGTTGATAGGAAGGATCTTTGGAAGGTCCTCTATAAAGATTGCTCATTTCATTCTGATCCGTTAATAAACATGGCCACCACAGGCAATTCTTATTTCTGATTGGTCGATTTCTAAAAATCTTCTCCTCTGAAACCGTTTGGCCAAATGAACTGAAACTTGGTAGGAACCATCTATGAAAGGTCTTCTATAAAGATTGCTCATTTTGTCCCGATCCGTTTACAAACATGGCCGCCATAGGCAATTTTTGTTTCTGATTGGTCTATTTCTTAAAATTCGTCTCCTCTAAAACTGCTTGGCCAAATGAACCAAAACTTGGTAGGAAGCATCTATGGAAAGTCCTCTGTAAATATTGCTCATTTCGTCCTGATCCGTTAACAAACATGACTGACACAGGCAATTCCTGTTTCAGATTGGTCAATTTCTAAAAAAAATCTTCTCCTCTGAAGCCGCTTCGCCAAATGAATTGCAACATGGTGGGAAACATCTATGGAAGGTTCTCTATAAAATTGCTAATTTAGTCCCAATCAGTTAACAAACATGGCCACCATAGGCAATTCTTGTTACTGGTTGGTCGATTTCTAAAAAAATCTTTTCCTCTGAAACTGAGTAGCACATGAACTGAAATTTGGTAGGAAGCACCTATGGATGGTTCTGTATTAAGTTTCCTCAAAGCAGAATGAAAGATGAGTGACACAGGCTCAGCCTACTGAGCCTCTAGTTTTCATGTTTACCTATTATGTCTTATGAACACCTTGTGTACTATCTAATATTTAAATGATGGTTCAGATCATCCACTCTCTGTAATAGAACTAAGATACATATGGCAATTTATATGTCACCAAGATTAAATGTTCAACACTGTTCCCCAAGCTATGTGTCACGGTTGGCATTTTATTAATGAAATTTATTTGTGAAAAACACTTGCATGACTGCATCATTTCACTAAGAGGTTTGGGTCCATAAAACTAGTTTAACTCTGAATGACTGCATCATTTCACTAAGAGGTTTGGGTCCATAAAACTAGTTTAACCCCGAAACTTTATTTTAAAGTACCTGTACAAAGCCTGGAAAGTGAGAAGTCAGAGGTATCAATTTTTCCTCTATGATTTTTATATTACATTTTACAACAGTGTGATATTTTTTGTTTTTCATTTTACAATTAAGGATTTCATTTACATTCATTTTTTTATTTATTTCTATTTACAGATCAGTTCAATGGACTTCAAGACGTCACAGTATTTAACCATCCACAGTAAGACAATCCGTGATGTTAGTTTCCATCCAGTTGTCGACGATGGAATATTATTGAGTTGTGCTCTAGACAAAACTGTCAAAATGACAAGTGTTATCAGTAATGCTGTAGTTCAAACGTAAGTTAAATGCTCTCATTGATAGTTGATATTATTGTTATTTTGTGGCAGAGCGATTTGTTGATGGATATCTGAGTAAACTGAGAAAACCACCGACCTGCCGCAGGTCACTGACAAACTTTATTACATAATGTATCAATGAATAACTTTGTCACCAGAATCAAATCTCACAAACTTTAGCTGTGACACTGATTGTATAAACTAGTTCTACTATCATGCAATCATGATCACTGTTATTGGGGCCGTCATGGTTGTGATTGTATGGTAGTTGGATTTATACCTATCTGTGCAATCAGTGCCTATCACCACTGAAGTTGTGAGTTCGAACTCCGTTCACGGCGAGATGTACTCGATACAACTTTATGTGATAAAGTTTGTCAGTGACTTGCGGCAGGTCGGTGGTTTTCTCCAGGTCCTACGGTTTCCTTCACCAATAAAACTGACGGCCATGATATACGGTAACTGAAATATTGTTGAAAGTGGTGTTTAACACCATAATCCTAACCCCTATTTTTCAGGTATAAATTTAATGTTTGTCAATAGTCATATTGATTTTATCAAGTGCAGGGATATTATATTTTTCTACCAAGCTTAGAAAATCTATAAGAGCATTGTGATATTCTGATTTCAATAGGATATATTTTAATGTTTTAGGCTAAGCAGGTATGCATAACTGAAAATTACGATAAAACAAAACATATCCTAATTTTTCTGGAGAATGTATTTATTTTCTGTTATTTAGGAAGAAATAAATAAGTTATTGGTGGTTTTTTTCTTTTTCAGCAATTTTATTGCTGTTCTTTATCTCTGTCATGATGAGGTCTTTCATAACTCATACCTTAAAATTAGTTTTTTTTGTCTTTCAGATATGAAACTCAGTCACCCTCATGGAGTTGTGTTTGGAATGCTGATGATAGAAACTTTTTTTATGTTGGGATGCAAAATGGTCGTGTTTTAGAATTTGATATTCGTAACACTGTAGGGCATGTTCAAGAGTTAAATACAGAAGGAAGTCGGTCACCTGTAGCCTCACTTCAATATGTACAAAAAGATATGAATGCTGTGTTTAGGTAAATTATGATTTGCATATACAGTCAAACCTGCTTTAGTGACCACCTCTATTAAGCAATAACTTGTATAATGTGACCTTAATGTTAATTTCCCTTCACAGTGCATTTCATATCAATTAATTCTGTATTTAGCGATCACCTGTCTTATGTGATCCTATTTCAATGTTACCTTGGAAGGTCACATAAGACTAGTTTTGCTGTAAATGAAATACAAACGTAGATATCTAATTTAGTGCGCAGAGCTCTTTTCTGGAATAACCTTCATCAGGTACGCTCAAAATCAAAAGATTATGGAACCAAATAATTACATGCAAAGATTAATTGATTATTTGTTGTTGAATGTCACATGAGCAGTACATGTATATTTCTCACCAGAAGAGGTTTACAAGCAGTAAATCAGCTAGGTAAAAGATGATACTGTCAGGGTTCTCAAAATGTGTCTGCGATTTTGCCGTATACTTTCACATTTTCGCCGATTAAAAATTTATCGAGCATGGGTTTTCCAACAATTTTTATGTTTACGTGAATTGTCGTTATCACGTTTTGTTGATCTATATCTTCTTATCGATTATTTTTACTATTGCAATCAACCGATCGTGAACACTAACAAATCCACCATTTTCTAAATATATCTAACTCCCAGTGACGTCACAGTGGGAAATCCGGACTTCGACTACACAACATTTCGGACTTCACTTGGTTCTACTATATAGATGCAAAGCGTTCCGAGTGGAGTAAATACTCATGAAGGATGCGCAGTCGTCACATTCCAAAAGCTGGGATATCCCTTTACGGAACGTAAAAACAAGCAAGGAAATCGATGAAGATTTAACGGTTTTTCGGTAATTTTAAAGTTTTCGGATAATTTTCAAAGGGAGAACGTTACTATTTATGGTTGGTAGCATCACTCGTGTTCCTATCTTTTGTAGTAAAGCACGAATTTTGTTGCAAGTCAAAAATATTTTTTTCAGGTCATTGATGAATAGGAATAGATTACTGGACGTTGTGTCCTGTGAATTTAAAAAAAAATGTTTAAAGAAAGGAGGTCCTGTGGAAGCAATGAAGGTCCAACTACACAGGACCTTCTGTCCTGTTAAAAAAAGTTAAGTTTCACTGGGACTGGATTTAAGCCAACATTCCTTGAGATTTCATTCATTATTCAACGTGAGAGTAATAATCAGATTAAAATATGAGACCTCTAGTTGTTTATAGTTATATATTACAACATTTTTCAATTCTTCTTGCAGAAGAGATATTCTGAGGCTGATTTTGTCATGAAAGTTGCCTGGAAAATTGCTTTGTTATAATCTTGTTTTTCACCAGCTGCCACTGATACAACATCGTAGTATATTTTACAAAAAAAAAATGTCTTTCAGAGTACCAAAAATTTTAGGAGAATTCAATGGCAAAGTATGCTCAGAATCCTACAATCTAGAATTTCTCCCCCTACTTTATAAATTGAGACTCATACTTCAATTCTTTTTGAGAACCCTGTGCTGTAGGCTTATGGTCAGATGTCATAATTGCCACAAGAAAAATTTTGCTGTGCAATTGTCTCTCTAGCAACCATTTTTTGGCAAGCTGTTGCTAATTAGGAATGGCTAAAAGTAGGATAAACGATAAGAATTTTGGAAACCTAGAATACATTTTATTAAAATAATACAGAATCTTATAGTAAAAACAAGACAAAAAGTTGAAGAGTAAGGTCTTAGGCTATAGAAGTTATGGAAGAGTTTTTAACCATTGAAATATTTTTTTATATTCAATATTTGATATTTTCAATATTTCTTTTGATGGTCGTGTGTGACGACCTTGAAGAAAGCTTTTTCCCAGCCCCCCAAACTCAGACTATTTTTTTCAGCTTTTTTATTCAAAACTCACTTTCAACTCTGCATTATGTAATAATTCAAAAGACTTTTTACCAAGAAGTTCACAGCAGATGTTAGTGCTGCTTGATTTCACAAGATAAAAATTGGGCAACAACTAACATCTGAAATTGATAATTAGGTTATCAATTAACTAGGTTTTGCATACCAAACTTAAAAGGTTTTGAAAGATGAAACACATTAAAATGGAGAGGAAATGTATCGTCAGTAACCCACGGTTGATAGCAATCATTCCCTTCCCATCACCTATGGGTCAATTTATATGATAATCATCCTTAAAAGATTTATTCCGTAAGTATTCTATTAACATGTTCCATAACAACACTCAAATTTTCCCGTTGGCTATATTTAACAGATTATGAAAAAAAAACGATATGACCAATCAACACAGCATGAGGTTTTTATAATGTGACCAATGAAATTGGCTGAAGAATAATACATGAGTACAAATGTTTTCAAATGAATTGAACAACGCATGATGGAGAAGGAATGACAGTAATCAACCATTGGTTGTGACAATGAAGGGCTTGAAGTATTATCTCATTGTAGTATTTACTTATGTTATTATTTGTAATTTATCATGTTATTTTTAGATGTGGTGGTTTATTGGTTGGTCAGCTAGACAAAGTCAGTTTTTATGAGAAGAAACAAGATCAATTTAAAGTACACATTCTACCTCTAGAAGGTATAATATTTTTACTTATAATATAGACAGAGTAGCAGTAAAATACCAGAATTTATAACTGAAATAAATATGATGTATCTCATGTGAAATAACAACACTGTCATTACGTCACAGTACAAATTATTTATCAATTTCTTTGTGCCTTTTCACATAGCATATCCTCCAAAATAGTTCCGTAGTTTTTCGATTAGAAATCAAACACTTCATACAGTATTCAATGATCTATTATGCAATGATAACCGAAAATATCAACTAAAATTTTATCCAGCTTAAATAACAATTTTAATAACAAATTTAATGTAATTTAGAGTACACTTAGGAATATGACAGTTTCCAACAAAGTAAACAGTAAAATTTAACAGGACACATTAATGCAATGAACCAATAAAATTGCTTGTTACATATAAACCAATTGCATTAGAATGCAACTTTATTTTGACAAGTTTTTCATGTCAATGACTTACAGCAGGTCAATGGCTTTCTTTTCTATGGGTTTTCTCCACCAATAGATAAACGGACTGCCAAAATATTACTGAAATATTGATGAAAGTCGCTTTTTACCAATAATAAAACCTGATGATTCTCTGTTAGTATGAAACAATTTGTAGTTGAGATGTATTCTCTACTTGTTAATGATAAATGTTGGCATTCAAAATTAGACAGTGGACTAACGATTGGAATGAATATACATGTCAATATTAGTGAATGCAAATCCAATATGTTAGTTGGAATTATGATAAAAATGTTAAAGAAAGAAATATAGGGTTAGTGTTATGGTGTTTTACGCCTCTTTCAACCATATTCCAGCAATATCATGGCCATCAGTTTTATTGGTGGAGAAGACCGAAGTACCCGCCGAAAAACCGCCAACCATAAGATCACGACCATGAAGGCCCCAAAAGAAGTATATGTTTCTTTATGTTATCCATTTGTGCACTGCATTTCTTTACATTGCAATGATATTAACATCTTATATCATTTTGTCAGACCCTTCAAGTTTGCACTGCCTTGGGTCTACTGTGTATATTTTTCAGCTGTCCTTTTGTCTTTCAGGGAATTTATCCAGTCAATGTTTTGAGCCAAATACAAGACATTTGTTGTGTAGTTTTAAACCATCTCAGAAACACCCAACAGTGAGACATCAGTTATGTGAAATGAATTATGTTAACGTGAGTCCGGACCCTACGGCTTTAGATATGTCGTGTTCCTGTGATATTATACAAACATTCCATGCAGGTCGTACACAGACGCTGCTGAGTAAATCTGTTGTTTTACCTCATCCATCCATGGATAATAATCTACTAGTGTGTGCTGGAGACGAATCAACACAATCGGTATGCATAGTCCTCGAATTGAAAATTTTAATTTACTGGTCCGAATCAACTTCTTGAATTTATTTTTATATAGTTCTTTAAAAAAATATGAAAAATTTACTGGTCCGAACAAAGTTTACTGGTCTTGGGCCGGAGGACCAGTGCTCATCGTAGGACTGTATATAAATGATTTGATATTAGATAACATTTAAGCCTGTTAATTTGTCTGTATTTAAGTTTAAAAAACTGACTTAGTTTGTGAGTATATGAACAAACAATATCGTTTTTTCTCTGCGTTTTATTTAAACAAAAATGTGAAACTTTTGACTTTTCTAAAGTTTTAAAAGTTTATATCATTAATTGTGTATTAAAACCGTACTGAAACAATATAAATTTTGTTTTATTAATTTTGAATCGTACATTATGTAATGCAACCATATTAATGCAGAAAATACTTAGAAACTTATTGTGTTGACAAGATTAGAGTGAGTGTGCGATTGTTGTTTAACGCCAACTCAGCAATTTTTCAGCTGTATCATGGAGAGGACAAGTTAATTTTCAATGAGATTATGATGAGGTCTGCTTTGTACTAGACCAACACGCTTAGTTGGATTTTCATAGTGCTAGCTCTCTGAAACAACAGTCTGCGGATCAACATGTAGCCCCACTCGGACACATTATCCAGATTCTGAGCCACCCCCAGTCTTTGCTCTTTCTCCTTAATGCTGCGTGCTTAGCGAACAAGCAACAAATACCAATTTTATAGTCATTGGTTTGACCTGATGGGGGCTTGAAGACACAATCTACCACACTCGAGGCAAGCAAGATTAGAAACTTATTGTGACAAGATTAGAATGCACAATTTGAACCATGTTCATATTTAGAATTTAACAGTTGAAATAAATTTAAAATTCTTTTTGAGTTTGTTTCCAAAGAGCAAATGTGTAAGATGTTTTTTTTTATAATGTTCTAGATGGCATGCATTATCCCAAAAGCATGAGGAATAATGTTTTCTTTAAAATTTGCACCTAGAACTTACAGGGGGTAGGGTTATTGTAAATAACACCACTTTCAACAATATTTCAGTTATATCGTGGCGGTCAGTTTTATTGGTGGAGGAAACCGAAGAAAACCACTGACCTGTCGCAAGTCATTGACAAACTTTATCACATAATGTTGTATCGAGTACACCTCACTTGAGCAGGATTCGAACTCACAACGTTAGTGGTGATAGGCACTGATTGGATAGGTAGTTATAAATCCAACTACCGTCCGATTACGACCACGACAACCCCTTAGAACTTACAGAAAGTTTTTGGCAAATGTATGTTGTGTTTTCTAATTTTGCAATTGTGATAACACTCCCATTTATTTGGATTCCTTGCTATATTTAATAGTTAATCTAACATGACGTCCTTCTTTCGCTTTGTAAACAAACGAGCGATTTATTGATTGGGTATAATCTCATTAGCACATGTGCCGGTGCATGTGACTGACTTTCCCGTCGTAAATGTACATGTTGAAGAATTATCGTCAGCTCGATAAAATACTAATATTCACCAACCCATGTTAAAACTCAAAACACATTCTGGCTTTCATGATTTATTTCTAAAATATCAGCCACTCTTTTTATATGAAGGTTTCTGGCTCGTTCACATGCTCACTTGCTGAGTAAAGCTTCATATTTCAGCTCATACCTGATTTTTGCAGATGTCAACATACAGAAAACCAGATAATATAATATACATATTTTCTTGGCTATTTGTCTCGTGTAACATATTTTTCAGAAATATTTGATGGAAATGAATATTGGAAAGATATTTTTCTGTAGTATAAGATTATTGTTTTCTCATTTCAGTTACATATATGGGACAATGGAAATAGCCAATTGAAACAGAGACTACGGACAGATGGTGCTGTTTTAGATATATGTGCAATAAGGACCAATCATACAACATATCTTGCAGCATTGACTGACAAAATTCTTAAAGTGTTCAAGTGGTGTTGAAGTCTTTCATTTATCCTTATTGTTTGTTAAATAGAATTTATATAGTTGAATTGTGCTATAGATATTATTTTCTATGTTCTCATTTTAGTTTTTCTTGTCTGTATAAAAATTTAGAAGATTTGTTTTTTATTTTTATGTATGAGAAATGAAGGACACTTTTGAAAGTTGATTGAGAGTAAGGTTGTAATGTATTGGAAAGCTTGATTCAGATGTTTTTTTAAAATAGCTAAATTTGTGCACTCTTCAAATTTATTTGTATCAAATAAATATATGCCAATTATTTGCTTGTTTTAATTGATACATTCTGAATTGGACAGAATATAGAAGTGTTTTAATTTTTCAAATATGGCGTTAATTTTGATTATGCTATGCTCAGTTTTCCGTTGATTGTAAAATATGTCATTTTATGTATTACCAATCCATTGTATATGATCCTTAGACCCTCTGTGAGTGTAATTCATATCAGTTTGCATGCTTAAAATGTTTAGAGAAAAGAAGTTTTTACGTACAAAATAAAAAGTTAAAAAGAGTATTGGTTGACAATGTAACCTGCAATAATAATGTACATGTATCTGTATATACATGTACCAAATTCTGTAATCACATCAATGATGTAATGGTGTGCATGCTCACTTCCTGTGTGGTATATCGTGGGTTCAGACCCTGATCGGGTAAAACCAAAAACTATAAAATTGGTATTTGTTGCTTCTCGGCCATGCATGCAGCTTTATGTGGTAAGAACAAGGACTGGTAGGCTCGGAATCAGGACAATGTATCAGAGTGGATCAACATGTCTACCCGTGGACTGTTGTTTCAGTAAGCTAGCACTATAAAAATCTAACTCAGGGGCGGATCCAGGATTTTAAGTTAGGGGGGGGGGGGGGGGGGGCGCAGACATTTTTGGGGTATTCTCGTGTGAAAAAATCACGATTTTATGCCCAAAAAAATCATATTTTTTCCTATTTTAGGGCGGGCGCACGCCGGGTGCGGCTCCCCCCCCCCCCTCCCGGATCCACCCCTGTGCTTAATTAACGTTGTATAACATATGCTTTGCACACCCCCCTCTAAATCCGCCTCTGTAACTAAGCATGTTTCGTCTAGTACAAAGCACAGACATCATTATCCTCTCATCAAATGTAGCTTGTTTTCTCTATTATATAGCTGAATTTATTTTCATTTTGTGCTAAGCAACAATCAGTCACTCACTCGATCTACTGATACTATCTTTGAAAACCCCTGGAATTTTTTATGCAAAAAAGAATGTGAACACTGGGTCAAGGGCTCTGTAGCGGTCAGTTTCTCCTGCTCCTCTAATTTAATGTACACCAAAAAAGTAAATGGTTGATTTTAAAACTGTGCCAAAAGAATGTGCCAACATTATATTTACTCAGGAGCGCTAAACAAAACATAATCAAAACATGTAATAGGCAACAACAAAAAGACTCATGCAAATATAAAAAAAAAACATCTAAGGACACCATACTGCAAGAAATTAAAAATCAGTCGTCTCGTGTAGACTGCATGAAAAAAAAATTCCAAGGTCCGAAACAACTGCTGGCGACACAATTTTTTAATTTTTAAAAGAAATTGATTTATGTACAAAAATACAGCTAGATAACGTATAGTTTTATAAACAAATATCATTTGTCTCTTATGGTCTTCTAGGTGTTTGATATATAAAATTTGTTCATGCCACCATATAGCTGAAATACTGTTAAAGTTGGCATTAAACACCAATGAATGAATCAATCATGAACTAACTGCTTGCCCCCTCCTATTAAAATCAAATGGTTGCTCCCTTTGTTATACTGTCATAAAATGGAATAACAGTAGTTTGTATTAATGGAAGGACTTGTAGTAAATGTACAACTAATGTCCTTCTCCCTCAGGTGTAGGTCATGACCTTAACAGATTTTGGATATCCTGTCAAAGCCCTTTGGTTTACTTGCTCCCAAAGACTTTTAAACTAGGAAAAGGATATGATCACAATACCCCATACCAATAGCAACCTTTATTCAGTGCCAAAGTTCATTGTATTCAAAAGTCAGAAGGATCTGTTAACTAGAACTGAAGTTGTAGCACTGGAACAATTCTATCTACAGACTGACGACGGCAACGATATCGCCATTAACAAAACACCACCGCAAACTTTTTTTTTGTGATATCAAAATCTGATCAATTGATACAAGATCAAACACAGTTGCTTTATTCTGTGAATGTAGTAAGTGAGTGTTTGTTGCTTAACACCAACAGAGCAATATTTTTAGCTATATCATGGCGATATCTGGCTTTCTAATCCTATGATAATGCGTGTACCTGATGGTGGTTGTTCCAGTGTCGTGCACACCAAATTTGTTTATCTACGTTTTTTTTTATAATTTCAATATCATCAATAGATAACATATTTACTAGATATAATCATTAAACGTTGATACCGTATCTCTATCATCCTACATAATGATAAGTATTGGAAGATATGTAAATCACCTGTCTCTTTGTGTGATATAAAAACATTGATAACTTGGTGATGAGCTATAGCTATCGACAAGAATTTATATACATAGGTCTATTTCTCTTAGATGTTAAACAGGCATTATTCCTGTAAAGTCTAAATAAATTTATAAATCAACTGGTTCCATGCAAATATGCTTAAAATATTATCAGAAAATTCTATGGTTAAAATGGACACCAGCCACCTGGTAGTGTAATGGTTAGTAACATCATCTCAGGTGTGATAGATCAGGGTTAGATTCTTGGTCAGTTCAAACCAAAGAGTCAAATTTTGTATTAGCTGCTTTTCTGCTTTGCAGGCAGCATTAAGGAGTAGATGGAAGACTGGTTGGCTCAGAGTAAAGATAATATGTCCCCAAATCACAAATGATCAGGGATATGTTTCGTTTGTCATAATCACAATCACCTCCTTTTGTCATTCATGACATTTCACCTGGTTTGTATGTATAGTAACACGATGGGTGCCACTAGTGGAGCAGGGATTACTTAAACCTTCCAGAGCACCTGAGTTCACCCCTTAGCCAGTTAGTGGGGTTCATGTTGCTCGAAGACCATTGTTTGTCCTATTATCCTTTTGTTCTTTTTCAAATGAACATTTTAGTTCAATATGAAATCCATATGAACTAGATTAAATTACAATGCAAAACACAATCTGATTGTGGTATGGTAAAAAAACAACTATGGTTCCACAGCTATGAAACAGATTAGATCAAATGAAACGAAAAGCTCAATTTAGTAAGTTTTTATTCAACATAAATAAAACCAAAATATTTCAGGTCAGATCTTTTGTCTTCCTTCCTCTGTCTGTATCTGTAATATGTGTCACTTTATTTTCCTGTAAAGGTATAATGTAATTAGAAGGTCTCAGTCTTATTTATATCTTAAGTAATTTGCCCTGGTTAGCCCGACCCTCCCCCATTTCTATATATATTGTTGAACTTATTCTCGTCTTGAAAATAGTTGAGAGGGGTCGTCGTGATCGTATGGTAGTTGGATTTACAACTACCTACGCAATCGGTGCCCATCACCACTGACTTTGTATGTTCGAATCCCGTTCATGGCGGTGTGTACTCGATACAACATTATGTGATAAAGTTTGTCAGTGACTTGCGGGGTGTCGGTGGTTTTCAGCACCATGAAATCTGACTGCCATTATATAACTGAAATATTGTTGAAAGCGGCAATAAACATCGTAACCCCACCCCCTTAATATAGTTGAAATACTCTATAGATCAGTTTATATTTAAACAGATAAACAAAGATACATATATACACAGTATTTTCATAAACAGAGGGAAATTGGCATCTCATGTCCATAGTACAAAGATATCATTGGCTATCCCATTAAGTGGCATCTCATGTCCATAGTACAAAGATATCATTGGCTATCCCATTAAGTGGCATCTCATGTCCATAGTACAAAGATATCATTGGCTATCCCATTAAGTGGCATCTCATGTCCAAAGTACAAAGATATCATTGGCTATCCCATTAAGTGGCATCTCATGTCCATAGTACACAGATATCATTGGCTATCCCATGAAGTGGCATCTCATGTCCATAGTACAAAGATATCATTGGCTATCCCATTAAGTGGCATCTCATGTCCATAGTACAAAGATATCATTGGCTATCCCATTAAGTGGCATCTCATGTCCATAGTACAAAGATATCATTGGCTATCCCATTAAGTGGCATCTCATGTCCATAGTACAAAGATATCATTGGCTATCCCATTAAGAGTTGACAGATTTTATTTTTGTTTTTTTGTTTTTGTTTTTGTTTGCTGGTATTTTGAATTTGATGGATCTAACATAGTAGTTAATTACAATTTTGTGAAGCCATGACATGATCTAGTTTGACATTCTTTTTTCTGCGTTTTGTATTTGTAGATTAAAGTAATTTGCTGCATGATCGCCAGCATCGTCTGTTAGAGATATTATAAGTTTATTTACTGCACAGAATTACCACTATTTCTACGATTGGAACACAATGGAACCACTTTTAGATGCATTTTGTACATTCTTCAAATTTGCTTTGACTGCTAAAATGAAAATTCTATAGCTCAGATCTAAATGTATGTTTACTACGAACCGTCATCGTTACTTCAAATATTGGTTCCGCCACAATATAACTGAAATATTGTTGAAAGTGGCGTTAAGCATGATACCCCCTCAAATATTAGTTATTTATATTTTATTTAGGTATATACTCACCTAGTCCGCCATAGTAATGATCAAGATAATTTGGCATTCCATCGTCATCACGTCTGTGTCGTTTGAGATGAGATGATACAAACTTAGGAATTCTTAGTGGTTCAATATAGTTCTTAACCTCTTGTTCTACGAATTGTTCCAAGTCATTCTGTAAAAATAATGCACAACATTTACTTAAACCCCAGTTTCAATCCACCGTGTTTCAACTAATAATTTAAAAAAAATACCAAATGACAATATGCTCAGTCTCAAATCGAATTCACGCAGTTCTGTCTCATGACAATGATCGAATTCACCCAGTGCTGTCAACCGATTACGGAATATGTATGCCGGGTATTGGTTCATGGATTCTTGGTCATAAAGTTGATAGACACAGACTAGAAGTATCAAGCTGCAACATACAGTATGATTCGTTTATTGTTCATTCGATTCAGATAATCCTTACTGGACAAACTGAACAAATCAATTCAACAGTTAGTGAAACCTTAACCTCGTAGGTGGTGTAATGGTTAGCGTGCTCGCCTCAAAACAGACTATAAAATTGGTATGTGTTGCTTCTCCGCTAAGCACGCAGCATTAAGGAGAAAGAGCAAAGACTGGTTGGCTGTGAATCAGGATAATGTGTCCGAGTGGGGCGACATATCTATCCGCGGACTGTTGTTTCAGTGAGATAGCACTATAAAAATAAAAATAAGCGTGTTCCTGTAGTACTAAGCGGACCTCGTCATCATTTCATTGAACATTAATTTGTTCTCGTCATAATATAGCTGAAAAATTGCTGAGTTGACGTTAAGCAACAATTACTCACTCATTCGTGAAACCTTGCGAGTTATATAGTATCTCACAATCGTTGATTTCCTGGCCGTGCGGACGGTGTCTTGTATACATTTCTTGTTTTCCATGGTAACGCACCGCAAACACATTTTACCATATATACAGTGAACGTTTTATTTACAGTTAGAACTTACTGTGTATACTTTTGCCTCTTCTTTTATTTGACTGTGTACCAACGGAAGTTGAGTTTCTCCAACTTTTTCCAAAAACTGCTTCATCTTATTCGGTAATCTAAAAACGAACAAAAACGTTGCCAATTATTATGACACGAAAATAAATGTACCAGCACAGTTTTCGTTGTCACGTGGTCTTGTTTAAATTAGACAAGTTTGAAGATATTAATGGGGTAATAAGAAGCCGTATTTCGAAGGACAGACAATTTTATAGCTAAAAGAAAAAGGACAATTGGACAAAAACAACAATCTATAAAACATTACACAGAAAACAAGATCGAGCAACACGTTTATGAACCCCGCTAAATACCGGGGTGAATTCAGGTGTATTTTATAGATTTTGAAAATCTGTCTTTTAATCCGATATTTTGTCTTTTTGAAAAGGAAAATCCAAAACAAATAATATACAACGGTAAGTAAGTTTTACTATATTATACCTTGTTCTAACATAATTATATGACAGCGTAAATTTTATTATAATTTTTTAGAATATATATGTATACCATTATTCTGTATTTACCATACCAAATTCCATGAAAACTAATAAAATATACATATATTAATGCTGAAACAAGATGTAAAACTTGACGCTGTGACGATTCCTTTGGAGGTTTATATATCAGACAGAAACACTTACTGTAAAACTTTATTCTTTCCGATGCCTTTCTCTATTTCTCCGTTCATCACTCTATTGTATGTCTTTGTAACTAATTCTTCGACTGCAATATATGGTGATACATGTAATTAATAATCCACATTTTGATAACAATATATGGTGATACATGTAATTAATGATCCACATTTTGATACCAATATATGGTGATACATGTAATTAATAATCCACATTTTGATAACAATTCTGTTCAATTTACAAGAAAATAAAAATTATTTTGTAACAGCGAATAAACCTAATATTTGCTGTTACCCGGTTAAGCTCACTGTTTGCAGGAGTGATGACAAATAATAGTTGGTTCAGAGTCCGGATAATGTGTCTGAGCAGAATAAAGGCATGTCTATTTGTGGGGTGAGCTAGAACAAGTGAAAATACAGTCCAAAGCAGACATCGTCATCATTTCATACAAAAAACCACGCTGTTCTCGCAATGAAAAATTGCTCATCTAGGATGAGGCAACATTTGCTCACTGACTATATATATATCATTCCAATATAATATTTTTACATTCTTTAGCCGAGGCCGTCGTGGTCGTGATCGTATGGTAGTTGGATTTACAACTACCTGTTCAATCAGTGCCTATTACCTTTAAAGTTGTGAGTTCGAACTCCGTTCATGGTGAGGTGTATTCGATACCACATTACGTGATAAAGTTTGTCAGTGACTTGCGACAAGTCGGTGGTTTTCTCCGGGTACTCCGGTTTCCAACAATAAATCTTACCTCCACAATAGAGCTGAAATATTGTTGAAAGTGGCCTTAAACACCATATACCAACCCATTCTTTAGCCGAAATTAGATATATACTGATTGGGCGCAAACACTGTCCATCAATACTCTAATCTGATCTCGAAGAGACGCTTACTGTAACTGTCGCATATAGGTTTTTGTTACCAAGCAATAGAGGAAAATCGGATTGTCTGAAAACATTTGGAAACATTACCGAAATCTTATCATACATGTATCGCGGTGGGATCGTTCGATGTAACTAGCCTCCCGTAGCCAACACAAACGTGCCAATTCACATATGTAAACAAGATAAATACTTACTTCTGTTTGTTAATGGGTTACAAGCCACTAAGCCCACAAGAAAGAAAACTATGTATGTTGGTGCCATTTTCCTGGAAATATAAGCAATGAATTATAAGAAATGTTTGAAGATATCAAGGTGTATAACCTCTGATATAACGAATTCTACAACTTTAGCAGTAACTTATTCGAATTTTCAAATGCGCCGATTATTTTATTTATCATATTGAAAAGAATAACAATTTTTTTTATACAATAACAAAATACTTACTGTTCTCGTGTAAATTTTCAGTTGTTGCTGGTTGACCGACAGGTGTCTGTTCATTTGATAATATACATTTATACTATATCTGATTACAATTGTTTTGTTTATCATTTATATGACGTCCGAGATGTCTTTATCTTATCTGAACTGACGAATACTACGCTCACTCCATTACATGGGAACTATGTCCCAGAACTTTTCTCTTGACACAACTAGAATAATCGGTCAAATCTATTAAAATCGCGGTATCTTTAATCCGTAGTTAGCTAGCGTATTGGTTATTGAACCTTTAGTCCCATAAAAACGACAAGGAATTTTTTTTTATGACAAGGGTATGTTTTAATGACGTAAGTATACAGTTCCTGCTCCACATGTGGCACCCGTCGTGTTACTCTATGTCTATATGTCAGTTGTGATATACAATAACAAATAATAAAATTAAAAATTGCAAAATATTTAACAGTGATAATTTGAAATTCAGTATAATGTCGATGATCATGGTACTCATGATATTATACTGTTTACATTCAAAGAGGTTAACGTGCTCGCCTTGAGTGGGGTTGATCGGAGGTTCGAGCGCCGGTCGGCTCAAACCAAAGAATATATAAGGAGTTAGAGCAAAGACTGGTTCGCTCGAAATCAGAATAATGTGTCCGAGTGGGGCGATGTCTATGTCCGCTGACTGTTGTTTCAGTGAGCTAGCACTATAAAAATCAAACTAAGCGTGTTGGTCTAATACATAGTGGATATCATCAATAACTCATCGAAATGTAACTTGTTCTCGCCATGATATGGATGAATAATTACTCACTTGGCGTTAAATACCAATCACTCACTCGCTACATTCATAGAATAAAACAGTTGTGTTTGATCTTGTATGAAGATTTTTATTTGATCGCAGGCAAAGTTGCAGTGGTATTATATTATGGTGCTATCATTCTCCTCGTCATTCTGTAGACAGATCGAATGGTTCCTCTAGTTGACAGAACCTTGGCACTGAATAAAGGTTGGTATTAGTATGGGGTGTTGTAACTATACCAGTTTCCAAACAAGATGCCACAAGGTTAAAAAAATGGATGTTGTTGTCATTTGTACATGGGGAGTTTATTTTTCATCTGTCCGTTACGATTTTCGCATAAAAACGATGTTCAGTTCGTCTTTCCCTCCAGTTGTTTGTAGGAGGACTCATGTCTTATTTACATTATGTGTGTTTATTTGTGTACAAAGGTGTCCAACACACATATTGTGTTGTGTATTTGTTTTGCTTTTCTTCGTCTTGTGTGACCTGTGTTGCTCTGGATTGTCCATTCCCTAACATTTATTTGACAAGTTTTTTTAAAATCAATTCAGGCGAGGTGTACTCGATACAACAATATGCGATAAAGGTTGTCGATAACTTGCGGCAGGTCGGTGGTTTTCTTTTTGGGTTGCAAAGCTTTTTTTTAAAAATAGAATTCAGAAATTGTTTCAAGTCAATACAATTGTAAAAATAAATAGCATATGGTGTAGGCTAGGGACTCACAGCATATATATACAGTCTTATTTAATTTGAAAATGTAGAAAACTGAACTTGAACACATCGTAAATATAGCATACACTTGGAAACTTTTTCCACTTCTGATACAATTTTGAAGTATCAAAATACAACTTGAATACATTTATCTGATATCACATTATTGTTTATATACCGGTACTTTATTGACCGAGGGAAATGTTGACTGGGGGTATTGTCTTCTACATGATTCTGTTTTTCTGTTTTTGGCCAAATATGGTGCTTTATATTCTTCACGGGATGGGTCTCTGTAAGATGATTTCATTTCGTTTTTCAACTTCCTTCCAATATCTAACTTTGGTGTTACTTGCGACAGGTCGGTGGTTTTCTCCGTGCACTCCGGTTTCATCCACAAATAAAACTGACCGTCATATATAACTGAAATGTTGTTGAAAGTGGCGTTAAACACCATAAGCCAAATCCAACAATCCAACCCCCCCCCCCCCCCCCCCCCCCCCCCCTCTCTTTAAAAAAAATGGATCTCCAACGCCAACGGGTTATTGCAAGCAAATATCAAATATTCATGTTTTTCATCAAATGATTAAGCAAGCATTTCTTATTAATTAGTTGCTGATGCAAATGACATTTTATCCTACGCATATGCTTAAACAGTAAATTTAGTTAGATTGTATCATTTAAAACATACAAAAATGAAGATTTGTCAAGGGAAATAACTCTGTCATTAAACTCCTCTCATGTTACCGGAAGTAAAATGATTTCAATATTCAGGAAGTACACAATGGCCGACTAAAAAAAAAAATTTTGACACAAAATATTTGTTGTCACAAAACAACGCAATAATGTCGCGGGGGATGATGCCAAGCCAGCAAAAGCTGGCGGAGAAACTGACAATTATGAATGATAGAGGTCGCGGAATGCTGACCCGCATTTACAATATAAAAAAGGTTTGTTGATAAACATAAAAGTTAAAAGTAATAAAACCATTGACAAGTCAAATTATGATTTAGTCGTTATTTCGACAATTGTTTCGTACCACAATACAATACAATAAGTTTTAAATAGAGTCGGGAACATACAAACAATTACTTATAAGACAAGCTAGCGAGACTTTAAATCCGACATATGAATTGTACATGTACGAATCCCGTTCGCCCCCTGAGTCGTTTCGTCCCAATTCCCTTCTCTCCCCGGGTCGTTTCGCCCTCATTTATTAATAGTGCTTTAAAAAATGAAATATGGAAAATACCATTGCAAATATTCGTATTTTGGATGTTGTAAGGCTTGTTCATGGGTACTTTATTTTTGTCTTCCTCGTAATTTCTTCCTCATAATTACACAGTAACATGCTTTCTTGACATGTTTATTATTATGTATTGCTTTACTCTTTGTTTGACACCTGATTAAATGTGTAAAATTTCTTTGTTCACTTTCATTGTTTGACACCTGATACGAAATCTGATATTTATTATTGTAATAAATATCTGAGAAATTAGCATATGAAGGAGAGTTTGATGTCTTCGTTAGTCGATTTCGTCGTATTTTGTTGCCATTCTGTACACATATTAAGTGAATCTAAATCCCTTCATGATGATTCTTTTTTGAGAAAAATATTCTCCCTTTTGTGTTCAACAATATTCCACTGACCAAAATGAATGAATTATTATTTTTTTTGGCATACAACTAATAAATAAATAATTACCAAAAAATTGTCGAAAAAGACTTCATCTATTATAATATAATAGCGATTAAGTGGGGCGAATGGACTCACTTTCCGGGGCGAAACGACCCGGGGCGAACAGGTAATCGGGGCGAAACGACCCGGATTCAAAAATGTACATAAACAATAACAAAAGTCAAAAGGCTAAAGCATGCAGCACACAATACACATAAAAATACTGTAAAAATTAAAAGCATTTGTCCTTCTGTGAAATATCATTATTCACAGATAATGTTAATATTATTTATCTCAATATGCTACCTTAAAAATGTCTTGATCCTTTCTTGCAATCAAAGCATCCATCCTAGACATCACTACTTTTTTCCAATACCGTTTTCAGTCATGAATTAATATTATTGATACTGGATGCTCACTTGACATTTAACAATAAAGAATCCATTTGGGACTGTCAAATTTTGGAAATCGAAATGTATCAGGGTTCGACATTAACTTTTTGACCAACTTGTCCATTCGGGCAAGTGCCATATTGATTTTACTTGCCCGAAACTGTAGTTTATAATTATTTTATTTGATCAATGATACAAAGAGGATCAGACACAAGTTTTACCAACTTATGGAGTCTTCTCCTATATTTACAATCATTATTACATTATATTGAGAATGCACAAGAAAACAAGAAAAATGTAATTTTATCATATAATATAGCTGAAAATAGTAAACGAGTAAAAAGAAATGAGGAAAAAGTATGTGTGTGTGTGTGTGTTTGGATGCCGGATGGTGTTTGGTTAGTACATTAAACGATTAGAAATCATTTAGACCTTTTTATGAATCGAAAAACTGAATAAAAAATAAAGAAATTATCTGCATAACTTAAGGTTTCGCTTCCTGATGTGAGAAGTGAAGTATTGATCAATTGAGACAAATCGTTTATGCTGAGAAACAGATCATTTCTTATTTCAGAATATTTGGTACAAACAAAAAAGAAGTGGTTCGCATCTTCTTGGGGGGCACCGCAGCTACACGCTGGGCTAGATAAAATATGAACCTTGTGTAGATCATGGTTGAGGAAAGAAGCTGTACATCTAATTTGTGTTAGGATCACGTTTAACTTTCTAGGGCCATAGTAATAAAGTTTGGGAACTGAGATCTTATTTGATTGGCTGTTAAGACGGATAGCGTTTTTGAATTTGGATAATGAATCTAATTTTCTGATTGCAATGTCAAGTTTATTCCATTCTTTAACTGTGGAAGGAATAAATGACGAATTGGTTATAGAGAGTCTACAGAAAGGAACTACAGTAAAACCTGTGTAAACCGGCCACCATTGGGACCAAGTTTCACGGCCGGTATTGATAGTGGGCCGGTTTATTCAATGTCTACTCTCTGACTACCGTATAAGTGGTTTTTTCACGGGAGCCAAATTTCACGATTTTCTTCCAAATTGGTGGATTTTTTTTAGCGGTACTTAATTTTTGCGATCCTGAGTTTTAACCAAAATCAAATTTTAGCGGATAGACCATTATATTAGAATTACATTCAGATTGTCTGAATTGCTTAACTAACAATTCAAAATAGGAATTGTTTTGAAATAATTGAGTATCGTAATTTCTTATGCATAATGCACAGGTTTTTGTCCAGATTCTTTATTTTGCAGGAGGGTGCACATTTACTACTGTCTAATATTTTCGTATTTCTTTACTTGTTTGGACACTATTCCACAAAATCATTAAATGCGTATAATACTTTTTAATTATTCAGAGAATTACATTTATTGTAATACTCTCTAGTGGAGTTGTGTTTTGAACCAGTAAACGTTGATACGAAAATAAACTAAAAAAAAAGTGTGACTATATTTAACCGTGCGTAAATAATCAATATAAATAATGCTGTCGATAAGATTGAATGTGTGTATGTATGAAAGGTGTCATAATTACTTAGTGTATAATTAGACTGCCAGACTGTGTTTACTCAAGCTTTTAATGATTGAAATAAAAAGAAAATGGGAATCAAATGTATTTGTCATTTTTTATGTCAAGTCTGGAAGTTTGATTACTCCCAGCTGTGAAGACTATAAAGTATAATCCGATTAACAATAAATTATCTCAAGTTATGATTGTATGGCTTGGATGCTAGATCATCACTTAAATAATAAGGCATTGTTTGTTGTTCATTTATGATCATTGTCAACATATGCATTGTTTTCGGGAAGGATTCCCCCATGGCCATGTTGGATATTTTAAAAGCGTCCCGGCGAAAAAAAAACCACATAAGTTATACGGGGTATTTCATCTTGATTAAGCTTTCGCTTTTTAGGTGTTGATTCCATGTTTGTTTAACATTTAATGAACATTTAAACATTAACCACATGAGTTACCAGTGATCACTAATTACAGGTGTGCTAATATACACACTTCGATAAACACCTTCAATACGTTTCCCCTTACTACCGATCGATATTCACATACATTGTATATGTAAACACACGCTTGATTGATCTGATCATGACCGGTTTACGGAGATAAATTATAACAGCAATTAGTGTATTGGGACCGCAAGTCAAGGCCGGAATTCGGAATGTGCAGTGTCCGGTTTATTCAATGATTTTTAACAAAGATTATTAAGGAAAAAACTGGGGACTTGAAATTTAGACCGGAATGGTCAGTATTCCGGTTTACTCAGGGTCCGGTTTCATCAGGTTTCACTGTATTAAATTATCACCATTTCGCAAAGGGTATATAGTAGTACTCTGAATAGTTGGGGGAACTAGATGACACAAACTGTAAACTACTAGTCCTAATTCTTAAGTGCCATATATGCATGTAGTGCAGAACTATTCAATTTGCGGGAATATGATAGTTTTATAAATACGGGTGATTGATGAAGATTTCTGAAATATTTTTGTTAGAAAATTTAAGTATAAATGTTCCTTATCATAGACTGACAACGACTGTATAGTACATGTATATGTTTGAATTTTTATTCCAGTAATCTATCACGCTTTCAATATTTTGATCGCAAAGGCAATACACATCAGGGATCATTTTCTAAAATTAGAACACTGCAAATAACTCTAGCTTTTCATTGGCCGGCGAAAATAAATACGATGTTGATGCAGGGCAATTGGCTAATATAAATAACACGATCTTTATTTGAGAAAGGGGAATTCTGTAGTCAACAAAATAAAACAAAATGGCGTAAAATACATGATACATACGACGCGATGCTTAGGTAAAATTCGCCACGACTTCCAACACTGAATAATTCAATATTAATCATTTTGCTCTTCAGGAATTGAACATATCACAGAATCATTTTCACTTGCCCGATCGGACAAGATGGGTGCCGTTTTCACTTGCCCGAAGACGCATTTCACTTGCCCCGGGCAATCGGACAACCGTTTAATGTCGAACCCTGTGTATGAGATTTTACAAAATTTAAAAGGATCAAAAGAATTTTTCTGAAATATCATGTGGGATAAAATGTTAGATTCTCATGCAGTACATTGTACGTTTCAAACGTGACAGACCTGACCAATTTAATTGTTAGATTTGAGATAAGAATTTCAACATTTTGTGATTCCTACACAATTTATACCTTGAAAAGCGTAAGGCAACTATAGAGGTTACAACAATACACAAAAAAGTTAATATTGTTAAAAACTCCATATCTATATCCGTGTCACGAAACAATAAGCGTAAGAAAGAGCAGCAACCAGAAACTCCATTTTAAAATAGTGTCAACTTACATAGTTAAATCGTAATGAATATGTTATAAGTTAAGCATATAGAGATTTTTAAACAAGCTACATGTACTAGCTAGAATGCTTAAATGTGTATTAATTAACATATTGTATTGAGAAGATGCAGCCTAACTCCCGAGCATTGACAAGTATGACTGAAGTGGAACAAGCTAATTATTAAAATTACAGATATACATAACCTAGAAACACGAGGAAGATACTTATACAGTGTTATGTAATATCAAATGAAATAATGTACCAAGATGTTTTACCAAAAGCTCATCAGGATACAGTTTAGTTTGATTGATTAACTGATTATTGCTTGACGTCCGATCCAGCAAGCAGTAATTCAGCTATACTCAGGAGGATAACAAGCTTAGTAATACTATAGAAATGAGACAAGGGATGGCTTAACCAGGTCAACGACTTTTGACTGCCATTGAAAAAGTATGGAATGTTGTATAGGGACAAAAAATTAAGTATTTTGTTGCAGCTAAAATGAACCTACTCTTTTGTTTAAATCAACAGAGAGGTCTTATTGTGCAAGGAGTGTAGCACTCTCGAAACTTGTTACCCATTATCATCCAGTCAGGCTTTCCGTATTATAACCTGAAAACTTTCATCGAGAGAACCCCCAACCCCCCTATCCGCCATCAGTGGAAGCGATGAGAAACTCTTGTGTACCAGTACCCATGGGTTGTGTTAGTGTAATGAGTATAACTAATTCAAAGAGATGCATGTGTAATAACTAAAAACATTCACGAATGGACAGTGGAAATGTGGTGAAATAAAAGTGAAAGCAAACATCAGATTATGTTGTCATATCAGGAGGGACAGCATTCTCTTGTGAATTTGACATGGAAGGTGTAATAGTTAGCATGCTCAACTCAAGTGCGTTATATTTTGGATTTGAAACCTCGTCGAGGTCATATAAGATTATAAAATTGGTATTTACCGCTTCTCTGACAAGCATGCAACATTAAGGAGGAAGAACAAAGACTGGTTGGCCCAGAATCAAGATAGTTTATCTGAGTGGAGGAACATGTTCTACCATGGACTGTTGTTTTAGTGGACTAGAACTATGAATATCCTACTATAAAAAGCGTGTTGTTTTTTTTGTGATCCACATCATCTCATCATAATGTAAATTGATTTTGCCATGATATTTAATGGTATATAGCTGACAAATTGCTCATTTGGCACTAAACAACAATCACTCACACATTAGTGCCATTCTCCAGTATTTACATTTAAGCATGTGTAGCTATAGACAAAGTGTACACGAAATAAGATATTTTTTATTTTATATGTATGATTTATGAAGCTTCAATATCACATTAAATATTAATTTATATTAAAAAGTAAAAACTTATATTTTTTGTATGTGTACTACTGTACACAATTGAAAATTAATCATTTGCTGTAGTGCTAATCAATCATATCTATTCTTGCATTAATTTATATGTAGCCATCTTATTTTAGCCAAGGCTAACAATCATCTAAGTTTTAACTACTAAAGATGCAAGTCACTGCTTTTTTCCCAAGGATTATAGATATCTTGCATTGACATAGATTATTTTTTGTCATTTATGCTTAAAAATAATCATTTACAGTGGGAATCCCATGAATGAAAGGGAGATAACCCTTATTCCCATAATGCCGAGTAATTCAATTTAGTGCATGTTGCATATCATTACTGTTTTTTTACAGCATTGTTAAAAATCATTCTTGCTTTGTTTTTTTGTTTAGGCATTCCACAAAAGTTTACTTTATAAACAAAATGTAAGCATTCAAAAAGTTTGACAATGTTTGAAGCAAATTCAGAGCTTTTTTTGACTTAATAAGCATGTTGGTTTTTTTCTTTCAAAGTTATTCAGATTTTGAATATAAGCTTTTTACATATATTTTGAATTCTGTAAAGTTGTGGTTTGTTTTTGTACAAAGATAAATTTTCAGGGGCAGAATATATAAATTTGATCTTTAGTTTGGTTTATTTAATCTTGCAAGAAAAACAGCATTGCTTGTGTAATGGTTGTCACGTTAGTCTCAAGTTTGGTAGATCGTGGGTTCAAGTCCTGGTCGGGTCAAACCAAAGACTATAAAATTGTTTTTTGTTGGAATTGCTTCTCCACTAAGCATGCAGCAATAAAGAGCAAGAACAAAGAATGGCTGGCTCGGTATCAGGATAATGTGTCCGAGTGGAACGACATGTTTACCCATGGACTGTTATTCTGGACAGTTAGCTAGTGCTATAAAAATCCAACAAAGCAAGTTGGTCTAGTAAAAGTGATCATTGTCATCTCATGATTATCAAAATGTAAATTGTTGTCACCATGATCATAGCTGAAAAATTGCTCATTTGGCATTAATAAACAATCACTCCCTCATTAGTGCAATTTTCCAGTAATTACATGTAAGCTTGTGTAGACAAAGTGTACACGAAGTAAGAGTTTTTTTAAGTTAACTGTTGTTTCAGTGAGCTAGCACTATAAAAATCCAACGAAGCGTGTTGATGAGTACAAAACGGACATCATCTCGTCGAATGTAACTTGGTCTTGCCATGATATAGCCGAAAAATTGCTTCTTTGTTGTTAAATACCAATCACTCACTGACTTCTGCAGGAGATTTCAAGAGTCAAATTTAGGATTCTTTCAGAAGATGTCAACTACAGTACATGTAAAAGTTTTTTGTTTTTTTTTAAATTTTTAAACCTTTTTTTATGCTACTTTTGTAAGGAAAATAAATTGACAATTTAAATACCGGTAGTGATTTCTATCCAGATTGTTTTTTGATCAGTGATGTACTTATACTAACAGTTTCTTTTATATCACATGACTGTCATATGACTTAACAGATGTCTGTAAGTAGATAGCATTGTTGTAAGCATGTGTTTTTAGTGAAATAGCTCGTCTCTTTGATAATTTTGATTTTATGTATTTTTTGTTGTATTTATTTTTTTTTTGTTAGAATTGAAGTTCTTAAAACAATATAATATTTTGTGCTCATTTGAAATCAGTGTTTTATTTTAAGTTCAAATATGTGTTAAAAATATGCAATTTTTTTTTGGTTGATTTTTTTTAGTCTTACAATGATAACTTGATATGAGAATTTGTTAAGAGTATTGCATTGCTTGTATTATTTTCAGTTTTGTTTTTATTTTATTTCATTTGAAAGTTTGTAGAAAAAAAGAGGTTTAAAAAAAAGATTTCTTTCACATAATGTACATATTGGCTTATAAAACTGAGCATTTAAAAAGAAGAAAATATATTTGTTTGTTCGATAAAGAATGTTTATAACTGAAGTTCAATTCTAACTTAAAGAATATGTTGAAGTTGTGAACTTTGTTAAAGGCCGTCATTAAAAATTTCTGTTTTGCTGTAACACAACTTGCCATCATGGATAAAACTTAACAGTAGCACAAGACCACTCAAATTTGGACTGATCACTTGTAAAATTTCAAGCGGTAACTGGCAAGTGGAGCAATATTTGTTTTGTCTCTGTTTATAATTGTTGCACTGAGTAGGTAAATAAATAAATTATTATTTTTATACTTTCAAATTGCTGGAAAAATCTTACTTTAATGAAAAAAAGAAATAATGTTAAAATTTCTTTAAAAAAAATTTGGAACCCCTAATAATATTATTTGAATGGGGGTAGTTTTGATTGGTCAGTCGTGTTAAAGCAAACAAAAAGTTCTTTCTGAATGGCCTAATTATATTTTATTCCAGATTTGTTTCATTTTTGGTAATTTGTTACTCTTGTTTGAATTATATTTGATATTTATTAGAAAGCCATCAATTTAAATAATCAAAAATGAAATTTCATGTAGTAGAATATGTTTTTAAAGAGGTGTAGAGACATGGACAAAGGTCCTATTATATTGGGTTATTTTTGCACTTCACTTCAATGAAGAACATATATGTAAGTTATCTCCCCTAGTTTACCAAGAACATTTGTAAGTTATCTCCTTTAGCTTCTCAAGTTTGGAGTGAAGGATTGTAACATGACGTCTCTGATTCAGTTTATCTCCAATATCTAATATACATATGAGTAGGTAAGTTATCTCCCCTAGTTTGCCAAGAACATTTATAAGTTATCTCCCTTAGGTTATCAAGTTTAGAGTGAAAGATTGTGATATGATGTCTCTCTGATTCCATTTATCTCCAATATCTAATATACATTTTGTACATATAAGTAGATAAGTTATCTCCCCTAGTTTTCCAAGAAGTTTTTAAGTTGTCTCGCTTAGCTTATCAAGTTTGGAGTAAAAGATTGTGATAATATCTCTCTCTGATTCCATTTATCTCCAATATCTAATATGCATATGCCATATGGATATGAGTAGGTAAGTTTTCTCTCATCGTTAAGATTGGAATGAAAGATTTAAAAAATAATATTAGGGTATCCTAGTTATCTCCCCTGTTAAACTTCATAACGAGAATGAAATAGCTTTTTAGTGTTTGACATAGTCTAGTTCTTCTTTTTTTTTAAATATATTTTGTTACCATGGTTACTATGAATAGACTAAGTTGCACATTTGCATAGTTGTTATTTTTATGCTTAAATATTTTTTTATGCTTTTATTGTAAAAATTGTAGGAAAAAACATCATGATAAAATATTGGTGGAAGTTAAGTGTTCTTTTAATACCTATAATATTTTGGCATGTATAATTATTATTATTAAATATCATAGTATTAAGCTTACAATAGAATGAATTAGATTTCTTTTCTTATTATGCCTTGATTGCCAAAATATCAATTTTGCAAAATTAAGAATGTCAGATTAGCTTGTTAATTTTTCTTGACAGATGCTTGGAAATCCAGAAAACAAGCCTTCATTTCTATCAGACAAGTCATTAGAACAGGCTTTCAAGTATCTAGGTGGGAAAAAGTTTCCAAACGTAGACACAAAAGTGTCAGCGGTAAGATTATTATATATAAATAGATTTATGCCTGCATTCCTTTCAGTGATATACATGTAGCTAATGACAGGTAGTAATTCTCATTTGGCTTAGGTTGTGGTGTTTAATGCCACTTTCAACATTATTTCAGTTATGTCTTTGTAATAAGTTTTATTAATGGAGAAAACTGGAGTACCCAGAGAAAACCACAGACCTGCCACACTGATTGCACAGGTAGTTGTAAATTCAACTGCCATATGATCATGACCACAATGCCTCATAGATTTAGAGTTCTATATATTTATACCCCCGCTCCCCGAAGGGGGAGGGGGGTATACTGTTTTACCTCTGTCCTTCCGTCCGTCCAAGATATTTTTTGTCACATTTTTCTCAGTAACTGTTGATGGCAGAAATCTGATATTTGGAAACAAGCGTCATATAGATATACCATATTGTGGGTAGCGTTTTTGGACCCGTCAGATTCCTACTTCCTGTTTGCCGACTTTGTTGATTTTTATACACATTGAACATATATGCTCATTTTTCGTCGCATTTTTCTCAGCCACTATATTATATATTGATGGCAGAAATCTGATATTTGGTCACAAGCTTTATATAGGTACACCATATCGTGGGAAGCGTTTTTAGACCCATCAAATTCCTACTTCATGTTTGCCGATTTTGTTGATTTTTATACACATTTAACATACATTTGTATATATGCACATTTTTAGTTGCATTTTTCTCAGCAAATATTGATGGCAGAAATCTGATATTTGGTCACAAGCTTTATATATAGGTACCCCATATCGTGGGAAGCGTTTTTGGACCCGTCAGATTCCTACTTCCTGTTTGCCGAAGAGCGGGGGTATCATAAGTGAGCATTAGCTCACAGTTCATCTTGTTTTATGTGATATGCATGTTTTTATTTATGTATGGTGAGTGTTTACACCAGTATAAGGTCTAGAATATAGATTTGATATATATTTTTTTATGCTTGGGCAGTTTAACGTCACCACTTTTCATTGAAGTGTCTGCACCAAGCTAAAAAAGTGAGTGGTCATGTTTATTTGTGTTATAGTATAGATTTTGCCTCTTTCTACGATTTTTCTATTAGATTTACGAACTTCCTTTAATGTAGTATTTATTTGTATTGATACCCCCCGCAACAAAGTTGTAGGGGGGTATACTGGTTTCACAATGTCCTTCCGTCTGTCCGTCTGTTGACAAATCCTATGTCATACGATAACTTCGAGTTGTGTTTCTTAGAATCTTTTAAAATTGTATCAGCTGTTTATTGGTGAAGAGAGGAGGATCCCTTTCATTTTGACGAATTTCACTTTTGCTGTTCCAGAGTTATTGGACTTGATATGATGGAAAATAGGATTTTTACCCTATGTCGTATGATAACTTGAGTAGTGTTCCTCAGAATGTTTTGAAATTTTATCAGCAGCTTACCGGTGAAGAGAGGAGGATCCCTTTCATTTTTGGTTGGAACAATCAGTAATGTTTTGGTTATGGAAATAGGTTGGACAGATGTGGGGAACGGGGGGTATATCTTAGTGAGCTGTGCTCACAGTAATACTAGTTTATTTTATTTCTAGTTATCATCAATACAAAATATCAAGGCAGATGTAGTCAAGTCTCTGTCACTGTATTACTACACGTTTGTAGACATCATGGATTTTAAGGTGAGTACTTTTAGATACCAGTAGTTAGCATTATATTTCAGTTATATAATGGCGGTCAGTTTTCTTTGTGGAGGAAAATGGAGAAAACAACAGACCTGTCGCAAGTCACTGACAATCTTTATCATATAATGTTGTATCGAGTACACCTCACCATGAGCAGGATTCGAACCCACAATGTTAGTAGTGATAGGCACTGATTGAATAGGTACCATATGATCATGACCATGATAGCCCATACTGGTAGTTGAAAACATTAAAGACAAGAATAACAAAAAGAAAAATAAGATTACCAGGTAAATTAAAAGAAAAGAATCAAATAATATTTTTGCTGTCAAGGATGTACAAACAAAAGTAAACAACAAAAATAACATGACTTGAAAAAAAATATACTTGGAACCACATCAATGGAGTAACAGATAGCATGATAGCTTTGAGTGTGGTAGATCGTGGGTTCTAACACTGGTCGGGTCAAACCTAAAACAATAAAATGGATATTTGTTGCTTCTCTGCCAAGAATGCAACATTAAGGATGGTTGGCTCAGATCAGAATCAAGATAATGTGTCCTAAGTGGAGCAACATGTCTACCTGCTGACTGTCGTTTCAGTGAGCTAACACTATAAAAATCCAACTGAACATGTTGCTCCAGTACCAAGCAGACATCATCAACATCATCTCATTGAAATATCATTTCTCACCATGATATAACTGTAAAATTGCTCACTTGGCATTAAACAACAATCTATCATTCACTCAATGTTTATTTTAGGACCATGTAGTAGATTTGCTGACCACCATTGATGCTTGCCAAGTTCATCTTGATATTGTAAGTACAATGTTATCATATCCCCAGCGATTCATTTAATGTAGAAAAAGGGACCTGGTTTCTACACTACTGGGAAAAATTCTTTCGAAAGCAGGTGTTTACTAATTGTGTCCCCCCAGGGACTCAATTGGGTGTAAAAAGGATACCTGGTTTCTACACTACTGGGTAAAACTCTTCTGAAAGGGGGTATTCACTGGTTGTGTAGGATGAATCAGATATACAACTTGCCTTAAAAGACGGAACGAAAATAAGTGTCTTATATGAAGAATGTCATACAGGTAAAAGACAACATTTAGCTACTCCTAGTGAGTAATAATTTGAAGTGGTTTTTAATGCAAGGCAAATTCCCCATTTATCCCAGTATAGTGATCCCCTTCTTATAAGACCATCCCTTCTGCAATTAAAAAGATACTTTATAAGAGGGGTGGCCTTTCTTGAGGGGAAAAATTTAATGGTATTCCTACTATCTCTGTGCATCTAAAATCTGGCCTGATAAGAGGGATGGTATTTGGTAGGAGGAGCCTTATAAGAGGGGGGCTACTGCATCACCTTATTACCCTATTTATTTATTTATTTTTAAGGCCTTGAACTATGACCTGACGAAGCAGTATCTTGACCTGATGGTCACCTATGTTTCCATCATGATTTTGGTGTCGAAGGTAGATGACAGGAGATTAGTATTAGCCCTGTTCAATGTTGCTCATGAATTCCTTCAGGGTGTAGGGTAAGTCTGTGTATTATAGTTAAAATGTTTATTAGTATATTATTTTGTCAGGTTGACTTGTTATGTCACAGTTTCCATCATTTAATTTCACCAAAAACAATACCTTTGTTTATGGTTACTGTCATTGGGGTTGCATAATGCACATTCATGCATAATGCGCACCCCCCTCATGGCCTTGAAAATCTGCAGAAAAATGTGATAGTGCACCCCTCCTGCAAAATAAAGAATCCATCTAAAATCTAGCGCATTATACATAAGTCGTTATGGTATATTCTTGAGAAAAAAAAATAAGGTACATTATAGGTAGGTAGGCAAAACTTTAACAAAAATCATACAGAACAAGAATCTGACTTTATGACAGTCTTAGTCCAAAAATGGTGATAGCAACTTTAGGGTAGGCAATACAAATTAGAGTTGATAGAGTTAGTGGAAACACAGTTTTTTTCCCTTATGAAGATGATATTGTAAAACTTGAATGTCTTGGTTGTGTAATGTTTAGCAGTATTGCTCTGAGTATGGAGGATCACAGGTTATATCCCCAGTTAGGTAAAATCGAAGACTATTAAATTGGTACTTGTTACTCTTCCAGTAAGAACACAGCATTAAGGAGTTAGATGTAAGACTGATTGGCTTGAAGCAAAGATAAAAAATGTGTCTGAGTAGACCAGCATGTCTACATGTAAACTGTTGTTTCAATGAAATAGCTCTAGAGAATAAGCTCAGCTTGTTGGTCTAGTACAAAACAGACATCATCATCTCATTAAAAAAATTAAACTTGTTCTCACCATGATATTATTGAAAGATTGCTCACATGAACTTAAAGAACAATCACTCACTCACATGACCTTAAAGAACACTCACTCACTCACATGACCTTAAAGAACAATCACTCACTCACATGACCTTAAAGAACAATCACTCACTCACATGACCTTAAAGAACAATCACTCACTCACATGACCTTAAAGAACAATCACTCACTCACATGACCTTAAAGAACAATCACTCACTCACATGACCTTAAAGAACAATCACTTCAACACTCAAAGGTGTGGACATTTACGTGAAGGTAATAATCAGAGCCATTAATCTTGCCATTCTTTATCTTACAGTAAATTTGTTATTATTCCTTACTTACAGAGATCCATCTTTTCCACGACTTGGACAGATGATACTGGATTATGATCATCCAATGAAGAAAATGTCAGAAGAATTTGTACCACATTCTAGGGTAATATATTATATTGTATTATTACTTATGATATTTGTTTTCATAAATATACAGAAAGTTTTGTGGAATTGTTGACCATCGCTGTTTAAACTTTTTTTTGTTTTAATTGAAGTGCCTGTACCAAGCCAAGAAAGTCATTTAATTGCATGTTATGGGTATAGATTTTGCCTCTCTACAATTTTTTAGTTTTGCCGTTGTCATACATGTAGAATGGTAAGGAGTTTTTTAAGGTTTGACAGAGGAGAGGTTTATATTATTGTAGTTTTTCTCTAAATACTTGCATCAGATTTATTTTTAAATTTTAGGTTGTTATCCCAGCCATAATGTCGTTGCACGTCATCTACCCAAAACGTAACATCAATGCCGATATGATGAGATCAACACAAATGCTCAGTTTATTAGCAGAACCTGCTAAAATAATGAACAGTCCCATCACTGATATGGTAAGTACAGTAGAACATGCCAAAATAATGAACAGTCCCATCACTGATATGGTAAGTACAGTAGAACATGCCAAAATAATGAACAGTCCCATCACTGATATGGTAAGTACAGTAGAACATGCTAAAATATAATTAATAGCCCCATCACTGATCACATTTTAATCGTCTGCAAACCTGCTGAACCAAAATGACCCACCAAAAATCACCTTCTGTCCAAATATTATTTTGAATATCAAAATGAAATTTCTTTTTATCAGTTTTAGCAAGTGTTGTGTTTTGCAGTAGAGTAAACATTTTCAGATATTTGAGGAAAAAATATTTGCCCAACTACCTACCCAATTCGGAAACTGTAGATCTGCTACAGCAAATCAGTATTTGTTTCCTAATCACATACATATTAATTAGTAATTGTTGTTTAATGCCAAATGAACAATTTTTCAGCTATATCATGGCGAGTATAAGTTACATTCAAGGAAATGATGATGATGATGTCCACTTTGTATTAGACCAGCATGCTTAATTGGTTCTACATAGTACTAACTCACTGAAACAACAGTCCGCGAGTAGACGTGTCACTCCATTCTGACACATTCTACTGATTCCTAGCCAACAAGTCTTTCCTCTTACACTCCAAACAAACACTGTATGCCTAGGCGAGAAGCAACAAATATCAATTTTATAATCTTTGGTTAGACATGATAAGGGCTGGAACCCACAATCTATATCACTCAAAGCGATCATGCTAATCATTACAGCATCGATGCAGTTCACAATTTCACATGCATATTAGATCTTAGTTATATTGATTTAATTTTAATAGGACAACCACATTTGTGTACATTTAAAATTATATCAATAATTATATAATTAATAAATGGATGATTGTATTTTCCAGGTACAGTGTGAATATTTATCTCAAGATACAATGGAAAAATGGATTTTATGTAAGTACATATAAAACCTACCAAATAATAAAAAATATTCTGCAATATGCTTCTATTTTTCATACAATTGCGATAATCAAATTATTTTCTGCAACATCTTACACTTGTCTTCAAAAACCAAAAATAGAATTATATTCTGGAACTACATATGTATCCGATTTTGGTTTCGACAGAGATTTATATTTCTAACAATGAGAAACAGCCATGAAAGTTTGATATATTTTTTTTATCTAAATTATGTTGTGACTACATTTCTATGCCCCAACACCTAAGTATCTGAAGCATTAAGTTTTACCCATATCTGTACTTCTTTGCACACATTCTTCCATTTTTTTCATTGAAGAACAAGCCAAGAGCTATAAGAATTTTTATTGTTGATTTGTACATTTTCCCATTGATCTTTACACACAAGTAGATCTATTTCTATTATCAAGCAACTATCATGATATGACCATATTATCACTGTTTTCTAATGTGACGTTATAACGACGTCATCTCACCAAATCCTCAATAAGCATTCTATCGTTTATGTTTAGGCTCGAAATGAACTTCACTCACATCTCAGTCTTCACCTTCCATTCTCTCAAAATAAATTAACGATAGTATATATGTATAGTGCTATGTTTTTATATATGATCTATATCAACATGACCTCAATCTCAATATTTACTTTTTTTTTCACAGTTGGTTTCATGTTATGTTACCAGTATTTACAAGAAGCGAATGCCTGGGACTTGTGGAAACAAGTATTACAGGCAGGTTACATTATACAGTTGTGTAGAGATGAAGTTATACACATACATGGTTATATTGTAGCCTTCTTTGAAACAATTAAAGGGTGAGTTTAAAATTTATTGTAATAGAAAGTAGAAATCTTTAAAAAAAAAAATATTGCTATGTAAAGTAATGTAACTTTGCAAAATAAAAAAAATTATAGGTTTGGTTTGGTTTATGGAACTTAACGCCACTTTCATCAATATGTCAGTTATATCATGGCAGTCAGTTTTATTGGTGGAGGAAACCGGAGTACCAGGAGAAACTTACTGACCTGCCGCAAGTCACTGACAAACTTTATCAATGTTGTATCATGTACACCTCGCCATGAATGGGGTTTGAACTCGCAACTTTAGCAGTGATAGGCACTGATTGCACAGGTATAAAACTATACAATGTGAAAGTAACGAACCAGAATGTAAATAACTATGCAAAATAAATATCTCAGTTCTGGTGACTTTGGTTTTTAAAATAATAATGTACAGAACAATTTGATCAAGCAGACCAAAATGGATCTTTATTTTATATGAATATGCAAATGCTCTGTTATTGTCATTTCATTCATTCACCGTATCAGTGGTATAATTGTTAGTATGGTCACCTGGAGTGTGGTAGTGTTAGTATGGTCACCTGGAGTGTGGTAGTGTTAGTATGGTCACCTCGAGTGTGGTAGTGTTAGTATGGTCACCTCGAGTGTGGTAGTGTTAGTATGGTCACCTGGAGTGTGGTAGTGTTAGTATGGTCACCTGGAGTGTGGTAGTGTTAGTATGGTCACCTCGAGTGTGGTAGTGTTAGTATGGTCACCTGGAGTGTGGTAGTGTTAGTATGGTCACCTGGAGTGTGGTAGTGTTAGTATGGTCACCTCGAGTGTGGTAGTGTTAGTATGGTCACCTGGAGTGTGGTAGTGTTAGTATGGTCACCTGGAGTGTGGTAGTGTTAGTATGGTCACCTGGAGTGTGGTAGTGTTAGTATGGTCACCTGGAGTGTGGTAGTGTTAGTATGGTCACCTGGAGTGTGGTAGTGTTAGTATGGTCACCTCGAGTGTGGTAGTGTTAGTATGGTCACCTGGAGTGTGGTAGTGTTAGTATGGTCACCTGGAGTGTGGTAGTGTTAGTATGGTCACCTGGAGTGTGGTAGTGTTAGTATGGTCACCTGGAGTGTGGTAGTGTTAGTATGGTCACCTGGAGTGTGGTAGTGTTAGTATGGTCACCTGGAGTGTGGTAGTGTTAGTATGGTCACCTGGAGTGTGGTAGTGTTAGTATGGTCACCTGGAGTGTGGTAGTGTTAGTATGGTCACCTGGAGTGTGGTAGTGTTAGTATGGTCACCTGGAGTGTGGTAGTGTTAGTATGGTCACCTGGAATGTGGTAGTGTTAGTATGGTCACCTGGAGTGTGGTAGATTGTAGAGTCAAGCCCTGGTTGTGGCAAACAGAAGACTATTAGATTGACATTTGCTGCTTCACTGCTAATCAGACTCTGAATCATGATAAAGTGTCCTGCTTCACTGCTAATCAGACTCTGAATCATGATAAAGTGTCCTGCTTCACTGCTAATCAGACTCTGAATCATGATAAAGTGTCCTGCTTCACTGTTAATCAGACTCTGAATCATGATAAAGTGTCCTGCTTCACTGCTAATCAGACTCTGAATCATGATAAAGTGTCCTGCTTCACTGCTAATCAGACTCTGAATCATGATAAAGTGTCCTGCTTCACTGCTAATCAGACTCTGAATCATGATAAAGTGTCCTGCTTCACTGCTAATCAGACTCTGAATCATGATAAAGTGTCCTGCTTCACTGCTAATCAGACTCTGAATCATGATAAAGTGTCTTGCTTCACTGTTAATCAGACTCTGAATCATGATAAAGTGTCTTGCTTCACTGCTAATCAGACTCTGAATCATGATAAAGTGTCCTGCTTCACTGCTAATCAGACTCTGAATCATGATAAAGTGTCCTGCTTCACTGCTAATCAGACTCTGAATCATGATAAAGTGTCCTGCTTCACTGCTAATCAGACTCTGAATCATGATAAAGTGTCCTGCTTCACTGCTAATCAGACTCTGAATCATGATAAAGTGTCCTGCTTCACTGTTAATCAGACTCTGAATCATGATAAAGTGTCCTGCTTCACTGCTAATCAGACTCTGAATCATGATAAAGTGTCCTGCTTCACTGCTAATCAGACTCTGAATCATGATAAAGTGTCCTGCTTCACTGCTAATCAGACTCTGAATCATGATAAAGTGTCCTGCTTCACTGCTAATCAGACTCTGAATCATGATAAAGTGTCTTGCTTCACTGCTAATCAGACTCTGAATCATGATAAAGTGTCCTGCTTCACTGCTAATCAGACTCTGAATCATGATAAAGTGTCCTGCTTCACTGCTAATCAGACTCTGAATCATGATAAAGTGTCCTGCTTCACTGCTAATCAGACTCTGAATCATGATAAAGTGTCTTGCTTCACTGCTAATCAGACTCTGAATCATGATAAAGTGTCCTGCTTCACTGCTAATCAGACTCTGAATCATGATAAAGTGTCTTGCTTCACTGCTAATCAGACTCTGAATCATGATAAAGTGTCCTGCTTCACTGCTAATCAGACTCTGAATCATGATAAAGTGTCTTGCTTCACTGTTAATCAGACTCTGAATCATGATAAAGTGTTCTGCTTCACTGCTAATCAGACTCTGAATCATGATAAAGTGTCTTGCTTCACTGTTAATCAGACTCTGAATCATGATAAAGTGTCCTGCTTCACTGCTAATCAGACTCTGAATCATGATAAAGTGTCCAAGTAGAGCACATATCTACCCATGGACTTTTATTTCAGTTAGCTATCATTATAAAAATCCAACTTTAGCATGTTGGTCTAGTACAAAGCAGAACTCAGCATTAACTCATAGATATGCTTTTTGTTCTCACCATGATATAGCTAAAAAAAACCTGCTGATGTGGCATTAAACATCAATCACTCACAAAGTTAAGGTGATTTATTTACAATTTATTTTTGTAGTCACAACATGAAGAAAAAGATAGATGACGTTAGAGATTATCAAAACAACGCATTACAAACATCGTAAGTAGAAATTTGGTCAATCAATTTTTTTTAGCAAGGCCAACCATACATTTTTTTCTGTTTACTATAATCTGGCTTTTCTCCCCTCACTTGATGGAATATTTTCTCCCCATACTTCATGGAATTTATATGGAAAATATGTAGTATTGTTGACTTTTGGAAAACTGATATTCATTGAATAACAAATAAATAGACTTATTGTTTTATTCCATATTCTGAGAGAAAAATACACTGGTATTCAATGACAAACCGTATCCCAAGTTACACTGGTACAGCAATATGACATTAGAATAAAACTGCAATGGTGGGGTAATTGTTACAATGCTCATCTCTAGGGTGGAAAATTGTGGGTTCAATCCCCGGTCAGTTCACACAGACTTTAGCTGAATACATTTAAGTTTCTTTAGAAAAACTTACTAAAATTAAGAAATAATTTATGGAAGGGGTAAGTTTGTTGGAGATTTTAATATGGGTAACATTATCTGCGTAAAATTTGCGCAGATAATGTTACCCATATTAAAATCTCCAACAAACTTACCCCTTCCATAAATTATTTCTATTCTAATAGGACATATATGGTAAATTTTTAATCCACATTTCTTTATAGTGTACCCATATTAAAATCGCCAACAAACTTACCCCTTCCATAAATTATTTCTATGACGTGCTGTTTTTGCTTTGTAAACAAAATGATATAATAGAACAGCCAAATACGTCATGATCATCAGCGTGTGTAAGTCATAATAAATCGGTAATTTTTATACCCTTTTGTTTACAAAGCCAAAACGGCACGTCATATTAGAATACCTGGTAATACAAATATTGAATATCACACCATATCATAAAAAGAATATTAATTGCAATAAAAAAACATCCTGCATTGATTTAATCCCGACAGCCGATGGCTATGAGCGGTTTTCCTCAAATTACATACATAAATACATAATTTGAATCAATATAATGGTTATTGCGAATATTTAAATGACAACACAGTAAATACAAGACATGGCAACGCACGCACGCACGCGCACACACAATATCCTGCATTGAGAAGGCAAGTGTAAAATTATATGAAGATGTTATATTCTGTCTGTTTTAGTCCTGGACTACACAAAGAAAGAAGAAAATTTCTCAGGTCAGCTTTAAGAGAATTAACACAGATATATGCTGACCAACCTGGACTTCTAGGACCAAAGGTAATTTAATGCAATGTAGATTCTTGAATATGATATTGTATTTAGCTTGAATAATTCAAACGCATAATTTGTAGGTTAAGCTAGTTATTTGTTATTTTACCTGCGTAGGAGAGCTGATTCATTCATTCATTCATTTTTATTCAGGCAAATATCAAGCACATGCATTTAAACAAAAAACATCACAAAAACATTACATTAAATAAAATAAATAGGTTTAAGAACAGTGCATGACTGCCTTTGGATAACCCATAAAGCCTGAAGGCTTATTTCCAATGGGGTCCATGACTTGTAAATATAATAAAAAATGACTAAATATAATATTTAGCACTAAGCACAAAATGTTGCCCAAAAAAATAGGAACATAAATATATATATATTATGACTATACACATAAAATTTAAAATTCATAGCTAAAATCATCCAATTCTCTATTTCTGGCTGTTATTTTTAAATAATTTTTAACTGCTGATTTGAATGCAGGTTTATTAGAAATATTTTTTATTTTGATTGGCAAATTGTTTCAGTCAAGAATAGCATTATAAAGAAAACTATTTTTATTACAAGTATTTCCACTTGGAACTAAAAAAATTAAATTTGTAGCACCTCTAGTCAAGTTAATGTTTAAATTAAAATTTTCACATAGGTATTCAGGTGCATGTCCATGAAAAATGTTGAACACATGATTTATTCTTAATTGATGGACTCTTATCTGTAACAGGAAGCATATTTACTTTATCCAAAATATCACAATTTATTCTACTTCTAGGTTCTAGGTCAAGAACTATTTGTACTTTTTTATCATACCCTTCCCTAAACTACAATACCATGATGAATAAGAGTAGTCGAAATAACACTGAATTAGTGCAGTTGTAAGAGTCATTCTTATCTAAATAACACTGAATTAGTACAGTTGTAAGTCATTCTTATCTAAATAACACTGAATTAGTGCAGTTGTAAGAGTCATTCTTATCTAAATAACACTGAATTAGTACAGTTGTAAGAGTCATTCTTATCTAAATAACACTGAATTAGTACAGTTGTAAGAGTCATTCTTATCTAAATAACATTGAATTAGTGCAGTTGTAAGAGTCATTCTTATCTAAATAACACTGAATTAGTGCAGTTGTAAGAGTCATTCTTATCTAAATAACACTGAATTAGTACAGTTGTAAGTCATTCTTATCTAAATAACACTGAATTAGTACAGTTGTAAGAGTCATTCTTATCTAAATAACACTGAATTAGTACAGTTGTAAGAGTCATTCTTATCTAAATAACACTGAATTAGTACAGTTGTAAGAGTCATTCTTATCTAAATAACACTGAATTAGTGCAGTTGTAAGAGTCATTCTTATCTAAATAACACTGAATTAGTGCAGTTGTAAGTCATTCTTATCTAAATAACACTGAAATAGTGCAGTTGTAAGTCATTCTTATCTAAATAACACTGAATTAGTACAGTTGTAAGAGTCATTCTTATCTAAATAACACTGAATTAGTGCAGTTGTAAGAGTCATTCTTATCTAAATAACACTGAATTAGTACAGTTGTAAGAGTCATTCTTATCTAAATAACACTGAATTAGTGCAGTTGTAAGAGTCATTCTTATCTAAATAACACTGAATTAGTGCAGTTGTAAGAGTCATTCTTATCTAAATAACATTGAATTAGTACAGTTGTAAGTCATTCTTATCTAAATAACACTGAAATAGTGCAGTTGTAAGTCATTCTTATCTAAATAACACTGAATTAGTACAGTTGTAAGAGTCATTCTTATCTAAATAACACTGAATTAGTACAGTTGTAAGAGTCATTCTTATCTAAATAACACTGAATTAGTACAGTTGTAAGAGTCATTCTTATCTAAATAACACTGAATTAGTGCAGTTGTAAGAGTCATTCTTATCTAAATAACACTGAATTAGTGCAGTTGTAAGAGTCATTCTTATCTAAATAACACTGAATTAGTGCAGTTGTAAGAGTCATTCTTATCTAAATAACACTGAATTAGTACAGTTGTAAGAGTCATTCTTATCTAAATAACACTGAATTAGTGCAGTTGTAAGAGTCATTCTTATCTAAATAACACTGAATTAGTACAGTTGTAAGAGTCATTCTTATCTAAATAACACTGAATTAGTGCAGTTGTAAGAGTCATTCTTATCTAAATAACACTGAATTAGTACAGTTGTAAGAGTCATTCTTATCTAAATAACACTGAATTAGTACAGTTGTAAGAGTCATTCTTATCTAAATAACACTGAATTAGTGCAGTTGTAAGAGTCATTCTTATCTAAATAACACTGAATTAGTGCAGTTGTAAGAGTCATTCTTATCTAAATAACATTGAATTAGTACAGTTGTAAGTCATTCTTATCTAAATAACACTGAAATAGTGCAGTTGTAAGTCATTCTTATCTAAATAACACTGAATTAGTACAGTTGTAAGAGTCATTCTTATCTAAATAACACTGAATTAGTACAGTTGTAAGAGTCATTCTTATCTAAATAACACTGAATTAGTACAGTTGTAAGAGTCATTCTTATCTAAATAACACTGAATTAGTGCAGTTGTAAGAGTCATTCTTATCTAAATAACACTGAATTAGTGCAGTTGTAAGAGTCATTCTTATCTAAATAACACTGAATTAGTGCAGTTGTAAGAGTCATTCTTATCTAAATAACACTGAATTAGTACAGTTGTAAGAGTCATTCTTATCTAAATAACACTGAATTAGTGCAGTTGTAAGAGTCATTCTTATCTAAATAACACTGAATTAGTGCAGTTGTAAGAGTCATTCTTATCTAAATAACACTGAATTAGTGCAGTTGTAAGAGTCATTCTTATCTAAATAACACTGAATTAGTGCAGTTGTAAGAGTCATTCTTATCTAAATAACACTGAATTAGTACAGTTGTAAGAGTCATTCTTATCTAAATAACACTGAATTAGTACAGTTGTAAGAGTCATTCTTATCTAAATAACACTGAATTAGTACAGTTGTAAGAGTCATTCTTATCTAAATAACACTGAATTAGTACAGTTGTAAGAGTCATTCTTATCTAAATAACACTGAATTAGTGCAGTTGTAAGAGTCATTCTTATCTAAATAACACTGAATTAGTACAGTTGTAAGAGTCATTCTTGACCTGGTGTCCAAACACTTTGCATTTATATATTAAAAATTAAGTCTAGAGTTAACTTTGTTGATAATACTAAATACAATATGTTTACAATTTAAGTATTTGTCAATAGAAATTCCTAAATATTTCACATCTGTTGAATTAATTACATGATCATAGCATTTCACTTGAAAGTTTGTGATTTGTTTGATCTTTCTAGGTGGTCCAAATAACATACGCTCTGCTCTGTCTTACCTAAATGTAATGACAATTTATTATCAATTAACCAATCTGAACACTTTTCTAAAACATTACCTAATTTACTTGAAATAACATCTGGATTTTTGTGTGTAAACAACATAGCACTATCATCAGCATATACAATCATCAATTTACAATCCTTTTCAATATTTACAGACATATCATTTATATAGGCCAAAAATAGCAGTGGCCCCAGAATACTTCCTTGGGGCACACCACATGTTACTTCCATTGGTTCTGACATAACATTATTTAAAACTACAAACTGAACACGATCAGAAAGATATGATCTAAATTGACACCCATTACATTTAGTTTGGAACATAAAATGGTTGTGATCAACCGTGTCAAATGCTTTCTGCAGGTCTAACAAGTCCACAAGTAGATATATACGATTCAGTACAGAGATCCTCAAAGTGACACAAATTGTCAGTCATGATTAGAATTTTGAAATATCTACACTAAGATTGAGACATCGGATATCAAATTTGTTTCCTGTTGCATATTTTAATCAAAAACTTTTTTTTAAACTTTTTTCGGTCAATTATACAGTCCCAGATAATAACTAATGAATTGTGTATTTATTTAACCATTGTTCATTCAATTGGGTGATGCAAATTTGTTTGGCATTATCATTTTAGGTTTTTTCAATTCAAACTTGAATTAGGTTTTTCACGCACCAATTCTTTAATGTATGAGATTATTTTTGATAGTGCTAGCTCACTGAAGCAGCAGTTCACAAGTAGATATCTAACTCTACTTGGACACATTATCCATGAGATTATTTTTGATAGTGCTAGCTCATTGAAGCAGCAGTTCACAAGTAGATATCTAACTCTACTTGGACACATTATCCATGAGATTATTTTTGATAGTGCTAGCTCATTGAAGCAGCAGTTCACAAGTAGATATCTAACTCTACTTGGACACATTATCCATGAGATTATTTTTGATAGTGCTAGCTCACTGAAACAGCAAATCACAAGTAGATATCTAACTCTACTTGGACACATTATCCATGAGATTATTTTTGATAGTGCTAGCTCACTGAAGCAGCAGTTCACAGGTAGATATCTAACTCTACTTGGACACATTATCCATGAGATTATTTTTGATAGTGCTAGCTCATTGAAGCAGCAGTTCACAAGTAGATATCTAACTCTACTTGGACACATTATCCATGAGATTATTTTTGATAGTGCTAGCTCATTGAAGCAGCAGTTCACAAGTAGATATCTAACTCTACTTGGACACATTATCCATGAGATTATTTTTGATAGTGCTAGCTCACTGAAGCAGCAGTTCACAAGTAGATATCTAACTCTACTTGGACACATTATCCATGAGATTATTTTTGATAGTGCTAGCTCATTGAAGCAGCAGTTCACAAGTAGATATCTAACTCTACTTGGACACATTATCCATGAGATTATTTTTGATAGTGCTAGCTCATTGAAGCAGCAGTTCACAAGTAGATATCTAACTCTACTTGGACACATTATCCATGAGATTATTTTTGATAGTGCTAGCTCATTGAAGCAGCAGTTCACAAGTAGATATCTAACTCTACTTGGACACATTATCCATGAGATTATTTTTGATAGTGCTAGCTCATTGAAGCAGCAGTTCACAAGTAGATATCTAACTCTACTTGGACACATTATCCATGAGATTATTTTTGATAGTGCTAGCTCACTGAAACAGCAAATCACAAGTAGATATCTAACTCTACTTGGACACATTATCCATGAGATTATTTTTGATAGTGCTAGCTCACTGAAGCAGCAGTTCACAGGTAGATATCTAACTCTACTTGGACACATTATCCATGAGATTATTTTTGATAGTGCTAGCTTATTGAAGCAGCAGTTCACAAGTAGATATCTAACTCTACTTGGACACATTATCCATGAGATTATTTTTGATAGTGCTAGCTCATTGAAGCAGCAGTTCACAAGTAGATATCTAACTCTACTTGGACACATTATCCATGAGATTATTTTTGATAGTGCTAGCTCATTGAAGCAGCAGTTCACAAGTAGATATCTAACTCTACTTGGACACATTATCCATGAGATTATTTTTGATAGTGCTAGCTCACTGAAGCAGCAGTTCACAAGTAGATATCTAACTCTACTTGGACACATTATCCATGAGATTATTTTTGATAGTGCTAGCTCACTGAAGCAGCAGTTCACAAGTAGATATCTAACTCTACTTGGACACATTATCCATGAGATTATTTTTGATAGTGCTAGCTCATTGAAGCAGCAGTTCACAAGTAGATATCTAACTCTACTTGGACACATTATCCATGAGATTATTTTTGATAGTGCTAGCTCATTGAAGCAGCAGTTCACAAGTAGATATCTAACTCTACTTGGACACATTATCCATGAGATTATTTTTGATAGTGCTAGCTCATTGAAGCAGCAGTTCACAAGTAGATATCTAACTCTACTTGGACACATTATCCATGAGATTATTTTTGATAGTGCTAGCTCATTGAAGCAGCAGTTCACAAGTAGATATCTAACTCTACTTGGACACATTATCCATGAGATTATTTTTGATAGTGCTAGCTCATTGAAGCAGCAGTTCACAAGTAGATATCTAACTCTACTTGGACACATTATCCATGAGATTATTTTTGATAGTGCTAGCTCATTGAAGCAGCAGTTCACAAGTAGATATCTAACTCTACTTGGACACATTATCCATGAGATTATTTTTGATAGTGCTAGCTCATTGAAGCAGCAGTTCACAAGTAGATATCTAACTCTACTTGGACACATTATCCATGAGATTATTTTTGATAGTGCTAGCTCATTGAAGCAGCAGTTCACAAGTAGATATCTAACTCTACTTGGACACATTATCCATGAGATTATTTTTGATAGTGCTAGCTCATTGAAGCAGCAGTTCACAAGTAGATATCTAACTCTACTTGGACACATTATCCATGAGATTATTTTTGATAGTGCTAGCTCATTGAAGCAGCAGTTCACAAGTAGATATCTAACTCTACTTGGACACATTATCCATGAGATTATTTTTGATAGTGCTAGCTCACTGAAGCAGCAGTTCACAAGTAAATATCTAACTCTACTTGGACACATTATCCATGAGATTATTTTTGATAGTGCTAGCTCACTGAAGCAGCAGTTCACAAGTAGATATCTAACTCTACTTGGACACATTATCCCAACTCTGAAGCAACCATTATTTGTTATCGCTCCTTATGCTGTGTGCTTAACGAAATAGTAAGAAATACCAAATTAAAGTGTTTTGTTTGACTGAGGATTGATCCCACGATCTACATGTCTAGATTGTCTTATCAAAGGGGTCTGGGAATCAAATATCTGGATTGTGAATATTTATGCCACTGCATGTCTATCATTTTAAATAAAGTCAGTGGAGAATAACTTTGTGTGCATCAAACTGCATGTTTATCATTTTAAATAAAATAAGTGGAGAATAACTTTGTGTGCATCAAAGGTGCTTCGAAGTATCCTAGTCAGGTTGAAGCTTCAATATTCTTCAACCGTTTGTCTTTTATTTTGTTGCAGACATAGCTTATTGTTGAATGTCACTCCTGATTTTGGAGCACTTATTCTTTAAACAGAAGTATAATTTCTTGTATATTTTCGCTATAGCACACTGATGAATACATATCATAAATGATTGACTATCATCTTTTGTATTAAAGTCAGTGACTTGATAAAAAATATGCATGCAAAAATATTTCTCTTTCAAATTTTAAATCAGATGTAAATTAACATTAAAGACTGTTTTTATTTTTATTTCAGGCATTATATGTATGGCAGGGTTTGTCAATAGCTAGAGATGAGATACACTGGTTACTACGACACTTTGATAATCCTCCATCAAAACGTCATAACATCAAATTGTCACAGGAAGATTTTGTAGATAGGTAAAGATGTCTGTTAATATTAATCATAGTTCAAATGTAGTAATCAAAGTTAAAATGTATAGTGTCTAAGATTTGGTTGTTTTTTTTACCTATATATTTTAAAAACATTTCCTGAAAAGTGTTTCTGTCTACTCGACAATATGTCATGCATTTTCATATCACACTTCACTTCATTTCCCACTGCCCAGATGTACTGTACAGTAGGTATTGATTTAGACAAAGGGGAATATGGCTACAGATGCAAAAACTACTCCTAGTTCCTACTAGAAATTTAACAGATTTGGTTAGCAAAGAGAACAGTAAGGTAGTTAAAGTCAAGATATAATGAAACAAGAATCAAAAGAAAGAAATTTATGAAATAAGAAATATTTTCTCTGCATTATAAATAAATTGTTTATATTTTTTTACAGACAATTACCAGAATTACTGTTTTATATGGAAGAACTGAGAGGTTTGTAAATGATATGTACTGTTTAATCTGATTTATCTATCTTATTCCAGTTTACTTTGAAGTTCAAGCGTTGTTATATATAGCATAATGGCAATTTTGAAGGTCGAGACAGACATTATCTCTAGTATCGTATCGAGTTCAAGATGACAAACTTTGATATTAGTGATAATGTATGTCCAGATATTAAAAACTGTCGTTATTGTTGTTATCGGCAACGTCATTATGTGTTTGACGTCACACTGACTAATAATTGTGAGTATCACAGTTAGTTCATTGATACAGACAATATCACAGTTAGTTCATTGATACAGACAATATCAAGTTAGTTCATTGATACAGACAATATCACAGTTAGTTCATTGATACAGACAATATCACAGTTAGTTCATTGATACAGACAATATCACAGTTAGTTCAATGATACAGACAATATCACAGTTAGTTCATTGATACAGACAATATCACTTGGTGAGATCAAAGGGAAAATGTCACAATTACTAATAAATATATAATATCGTTTTTTGTTTTGTTTTGCAAGAATGGATTTCTCAGAGAAATCTCACATAGAAGACAAAGTCTAAGATATGATGAGAAGTCCATTTCTCAGAGAAATCTCACATAGAAGGCAAAGTCTAAGATATGATGAGAAGTCCATTTCTCAGAGCAATCTCACATAGAAGGCAAAGTCTAAGATATGATGAGAAGTCCATTTCTCAGAGAAATCTCACATAGAAGGCAAAGTCTAAGATATGATGAGAAGTCCATTACTCAGAGCAATCTCACATAGAAGACAAAGTCTAAGATATGATGAGAAGTCCATTTCGAGCAAAACATATCAATGATAGTATGTTTATCAAGGATTTAATGAGATGATGTCAATGACGTCATTATAGCATCACATTAAAAAACTGTGATATTATGTTTATCAAGGAATTGATGAGGTGATGTCAATGATGTCACTATAGTGTCACATTAAAAAACAGCGATATTATGTTCATATCACGATAGTTGCTTGATATTACATAATATTTGTGTTTTGAATGTTCTATCTATAGCAGTCATCTCAAACAGTCACAGTATGTTCCTTCTTACCTGTGGCTGTTCTGGTAGGATTTACTTGTTTCTCATGAATAATGCATTAGAAAAATTGACCAATCATTAGACATCAGAGTTAAAAGTATTCAGAGATTTGAATATGAATGTGGTATATCTCCACACCAAAAGAATGTAAATATGTTACAAATCTTTCCATTGGTTAAAGTAAGGTCACTAAGGTTCGTGCTTGTTTAATTTTAAATGAGGAAAATCCACTTCAGTGACCCAAAGCTGATGAGGGAGAGAAGAGTTAAAAAATTATGTGTGTAGACAATGTCTGCTGTAGAGTTACTAAAGAATTTCTAAACATTGAAAGTTAATCGATCTTAAATATAGCGACCTCTGTAGATCCATGTGCAAATTTTCAGTTTCTTTAAGAAATTAGAAAAATCAGTTAATTATTAATATTAACAATTATGACAATAAACATGAATGTAGAATAAGTGTTTGTTTTGTAGGTCTGATTAAGAAATACAACCAAGTTTTACAGAGATATTTTGTGCAATATTTATCTGGTTATGATTCTGTAATGTTAAATCAGTTAATACAGGTAATTTTATAATACATGTTTAAATTGAACCCTGAATAAACCAAAATCCTATATAAACCGAACTTTCGTTAAATTATGAAAAGAAAGTTAAAACAGTGATGGTCATCAATCTCACCAATATCAACAAAACGTCTCAATGTAGTTAATCTTTGTTAATTTAACCTGTATAAACTGACCACCTGTCTATTCTGACCACAAAAGTTGATCCCAAAGAGGTTTGGTTGATACATGCATCATTGTAATAACAAAGTGTCAGTGAGTGATTATTGTTAAACTTTATTTTCCCTACTACAGTTACGACCTGTATGTGAGAGGTGGTCAAGGGTAGTAAATTTTGATCACTGACTGGTAGTCACTATGTAGTTGAAAAATTGCTGGAAGTGATGATAAATATTGTTCTAATTGTTCTAAATCAAGTTACTAACTTTACCGCTGTATCGTGACAAGAACAAGTTACTGTTTGATAAAATGATAATAATGCCTATATTGTACTGAACCAACTTAACTGGATTTTAATAGTGCTAATTAGCTCTGACACATTTCCCTGGCACCAAGCTAACCAGTCTTTGATCTTATTGTTTTAAGTTATGCATTCTAAGCAGAGATGTAACAAATACTTATTTTATAGTCTTTGGTTTGACTTAAGCTAGGGATCGACATGATATTCAGCACTCTCAGCCAGGATGCAAAAATTACATTCAGGAATGTATTAAATCATAAATCTAAATAATCTTTATATGTTTTTAATTATTATATGGTATTATATATAAATTGTGTTTAAGATATAAAAGTACACATTACTGTGAAATGTTATGATTATAATTTATTTTCATAAAGGATTTAAATTCTGTAATTGTATATATATATGTGTATTATTAATGAGCTTTAAGTTGAACCTTTTCATATACATGTAATTTTATTTATTTCCAGAACTTAGCGGTCTGTCCTGAAGATGAGTCAATTATTTTATCATCGTTGTATAACTCTATAGCATCAGTCACTGTTAAACAAGGTAGGTAACCTATTTATAAATATGTTTGAAGGAAATTATTAGTGTCTTATCAACCTAAATTAACATAAATTATAACATCATAACTTCAAAGTCAGCGAATGAAAAAAAGTATACACCCTATTCTGTTTGGTAGACTTATATGACTTAAATATTATTGTACAAATATTTTTCATTGTCATGGAAACAAAACAAGTATTAGGATTATTGGTGTTTAACGCTTCTTTCAAAGATATTTCAGTTATATGTAATGTTGGTCAAACCAGAGTATTGGGAGAAAATCACCAACCTACTGTAAGGTAATGACAAACTAGTGCAATTTGTCACAGTTGGAGTCAAACTCACAACCTTAGTTAAAGTAAGGGAGGGTTATGATATTAAACGCCACTTTCAACAATATTTCAGTTATATCGTGGCCGTCAGTTTTATTGGTATATGAAACTGGAGTTCCAGAATAAAACAACTGACCTGACGCAAGTCACTGACAAACTTTATCACATAATGTTGGATCGAGTACACCTCGTCATGAGTGGGATTCGAACTTACAACTTTAGTGTTGATAGATCACTGATTGCACAGGGAATTGTAAATCCAACTACCATACGACCACAACGGTCCCTAGTTAAAATAAACACGGATTTCATAGGTCGATTACAGTCACAGACGCATCCAACTTTATCCCCAGGGAGACACTAAATGATTTTTTACGGTAAAAAGCAAAAAGAACGCTGATACAGTGCAACGTTTTAAACCAAAACCTGAATAAATTGGAATCCTGTATAATCTGAAGTAGGAAATCATTGTTAATTTATCCTGCATAAACTGAACACCTGTCCATTCTGAACACAAAAGTTGGTCCCAATGAAGGTCAGTTTAGACAGTTTTCTCTATGCATGTACATATTTTATACGGCCACAATTTATTTTGCAGTCGGATTATGATATGGGCGTGTCATCTGTAGAAACCAAAGTTTAGTTTAGTTTGTTCAATCCTTTGAAAATTTAAGCACAATAATCCTTAGCAAACAAAACAGGTTCAGATTCATTTTGGGGATTCTAACCCTTTCCATTTCCAAGCCAAAGGCCCAATGGTGATGAAATGAACTTGTTGTTGTATCAAGTTTCCGCTATGCATAACTCTTTACCGTTTTCTAGTTATGAATATATTTTCATAAAATTGTTACATGTATGGCCTTAGGTCTAATAAGTATTTTTTAAAGGAGAATTTTTTTCAAAGTAACAGTTTTCAGCTTTCTATATCTAGTAAGATTATGATTTATATTTCAGTGGAAGAAAATGTGTTGTTTGACTTCAGAGGAATAAGATTGGATTGGTTTAGACTACAGGTATTACATTGTATTTCATATTTGAGACAAACATTTTGTCAATTTTTAAATGTTCTTATGAGCCTATGCAATGTGTCTTTTGCCCTCCATTGCTGTGGAAAAAACCCCCAAAAATACTAAAAATGAAGAAATGTTAAGCAATGTTTAACATGACTGACAGATTGACCAATCACAATAATCAATAAAGTTTGCTGCAGTATACTTTAACCTTTCAAAACAGGAAGAATATTATGACACAGTTTGAAATCCATGAGAGGAAGAACCTAGGTTTGTTGGCATGGTCTCAGAATAATAGTTTTAAATGAAGCAACATGTCAACCTAGGACTGCTGTTTCAGTGAAGCAACATGTCAACCTGGAACTGTAGTTTCAGTGAAGCAACATGTCAACCTGGGACTAGTTTCAGTGAAGTAACATGTCAACCTGGGACTGTTATTTCAGTGAAGCAACATGTCAATCTGGGACTGTAGTTTCAGTGAAGCAATATGTCAACCTGGAACTGTAGTTTCAGTGAAGCAACATGTCAACCTGGGACTGTAGTTTCAGTGAAGCAACATGTTAACTTGGGACTGTAGTTTCAGTGAAGCAACATGTCAACCTGGGACTGTTGTTTCAGTGAAGCAACATGTCAACCTGGAACTGTAGTTTCAGTGAAGCAACATGTCAACCTGGGACTGTAGTTTCAGTGAAGCAACATGTTAACTTGGGACTGTAGTTTCAGTGAAGCAACATGTCAACCTAGGACTGTTGTTTCAGTGAAGCAACATGTCAATCTGGGACTGTAGTTTCAGTGAAGCAACATGTCAACCTGGGACTGTAGTTTCAGTGAAGCAACATGTCAACCTGGGACTGTTGTTTCAGTGAAGCAACATGTCAACCTGGAACTGTAGTTTCAGTGAAGCAACATGTCAACCTGGGACTGTAGTTTCAGTGAAGCAACATGTTAACTTGGGACTGTAGTTTCAGTGAAGCAACATGTCAACCTGGGACTGTTGTTTCAGTGAAGCAACATGTCAATCTGGGACTGTAGTTTCAGTGAAGCAACATGTTAACCTGGGACTGTTGTTTCAGTGAAGCAACATGTCAATCTGGGACTGTAGTTTCAGTGAAGCAATATGTCAACCTGGAACTGTAGTTTCAGTGAAGCAACATGTCAACCTGAGACTGTAGTTTCAGTGAAGCAACATGTCAACCTGGGACTGCTGTTTCAGTGATGCAACATGTCAATCTGGGACTAGTTTCAGTGAAGCAATATGTCAACCTGGAACTGTAGTTTCAGTGAAGCAACATGTCAACCTGGGATTGTAGTTTCAGTGAAGCAACATGTCAACCTGGAACTGTAGTTTCAGTGAAGCAACATATCAACCTGGGACTGCTGTTTCAGTGAAGCAACATGTCAACCTGGGACTGCTGTTTCAGTGAAGCAACATGTCAATCTGCGACTGCTGTTTCAGTGAAGCAACATGTCAACCTGGGACTGTAGTTTCAGTGAAGCAACATGTCAACCTGGGACTAGTTTCAGTGAAGTAACATGTCAACCTGGGACTGTAGTTTCAGTGAAACAACATGTCAACCTGGAACTAGTTTCAGTGAAACAACATGTCAACCTGGGACTGTAGTTTCAGTGAAGCAACATGTCAACCTGGGACTGTAGTTTCAGTGAATTAGCACTCAACTTGTTCGTTTAATGCAAAGCAGACAGACTTCATCATCATCATCATTACATAAAAACTAACTTCTTGCTATGATATGGCTAAAAAAGAATCACTTGTTTGGCATTAAACAACAACTCACTCATGTATGAACCTATTTTCAGGCATATACAAGTGTTGGGAAAGCAGCCTTAATTTTGAAAGACCACATTGATCTGGCAAAGCACATGAACACAATATGTTTTCACACTAAAATGGTGGATTATTTAGACCAGTTGGTGGTGGAAACATCAGATTTATCACTATACTGGTGAGTAAAATTAGGGATTAATTGTATTGTATTTGAAGTGTTGCCACCATAAATTGTCGGTTTTACTGTCACAAATTGAGTTTACCTGGTTATGTGTAGCAGAGCCAGGTAAACAGATATTTGCGACAGTAAAACCGACGATTTACGTCGGCAACTTTTCAAATACAATACGGTTATTCCCATTCTAATGAAATTTTCTCAACAATAACATTTGTTTACAATTATCAGCTGTTATTAATCAATTTCATTGCACATTTTCACATAGCATATCAGCCATTATAAAATATTTAAAGATCTATTATGTAATCATAGCCGAAAATATTAACTATAAAATTGTATTTAGCTTAAAGGGGCATTAGCTACAATTTTGACCAAAAAAATTATATGTTTTGGAAATTGGTAAATAGCTTTAAAATGATGAAATAAAGGTAAATATTTCACATTAAACAGCTTATCGTGCCACTTTTTGCCTTTTGAGAACGAAAATTACCATCGATTTATTATTTCCTTGCAAGCAAATAATTTGACCTCGCTTTCTCCGTATGCAACTGACCTTACTAGTGACAGGTAAAAACGAATAATTTGTATTTTGTCGCTTATTAACTACAAACTTGCATGGTTCTTTGTCCGTAACTAATGCCGATTAAAAGCAGATTCACAGAAAATAAGAAATAAGTGCATTGTTGTACTGATTTAATGACGATTCGACAAACTCTGTAAACAATGCCGATAATTAATAAGATGGCATCCATTTCTTGATCGATCTCAAAACACGAGCAGTTGCACCTTTTATCCCTGATGCGCATACATTTCATAACATTTATAATTACAGAAACACGTTTTATTCAGGCATCAATCATATCTAATAGTTTTTATGGGTAACACAAATACATGATTTTGGCAGATAATGCCCCTTTAAATAACAATATTAATAACAAATTTAATGTGTGTCACTTCAAATCAATATTCTGACACAGTTTCCATACTCTGACCTGTAAATGCAATTGACCAATGAAATTGCTTGTTACATAACCAATTGCATTAAAATGTTGTTTTCACATTGATAAGTCGTTTCCATGGAAACCAGAAATAAAAATTTGTAGCTTTCAATTTTAATTTTGTATCCCCCATTGTTGGAATACTTGGATATTTCCAAGTAAAACCATCTGTTCCCTTGATTTTGACACAGCAATGTTTAACTATATTGACCTATACTGGCGTCAATTTAAAATATTGATTTGTTTGACTTTTTCAGCTTTTATACACAAATTTACGAGCACCAGTTCAAACAATGTATGGAGTTTCCTGCACAACATAGATACAGTATTGTGTTTCCAATGATTTGTGGACATTTTATGAATGCAACACATGAATTGTGTCCAGAGGAGGTATGATTCTGTTGAAGACTATTAAGGATTAAAAGTCAAAATTTATGGGAAGTTATTTCATATGTTTAAAATTTCTGTTGAAAAGTTCAAGTACATGTTAAACTATGACAAATTTTGTTGGTATGAATCAATGATAACTCCTTAGGCAATTAGAATCACTTTAATGGCGTAATGGTTAGCGTACTTGCCTTAAATGCAGTGGATCGGGAGTCTGACACTGTCAGGTCAAACCAAAGACTTTAAGATTAATATTTGTTACTTCTCAGCTAAGCACACAGAATTAGGAAGTAAAAGCAGAGACTTGCAGGCATCAGGAGAAAATGTAATGAAATGTCAACTTGTTTTTGCAGGCGTGGCATCAGGAGAAAATGTAATGAAATGTCGACTTGTTTTTGCAGGCGTGGCATCAGGAGAAAATGTAATGAAATGTCGACTTGTTTTTGCAGGCGTGGCATCAGGAGAAAATGTAATGAAATGTCTACTCAAAGGGTTAGCACTATAAAATCTAACTCTGTTGTTGATCTAGTACAAAGCAGTAATTATCATCATCTCATAAAAAAATAACTTGTTCTCGCCACGATATAGCCAAAAAAAATGCTCACTTGGCGTTAAACAACAATTACTCAATCACTCTCTTGCTATACCATTTATAGCCATTAGTCTTAACTCTGAAACTCTAGTGGTGATAGATACTGATTGTATGCATGTATATGCAGGGTTAAAACTTATAAAGAGCCCCCGTAGCCCAAGACAACTAAAATTTGGCCTGGGCCTATAAACATTTTCAGTTAATAGCCCTTGGCTCCTGAAATTCCGAATATTTCATGTGCAAAGTCGGTTGCTGAGCCTAAAGAATTTTGCTGGGCTACTAAAATTGTTATTTTTAGGGAGCCCAGCTGGAAAATACGACAAAAATGCCAACTATTATACGATAACGACCAGGACAGTGCCTAGGTAACAAATTTAGAAATGCATATGACCATATGAAAATGTATTTATTGGTAATCAATTGTTGTATTTTCAGAGACATTCAATAGGCACTACCAGTGTACAATATACTCACTGGTTCCTGAAAGAAATGTCTGATGAAGTGAACCAGGTCATAACAGCTATCTGTGAAGAGCAGTGCATGCTGAGTGATAAGGTATGTATACTGTATATTTACTGGATCTTGAGGAATTTTTGATTGATAAAGGTATATTTTTGTTAATGTTCCAACAAGGATGAGGTCTGCAAAGTCTTTTTGTGAGAAACTTTTCGAAAGGTTCATTGTTACACTCACTGATCTTTATCATTGAAAAAAATATGGCCAATGTAATTGTTCATTTTTATTGATTATTTTGTATATAAACTATTGATCGTAATATTAATGATTAATCTGGATTTATTGAATTATTACTTTTCAAGTTATTACCGAAGCATAGTGCAGATATAATAATTCAGACAGCTCAGAAAAAACGACCACATGATAGGAAGAAAAAAACAGTAGCAGAACCAGTCAAGCCAGGACAAGAAAGTGTAAGGAAGAACAGGGAAAATTTTACAAGGTGAGGAAAAATGTAGGGGAGATTTGGGTAAGTTCAGACAACTTTCTTCAATGACGTTTCATGCACTGTTATGGACCTGCACCTTCATACAAGAAAAAACATTGTTAATGGGCTGATCAAGAGGTGTTCCAAATGACAATAAATCTCTATTATTTCACAAAGTGAAAGGAAGATATATAGAATCTAACACCGGGGGGAGTACAGATTGGGAAATCTCCGACACCCGAGGGTAAGATTTCAATCGTTGTCTTACGAGGTTTGCCGAGTTATAGAACAATTGAAATCTTACCCAAGGGTGTCGAGAGTTTTCCCTATCTTGTACTTTTTCCGGTGTTTGATTTTATTTCTCTCTAAATACCTTTGTTTTGTTTACATTCCATCGTGCGTTTTCCTGCAAAATTGTTTTCCATTGCTGAAGTAAATAGTCGATTTATCGATATACATCCGTGTCTTGGCAGTATTCTAAATGTATTTCATAATAAAATACATAAACATATTATAAATGCTACTACAACAGCGATAAATACCTGTAAAAAAAAATGTATTTGAATTTGGTCAAAGGGAGGTAATTTCTTTCTTTACGTTAGTTACTAACAAGGGAGAGCACTCTATTATTTACTCAAAGTAAACAAATATTGACAGAGAGGTGAACATGATCGTTAAATCGTTAGCTAGCAGATAGTATACATAGATTAATCTTAAGATACTTATGTAGTAGAATCGTGGTTTTATTGATGAGAATAAAGTTGAACCGTGATGAAGATATGAATAGATTTTTTCCGGGAAAAAGTGTGTTTATTTTTCTTGTCTTGTGTGGGGAGTACAAGACAAGAATATCTTCCACCACTAAAAATAGGAACTGGCTTATCTTTTTAGTGAGAAATTCATATGTTAATGAGATGTGTAAGAAGTAGTCTGAACTTTTGCATCTGTCTGAAGTAACACTAATCTTCCCTACGATATATAAAACTTTGACAGTAAAAGATTAGAAGTGGTACAGTATGCAAAACCTTGATAGTACAAGGTTAGAAATTAGGATACATTGTGTAATGTACAAAACAGTGTCTAATGAACAATAAATGGAAAGAAAAGGGAGACAATTTTAGTATTATGATGGACTGAATTTTAATGACGGAGATGAAAAAATATATTTTATAGAGAAAAATCTGAACATTACTTTTTTGTTTTGTATTAATCTTGTCAACCTTGAGTGATAAAGTTTGTCAGTGACTTACGGCAGGTCGGTGGTTTTCTCCGGGTACTCTTGTTTCCTCCACCATTATAACTGACTGCCACAATATAGCTGAAATATCATTGAAAGTGGCGTTAAACACCATAACCATAAATATGAGGGTTATGGTTATTGTTATTTATTGTCAAAGTCAGCAAATTTTCAGCTTTATCGTAACTACCAGATTTAATGGTGGAGAAAAAACCAGACAGTCGAAACAAGCTGACTGGTTAAACCCCCTGCCTTGACACAGATATTAAGGCAGAAATACACATCAGTGATGCTAGGCTTCTGGTCATAAGTCAACAACATAAACAACTCAGCCAGCAAGGCCCCTTCTTCAACCATGACCATAACATTTTATTGGAATGTTTTTTTATTTACAGAATGGACAAACTACACATGGCATTAACAGAATTGTGCTACGCTATTAACTACTGCAATGTAATACAGGTGTGGGAACATGGATTTGTCCCACGGGAATTCTTCTTACAACACCTGGAAACAAGATTTAATAAGTAAGTATAGATTCAGTCTTTTACCCCTATCTGTAGAGGGGCTGTCGTGGTCGTGATCGTATGGTATTTGGATTTACAACTACCTGTGCAATCAGTGCCTATTACCACTAACGTTGTGAGTTCAGATCATGATACGGCGAGGTGTACTTGATACAACATTATGTGACAAAGTTTGTCAATGACTTGCAACAGGTTGGTGGTTTTCTCCTGGTATTATTATTATTATTTACATTTCTTATGGAGCGCTTAACCTATATACAATACTCCAAGCACTTTACATTGGAGTAGTTAATACTCCGGTTTCTCCACCAATAAAACTAACTGCCACGATATAACTGAAATATTGTTGAAAGTTGTGTTAAACACCATAACCCTACCCCCATCTGTAGTAATACAGTGACACCTGTCTAAATTAAACCAACTTTTTTGTTTAAATTAATAAAGATTTTCTACATTAAGACTTTAAACTTTTGCTTGTACAGGATTCCCATTTATTCAGGGTTTGGTTTAGACAGCTTTCACTGTATCTTGTTATGCTTACTGTAAATTCACAAATTCATGCAAAGTTTTTTTTTTATGTCCCTCTTTAGATGGAGTGCAATATGGTTTACGGTTGTCTGCCAGTCCTCCCGTCCAGTGTAAACATGTCGAGCTTCTTCAAACTTTACAATATGTTTTAGAAATAATGGTTTTAGGTTCTGTATTAAATAGTTTGTCATGACTGATTTTCTTCATACCTTACTAGATTATTAGGAATGGTGGTCTGAGGGTCTGTATTTTTGTAATGATTTTTACTTTTCTTGTTCCATGTCTAGAGTTATGGGACTTGTCTGATCAAAACATAGTCTGTCATTAACATGTTGTTTGATTAAATAGTTTGTCATGACTGATTATTTTCACACCTTATCAGATTATTAGGAATGGTAGTCTGAGATTCGATCTCCATTTTGACTTGTTTCACTATCGTTGTTCAAGAGTTATGGGACTTTAGCTGATGAAAAAATTGTCGTAAACGTGTTGCTTGCTTACTTGAATAAGATTGACTAATTTTCTTCAAATCTTTATGTTTTCTATCTTTTTTTAGAGCCTTGGTTGGAATGATGATGTATAATCCTGACACTTCAGAGATAGCCAAGCCATCAGAGTTACTGAACAGTGTTAAATCTATAATGAATGTATTACAGGGATTAGAAAACTATGGTTTGTGACGTTGTATTATGAATATCACATTAAGAGCCAGTTAGAAGCAAATCAGACACGGTAGTCAAGATGTATTGTAAACAATTAGATATGAAGAACAACTTCCTATCCCTCCCCCAAATAAAAAACAATCAATCCTCCAACTGTTCATATTTCAGTTGTTTTGGGATTGTATGCCTCCGCTGCTAGACTTTGGGGCATTAAGTTTTACCCTTGTTCGTATGTCCATCTGTATGTCCCATATTTGCTTTCCCTCATTTTTGTGTTGCTATAAACCATCTAACGGAATCCTTCATTGTGTTATAAATTATGACTTTACAAGTGAAGATTTCAAATACTTGTTTGATAATTATTTAAAGTGAAAAGTTCTAATCATATTAAGGACCTCGAGTGCGGTAGATCATGGGTTCAATACCCGGTCGGGTCAAACCAAAGACTTTGCAGCTTTAAGGAGTAAGAGCAAAGATTTGGCTCAGAATCAGGATCCTAGTGGTTGTTTTAGTCAGCTAGCACTATAATATTCCAATTAAGCGTGTTGGTCTAGTACAAAGTGGACATCATCATTTCATTGAATGTAACTTATTCTCTCCATGATAAAGATGAACAATTACTCATTTGATATTAAACAATAACACTCGTGCACACACACTCACTCACTCACTCACTAACTCACTCACTCAGAGTGAGTAAATAAACGAGAGCAATACAAATACTACGGCTAGGAGTGAGGAATCTATTGGTTGTAGGTAAAAGAAGTTTATTCAATGTATTGTCTTTGAATGATAGTGTGTTATTAACTTTCCTTTCTATTTATAGTAAATATAGACACAGCAAGAGTCTTCAACAGTGTACTTCCACAACAAACTCAACACATAGATAGTTTTACTGGAGAGAAAACTATTACAGCTAATTATACCAACTGGTAAGAATAAAAACAATGTGCTTTCATCACAAATACATTAATTTCTAGGCCCTTATACTAAAGTGATGTATTCTCACTTGATTTATCATCTCATAGCAGTACTTAAGATAGTCATAAATAGTAAAATTGTTTAATTCTCTGATGATGATTTTTTTGGGGGGGTTTAATTCTCTAATACAGTAGCCCCTCTCTTATATGACCCCTCACACCTCTTATCAGGATAGATTTTATAGGCTCTGAGATTGTAAGATACTACTAAATTGTCCCCTGCAATAGAGACTCTTATTATGTCTCTTTTTCATTGCAGAAGGGGTGTCCTTATAAGAGGGGTATTACTGTATTTCATTCATAAAGTATGATTTTCACTAAATAATTATTGCTGTATTTCATTCATAAAGTATGATTTTCACTAAATAATTATTGCTGTATTTCATTCATAAAGTATGATTTTCACTCAATAATTATTGCTGTATTTCATTCATAAAGTATGATTTTCACTCAATAATTATTGCTGTATTTCATTCATAAAGTATGATTTTCACTCAATAATTATTGCTGTATTTCATTCATAAAGTATGATTTTCACTCAATAATTATTGCTGTATTTCATTCATAAAGTATGATTTTCACTCAATAATTATTGCTGTATTTCATTCATAAAGTATGATTTTCACTCAATAATTATTGCTGTATTTCATTCATAAAGTATGATTTTCACTAAATAATTATTGCTGTATTTCATTCATAAAGTATGATTTTCACTAGATAATTAGATTTTTCACTAACATTACAGGTATTTGGAAGTGTTGTTACGTAGAGTTACAGTAAATGCTGGACAACATCCTGTTATATTTTCTCCAAACCACAAAGCCTTTGTCAGTATGCCTGGTGAAGGGAACCAGTTGATAGCTGCTGAGGAATATGCAGATTTGACAGAGTTACGGGCCTTGGCTGAGCTCATTGGTCCATTTGGGATGAAGTATATGGGAGAGAGGCTTATGAGTCATGTTGCCAGTCAAGTAGATGAGCTGAAGGTGAATGATTGATCTTATTTTTTTAATTAGAATTTTAAAGGGAATTAATTTACACCAATGAATTTAAATAGTGTATCATTTCCTAAATAATATGTTTTCTTCATTTATTTACTAGACATTCACAGAAAACTGAAGGTTGAAAATTAGAAATTAAGTAGTAATGGTCAACAATATAAACAAACAAAACAACATGAAACACTCCTGTTAAACATCAAACTCCAAAAACAACTGAAGCTGATATAGAAAACTAGGTCACATCTTGGGACAGACACATATAAATTATGGTTAATTAAAACATGTGGCTGCTCTATACATTTTGATTAATAGTTAAGTTATCTATTACTAGCTATTCACCTTGTGTATGATATGTTTTGAACCACTAAAACAGGTTCCCTGTCAATGAATCAAGGAAACTATGGAAACCAGATTTTGATTTTTCTGCTGAAACCATACATGTATATTAAACAATGGTACCATTCAGTAGTTTGTTTTATGTGCATCTTTGTGTAATTCTCAATTATTGAAAAGTGTAGCATTATTTTTGAAAGGAATCAGTAAATTATTCTAGTACATTAGATATTAGAGTGATCACTTCTATTCACTATGTTTTTTTTCTCCAATGTTAATGTTCTTGTTGTGTCTTTGTCTTATTTCATATGTATGTATTTATGTTATAATAACTGTATGCTCATGTTGCACACTGTGCCTGAGCCTTGTTAATAAAATCTTGAATCTTGGAGAAAAAAAGAGAGAAAAAAAAAAAAAAAAGTACGAGTAGAGAGTTTTATACTATTTTTCTACCGGTAAAATTTTTTATTGGAAAAGCATAAAAAAATATCTAAATATGTTAACAATCGCTCCTCAAAATTACCATTTGTTTTTGCATCTTAACAGGGTGTCAAGTGATCATATATTACTGTAGTTTCAAGATTTTGCTATGTTTCCTATATTTGCCAAAAATGTCCTATATTACATCCGAAAATCCTATATTTTTCTAAAACTATGAGAAAAAAAAAGTTTAATGATACTGTTTTTTTCATTTGTTAGTAAAAAGGAGGTGAGGCATAGTTACAGGGGAGGTAGAGGTCATGTATTTTTTGCTAAATATACCTTAACTATATTTATCCAATATATTCATAAAAAAAAATAATATTTACCTATATATTTTTTGTCAAAAGTGACTGGACACCCTACATGCAATTCATCAATAGTTAAACAACTGAGCTATTTTATTTTATTATAGAAACTTGTTGTTGGTAATAAAGAAGTACTACTGAAATTGAGAACCAACTATGACAAACCAGAAGTAATGAGAGATTTGTTCAGACAGTTAACAAGTAAGTTATAGTGTACACTGGTCAGAGTGTACTTCCACTAAGTCTGCCCATTTAACAAAAGTAACTTTAAATGGGTGAATTTATTGGACTTTGTTAGATTTAATTTGTTTAGGTAAAATTTTATTATATTCAGTTGTGTACAGTACTCACAGTTAGGACTGAAAATTATTTTGTCATATTTAGTTTAGAAATACCTGACCATGTTCAGTTGTGTAAAGTATACGCTTTTGTGGAAATTACATGCTTTTAGCACTGAAACTCTTTTAACCAGCCTTTTTAACCACCTTTTAACCAGAGTAAGTATCATACACAAGAAATCAGAAAGGTTATATACATCTGTTACAATACTTCTGCAAGAACCAGTTATTTAAAGAATCCAGCAAGTGGGTGCATATTATTCATTAATGCACACTGTACACAGTCAATTATGGTAAATTGAAGAAGAAAAAAACCCAGCTCATTCATGCATAGCTATTTTGTCTAAATCACCTTTCATATGTGTGGTGTTTAGCTAATGTCAGGCAGAATAAAGGGTTTATGGTTAACATGCTAAATTGGTGCTGAATCTTTCAATATTTTTATGACCTAGTTGTGCATTAGTCATTTTCACATAAGTAGAAGAATGTCATGATAGTATTTATTTCACCTTCATTAAAACTTGCTTGATGGAAGAAGCTTGTTTGTCATTTGCTATATTTAATTTTAATATATAGATGTGTATGAACTTGCACAGATTGATAGATTTAGTTGTTATGATATTTTCATAGAATACAACAGTTATAGAATAAATGAAAACCAAAAAATACTACATTGTCCGAACGGTTCCAAAATCCAATAGGAAAATCGCTGAAAGAGGCAAAATTGATACCCCTAACACACAAATATATGACAGCTCACTTTCCATGCTTGGAACAGACACTTCAATAAAAAGTGGCAGGGTTAAACTAGTTTGATGTGCTCAAAAAGACCATGTTTACAACTAGAAAAAAGTAAACAAACCTCAAAATTAATTATGATTTAAATTACATTGGGTAGTAAATCATTCTTTTTGACTTTTGTAGACACTTGGTATTATTGTATATTTTTGTCCAGTATATTGTCCACCATTCTTTTAAAATCTTTTTGGCAGCTTTGTTTGACAGATTGCTGTTTTAAAAGGAATAGTCATGTAAATGTCCGTTCCGACTTATTTGAAATTTGTTATGAATTTTCATTTAAATCAAGCCTTAAATAAGTGTCATTGACTATTCTTTACATTTATGTACATGTATGTATTACTATGTTTGGCTCTTAGTTCTAAATAATAATAAAAAGGGTGATTATTTAAAACCGATGTATAGTTAATTCTAAATGTTAAATATTTTGAATAAGATCTTTTTAAAAATATGAAAATTTTGATTTTTATTTCAACTCAACTTTACCTTGAAAATTTGCATGCAAATTTGAAAGATATGTCATTTTTATTTGTGGAAATTATGTCTAGGGGAAAGAAATTTTGCAATGTGTGCAATTCACTTTCCAATAGTTTTTTTTGTGTGCAACATTTGAAATCTACAAATGTTTGCCTCTAAGTATATTAAAGCTGACATTTTCAGGACAATAGAATTACGGTAATGTGGAAATCATTGTTTTTCATACAAAAAGTTAAAAATGTATTTCATGACAATAAATTATTGTAAAATTTTCATGGGGGGATTTCCACTTTTTTTTTTTGCTAGTCTGAAATTTATATTGATTTAGAAAATTCTTTTTAATAAGAAATATGTATCATAAAGGCCATATTTGACCCCACACACTTTACTATAAATTTTATGGAAAAACTAATCATGTAACAGAACTAAGTCATTGGTCCTATTTCTGACTACCAGTAGTTTAGAGAAATTTTAAGGTATATTATTGGATTTTTGAAAGAGAATAAAATGTCAGATTCCACATTTATATTCAGGGATGGTTTTTTTTCGGTTATTTAACTGATTTCAGCTATTTCCATTTGGGAAAAAAAATCCAGAAAGTTGCAGGACACGGTCAGAACAAGTCAAAAATGGAGGTTTTGAAAGAGGGTGTAGATGGTTTCAGCTGTTTTCCATAGATTTTCAGTTATTTCATTTTCTAATCAGAAATATGATTATTGTAATATAAATTTCATTGTATAATATACAATGTTGGAAAATTCAGTGTGACATTTTATTGAAATGACAAAACAATATTGCAAGCATCACAGTAAAAATTAAAATATTGCCATGACTAATTTTCCAGCATTGTACTTTTGTCAGCCAATTAACATAGTTTTATTAATTACTGTAGAACCAAAGTTGGCAGCAAGTAAGAACTGATTGTTGTTTATTCCTTTGTTTGTGCTTGCAGCAGGTTACTGCCAAAGTGACTTGTTTTTATTGCATCAATCTGTTTATTATCAAGCCATGCAGCAAGTCATGTGATCTGTTCTTGTAGCAAGTCATGTGATCTGTTCTTACATCTGTTTTTGCACAGGTTACAGGTCATATATGACTTGTTTTATTGCATAAATTTGTGTATTATCTGACAACGCAGCAGCTTGCTAGTCATATGATTTGCCCTATTTATTCTTTTATATTATCTGGCATCACAGCAAATCATGTGATCAGTCCTGTTTAGCAATTTATTGGTCATGTGATTTATTTTAATGCATTATTGGTGTATTATCTCTCCTCACAGAAGATCACGTGATCTGTACTTTCATCATGTTACTGGTCATGTGACTTTTATTATTTCTTTATCTGTGTATTATTTTGCCACACAGTGGACAGGGATATGAATTTTGAAATCTTTTTGTTTAGAAATCTTGATAAAAGTAAAATTTAAAAAAAAAACCTTGAATTGTGAAGTTGGTGTATGCACGACCTTATAACCTTATAATTAAGTTAATTTTGACTAGATAATTTACCATCAAATTTAACAATACAAAAAAATAATAATTACATGATACTTGAATGACTAAATACCTTAATTTTTTTTTATAAGAAAGGGAACATCTTATGTAAATATTTTGTTTTATGTTTTTTTGGATTCATCTTTCTTACCTTCTAAATTAATTTGATTTTCTTTATTATACAGAAATCATAGGAATATGTGGCTTAACAACACGTCGTTCAACTTCAATATTTGCTTAAAAAGCCAGCCTTGTTAAAAAATAATCCTCTAATTTGTAATAAAAGTACTGATATATTCTTATATAGGTTTATCAGACATGTTGTATATCACATTTAATTGTAGCCCCCCCCCCCCCCCCCCCCCCCCCTCTGTAACTGGTTACAAAATTCACCTTGAACAATGGCACTGCACAGCCTTGCTTTTGCAATTGTCTGTTAATCTTCTTTACATTTCATATTTACAGCAATCTAAATACATGGTGTATGCTAATATCATAATGTTTATATTGAGAAAAGCTTGAAGATACCAAAGGGAGGTAATCAGAATTTGTATATCAAAGACGGACACACAACGCAATAGTCAAAAGAAAAAGTACAAAAGGACAAACAACGATCTACAAAGCAGACACATAAAACTAAAGATCGAGTAACATGAACCCACTAGAAATAGTGGGTGATTGTTTTCCTTTCAAAACAAATATTTGACAGAGATACACTTTATGAATATTTTCAACAAGAATCATATATGCAGTGCTCTTTCCTTTTCATGGAGAGGGTCACCTTATTGCAACCAACTGTGACCACAGTTTCTACACAGGGTTTTATTCAACTGAAAAACCAAAGTACCACAATGTCATATCAGTTCCAAATTTTAAAATCCAATTAATAAACCGTAGAAACATGGATACCCCTAGCATACATATATATATAACACTCACTTTCCATAACATGTTCTCAGTAATAAAGAAAACTATTTGATAAATTCTCATTTAAACATTTCTTGAATTGCTAAGCAGTCAAACCTGCCTTAAAGGGCACCCATATATAACAAATCACTGTCTATAAAGAGCAGCTTCATTTTCCCCATTAATGAATAGTGTATATAATTTTAACTTGTATATAAAGGGGAACTGCTCATAAAGGCCACATTTTCAGGTTCCCTTGAATTCCCTTTATAGACAGGTTTGACTAGTTTGCAAAGTATATTTTTGCCAATTACAACTTAACAACAAAATTGCACATTTATCATGAAAGGATATGATTGATTGATTTATTGATTGGTCTTTAACACCAACTTTAGCAGTATTTCAACTATATTGTGGTGTGAACAAATTTATAAATTAGTTTCCTCAACTACAAGACCCTTTTAAAACAAGACATATAAAATGATAAGGAGGTCAGTGAATATGACAGAAAATATATCAGAAACTCGGGTAAAAATCGGCACTTTATTACCTGTTCTCTATCTCACAATCACATAGAATAACTGCAGTTTGTCTGATAAGGACTCACGTTATTGTTTGATCTGTAACATGTAATATGTTCACACTGACTAATGATTTTCAGTATCAGAGAGAGTACGTTGATACTGAAAATATCTCTGTGAGAACAAAGGGAAAATGCATAAATTACAGATAATTAAAACAGTTCTCATGATCAGTACCAGTCCTCCTGCCCAAGACCAGTAAAACTTTGTTTGGACCAGTAAATTTTCCTGTTTTTATTTAGAAATATTTTAAAATACATTCTAGAATTTGTTTCGGACCAGTAAATCAAAATTTTCATTTCGAGGACTGTTAAAATCCTTATCTTAGCCTTTGAATATTTCATATTTTCACTGTATTTTGTGTATGCATGTATATATTGTTTTGTGTACAATTTGATTTTTTTTCTCCAGTTTTTTTCAGTTTCCAATTACATGTACTGTGTTTCCATAACGATATATCACATATGACATATTTCTGTCTTTTTAACATATTCCCTAATAACAAAAGATTTGATTAAGTTCACCTGGCCAAAGACACTGTGGTCTTTAGACATCACTTTGCATCCTGGAGTGTCAGCATTAACTGTTTACTTTTAAGATTTTAATATTCTATTGGAGAACTGTACAATCAAACTTGTCAGGGAGAATTGATAGAGTTACTGAAAATAGACATTATGTATGAACAGTTCTTCTCAAAGAAGAAGCAATAAAACAAAAATGTAAATAATATTATGTTTTTCCGTATGACATCATTGTGATATTGTAGATTCTGTTTCATACAAATGAACGACCCTATGTTGTATTGGATCCAACCCTTGATTGCCGAAAGTTTAAAGTAGGCTGTCTTTATAAAAGTTTTGATAATCATTCATAATCAGCGTAGGAAGCACAAACTTTATTTGACAAGAAGTATCATAGTGATATCTAAGATCGTATGAAGACCTCTGCGTTTATCGGGTCTAAACCTTATCATAATGGGAAAACATTGTTAAAAAGGTTTGTTTTGTAAGAACTAGCTTTGAACATGGAAGCCTCATTGTGGTATGTGAAGACTGCACATTACTATTGTCTATTTTGGGATTAGGGTTGTGGTGTTTAACACCACTTTCAACAATATTTCAGTCTATTTTGCCGAAGACCTGGGTGCCCAAAGTTTACCATTGTCTGCAATGGGAATTATTTTTTTATAATTATCTAAGGTATGTGGATTCAAGTTTTGACAAATGAATGTTCCATGGTCTGTGGGGTCCAAAGTCCAGGGGCTAAAAGATTTTACAGAATCAGATGCTACAGTATGGAATAATGTTTTCCCCTTCTAAATCTTCTTTTCCAGGTGAGCAATGCAGCCTCTAGGTTTAATAATTTAAAATATAATATATGTACATACATAACATTTCTGTCTATTTATATATTTCTTCAGTATTATCAGATAATATGTGAAAAAAAGTTAATTTTAAAGAAAAATATTTACAGAATTATTTAGCGTAACTAGAAAAGAAATATTTGTTTTAAAAGAATAGAAGTTTTTTACATTAATTATTTATTCTAATCAGTAATATGGTGACAAATCCTTTAATGAAATAATTTAACAAGAATATGCTAATTAGCAAATTATTACTGGTAATTAATTTCTAATACATATTGGTATTTTATCTGCAAAAATGTTGTGAGAATATATTTTTTAAAAGATTTTTCACTTAAATTTTTAGATAGTAAAAACACCTCATCAGGTAAGTGTTGCATTGCACCAGCATGTGCATAGAATATAATGTGCTTATGTCTACTGCGAATTATCTTCTGCTGCAAAATAAAATGTCTTCTGCTGCAAAATAAAATGTCGTCTGCTGCGAATGAAATGTCGTCTGCTACCATTAGAACTAATGAATTTGATATGTTGATGTTTATTTTGTACATTGTCAAAGGATAGCATGTGTATTTGAATGTTTTTAAAATAAAATGCTAGTCTGGGTTTATTGGAATGAATGTTTGTGTATGTGTAAAATAAAATGCTAGTCAGGGTTTATAGGAATGAGTGTTTGTGTATGTGTATAGATACTTCATGTAAACATAGGGCAAAAGATGAGCATGAAAATGTAAGCTTGCATCGACATTTTGCATTAAAATTTGACTTGAAAGAGAAAAATAATATTTGCCTTTTTTTATTGGACAAAGCATATTCTTTATAGATGTATGTTTATCTGATTATGACATAGTCTGCTATTCAAAATCTTCTTTTGCAAAGATTAATTTTTGACCAATTATATATGTCAAAGATGGCCATATTTACCTTTACCTATTAAAACCTGTAGATTATTTTCCTCCTTTATAGAAAGACAGGATAAAGGGGAGGATTTTATTTTTCACAATGTGAATAGTGCATGGAAATGTATTTGCAAAACAGTAATGGTTGTTTATATTACCAAATATTACGGTACACCACGAAAGCTCTTCTGTAGTACACTTTGTTACCCTGGCCACCAGTCTAATTGTATGAATCGTTGACTGACGTTTTTTTTTACTGATTTCAGCATAGAATAATTTTGTTATTTAAATTTCAGTCCAACAATTGTTTCTGATATACAAAATCAGCTTATGTATGTATTCGAAAACAAATAAAATATTTTAAAATAGGTCCGGAATGATAATATATCGGGTACACTTAATTTTTAGTTGGCGCTATATCCTAGTCATGGAAGAAGAAAAAAATAAACGTATTCTTCTAAGAATACTGTCTGCAATACACAAACTTGTAAATCTGAGAACAGATTTACTGAAGCCTGGTGTCTAGATATAACGATCATGAAAATAACATTTTTTGTTTGAACCCCCTCTTTTTTTTCTTTTTTTTGGGCAATACTTCACAATTGTAGATTGTAATAATTATTTGCCTACAACATCTTTAGCCATATTCAAACTATTCTACGTATATATTAAATCAGTAGCTTCTTCAATATTTATAACTTATAATAGTAAGTTGTTTGTTTATATTGGTAATCAAATGAACAATAATTTCCTATATAGCTTATTTGTTATATGCAAATTAGCAGAATATTATACTTTACATATTCGTATACAGACTAATGTATATTAAGATACATCCAAAGTTAAATTGAATAATTTAAGTGCATATATTATGAATACATTTTAAGTAGAATATAAAATGTTATTCATATAATGCTTATTTGTTGCTTTTTGTTGGGAAAAATAGTAATTGACGCAATCTGTAATTATATACAATATAAACCTAATGTCTTTTGAGGTTTATTTGTAACAGGGTTAGAAACAATGGCGAAATGAGATTCACAGAGCATTTTCCTAATTTATAGCCAAATGTAAATGAATCTTTTATTTATTTTGTGCATAAACTGACATGGTGTACAATGGAACTTCTCCATACTGGTTCCTCTGAATCCTAGATTTGGAAATGGGTACAGAAGATCGTCCATTAACTCTATGTCAACAGAAAATATTAGTGGCATAGGTGTCCAGTTTTGATATAGAAAAATCACAATATTCAGAAAGTTCAGTTTTAGACTGTATTGGCAGATGGATAGCATGAAATATATGTGTGTATGTCTGTTACTATGGTTACTGTATTATGATAGATGGAATGGAAGTTGATTAACATATTTATTTGGTATTTCTGTAAATAATGTATGATTTTGTCTTATTTTATAACTTTATATTTGACACAGTTTTAATTTCTTTTTAAATAAATAAAATTTGAAATTGAGGGCCATTCCTTTCAAACATGCGATGGACAATGGAAAAATGGAAAAGTTTTATTGATGGAGGAAACTGGAGAAAACCACCGACCATGGGAAGCCACCAACAAACTTTATCACATAATATTGTATCAAGTACACCTCGCCATGGGTGTGATTCAAACTCACAACTTTAGTGATGTAAATCTAACTACCATATGATCATGACCATGATGGCCCCTGAATGGGTATGGTTATGGGGGTGAAAATATTAAGTGAGTGCTTTCTGAATTTAGCTATTGGAACAAAGTTTATCAAATTATCTTTAAGAGTTTAGAATAAAAGAAAAAAATCTATATTCTGAACCATCTACCCTTGAAATTTTGACATTTATAGCAACAAACATGGCTTCTTTGAAAAGGGAGTTTATTGTAGTTTGAACAGGAATGTGTCTGCATTTCAGTTTTATTTAAGAGATAATATTATTTATGATTAATTTTATTTATCATTATTTATTTTTATTTAGTAATTTACATTATGATGTAATAGACATTTTATGTTCTAATTTTATTTATGATTTCACAAATGCATGTGTTATAATTTAATTAAATTTTTAATTTTATTCAAATTAATTTAATTTTATATTTTCTTTCATTTTTATTTAAATAAAAAATAAAATAACACATGATTAATAATTTGAATGATTTAATGTTGTTGGCATGGCAATTTGATGTTTCTTGTGATGTATTTTTCATTGCACCTGCCGTTGTGTAGAATTTCACAGTCTTGTACAAAGTAAGTCATTTCTGTTATATTTCCAGAAAAAAAAACTGCAATTGTTTTCCAAATAGGACAAAAAAGCTAGAAGTATTCTAATAGCTCACAGTTGATTAGAGTACTCTCCCCTTCTACCTTCAAGTGTATCTTTGTTCTTTTCCTTGTATTGAGTTCTTTCCCTTGTCATTATCTACTCTGCCTTTCCCGATATCACTACATCAATGCCTCCCTACACCTAAAATTGTTCTGAGAGAGAGAGAGAGAGAATGTATCATTAAGAATTTCCCGCTTTTTCTGTCAATTGCAACAACAACTTACACCAAGTGATCACATCGTTTAACCTGTAGTCTCTTACAGTTAATAATCACCACATGTATATTCATTTTGCGAAGGCACAAATTTCAAGTTACCAAAAAATTATGCAAGATAAAATTCGAACATGTGGAAAACACCCACAGACTTCACTTCATCTCTCCAAGTAAATTTGCAAGAAATTAGAAAATGTTAGTCGCAGTAGACTGGAAAATCTTCCACACTTTTCTTGGAAAATAAAACAAACACCTTCAATAAAATACTGATTTCAATTATTTAATTTTGATTGTTATCATTCAGAGGTACAACACCTCATTATCATTAAGAGATACACCTCCTCATACAGTTTTTATACGACCACAAGTTTTTAGCTCACCTTGCCAAAGGCAATGTGAGCTTTTGCCATCACTTGGCGTCTGTTGTCCGTTAACTTTTCACATTTTAATCTTCTCCTCTGAAACCGCAAAGCCAATTGATGTGAAAGTTGGTAGAAAGCATATATGGAAGGTCCTCTATCAAGATTGTTCATTTTGTCCCGATCCATTTACAAACATGGCCGCCACAGGCAATTCTTGTTTCTAATTGGCCGATTTTTTTAAAATCTTCTCCTCTGAAACCGCTTGGCCAAATGAACCGAAACTTGGTAGGAAGCATCGATGGAAGATCCTCTAACTCATTTTGTTCCGATCGGTTAACAAACATGGCCACCACAGGCAATTCTTGTTTCTGATTGGTTGATTTCTAAAAAATCTTCTCCTCTGTTAAAAGAAAGATAACTCTTGTCATTATCTCCCTTAGAAATTAACTAATGCTGATATAGTGTAACATGTTTATTCTATACATTACAAGTAGGTATTTACATTTTAATATTCTCTTTAGCAAACCTTGCCAAAGGCAATATGAACTTTTGCCATCACTTGGTGTCTGTCTTCTGTCGTCTGTCATCCGTTTACTTTTCACATTTTAATCTTCTCATCTGAAAACCCTCAGCCAAATGAACTGAAACTTGGTAGGAAGCATCTAAAGAGTGCACATTTTGTTATGATCCATTACCAAACATGGCCGCCACAGGCAATTCTTGTTTCTGATTGGCCGATTTTTAGTAATCTTCTCCTCTGAAACCGCTTGGCCAAATGAACCAAAACTTGTTAGGAAGCATCTATGGAATGTTCTCTATGAAGATTGCTCATTTCGTCCCGATCGGATAACAAACATGACTACCACCGAAACTTGGTAGGAATGATCTATGGAATGTCCTCTATGAAGATTGCTCATTTCGTCCCGATTGGTTAACAAACATGGCTAAAAATGTAGTCACTCATGTCCATATAAGGCCATAGCACTGATCTATGCATTATAAATTGATATGTTTTGTGGCCATTTGTGATTACTTTTTTTATAGAATAAAAAAATATGACAATTAATTATATTAGAATTGATGATACAGTAAAACCTGTCTATGCTGAACACCTTTGGATCAACTGTTTGTAATAGACAGGTGTTCAGATTAGACAGGTAATAATTTCATAGATTTCAGACATAGAAACTAAATATGGACGTTCAGATAACACGTGATTCTGTTTTATCCCAAATTCATGATATTGTTTATTAATTGTTTGATAATTTTTTTGTGTGGCAATTTTATTTTATGACGTACCATGTGCATCTAGTTAAGCAAAAGTAGCAATTTATCGTTTTTGTACAAGTATGCAAAATCGTGGAAAGTGGCGCTGGAGTTATTAGTACAGATAATATCCATAATTTCAGATGTCGACAGCGTGTTACTCAGAATGACCATTATTGGGGTGCTACTGTCCTTCAGACAACTGGCTCAGGAAGCTTTAGAAGATGTAAGTCTTACAAATGTAATTACAGTGATTAAAACAGTCAACATTACCACTTGTACCATTACACCATTACACCATTACACCATAGATCAGTCCTCGAAATGAAAATTTGAATTTACTGGAATTTATTTTTGTATATATTGAAAAATTATTCTTGTTTGGGCAGGCTACAGCAAACCAAAAATATTCTATGGATGGCCTAAGGCTCATTTACTGTGGATTAAAATATTCTATGGATGGCCTAAGACTCATTTACTGTGGAATCATTATTATTTTCGTGGATTTTATGGATAATGAGTGATTTTTCAGCTATATCATGGTGAGAACAAGTGACATTTTGATGAGACGATGATGTGCGATTTGATTTGGACTAGATAGCTGAAACAATTGTTTGTGTGGCGAGCTACTGCTGCTATCAGACACATTATTCTGATTCCGAGCCAACCAATCTTTACTCTTACTCGTAAGTGCTGTGTGCTTAGCAGAGAAGCAACAAATGCCAATTTATAGTCTTTGGTTTGTGGCCCTATCTTCAAATTCAATTTTTTTATGATATTCTGCTAGTATTTAAATACTTGTGTGATTGCTTCTATAATTTTTTTTTTATCTTCTACAGGTCCTTGAAGACAGAATTCCATTTTTAATGGCATCAATAAAAGATTTACAACATTTTGTACCCAGTGCCAAAGACATGAAGGTACTTAATATAATTATATAAATCGATTTTTTTGGTTTTTGCTGACATTTTAGACGACACTTGCCATCTTCCTCGATAATATGTTTTTCTATGACGGCAATTTTTAATATTATTATACATGAAGGTACAAGTTTGTATCAGTAAAAAAATGTCACATTCAAGTTTCCTGCATTGTAGTTTGAAACAGCAATATCAGACATTCTGCAATAAGGTACAAGTCTGTATCAGTAAAAAATGTCGCATTTAAGTTTTTTGTATTGTAGTTTGAAATATGAGATAAACATATGCAATCGTCAATTTTTTTTAGTTATATTGGATTTCTCAGAGCAATATCACATCAAAAGCAATGCTTGTTGTGCAAGATATGCTATCTTTGATATGTTTTGCAAGATTGGATTTGTCAGAGCAATATCTCACTGAAGGCAAAGCTTGAAATATGAGATAAGATGAAAAGTCTATTTCAAGCAAAATTTATTGTATTAAATGACACAAATAGAGATTATTTTCAGTTTTATTATTATTATTTTTATATTTGATCCTTATTTAAGATGTTCTGGCATCACATTTATTTTTTAAATGCCAAACAGGACATAAAGCAAGTTTTTGTTCATTATGATCTGTTTTTATCATGTACTAATTGCCATCTGTTTTTATCATGTTCATGACGAAATAAAAAAAAATGGTTTCGATATAATAATGAAATAAATATTTTAATGGTTCGAAGAAAATGATTTTTTAATAAATTGTTTAGTCACTGCAAAAATTTTGTTTTCATACAATGAAAGATTGTAATTTATCTTCATGTTTTAATGTAGAAATAAAACGCTAAAGATAAAGGGTTCCAATCCCATATTTAGATGTGAAAACTGATTAAAAAAAACCAGAACCATATTTATAAATATATGATATTCATGTTGGGATGCAGAACCTGAAAGATGATAATTTTGAATATTAATGTATGACTGGTTAGCAATGAACATCTGAAAATGGAAAAGGGGGGGGGGGGGGGATAGTTCTCGGCTTGTTTAAAGCGTTCTGTCAGATTCATTACTGTTCTGTGACAAACTTGTGTATTTAAAAAATTAGAAAAAGCCTGATGTATATTTTAAGAATGCATAGGACCTTGTTTTCTGAAATGTATGAAATGGCCAAACACCCACCATATTTTTAATAATGCATGGCAATTACTTTTATTTACTTCAAAACATATTTTACCATTGAAAAAAACATATTTTTACCATAATCAGCTTATGGAGAATATTATAATATACATTTTCATAGTAGTTTGTCAGTAACTTGCGACAGGTCGGTGGTTTTCTCCAGGTACTCCGGTTTCCTCCTCCAATAAAACTTACCGTCACGATATAACTGAAATATTGTTGAAAGTGGCATTAAACACCATAAAACCAAGCCATTTTTATAGTTGACTAAAAGTCCATGAAATTTCAGTATACATGTATTTTTAAATGATTAAAGATATGTTTACTTAACTAGGTCAAACATGCTATCGACAAGGTATGGACGGAATACAGGGATATATTTAATGTGGCTTTTTATGTTCTTTATTTCACTGGAATAATAAGTTTTGTCTAACAGGTCACGAATGGCTCATTTGCTTTACTTAATAAAATATAAAATGTAGCAACAATAATTTATATAATATTTACTTAAAAATCTTCAGTCACTGTCACTTGTCACAAAAAGCTGCATGAAATTACAATCCAATGCTGATTGATGTACACGTTGTTTAATGACATCTTAGTACACATGTACATAAATTTAAAAGTCAGGGAAAAAAAAAATTAAACCAGATTTTTTCATTTTGGGAGAACTGTAGCTCTTATGTTCCTTATGATGGTTTTTTATAGGTACTGACCATAGACAATAGTTTGTCTTTTTGTCCCTTTTCTTTTGACCATTGTTTTGTCTGTTCTTCTTGAATCATGGCCTAGTGGGCCTCTGATTCTTTGCTATCTTCAAATTTTATGTAAACTTTTTTTTTTTTTTTATAAGGATACACAGTTTGTATCGGTAAATGCAATAATAGATAAACACAAAAAAATATATTTGCTTACTACATTTCAAGTCAACATTCCATCATTCCCTCCTACACCACCCTACCCCTCCCAAGAAGAAATGAAAGTACTGTTATTTGTTTGCTTCACAGTGACATGTCTATGATGATTTTGCTCGACAGTGATTTAAAAATATTTCTTTGATTAATAATAAGTTTAGCTTGAACAGTTTGGAAAACGGAGGTAATTGGTTTGTGTTATTAAAAAAAAACTTTGTAATGAATCAGATCATTTATTTTCAAGATTTATTTCTTTTTTTAGCTCACCTTGCCAAAGGCAATGTGAGCTTTTGCCATCACATGGGCCACAGTTAAAAATATTTCTGTTTCCCCTTACCCGCCCCACAATTTTGGAAGTGGGTAGGTAGGTAGGCTTTCTGCTTCTTTTTTTTTTACGACAAAGATGTGCTCGGTAATGCGAAAATATCAATCTTTTGGCAAAATGAATCTAAAATACAGAATTTTCAGCGAAACGAGAAAAAAAAAGTGACGGCAAATTTCCAATAAATTTTTTCCAGTCGGCTGATTTTGACAGGGTCGGTCGAGTAAGGGGAAACAAACTTATTTTTAATTTTGGCCTTGGCGTCTGTCATCTGTTAACTTTTCACATTTTAATCTTCTCCTCTGAAACCCCTCAGTCAAATGAGCTGAAACTTGGTAGGAAGCATCTATGGAAGGTCCTCTATAAAGATTGCTCATTTCGTCCCGATTGGTTAACAAACGTGGCCGCCACAGGCAATTCTTGTTTCTGATTGGTTGATTTCTAATAAATCTTCTCCTCTGTTTAAAGAAAGATAACTCTTGCCTAAACTGTTAAAAGAAAGATAACTCTTGCCATTATCTCCCTTAGAGATTAACTAATGCTGATATAGTGTAACATGTTTATTCTATACATTACAAGTAGGTATTCACATTTTAATATTCTTTTTAGCAAACCTTGCCAAAAGCAATATGAGCTTTTGCCATCACTTTGTGTCGTCGTCTGTCATCCGATTACTTTTCACCTTTTAATCTTGTCCTCTGAAAACCCTCAGCCAAATGACCTGAAACTTGGTAGGAAGCAGCTATGGAAGGTCCTCTTTAGAGTGCACATTTTGTTATTATCCATTACCAATTCTTGTTTCTGATTGGCCGATTTTTAGCTCACCTGACCCTTTGTCACCACTGAGCGTCTGTCGTCCGTCCGTTAACTTTTCACATTTTAATCAACTCCTCTGAAGCCACTGGGCCAATTTGAACCAAACTTTTGTGGAATGGTCCTTGGATGACCCCCTTCCAAAATTGTGTCCAGTGATCCCGACTTCCAACCAAGATGGCCACCAAGCTAAAAATAGAAAAAAGGGGGGATGAAATTTTAATTGTCCATTGCTGCTTTAGTATATTAAAGTCAAAATTTTTCTTTCAGCCGATTTATACCGATTATGCAAATTAGGCATATTTTGATAAAAGATCACATTTAAATCTTCTCCTCTGAAACCGCTGAACCAAATTACACTAAACCTGGCAGGGATGGTCCTTGGGTGGGTCCCTTTCAAAACTGTGTCTGACAGCCCCGCCCTCCATTCAAGATGGCTGCTGTTACTAAAAATAGAAATTTCTTCAATTGTCCATTGCTGCTTTAGTATAAGTCAAAATGAGCTCAAATTTTAACTGCAGCTACATGGCAAGGAGTAGTTTAACATATATTTCGGGTTTTCTGTGAAATTTTTCTTTCAGCCGATTTATACCAATTATGCAAATTAGGCATATTTTGATAAGAGATCACATTTAAAATCTTCTCCTCTGAAACCGCTAAACCAAATCACACTAAACCTGGCAGGGATGGTCCTTGGGTGGGTCCCTTTAAAAATTGTGTTCGACAGCCCTGCCCTCCATTCAAGATGGCTGCTGTTACTAAAAATAGAAATGTCTTCAATTGTCCATTGCTGCTTTAGTATAAGTCAAAATGAGCTCAAATTTTAACTGCAGCTACATGGCAAGGAGTAGTTTAACATATATTCTGGCTTTTTCTGTGAAATTTTTCTTTCAGCCGATTTATACCGATTATGCAAATTAGGCATATTTTGATAAAAGATCACATTTAAATCTTCTCCTCTAAAACCGCTGAACCAAATTAAAGCAAATTTGGCTGGGGTGGTCCCCTTTCAATATTGTGTCCGACAACCCCTGCACTCCATTCAAAATGGCTGCTGTTACTAAAAATAGAAATTTCTTTAGTTGTCAATTTCCGCTTTATTACAAATCAAAATGAACTCAAATTTTAACTGCAGCTATATGGCAATGAGTAGTTTAACATATATTCTGGGTTTTCTCTGAGATTTTTTCAGCCAGTTTATTCCATTTAGGAATATTATGAGATAAAAATCACATGAAAATCTTTTGCTCAGAAATTTGAGTTGAAATGATCTTTGGGTGGCCCACTTTCAAAATTATGTGTAACACCCCCATTTTCTATCAACTTTAGATGTCAAATTGAAAACCAGGTGAGCGATTACAGGCTCCTGGGAGCCTCTAGTTAAAAATCTTCTCCTCTGAAACTGCTTGGCCAAATAAACCGAAACTTGGTAGGAAACATCTATGGAATGTCTTCTATGAAGATTGCTAATTTCATTCCGATTGGTTAACAAACATGGCTACCACCGAAACTTGGTAGGAAGCATCTATGGAATGTCCTCTATGAAGATTGCTCATTTCGTCCCGACCGGTTAGCAAACATGGCCACCACATGCAATTCTTGTTTCTGATTGGTCGATTTCTAAAAAATCTTCTCCTTTGAAACTGCTTAGCCATATGAACCGAAACTTGGTAGGAAGCATCTACATGTATGAAAGGTTCTGTATTAAGTTTCCTCAAAGCAGAATGAAAGGTGAGCGACACAGGCTCAGCCCACTGAGCCTCTAATTTTTATTAAATTAAATGAATTCAAGAAATATTGCACTGGTGATAGAAATATATAAATAATTTGCATTTGTGTCATAAGGTTACCCAACCAAATAAATTTAAGCAAAACATGGGTGATTTTACAATGATATTTTTACCATTACCCATAGCTATAGTTATAATCATTTCATTATACAGAACTCTTCAATGAAACAACAGGTTTGTGTATGTGTGTGTGTGTGTATGTTTGTATGTTTGTATTTTTTATCCAGATTCTAGATGTTATTTAGCATTTTAACATCATGCAGACACCTGAAATCTTCCATTTTGTCTTGATATATGTACTATATTTGTTTTTGCCTTATTTTTGTGTTTTCTGCTCCTAACCTTTTAATGCATGCATATGCTTATTATGACATATAATAGGATTTTATTTGTGAATGTTCTTAATTAGTTTTTTGTTTTTACATGTCCCTTTGTGAGTGTTATTGAAAGATAAATTTCTACCTTTTTAGACATTTCATTTCCATTTAACAGATCATAGGAAATTCCAATAAAATGATTGAAAAAAAGCAAAACTTTTGTGTACCTGAAGAAAACAATCCTCTTTTTCAAAGTGATATCCAATTATATAATTGACCAATCAATGATCAGCATTTGAGATACGATGTTTGGAGATGACGCCAAGCATATTCCTCTGAATTCGAGTGCCAAAATATGTGTTGTTTTCCATTCATTAGACCTTTGTTACGGTAAATCCAACTACCATATGATTGCTGCTAAACTTTGTGTTGTTTTCTATTCATTGGGGCATTATTGAGGTAAATCCAACTACCATATAATTATGATTGCTGCCAAGATTTGTGTTGTTTTCCAATTGTTGTGGCCTTTATTAAGGTAGATCCAACTACCATATAATTATGATGGCTGCTAAATTTTATATTGTTTTCCATTCATTGGTTGGCTTTCATTAAGGTAGATCCAACTACCGTACAACAATGGCCATGATGGCCGCTGCCTTTTTTAATCCTAATTTTGCTGTGTTTGTTTCTGTTAATGCTAAATCTAATTTGCTTGAATGGATTGTGCTAATGACTGAAATCGATTAATCATGTTTAATTTTAACCTAAATAAACAAATGTATCTTAGAAAAAGAAGAAAACAAAACACATGGTTCAAACCGACAAAGTGTTGGGTTTTTTCTTGAATATTTTGCTCTAGTTTAAGAGAGGATAGACTTGTGTTTCTTAATGTTCAAATCTTTTTTTTATTTTTTTCCCCAACTTTTGTAGCTATGATTAGTGAATATAAATATGTAAATCAAAAAGAAAAATGCATCGACGATTCAATTAGGATTCAAAACTAATATTCTAGTACTTTGTCTTTTCCATTGCTCTAGAATGGAACGGAAACCATTTTGCTCGCCATAAGGGAAGTAACTCTTGTTAAAAAATGTATAATTTTAGAAGCAAGTCTGGAATGTTCAAATGATCATGATCTATTAAAAAACACAATGATAAAAATAATTTACACTTAACTTTGTATGTAGCACTAGTGTTAAACTGATGATAGTAACGATCGTTACAACCATCTTAAGATGGCGGAGGGAAAAACCTGTAAGATCAATTTTACTTATTATTTCTCTTTGTGTTGTGTATTTGCGAACGATATGTTGGTAAGAATAAATCCACACTAGCAACAAATATGGTCATGCATTATTTTATCTTGCATACTGCTTTTATGGACAGAAAATCGACGTTGAAAAAACAGCGAGGATGATAGTAACGCAAATGAACGATGATAGTAACGTCATCTGATGATGATAGTAACGACGAAAAGATGATAGTAATGACACAAGGATGATAGTAGCGTCAGAAAAATTATTGAATAGCAACTGTAAAATATTTGTTTTACAATAGTGAATACAGAAAAACTATCCCAGATTTTGTTTTACAACCTTCAGGAAAAGTTTTTCGAACTTTTCTTGCACTATACTGAAGCGAGCAGGTGTACGAATTTAAAAGTTTCGGAGTTTCTTGCCTTGTGGATAATTAGTATATATAGGATCGAAACATGTAAATTGCTGTTAACATAAGATTGTATGAATATTGACACGAACAAGTTAAAATAAGAAAAAAGAGATGAAATATTAGAGAAATAAAAGAAATTTTATTGAAAATAAATATGTAAACAGAAAGTTGGAAAAAAGGTGATAGACCTGTCCTGAGTGCACATGTAGTTGTTAATCAAACTACCATACTATCATGACCACAACGACCACTCTTATGTGCGCGCTTACTTTCTTTAAATGTGATTCCATTGTCATCGCTGAACGTCGACCTTTAAAGACATTACATATATAGAAATACAAGAGGCAAGTGTCATCGATGACCAGGTGTGTGCCGATCTGATGGACATGTCTAAATACCGGTATATAGTAAAGATAACGACGATTTCGATTATGTTCATATAGTTATCACAGGCGCTCGTCGCATGGAATTACCCCCCCCCCCCTTTTTCTAATTTTCTGTTTACATACTTATTTTCAATAAAATTTCTTTATTTCGTTATTATAAAATTTCATCTCTTTTTTCCTTATTTTAACTTGTTCGTGTCAATATTCATACAATCTTATGTTAACAGCAACTATCATGTTTCGATCCTATATTATACAATTAATTACTCCCTAAGAAGTCAATACCAGGATATGAAGACCTCGAGACTTGGCACTCAAGATGACGTTACTATCATCGTTCATTTGCGTTACTATCGTCCTCGCTGTTTTTTCAACGTCGATTTTCTGTCCATAAAAGCAGTATACAAGATAAAATAATGCATGACCATATTTGTTGCTAGTGTGGATTTATTCTTACCAACATACCGTTCGCAAATACACAACACAAAGAGAAATAATAAGTAAAATTGATCTTACAGGTTTTTCCCTCCACCATCTTGGGATGGTAGTAACGATCGTTACTATCATCAGTTTAACACCAGTGATGTAAGATGATAGATGGTATTTGAAAAAGGTCAATATCTAGTATGATCTGACATTATATTAAGTTTCTTAGTTTAAACAATATTTATTTCATGAAAATTTCAGCATTCAGTTGTTCAAATACATATAATTACAACGTTTGATAGGATTCAGAAACAAGTTATCAAACTTAAGTAAATCTGTCTCCCTAATTAGATATTGATAACATTGGTAAGCAGTGGTAAGTAAAATGATCATGATGATGGTAAGCAGTGGTAAGTAAAATGATCATGATGATAAAAAGTAGATATTTAATTTTTTGTTAAATTGAAACAGAATATTTATAAATCGAAATTACGAAGACGGAACTGTCACATACTATCCTCACGGTCTACAACCCTATGTGCACTGTTTCTTGTTTTAGAAGATTTTAATTTCATAAGTTTTAAGTGAACGGAATATTTACACATGAATGTATTCCGCCTTTAAGTTATCAAAAATAATTCCCATTTCCTAATATATTTAATTTAGAAATATCAGAAACTCCATGAAATTGAAGAATCAGTATTATAATGATTGATATTCTGTTCTACGTATTAACAGGTCGTGAATGAGATGTCCTCGGCATCAGGGTTAATATGTGATGTAGATCCAACACTTATTAATGCATTAAGACAACAAAAGACTGGTAAGTATAGACACATGTGACGTATATAATGTTACTCCCATCAATCAACTATTGAGGACCATGGTGGCTGAGAAGTTCTGGTCGTTGAATTTGGATCACAAATGTAACATCATTGATTTGAGTTTGCTCCTCGATACCTATCTCAAGAGTTAAGGTGAACAGACTCCTACAATGTGCACATGCTAGGGTGTTTTGCCCCTCAGTTTGTTTTAGCTGTCTGAGTGTTCTTTCTTCATTAAGGCTGGTAGTCACGATATAACTGGAAAAATTGCTGAAATTGATGATAAACGCTAGTAACCTTATTACCTAATTGGGGTGAGGTATAATATCACAGAAGTTTAACAAATGTGCCACTGGTGCTCTAAATCAGTATTAACCTTGTCTGCTACATCTTTCTGATCGTAAAAAAAACATTATCAGGAATTCAAAAAAATAAATAAATTGTCATTAAAATAAATTTTTTTTAACCAGATATTTGAAGTAAAAAAATATTATACCTACCCGCTTAAAAAATTATTAAAACGGGTACTGCAAAAGCAAGTGTTTTTAAGAATGACTTAAAAATTGATGTTCCAAGTTTTTTTTATATGCCTACCTGAATTAAGGTATGAGATAGCATGTTTACTGATGGTATTTTTAGCATTGCAGAAAAAAAATAAAAAATTATCCTGTTTATTTGAATAAATTACAGAACGTAAAGAAAATGAATATGAGATAGCCTGTTTACTGATGGTATTTGTAGCAGTAGCTATCCCTAAGTTAGCCAGACAAGATTCTTCTGTATATAAAGCATCTCTTGAAGGTAGGTTTCATGTTAAAGTAAATGTGTGACAACTCTTAAAGCCCATTTACATGATAAAAGTTTTTGTCAAAAATTTGCTCAAAGAAAACTTTGTCAAAATTATCCCATTTACATGATCAAAGTTTTTATCCCGATATCAGCGATAAATTCAAAGACACACAAAATGGCTGAATTAGATCTTGATTCCGAAAAGATGTTCTAATTGGTCAATTCCCAGCAAAGTCCGTCAAAGTTTTTAGAAAAATATGATGGGTTTCTATTCCGTCAAAGTTCTTGGACATAGTTTTTGATGCAGGTTTACACAATCAAAGAATTTTGTCAAAGAAAACTTTGACCAACCTTTTGATGGACAACTTTGATCATGTAAACAGGCCATTATGCAAAGGTAACCTAAGGGAGAAGAACCTAAGTTTTAGTAATTAAGAATTACAATATTTAGAAATTAAAAGTTCTTACAATTTTGATACTTAGCTATAATAATTAAAAGCAAATTTTAAAACAGATATTTACTTGACATTAAAATTATAAAATTATACAAACAAAATAATAATTCTTCAGATACAAACATGGCTGAAAATACAGGGTACTCTTTTTATGAAACCAAAAGTATAAGCTGCACAAGAATTATTTCTCATCCAGTGGTAATTTTCTATTTACAAAATTAATTACATAATGGTATTATGATTTGGATTATATTATTTTTCAGGAAATGTAAACAATTGCCACTGTTTAGCTTTAGCTGTTAACCAGTTAGCTGGTGCCCTGTTTTCTATTCATGGTCCAGGTGATGTTCATGACAGGTTGCAGGAATTCTTAGCAGTAAGTTTGGTATTTTTACAATTTCTGAATTTGTCCATCTGTTTTCCTGTATTAAAATACATGTACAGTCAAACCTGTATTAAGAGGTCACCTTTGGGAGACAGAAAAAGTGGTCTTTAAAGACAGGTGACCTCTTAAAAGAGGTTCAATTCATATGAAATTTTTAATGATTGGACAAGAAAAAGGTGACCTTTTAATACAGGTGACTGCTTAATAGAGGTGACCTCATTGGCAGGTTTGACTATTAGATAATTAAAGTCTGTAGTGTCCATGGGAGAATTATAGTAGGTTGTTTCATATCATTACTAAGCATCTTCATCTGTCTTGATCTGAATCACCTCTGTGATTTAATGGTTACAATTCTCACCTTAAGTGTAGAAGATCATTGGTGAGATATCCAGTCAGGTCAAACAAATGAATTTAAAATTGTTATTTGTTTATTCTACAAATGAAAAATTTATAGGATGTGATATTGCAGAAAAATTGCTCACATGTCACTAAGCATCAATCACTCACTCTTCTGTATCTCTTGACATCTCAGGATTGTGGTTGAATTTATTTTAAAGCAACAATACTGAAACTGGAATGATCTATAGATGATAAGAAAAGATATTTTTTCATATTGAAGTGAATTTGTATCCAATACTTCTGTATATAGTATAATAGTTTCTCATTGGTCGGAATATAAAAATATCTCTAGTTTGTTTGAACCATTCAGAAATTATATATGTATGATTTTACAAGAAAGTTTCCTTCTCATTGGTTGAAATGTAAAAAATATCTCATGTTCTGATTGGCTGATTTATGAAATATAGGGCTATAAAACACATGAGTAATTACTAGCTACACAGATTGGTTTTGATGTTTAATGCCACTTTCAACAATATTTCAATTATATCGTGGCTGTCAGTTTTATTGGTGGAGGAAACCGGAGTACCCGGAGAAAACCACCGCCCTGTTGCAAGTCACTGACAAACTTTATCACATAATGTTGTATCAAGTACACCTCTCCATGAACAGGGTTCAAACTCACAACTTTAGTGGTGATAGGCACTGATTGCACAGATAGTTGTAAATCCAACTACCATACGATCACGGCATGATGGCCCCAGCTACACAGAGCTTCTTATCTTATCTTTATAATTATACAATTTAATGTTTCAGCTTGCATCCTCTAGTTTACTAAGACTTGGTCAAGAGAATGATAAAGAGGCTGTAAAGAACAGGGAATCAGTCTACATACTACTTGATAAGGTACCAGCCAATTTTAACCATATATCAACACATTGTTAATACTCAACATGAATATACAAAATCAATTTACAAAAAAGTAGTGGTTAACCTCATTGGTGAAATGTTTAGCATGCTTGTCTTGAGAGCTGAAGATTGTGGGTTAGATTCCAGGTTTGATCAAACAAGGAACAATAGAATTGGTATTTGCTGCTTCTCTGCTAAGTTATGACCCTTGTTTTAACTTTCTATTCTATGGATAAGCAACACAAGTCTTACAAAAATGTATCTTTTTACAACTTTGATAAATTCTTAAAAATTGAGAATAAAGATGCAAAATACCAATCTTGTGACCTGTCTGACAGGACTGACGAATTTCACGAACTCTGTAATAAAGTATTAACATTTTTCTTCTTTTTTTGACCAATGTTTTATAAGATACAATTCACTTATTTGGACTTTTTTTTCAGATTGTCACAGAATCTCCCTTTTTAACCATGGATCTGTTGGAATCATGTTTTCCTTATGCTCTTCTAAGAAATGCTTACCATTCAGTGTATAAAGCTTCTGCAGTAGACAATTGAATATGGACAATTTATTTTACATATGGTCATCATGATATAACTGCGAAATTGCTGAGTTGGTGTTAAACAACAATCACTCACTCACTTTAACGTATGGACAACTGCAGCAGACATTTTGATATGGACAATTTATTTTTTTGCCAGCAACATTCAGAAAATCGGCTGCAAACATTTTGAATTTGGATTTTATTATATTTTTTTTTATATATATATCCTCATCTGACAATAAGTCGGTCAGTCATTGGATAATGTTTGATTATTTTTTTCATGTTTGAAAAGTAAACATTTTTTTCTTTTTAATTATGTTCCTCATCTATTCTTGCTCACATGTGTAAAGTTCCATGGAAAAAAGATCGATAATAATTACACACTGACCCATATTTGTTTACTACCCTTTTTCCAAATGGCATCCTATTACGTCACATAAAGTCGGTCAAAGGTCAATAAAGCACATGATTTTGTCATAGGCCAACCAACCTTAAAAAGTAAACCAGATTAAGAAAGTACAGTATTTTAGCTTTTTCAGTGTAATTGTTTTGTCTGAAAAATTTCAAAAGATGTTTTTTTTAAATAGTTTGAAATTGAAGTATTAAAAATTAATTATTTGATGCAAATATTAAACTTGCTTACCCACATAAAAAGTATTTAATCCAGTGAATTTGGTGTTTTTGCTTTTGTCAATATAATCTTATTAGACTGACTACATCCTGCCATATTTTTGTAAAACAATTAATGACTGATTTCAATATATTTTAATCACATTTATTATCACAGAATGGTAACAATACAGTTTTGTTGATGCTATTTGTAATAATGACAGGTTTTTTTTACCCAGATAATTTCATTTTTCTGTCTGGTTAATTTAATTCTCTGTTCAATTTATGCTATAAATTTTGATTATTGCTGTTAAATTAATTCTTTTTCTATCTTCTCTGTGAATTTTATTTCATTACCCCAAGAAGTAAGGGTATATTTGTTATTAAAGCAGTAGTGGAAATGCAAAATAATCTGCCATTTTGTGACTAATGGAGAGCATGTGCATGTATTTTCCCGGTAAAATCTGCCATTTTCTAGAAAATGGTGGAATCTGAATGATCAATCATCATATTTTCAAAGTATTTTAAAATACAATTTGCTTGTCCTACATTCCAGAAACGGTCATTAACTGTGATGACGATTATGTCAACAAACCGGAAAAATACAAATGCTTGGGGAATACCATCGATGGAAACATATTTAACAAGCATAATGATCAGGAATAAAAAGCATTAGTAAAAAGGATCTTTTTTACTTGCATGGAATTTATTCAATTCAAACTTCTCTGTTTTAATCTCATCTTGTAATTTTGACGTTGAAAAGAATTCCCTCTGTGTTTATGTACGCTATGAATATACAGAATGACGTCATTGGTCTCGTGCTGCAGGAGAATTGTAAATCAAAACAAGTGACCGACTTTATTGCATGAGCGAGCAGATGTCATGTTAGGATATATAAACAAACAACACACTATTATGCTTCTGCCACACATTTAAACGCATCTATTTTTAATTTCTGTGTACATAAAATCTTAGTTTATTTGCTTGAAAATCTTATGAAGCAGTAATTTGACTACTTCAAGATGAACAAATATGTTTACCAGGCTTAAACTAAAACAATATTACTAAGGAAATAATTAGATCAAAATTAATTACTTAATCAATAATTATATTATTTTATTGACAAAAAAGAGGCGTTGTGGTCATGATCCTATGATAAATGGTTTTATAACTACCTATGCAATCAGTGCCTATCACCACTAATGTTGCGAGTTCAGATCCATCTCATGGCAAGGTGTACTCGATACAACATTAATGTGATAAAGTTTATCAGTGACTTGCAACAGGTCGATGGTTTTCTCTGAGCACTCCGGTTTCCTCTACCAATAAAACTGACTGCCAGGCTTAACATGTGTAGATTCACATTTATTTTTAGCAATTTGACTAAATATATCATATATGATAATAGTATTGTGCAATATGTTCATTTTATGTAAATATTTCTTGCATGTAAAAAAATCCAGTGCTGTTTGTAAATTATGTATAAATTATTTTAGATGATATATATGTATGTAATTTTTATACAATTGATAAAATACAAAGATATTTAATTGTGCACTGTTTTATTTTTATTTCATTCCATAAAGGTTGAGTTGACGCCCCCCTACAGTTGAACCAACCTAATGAGATATTGTATATTTGAATATACAGTGGTCTCCCCATATAAAGCTACCCCTCTTGTTAAGCCAGAATACAGATGCACAGAGATAGTGCAATACTACTAAATTATCCCCTTCAAGAGAGACCACCCTGTTATAAGGTCGCTTTTTCATTACAGAAGGGGTGGTCGTATAAGAGATGGACTAATGGATCAGTTAGTTGATACTTTTTCAGAGTTTGGGGTTATGGTATTTAATGCCACTTTCAACAACTGGTGGTCAGTTTTATTGGTGGAGGAAACCAGAGTACCCGGAGAAAACCACCGACCTGTCGCAAGTGACTGACAAACTATATCATATATTGTTGTATCAAGTACACCTCGCCTGAGGGGAATTCGAACTCACAATGTTAATGGCGATAGGCACTGATTGCATAGGTAGTTATAAATCCAACTACCATACGATCACAACCGTGATGGCCCCAAATATTCTTTCAAAACACCAAACTATTTTGTTTGTATTCAATCAAACATTATAGCATACTGGATAACCTTATTTATATTTATTTGTAATTTATAAATTGTTTCTAACAAATTGTCTTGTCATACTGATGATAATGTCAATCTCGTCCTTCGTAACTGCTGTTTTTCTGTATATATCGGCCATTTGTGATACAGGACCTTACACCAACTAGAAAGGATTCTGTTCCCACTTCCTTAACAAGGTGTGAGAAAAATGTTTTCTGAAATCTGGGCATCAGATACATGGAAATGAGACAAAAAATCAGAAATCGACATTTTTAGGAAAGCAAAATTTTTGTGGTTGTATTAGTGGTATATTATGGTGCTGTCATTGTCCATCTGTTGAACAGTTTCTGTATAATAACTTATTGTGGTTGTATTAGTGGTATGTTATGGTGCTGTCATTGTCCATCTGTTGAACGGTTTGTGTGATAGCTTATTGTGGTTGTATTAGTGGTATGCTATGGTGCTGTCATTGTCCATCTGTTGAACGGTTTCTGTGTGATAACTTATTGTGGTTGTATTATTGGTATGTTATGGTGCTGTCATTGTCCATCTGTTGAACGGTTTCTGTGTGATAACTTATTGTGGTTGTATTAGTGGTATGTTATGGTGCTGTCATTGTCCATCTGTTGAACGGTTTCTGTGTGATAGCTTATTGTGGTTGTATTAGTGGTATGTTATGGTGCTGTCATTGTCCATCTGTTGAACGGTTTCTGTGTGATAACTTATTGTGGTTGTATTAGTGGTATGCTATGGTGCTGTCATTGTCCATCTGTTGAACGGTTTGTGTGATAGCTTATTGTGGTTGTATTAGTGGTATGCTATGGTGCTGTCATTGTCCATCTGTTGAACGGTTTCTGTGTGATAACTTATTGTGGTTGTATTATTGGTATGTTATGGTGCTGTCATTGTCCATCTGTTGAACGGTTTCTGTGTGATAACTTATTGTGGTTGTATTAGTGGTATGTTATGGTGCTGTCATTGTCCATCTGTTGAACGGTTTCTGTGTGATAGCTTATTGTGGTTGTATTAGTGGTATGTTATGGTGCTGTCATTGTCCATCTGTTGAACGGTTTCTGTGTGATAACTTATTGTGGTTGTATTAGTGGTATGCTATGGTGCTGTCATTGTCCATCTGTTGAACGGTTTCTGTGTGATAACTTATTGTGGTTGTATTAGTGGTATGTTATGGTGCTGTCATTGTCCATCTGTTGAACGGTTTCTGTGTGATAATTTATTGTGGTTGTATTAGTAGTATGTTATGGTGCTGTCATTGTCCATCTGTTGAACGGTTTCTGTGTGATAACTTATTGTGGTTGTATTAGTGGTATGTTATGGTGCTGTCATTGTCCATCTGTTGAACGGTTTCTGTGTGATAGCTTATTGTGGTTGTATTAGTGGTATGTTATGGTGCTGTCATTGTCCATCTGTTGAACGGTTTCTGTGTGATAACTAATTGTGGTTGTATTAGTGGTATGTTATGGTGCTGTCATTGTCCATCTGTTGAACGGTTTCTGTGTGATAACTTATTGTGGTTGTATTAGTAGTATGTTATGGTGCTGTCATTGTCCATCTGTTGAACGGTTTCTGTGTGATAACTTATTGTGGTTGTATTAGTGGTATGTTATGGTGCTGTCATTGTCCATCTGTTGAACGGTTTCTGTGTGATAGCTTATTGTGGTTGTATTAGTGGTATGCTATGGTGCTGTCATTGTCATTGTCCATCTCTTGAACGGTTTCTGTGTGATAGCTTATTACCACTAATACAGTGGTATATTTTGGTGCTGTCATTGTCCATCTGTGGAACGGTTTCTGTGTGATAACTTATTGTGGTTGTATTAGTGGTATGTTATGGTGCTGTCATTATCCATCTGTTGAACGGTTTCTGTGTGATAACTTATTGTGGTTGTATTAGTGGTATGCTATGGTGCTGTCATTGTCCATCTGTTGAACGGTTTCTGTGTGATAACTTATTGTGGTTGTATTAGTGGTATGTTATGGTGCTGTCATTGTCCATCTGTTGAACGGTTTCTGTGTGATAACTTATTGTGATTGTATTAGTGGTATGCTATGGTGCTGTCATTGTCCATCTGTTGAACGGTTTCTGTGTGATATCTTATTGTGGTTGTATTAGTGGTATGTCATGGTGCTGTCATTGTCCATCTGTTGAGCGGTTTCTGTGTGATAACTTATTCTGGTTGTATTAGTGGTATGTTATGGTGCTGTCATTTTCCATCTGTTGAACGGTTTCTGTGTGATAACTTATTGTGGTTGTATTAGTGGTATGTTATGGTGCTGTCATTGTCCATCGGTTGAACGGTTTCTGTGTGATAACTTATTCTGGTTGTATTAGTGGTATGTTATGGTGCTGTCATTGTCCATCTGTTGAACGGTTTCTGTGTGATAACTTATTGTGGTTGTATTAGTGGTATGTTATGGTGCTGTCATTGTCCATCTGTTGAACGGTTTCTGTGTGATAACTTATTGTGGTTGTATTAGTGGTATGTCATGGTGCTGTCATTGTCCATCTGTTGAGCGGTTTCTGTGTGATAACTTATTCTGGTTGTATTAGTGGTATGTTATGGTGCTGTCATTGTCCATCTGTTGAACGGTTTCTGTGTGATAACTTATTGTGGTTGTATTAGTGGTATGTTATGGTGCTGTCATTGTCCATCTGTTGAACGGTTTCTGTGTGATAACTTATTCTGGTTGTATTAGTGGTATGCTATGGTGCTGTCATTGTCCATCTGTTGAACGGTTTCTGTGTGATAACTTATTGTGGTTGTATTAGTGGTATGTTATGGTGCTGTCATTGTCCATCGGTTGAACGGTTTCTGTGTGATAACTTATTGTGGTTGTATTAGTGGTATGTTTTGGTGCTGTCATTGTCCATCTGTTGAACGGTTTCTGTGTGATAACTTATTGTGGTTGTATTAGTGGTATGTTATGGTGCTGTCATTGTCCATCTGTTGAACGGTTTCTGTATGATAACTTATTGTGGTTGTATTAGTGGTATGTTATGGTGCTGTCATTGTCCATCTGTTGAACGGTTTCTGTGTGATAACTTATTCTGGTTGTATTAGTGGTATGTTATGGTGCTGTCATTGTCCATCTGTTGAACGGTTTCTGTGTGATAACTTATTCTGGTTGTATTAGTGGTATGTTATGGTGCTGTCATTGTCCATCTGTTGAACGGTTTCTGTGTGATAACTTATTCTGGTTGTATTAGTGGTATGTTATGGTGCTGTCATTGTCCATCTGTTGAACGGTTTCTGTGTGATACCTTATTGTGGTTGTATTAGTGGTATGCTATGGTGCTGTCATTGTCCATCTGTTGAGCAGTTTCTGTGTGATAACATATTGTGGTTGTATTAGTGGTATGTTATGGTGCTGTCATTGTCCATCTGTTGAACGGTTTCTGTGTGATAACTTATTCTGGTTGTATTAGTGGTATGCTATGGTGCTGTAATTGTCATTGTCCATCTTTTGAACGGTTTCTGTGTGATAGCTTATTGTGGTTGTATTAGTGGTATGTTTTGGTGCTGTCATTGTCCATCTGTTGAACGGTTTCTGTGTGATAACTTATTCTGGTTGTATTAGTGGTATGTTATGGTGCTGTCATTGTCCATCTGTTGAACGGTTTCTGTGCGATAACTTATTGTGGTTGTATTAGTGGTATGTTATGGTGCTGTCATTGTCCATCTGTTGAACGGTTTCTGTGTGATAACTTATTGTGGTTGTATTAGTGGTATGCTATGGTGCTGTCATTGTCCATCTGTTGAACGGTTTCTGTGTGATAACTTATTGTGGTTGTATTAGTGGTATGTTATGGTGCTGTCATTATCCATCTGTTGAACGGTTTCTGTGTGATAACTTATTGTGGTTGTATTAGTGGTATGCTATGGTGCTGTCATTGTCCATCTGTTGAACGGTTTCTGTGTGATAACTTATTCTGGTTGTATTAGTGGTATGCTATGGTGCTGTCATTGTCCATCTGTTGAACGGTTTCTGTGTGATAACTTATTGTGATTGTATTAGTGGTATGCTATGGTGCTGTCATTGTCCATCTGTTGAACGGTTTCTGTGTGATAACTTATTGTGGTTGTATTAGTGATATGCTATGGTGCTCTCATTGTCCATCTGTTGAACGGTTTCTGTGTGATAGCTTATTGTGGTTGTATTAGTGGTATGTTATGGTGCTGTCATTGTCCATCTGTTGAACGGTTTCTGTGTGATAACTTATTGTGGTTATATTAGTGGTATGCTATGGTGCTGTCATTGTCCATCTGTTGAACGATTTCTGTGTGATAACTTATTCTGGTTGTATTAGTGGTATGCTATGGTGCTGTCATTGTCCATCTGTTGAACGGTTTCTGTGTGATAACTTATTGTGGTTATATTAGTGGTATGCTATGGTGCTGTCATTGTCCATCTTTTGAACGATTTCTGTGTGATAACTTATTCTGGTTGTATTAGTGGTATGTTATGGTGCTGTCATTGTCCATCTGTTGAACGGTTTCTGTGTGATAACTTATTCTGGTTGTATTAGTGGTATGTTATGGTGCTGTCATTGTCCATCTGTTGAGCGGTTTCTGTGTGATAACTTATTGTGGTTGTATTAGTGGTATGCTATGGTGTTGTCATTGTCCATCTGTTGAACGGTTTCTGTGTGATAACTTATTGTGGTTGTATTAGTGGTATGTTATGGTGCTGTCATTGTCCATCTGTTGAACGGTTTCTGTGTGATAACGTATTCTGGTTGTATTAGTGGTATGTTATGGTGCTGTCATTGTCCATCTGTTGAACGGTTTCTGTGTGATAGCTTATTCTGGTTGTATTAGTGGTATGTTATGGTGCTGTCATTGTCCATCTGTTGAACGGTTTCTGTGTGATACCTTATTGTGGTTGTATTAGTGGTATGCTATGGTGCTGTCATTGTCCATCTGTTGAGCAGTTTCTGTGTGATAACATATTGTGGTTGTATTAGTGGTATGTTATGGTGCTGTCATTGTCCATCTGTTGAACGGTTTCTGTGTGATAACTTATTCTGGTTGTATTAGTGGTATGCTATGGTGCTGTAATTGTCATTGTCCATCTTTTGAACGGTTTCTGTGTGATAGCTTATTGTGGTTGTATTAGTGGTATGTTTTGGTGCTGTCATTGTCCATCTGTTGAACGGTTTCTGTGTGATAACTTATTCTGGTTGTATTAGTGGTATGTTATGGTGCTGTCATTGTCCATCTGTTGAACGGTTTCTGTGTGATAACTTATTCTGGTTGTATTAGTGGTATGTTATGGTGCTGTCATTGTCCATCTGTTGAACGGTTTCTGTGCGATAACTTATTGTGGTTATATTAGTGGTATGCTATGGTACTGTCATTGTCCATCTGTTGAACGGTTTCTGTGTGATAACTTATTGTGGTTGTATTAGTGGTATGCTATGGTGCTGTCATTGTCCATCTGTTGAACGGTTTCTGTGTGATAACTTATTGTGGTTGTATTAGTGGTATGTTATGGTGCTGTCATTGTCCATCTGTTGAACGGTTTCTGTGTGATAACTTATTGTGGTTATATTAGTGGTATGCTATGGTGCTGTCATTGTCCATCTGTTGAACGGTTTCTGTGTGATAACTTATTGTGGTTGTATTAGTGGTATGCTATGGTGCTGTCATTGTCCATCTGTTGAACGGTTTCTGTGTGATAACTTATTGTGGTTGTATTAGTGGTATGTTATGGTGCTGTCATTGTCCATCTGTTGAACGGTTTCTGTGTGATAACTTATTGTGGTTGTATTAGTGGTATGCTATGGTGCTGTCATTGTCCATCTGATGAACGGTTTCTGTGTGATAACTTATTCTGGTTGTATTAGTGGTATGCTATGGTGCTGTCATTGTCCATCTGTTGAACGGTTTCTGTGTGATAACTTATTGTCATTGTATTAGTGGTATGCTATGGTGCTGTCATTGTCCATCTGTTGAACGGTTTCTGTGTGATAACTTATTGTGGTTGTATTAGTGGTATGCTATGGTGCTGTCATTGTCCATCTGTTGAACGGTTTCTGTGTGATAGCTTATTGTGGTTGTATTAGTGGTATGTTATGGTGCTGTCATTGTCCATCTGTTGAACGGTTTCTGTGTGATAACTTATTGTGGTTATATTAGTGGTATGCTATGGTGCTGTCATTGTCCATCTGTTGAACGGTTTCTGTGTGATAACTTATTCTGGTTGTATTAGTGGTATGCTATGGTGCTGTCATTGTCCATCTGTTGAACGGTTTCTGTGTGATAACTTATTGTGGCTGTATTAGTGGTATGCTATGGTGCTGTCATTGTCCATCTGTTGAACGGTTTCTGTGTGATAACTTATTGTGGTTGTATAAGTGGTATGTTATGGTGCTGTCATTGTCCATCTGTTGAACGGTTTCTGTGTGATAACTTATTGTGGTTGTATTAGTGGTATGCTATGGTGCTGTCATTGTCCATCTGTTGAACGGTTTCTGTGTGATAATTTATTCTGGTTGTATTAGTGGTATGCTATGGTGTTGTCATTGTCCATCTGTTGAACGGTTTCTGTGTGATAACTTATTGTGGTTGTATTAGTGGTATGCTATGGTGCTGTCATTGTCCATCTGTTGAACGATTTCTGTGTGATAACTTATTGTGGTTGTATAAGTGGTATGTTATGGTGCTGTCATTGTCCATCTGTTGAACGGGTTCTGTGTGATTCAGGTTCTCAGTCAAAAGATTGGAAAGTGGAATAATTTAAAAGACTTCAGGAGCAAGAAAACAAAAGGTCTAAACAGGATAGCCTACACAGGATAGTCTAAACAGGGCAGTCTTAGCAGGATAGCCTAACCAGGATAATCTAACAGGACAGCCTAAACAGGATGGCCTAAACAGGATGGCATAAGCAGGATAGCCTAAACAGGATAATCTAAACAGGATAGCCTAAACAGGATAGTCTAAACAGGATAGCCTAAACAGGATGGCCTAAGCAGGATAGCCTAAACAGGATAGTTTACAGGATAGCGTAAACAGGATAGTCTAAACAGGATAGCCTAAACAGGATCGTCTAAACAGGATGGCCTAAACAGGATGGCCTAGACAGGATAGCCTAAGCAGGGTAGCCTAAACAGGATAGTCTAAACAGGATAGCCTAAACAGGATGGCCTAAGCAGGGTAGCCTAAACAGGATAGCCTAAGCAGGATGGCCTAAACAGGGTAGCCGAACCAGGATGGCATAAACAGGGAAGCCTAAACAGATGGCCTAAGCAGGGTAGCCTAAACAGGATGGTCTAAACATGGTAGCCTAAGCAGGGTAGCTTAAACAGGATGGCCTAAACGGGATAGCCTAATCAGGGTAGCCTAAACAGGATGGCCTAAGCAGGATAACCTAAACAGGATAGCCTGAATATGATGGCCTAAGCAAGATAGTCTAAACAGGATGGCCTGAACAGGATGACCTAAACAGGATAGCCTAAACAGGATGGCCTAAGCAGGATAGCCCAAACAGGATGGTCTAAGCAGGATAGGCTAAGCATGATAGTCTAAACAGGATGGCCTAAATAGGATAGCCTAAACAGGATAGCCTAAACAGGGTAGGCAATATAGCAGTTTAAATTTACACATAAAACCAAAGGGTCTAAACAGGATAGCCAATATAGCAGTTTAATTTTACACAAAACCAAAGGGCCTAAGCAGGATAGCCAATATAGCAGTTTAAATTTACACATAACAAATATGCTATCTTAATGTCCCTATATCATGGTCATTCATTTTTGTGATAGGGTGTTGTCATTTTGGATTGTGTGCAAGTTTGATTATTTTTTGTTCATATTTGCTTTGATATTAGGAATCTAATTATCAAGAGAGGGAGTGTTGGGTTCCCCAGTATTCACTTTAATTCCACCACATTGTTGTGCTTGTCCGACGACAGCACCTGGGCTTCATCGACATAGGTCATGATCTTTTTTTGTGTACAACTATATCAATGGTGTAATGGTCAGCGAGTTTGCCTCAAGTGTGATAGATAACGGCTTCGAGCCCAAAACTATAAAATTGGTATTTGCCGTTTCTCCACTAAGCACACACCACCAAAGGGTAAGAGTAAAGGCTGACTGGCTCAGACTAATGTTTTAAAGAGGAGCGACATATCTACCAGTAAAGGCTGACTGGCTCAGATTAATGTTGTCAAAGAGGAGCGACATGTTTACCAGTAAAGGCTGACTGGCTCAGATTAATGTTTTAAAGAGGAGCGACATGTCTACCATTAAAGGCTGACTGGCTCAGATTAATGTTTTAAAGAGGAGCGACATGTCTACCAGTAAAGGCCAACTGGCTCAGATTAATGTTTTAAAGAGGAGCGACATATCTACCAGTAAAGGCCAACTGGCTCAGACTAATGTTTTAAAGAGGAGCGACATGTCTACCAGTAAAGGCCAACTGGCTCAGATTAATGTTTTAAAGAGGAGCGACATGTCTACCAGTAAAGGCCAACTGGCTCAGATCAATGTTTTAAAGAGGAGCGACATGTCTACCAGTAAAGGCCGACTGGCTCAGATTAATGTTTTAAAGAGGAGCGACATGTCTACCAGTAAAAGCCAACTGGCTCAGATTAATGTTTTAAAGAGGAGCGACATGTCTACCAGTAAAGGCTGACTGGCTCAGATTAATATTTTAAAGAGGAGCGACATGTCTACCAGTAAAGGCCAACTGGCTCAGATTAATGTTTTAAAGATGAGCGACATGTCTACCAGTAAAGGCTGACTGGCTCAGATTAATGTTGTCAAAGAGGAGCGACATGTCTACCAGTAAAGGCTGACTGGCTCAGATTAATGTTTTAAAGAGGAGCGACATGTCTACCAGTAAAGGCCAACTGGCTCAGATTAATGTTTTAGAGAGGAGCGACATGTCTACCAGTAAAGGCTGACTGGCTCAGATTAATGTTTTAAGAGGAGCGACATGTCTACCAGTAAAGGCCAACTGGCTCAGATTAATGTTTTAAAGAGGAGCGACATGTCTACCAGCAAAGGCCAACTGGCTCAGATTAATGTTTTAAAGAGGAGCGACTTGTCTACCAGTAAAGGCCAACTGGCTCAGATTAATGTTTTAAAGAGGAGCGACATGTCTACCAGTAAAGGCCAACTGGCTCAGATTAATGTTTTAAAGAGGAGCGACATGTCTACCAGTAAAGGCCAACTGGCTCAGATTAATGTTTTAAAGAGGAGCGACATGTCTACCAGTAAAGGCTGACTGGCTCAGATTAATGTTTTAAAGAGGAGCGACATGTCTACCAGTAAAGGCTGACTGGCTCAGATTAATGTTTCAAAGAGGAGTGACATGTCTACCAGTAAAGGCTGACTGGCTCAGATTAATGTTTCAGAGGAGCGACATGTCTACCCATGGAAGAGCAGTGAGCTAGCACTATAAAAAAAGTGTTGGTCTAGTACAAAGTGGGCATCATCATCAATTTTATTTGGCATCACAATAATGTTGGATTAAGGGGTCATCATGGTCGTAATCGTATTGTAGTTGGATTTATAACTACCTATGCAATCAGTGGCTATCACCACTAACGTTTTGAGTTCTAATCTCACTAATGGCGAGATGTACTCGATACAATAGTATGTGATAAAGTTTGTCAGTGACTTGCGACAGGTCGGTGGTTTTCTCCGGTTTCCTCCACCAATAAAACTGACTGCCACGATATAATGAAATATTGTTGAAAGTGGTGTTAATGTTTTAAAGAGGAGCGACATGTCTACCAGTAAAGGCTGACTGGCTCAGATTAATGTTTTAAAGAGGAGCGACATATCTACCAGTAAAGGCCAACTGGCTCAGACTAATGTTTTAAAGAGGAGCGACATGTCTACCAGTAAAGGCCAACTGGCTCAGATTAATGTTTTAAAGAGGAGCGACATGTCTACCAGTAAAGGCCAACTGGCTCAGATTAATGTTTCAAAGAGGAGCGACATGTCTACCAGTAAAGGCTGACTGGCTCAAATTAATGTTTTAAAGATGAGCGACATGTCTACCAGTAAAGGCTGACTGGCTCAGATTAATGTTGTCAAAGAGGAGCGACATGTCTACCAGTAAAGGCTGACTGGCTCAGATTAATGTTTTAAAGAGGAGCGACATGTCTACCAGTAAAGGCTGACTGGCTCAGATTAATGTTTCAAAGAGGAGCGACATGTCTACCAGTAAAGGCTGACTGGCTCAGATTAATGTTTCAAAGAGGAGCGACATGTCTACCCATGGAAGAGCAGTGAGCTAGCACTATAAAAAAAGTGTTGGTCTAGTACAAAGTGGGCATCATCATCAATTTTATTTGGCATCACAATAATGTTGGATTAAGGGTTCATCATGGTCGTAATCGTATTGTAGTTGGATTTATAACTACCTATGCAATCAGTGGCTATCACCACTAACGTTTTGAGTTCTAATCTCACTAATGGCGAGATGTACTCGATACAATAGTATGTGATAAAGTTTGTCAGTGACTTGCGACAGGTCGGTGGTTTTCTCCAGTTTCCTCCACTAATAAAACTGACTGCCATGATATAATGAAATATTGTTGAAAGTGGTGCTAATGTTTTAAAGAGGAGCGACATGTCTACCAGTAAAGGCTGACTGGCTCAGATTAATGTTTTAAAGAGGAGCGACATATCTACCAGTAAAGGCCAACTGGCTCAGACTAATGTTTTAAAGAGGAGCGACATGTCTACCAGTAAAGGCCAACTGGCTCAGATTAATGTTTTAAAGAGGAGCGACATGTCTACCAGTAAAGGCCAACTGGCTCAGATCAATGTTTTAAAGAGGAGCGACATGTCTACCAGTAAAGGCCGACTGGCTCAGATTAATGTTTTAAAGAGGAGCGACATGTCTACCAGTAAAAGCCAACTGGCTCAGATTAATGTTTTAAAGAGGAGCGACATGTCTACCAGTAAAGGCTGACTGGCTCAGATTAATATTTTAAAGAGGAGCGACATGTCTACCAGTAAAGGCCAACTGGCTCAGATTAATGTTTCAAAGAGGAGCGACATGTCTACCAGTAAAGGCTGACTGGCTCAAATTAATGTTTTAAAGAGGAGCGACATGTCTACCAGTAAAGGCTGACTGGCTCAGATTAATGTTGTCAAAGAGGAGCGACATGTCTACCAGTAAAGGCTGACTGGCTCAGATTAATGTTTTAAAGAGGAGCGACATGTCTACCAGTAAAGGCCAACTGGCTCAGATTAATGTTTTAGAGAGGAGCGACATGTCTACCAGTAAAGGCTGACTGGCTCAGATTAATGATTTAAGAGGAGCGACATGTCTACCAGTAAAGGCCAACTGGCTCAGATTAATGTTTTAAAGAGGAGCGACATGTCTACCAGCAAAGGCCAACTGGCTCAGATTAATGTTTTAAAGAGGAGCGACTTGTCTACCAGTAAAGGCCAACTGGCTCAGATTAATGTTTTAAAGAGGAGCGACATGTCTACCAGTAAAGGCCAACTGGCTCAGATTAATGTTTTAAAGAGGAGCGACATGTCTACCAGTAAAGGCTGACTGGCTCAGATTAATGTTTTAAAGAGGAGCGACATGTCTACCAGTAAAGGCTGACTGGCTCAGATTAATGTTTCAAAGAGGAGCGACATGTCTACCAGTAAAGGCTGACTGGCTCAGATTAATGTTTCAAGAGGAGCGACATGTCTACCCATGGAAGAGCAGTGAGCTAGCACTATAAAAAAAGTGTTGGTCTAGTACAAAGTGGGCATCATCATCAATTTTATTTGGCATCACAATAATGTTGGATTAAGGGGTCATCATGGTCGTAATCGTATCGTAGTTGGATTTATAACTACCTATGCAATCAGTGGCTATCACCACTAACGTTTTGAGTTCTAATCTCACTAATGGCGAGATGTACTCGATACAATAGTATGTGATAAAGTTTGTCAGTGACTTGCGACAGGTCGGTGGTTTTCTCCGGTTTCCTCCACTAATAAAACTGACTGCCACGATATAATGAAATATTGTTGAAAGTGGTGTTAATGTTTTAAAGAGGAGCGACATGTCTACCAGTAAAGGCCAACTGGCTCAGATTAATGTTTTAAAGAGGAGCGACATGTCTACCAGTAAAAGCTGACTGGCTCAGATTAATGTTGTCAAAGAGGAGCAACATGTCTACCAGTAAAGGCTGACTGGCTCAGATTAATGTTTCAAAGAGGAGCGACATGTCTACCAGTAAAGGCCAACTGGCTCAGATTAATGTTTTAAAGAGGAGCGACATGTCTACCAGTAAAGGCTGACTGGCTCAGATTAATGTTTCAAAGAGGAGCGACATGTCTACCAGTAAAGGCTGACTGGCTCAGATTAATGTTTCAAAGAGGAGCGACATGTCTACCAGTAAAGGCTGACTGGCTCAGATTAATGTTTCAAAGAGGAGCGACATGTCTACCAGTAAAGGCTGACTGGCTCAGATTAATGTTGTCAAAGAGAAGCGACATGTCTACCAGTAAAGGCTGACTGGCTCAGATTAATGTTGTCAAAGAGGAGCGACATGTCTACCAGTAAAGGCTGACTGGCTCAGATTAATATTTTAAAGAGGAGCGATATGTCTACCAGTAAAGGCCAACTGGCTCAGATTAATGTTTCAAAGAGGAGCGACATGTCTACCAGTAAAGGCCAACTGGCTCAGATTAATGTTTTAAAGAGGAGCGACATGTCTACCAGTAGAGGCCAACTGGCTCAGATTAATGTTTTAAAGAGGAGCGACATGTCTACCAGTAAAAGCCAACTGGCTCAGATTAATGTTTTAAAGATGAGCGGCTAAGGCTGACTGGCTCAGATTAATGTTTTAAAGAGGAGCGACATGTCTACCAGTAAAGGCTGACTGGCTCAGATTAATGTTTCAAAGAGGAGCGACATGTCTACCAGTAAAGGCTGACTGGCTCAGATTAATGTTTTAAAGAGGAGCGACATGTCTACCAGTAAAGGCTGACTGGCTCAGATTAATGTTTTAAAGAGGAGCGACATGTCTACCAGTAAAGGCTGACTGGCTCAGATTAATGTTTTAAAGAGGAGCGACATGTCTACCAGTAAAGGCTGACTGGCTCAGATTAATGTTTCAAAGAGGAGCGACATGTCTACCAGTAAAGGCTGACTGGCTCAGATTAATGTTTCAAAGAGGAGCGACATGTCTACCCATGGAAGAGCAGTGAGCTAGCACTATAAAAAAAGTGTTGGTCTAGTACAAAGTGGGCATCATCATCAATTTTATTTGGCATCACAATAATGTTGGATTAAGGGGTCATCATGGTCGTAATCGTATCGTAGTTGGATTTATAACTACCTATGCAATCAGTGACTATCACCACTAACGTTTTGAGTTCTAATCTCACTAATGGCGAGATGTACTCGATACAATAGTATGTGATAAAGTTTGTCAGTGACTTGCGACAGGTCGGTGGTTTTCTCCGGTTTCCTCCACTCATAAAACTGACTGCCACGATATAAATGAAATATTGTTGAAAGTGGTGTTAAACACCATAACACCCTGTTGGATTAAAAACAATAAAAGTATGAATTTTAAATATGATATAAATATGATATATATCAATAACATAAAAATTACAATGAATGATCGTAAAAATGACTAAAATTATGATTCGATATCAAATTCTAATATAATCATATTTCATATAAAATGTCTTATTTACAAAATTGTAGATATATTTGAAGCACCTGCTCCGCATATTAAAATTAAAATGATTTATAATAAATGAAATCAGATTTCTAATTTTATCTAAAATATTTTTTATTTAAGGATAAAACATATGTATAATATATATATATATATACATCTTTTAGTACGATATGTGCCGGAAATTAAAATTAAAAAAAATCTTGAATAGATAAAAAAAAAAATAACCAATGAGAATAGTACTTGATCAATATTTATGAACATCAATTTTTTTTTTTTATGTGAAGAAATTAGTTATCTATTTGAAATTCAATTAGTGGACAGTTGAATTAATAACAGGTAGGTACTCAAGTACATATATAAACACTTATCATACACATTGGCATTTATCTCCCCTTCACTAGTTAAAGGGAGATAATAAAATAGTCACACCTTTAAGACTCAACATCTCCTTAACCATACTTAATAAAGGGAGATAACTCACTACTGATTTTCATTGAAGCTAAGTTTTAGTGTATCTACAATCAATTTCATTTAAAAAAAACTTGATTTAAATGATATTATTGGAGGTAGAGATCATTTTAGAATAAAATGACTTTTCTGTATAATTGAGCGATGTATTCAAGGAATGTTATAGTTTTGATAAATACAATTGGAGAAGTGCTTAAAAGTACTGCATGAAATTTGCTGGATTTCATAAAAAATAAATGTACAATAATATATACACAAAATCACATTAATATTATATTTTAATTCTATATGAAGATGTGTAATTACTCTAAATATACAAGGATGCTTTTTTTGGGTGTAAAATCTAAACTTGAAAAAATGTATTTTTTTGTGCAATAATATTAAATTTATAAATGTTTAAATAAGTGGAGAGATTCACAATTTACAAGTTATGCAAATAGAATAGAAGTATTTAAATTCTATATTTATCCCTTGCACATAGTTAAAACTTAAGATATGAGGCAATTATGAATTTAAGTACATTGTATGTATTTTGTCATACAAATTTTAACTTAAAAAATTATGTAATGAAAGGGACTCTTGTTGTAAAGCTTTTTGAAAGCAAGTCGTCATATATTTTTCTTTCTCTACAATGCATACATGTATATAATTCTCTGACAAATAATTGCATAGCGATGATAGCTGATAGCGTACAATATCATAATTTTATATGACAAGGAATGTTATTAAATAAGGTATGTATTATTCTAATTAAAATTAGATTTATTTATTTTGGGGGGGGGGGGTCTTTTATATTTTTTTAAAATCAGAGTTCCTCTAACATCATCCTGTCTAAGGTCAAGTCAGGTGACCTTTCATTCATATTTGGAAATTATCCATTCATTCATAAAACAGCTTTGTTGTTCAAGACTTAAATATTTTGTAAGCTTATTGCTAATTGGTCTTTTTAAATGTGACCTCTGTGGGGTCAACAATCATCTGATTTTAATAAGATGGTGAATGTATTGAAGTACTAACTGGATAAAAAAATCTACAAAAAGTTTTCTTAAAAAATATGTCTTATTCTAATAAAAAATGTTATTTTACAAGAGTCAATAAATCGTGGAATGAGATAATCTTTCATTTTTTCAATTACAAACAATTAAGATTTCATTTTTTTTCCTTTCAATTAATTGCAGTGTAGTGTATAGAAAATAAAAAATCAATTTTTCAGCTGAAAATTTTTATGAAAAATTGTATATATTTATCAAAAAAATATATAAATTTTTCCATTGAATTTCTTTTATGAAAAGTTGTATAAATTTATAAAATAAAATATCCATTTTTCAGTTTCAAATGTTCTTGTCAGCTGTGTTGGCCTTGTAATACATGGTGGTCTTGGACTTATGGTGAATGGCTTCCTGTTATAGATAGTTCACTGTAATTGAAACCAATAGCACAGTACAATATCACAGATGCACCAATAGTTAACATGCTCCACATGAATGCGTATCCCGCCCACTTCTGTGAATATCTCAAATCACCATCGTTGTAAGATCTGGTTGACATGTCTGAAAATAAATCAAAACAATTTAATTTTTATATGATTTATAGTGAAACCTGTCTAAACAGAACCCTTTATAAACTAAAATCCTGTATACATCAAACTTTAGATAAAGTCCAAATAAGGGAAATCTTTTATCTATTCCAAACACAAAATTTGGTCCCAGGGAGCTTCAGTTTAGACAGATTCCACTGTAATATTAAGAAGACATGGGCTTTTACATTTAAATATATAAACACTAATCACAACAGTTAGACCATCCATGTATTCTCTAATGTTTATTGTTTGCTATAACATAAACCTAACAGTCCTACCCACAAAACCTGCCAAAATCATCTCAAAAATTGTATCAGGAACTTCAAAGCATTTTGTTTCATATTATTTCAGCCTTAAAATAAGTTATTATTCAGATCCAGACTATGGGCTGTTTCACCCTCATTATAGGGTATTATGCTCATTAAAGATCCTATTGTGACTGTGAGATGTAGAACACCAATACAAGCACTGTTCCTTTTCTTGAATTTGTGTGGAAGTGTTAAGTTGGATAGCCTCTCATGTTCATTTACATCCATATCCTTTCTTACTAGTACTACATGAAAGAAATATTTTCCTGTCTACCTACCCCCTTGAAATCTTCAATATTTGAATACATATCAGTATTGTATACATGAATCATGTCGATGGAGGGAAGATTAGAATACTCTTTCTCAAAATTTAGAATATTAAAATAATTATACATTTTTATGTTACAAAACACAGTGTTAAAACTGACTCAATACTTACATGCAAACAGAATTCCAACTGGTCCCAAAAGTGGGTTTAATACAGTAACTACTATTGCCAAGGGGAGGTAAGTGTTTGGTCTCACTCCAATGTACCTTCCATTAATAATATTTTTGTTGACGAAAACAGGATCTCTCGTTACAAGTATTGCCTTGTCTCCCATGTTGTACCTTTCTGCAACGAACAAGAAAATCGTTATAGAATTATGCATTAAGTTTGATTTGTGTATGAATAAAAGATATATATTACATAGTAAACAGGGGCCTCTGTGGCTAGCTTCATTGTGTGGCTTGATTTATATCTACCTCTACAATTGGTACCTATCACCACTAACATTATTTTTTTTCAGTTTGATTTCATTCTGTGGTGAATTACACGACACAACTTAATGTGATAAAGTTTGCCAGTGACGTCACAGGCACTTGTATCATTCAAAAAATATATGCCCTCTCCTCTTCCTTACTTCAAGGTAAACATCTACCCTTTTCCCCTTCCCCACTTCGCCTCAATATTTTTCGCTTATTTGTGATCCTTTCGCTGACCCAATTATATCGTTACACTCCAGAGATATTTCTCTTTTCGACTGCCACATTTAAATATACCGGGGCCCCCCTCAGATGAATTGGACAAGAATAGTCAGCGAACGTAGTTTAGTGAAAATTTAAGTCATTGAAATGGATACAGCCACTTCCGGTCCGGTTTAAATTGATTTAGAAAATAAAAAAAAGGTGCTTTAAAAATCAAATGTAGGTAATTTGGAGTTGAACATATTTTTATAATCTGTATTGGAACAATTATCTAAAGGCTTATTCTACATTTGAGAGGAGATAATCATGTGGCATTGTTACACATGGCCGGTCTAGAGAATTCCGAATGCATATGAAAAATCCAGTGCAAACCGGAAGTGGCTGTATCCGTTTCAATAACTGAAATTTTCACTAACCCACGTTCGCTGACTTCTTGTCCAATTCGTCTGAGGGGGGCCCGGTAGGTATATTTAAATGTGGCAGTCGAAAAGAGAAATATCTCGGGAGTGTAACGATATAATTGGGTCAGCGAAAGGATCACAAATAAGCAAAAAATATTGAGGCAAAGTGGGGAAGGGGAAAAGGGTAGATGTTTACCTTGAAGTAAGGAAGAGGAGGGGGCATATATTTTTTTAATGAAACAAGTGCCTGTGAGTGACGTACAATATATGGAAAGTCTGTGAATTTCTCCTGGTATGTTTCCTCTATCAAATGAAACTCATTGCCATCATTGTAACAGAAATATTGTTAAAAAAATGCCATTACCACCTATAAACCTAATTTAATCAACATTGTACCATTCAAACACACCTTTTTTTATTCCCTGTACATGTACAATAATTTAAAATCTTTTCTTTTCTGAAAATTTCATTTAAAAAAAAATATCTGAAATACAAGGCTAAGAAAAGCAAGCAAGAGCTAAATTTCTAATGCAATTGGTCGTATACCTTCCAAGTGACTTTGTGATAGAGATTTGACATTTTACCCCTCCCCCTTAATTTTTGTACCCACAGTAAACCTAAGAAAAACCCAATGGTTTCTTTCTTTGGTCTTCAGTTGACTTCGCTGGTCTTTTTAAATGCCATCAAACACTCTAAACCAACTGGTGTCAACCTAATCTTGTTGAGATTATGCTTCCGAAGAAATGTTGTCTGCATTTTCATCCTAGAAATTTTCTGTCTGTATACAAACATCAAATTTCTTCGGAAGTCTAATCTCAACGAGATTAAACCCAGACCTACAATGCAATTGCTCTTCTGTATACATTTGTACCTCATGAATGGTAAAATCTGAGAACTTTAATTGTCTGTCTGTGGTGGTCATCAATATTCCAAACATAGACAAAATTTGTAAAACCTAACCCGTTTCAGTTCTGCCAAAACCACACGTACAGTTCCTTATATTAATGTTGATCAATGTTACAACAATAAAATGGTGTAAATGACATGTGAGTCGTCCACTATGTACAGTAAACTTGGACAATATTAAAACATCCGGTATCTACAATCGAAAACAAACCCTGTGGTTCAAATTTGTGGTGAATCTGTAAACATTGTGATGATTAATGTTTGGACCAGTTCAAATCTGACACCGTTTTTATTAAAGTGAAAATGTGGGAAACAACTACTGATTTAAAGACAGTAAAAGCCAAGTTTGTTATTGAAATCTACATCTTACCTATTTCTTCAGTGCATTACACAAAATGGCTTTATATTGTGTAAATTTACTTCCGCTAATCTACCTGACAGGTAAAACATAAACAGAGCATGCGCATAGATGAAATGATTTCATTTCCGTTTACCTTTAAACAGGTAAAAATTGACCAACGCGCAATCTCCATGAATAAGTAAAAATAACAAAATCATTAATCATCTGCGTAGGAAGTGTATTGACAATGAAATAAAGCCGAAGGCGGCTCACGTTCAATAAGAAGTATTAAAGTATTAGCTAATGATATATTTATTCCATTTACAGTATCATGTAAAAACAATAACTATGTCATTAGCATTCAAAATGTCCTAACAATGCAAATTACAAATCGTAATTAGTATTACATAAGCTCATCCGAAAGACAGATTTATGTGTCTCGATCCTCGCTTTCCCCTATATATAATAGATAACATGTTAAAACGGCTGATCGTTCATGTCTTGACAATAAATACTTGCTTTGACTCCCCCAGTAACCTTTTTAATAGTGGCGGATCCAAACTGGGACTAATAACAAGGTTTATTATGGTTTAAGAATATTTCAGCTATATCGTGGCGGTCAGCTGTTTTATTGGATGAAGAACCGAAAAAACAAAAAGCGTTTTTCACAAAAATATTTTGTAAGACTATAACATTAAGTCGTTAGCAGCTACTGCTAAAATACTCTTGTTGGGGGAAAATATCAGTAAAATATGTACTTTTTTTGTTTAAAAGAAGTATGTGAAATATCTTTATAAAATTACGAAAACATCAAATGTGTTGCCCATAAAAGGCTACGTGTATCATAAATTCTAAAATGCCAAAATTAATTTCCCCAATGTAAAACCTTATACTGTATTTGTGGATAAGTTGAATTCATCACTTCGAAAGTTTTCATGGTCGCCATCATAGCTTGGTTGACCGTTATGGAATATCTGTGTCACAAATGACCACGGATATGTTCCATTTGTAGTAAACACTTCCTGCTCCTTTCCTCATTCATGACTTATCACCGGGTTTGTAACTAGATTATAACACGACGGGTGCCACTAATGGAGCAGGAACTGCTTATCCTTCCGGGGCACCCGAATTCACCCCCCGTTTTTAGTGGGGTTCTCGATCTTTAGCTTTATGTGTATGGTTTATATATCGTTGTCTGTCCTTTTTCTTTTGGTGACTGTCCTTCTTCGATTTACGGATTCTGGTTTCTCCTTTGGTATCTTCAAACTCTTCTTCATTAGTATATCATATATGATATTTTCCCAAAGTAATATTTAACACTGAGGCTCTACAAATTAAGTTTATGTTTGTTTGTTTGATGGTGTTTAACGCTACTTTCAACAATATTTCAGTTATATCGTGGCGGTCAGTTTTATTGGTGGAGGAAAGCGGAGGACCCGGTGAAGACCACCAACCTGTCGCATGTCACTGACAAACTTTGTCACATAATGTTGTACACCTCACCCTGATTCGAACTAACAACATAAGTTGTTCTAGTTACATCTTATTTCGAATAACTGTTGAATATTAGAAATCTTAAACTATTATTTTATTTTAACATCGGTATTATTATGTCACTTTGATCTGTTTATATTTTGCATCAATAACCAGTTCAGGCTCCATTCTGCCAATTAATTATTCAACTCCCCCTCTACAATCTATTGCAGGGGCGTAGATGAGGCTTAATAGTGTGCACGCCAGAATTATTTTTGACGAGATGCAAAATGGTGCGATCTTGGGCCATTTCAGGGTTTCATATAACATAGAATCAAGCACAATTTTAATGACTGATAGACAAGAATATCTTAAAATTGTCAAAAATCTGACCTTCGTATCTTGGCAGATACGAACACTTCCATTGCTTTGTACAAGTCCACTTCAAAATCTCCGCAGTGAATATGCATCAATCCCAGAGAAGATAGCCTGTCATTCTTCATAGCCGAACTAACACAAGTTTTCAAACGTCTCAGTACACTAAATGACATTTTAGCAGTAGCGTTTGCTGCTGGCATGTTTAACAAAACACATATTATTGTATCTATAGAAGGATAGAGAACTGGATTTACAGAATCTAGTGTGGTACAAAGTAGGGCCTTTGAGAGGGGGTTCATCCGGTGCATCGGTATGGAGAGCCAAGAAAGGGCCCGTGAATCTCTGAAGTGCCCCATGGACTTAGCCATTGACGTTTTATTTTAATTTGTTCATTATTTTTTTGGTATTTTCAACTCAAATCCACAATTTTGAGAGAAGTTTCAGCCTGTCCTCAGGCCCTAGCTGCAATAATGTAGCTCCTGTGACAAACTTGTGTCTCGGCAGAGCTACAACGCTGTCCCATACGTCACAATGGAGCAAAAAAAAAGTTGCAGTTGAAACATAAAAACTCACTATTTACGCTTCAAACATTTCATTATAACTATTACTGATGACCCCAGTCCTTGTTAAATCGGTTTGGCTGAGAAATATATGCTTTTCAAAGGTAGCAATAATCTTGTTCAAATTTATCGATCGTTTGTCATAACCAGAAACTACGGAAGGCGGAGCTTTTCTAAATATGGTATTTCTTACTACGATGCTTACGACGGCTGATGTAAACATTCACGCCTTAATCGCCAAATATGGTATCGACATTCAAATAGTGAGGCCGGAAATGACGAAATTCAAAATGTTCAGAAATAAAGTAAACATGGATTTTTATTTTGTGGGAATTACATTCTAAAATACTGGTAGGTGATAAAAACTTGTTATAATAATGGACAAAAGGAAAGGTTATGTCTTATTATTGATAAATGCAGACGTCAGAAACTCTGTAAGCGAGCGCAAAAAATCTCGGCGGCTGCTCCATTACGTGTAATGGCATCCCGTTATAACCCTTGCGAGTAAGCGAGCATTTAGGGTTTTATTATTAGAACTACTCAGGCCCCAAAGCAGTATTGTTCTGTCTTGCAATATTTCTTTTGGAGGTCATGTTGCCGGTACATCATCATAATTCTTTTTTCACAACCTGTAATAAAATGAAAAAAAATAATATCACACTGTGGGAAAAGTTCCAAAAATTCAATAGAAAAATCGTAGAAATAGGCAAATTCGATATCCCTAACACACATATGCATGACCGCTCACTTTCCTGACTTAGTACAGGTACTTCAGTAAAAAGTGACGGGGTTAAACTAGTTAAACTTGTCGATCGAGGAAAAAAAGATAATATACTAGACAGGTAGCATGTACATCGTACTTGATAAATCCTAAATTTGGTTGTTGTCAGTTGCATATTATTTTAATTAACAGCAAAATAATTAGATTCCGGTCGCCCGTCAATGGGGTTCGCAATTAATATTTCGAATATACAATAGCGACATCTGCCCAACATGAAAACAGGACAGATTCGTGTACTTGATAAATCATTCCCAGGGGCGGATTCAGGGGGGGGGGGGGGGGGCGCGTTTTTGGCGTAAAATCGTTATTTTTCACACGAAATACCCCAAAAATTTTCGCGCCTCCCTTCGCAATTGGAAAAAATATGATTTTTTGGTGTAAAATCGTGATTTTTCACACGAAATACCCCAACAATGTTCGCGCCTCCCTCCGCTCGGCTCAATTTTTTTAAGTGCGCCCCCCCTAACTTGAAATCCTGGATCCGCCCCTGATTCCCTCTCCCTCTCCCTCTCCCCAACATGTGAAAAACAGAAATATCCTTATGAGATTTAAATACGTGCTAACTCCATTACATGTAAACTGTATGATGCTGTTTGATAAAAACCTTTAACTGGAACAGGAAAAAATGAACACCTGAGTGAACTAGTGTTATAATTAAATATCGCGTGCGTGATGTATAAGTTGGAAAGAATTTCAATGTTTATTTTAAATGAGGTTGAAGCAAATCACATTTTGATATCAATTCGGTTGTATTTCATTTTGACGATTTTAATTACGGAAGACGGACCGCAACCATCTATTTTGAGTGATTGCAATTTTAACTCTTCTGCTGGAGAAGTAGGCGGTACACATGGCCTATGAGAGGGGGGGGGGGGGGGTTGAGCCGGTACATCGGTACGGGACCCGGAGAGCCAAGAATCTCTGACATTTTATTGTTTTTTTTTCATTTTTTTTTGTATTTTCAACTCAAATCCACAATTTTGAGAGAAGTTTCAGTCTGTCCTCGGGCCCCAAAGCAGTATTGTTCCGCCTTGCAAAATTTCTCTTGGAGGACCTGGTACAAAGTGTTGACAAGTCATTACGTTTTGTAATGGCCCAGCTGGTTCGCCATCTGGCAACTTCTCTCCTGGAATACTCTAATGACAAATCAATGTCAGCCTGGTATGCCTCGTATATTGAAGCGACATAATCATTAGTTATTTTGTCTACAGCACGGGGCAGTAGATGCTGTGCATGGAAGCGGTTTTCCGTAGTAAGGAGACGTGATTCAAGTTCTGTAATCAAATGGTCCAAAAATGGATAGTACAAAGAAATTCGCCAATACTGTTTTGGCGCTTCCGCGGTGTGATTGACTCTAATAGTCTGTCTGCCACATCAGATATATCAAATTATTTTATTTCCTAATTATTTTATAACCTGACGATGTGCACATCATGGCGTGACAACGTATATATGCAGCTACGCCTCTGTATTGAAACATACAACATACATGCATCAGATGTGAGCTTAACCATTTCAGCAATACAGAGGGAACCGTTTCGGAAGATTGTGGATTAGACCTTGGATTGCCAGGATACACCATCCTTTTTAGAGTAGCTTGGGGTGGATATATCCCATAATTATGTCTCCTGTTCTTTTGACCAAATAACATCACTACTTTCCCCCCTTTCCAGTCATGTTTTATTTACCAAGTGCTGACCATGTGCTTTTATTTGTTGATGGTGTTGTAACCTCCTGACCTCAAACCAAGATCTCTGATTGGTCAGAGATAAAATGTATCGTGATCCTTGCTGCACAGAATAGAACATCTTCTATCCGAAATTGTGTATCATACAACTTCTAAAAGTTGCATGATACATCGAGACGTCGCGCAAGGTGTTGCGTTTTTAACGAATTTCAGAATAATTTGTAATCATAATAAAAATCTACACTACCCCTGCCTGTAAATATCTACAATTTATTTATCATGATATTCGCTGAATATAGCAGATTAAGTTTAATAACATTTTTTTCTAATTAAATAAAGCATAATTAAGATTTATGAATATTAAACAGTCATACGGTACACGTGTTTTAAGTGCCTGTCACGCGTAACATTTTACAACCTTTACTCCTATATCTGTGTAACAAAAGTATAGAACCCGTCGTCGGATTTTCGTGATATTTTGTACAACACTTTCTAAGGACGTTATAATAGAAGGGTCAACGTCATTTTAGATTTGGACGCCAACTACGCCATGTCCGATAAAAAATCTACAATGTAAAATTCTGTCACAATTGATGTACTATGAGTGACAAAGTGGAAACAGATGACAAATAAGTGATCAAAAACTTTTCAGTAAGTAACCAAAATATTGTGTCATAATCCTTTTGTGATGACAAATTATTCAGCACAACTATTTGAAAAATGGTCAAGTATTTATTTTATTAGAGCATTTTAAAGACGTCAGTTAAAATTGTCCAATGTGTGAATTTAATCCGTCTTGACGTTAAGTATTGAAATTCACGCGTATGAAAAATACCGTATCTAATAATGAAAAAATAAATAAAATGACTGAAATACGTCATATATCATAATATTACAATGACTTTTGATTTTCACAAGAAATAGGAAAACTGCATAAAATTTTTTCCGTTATACAGAAATGTCCAATGTTACATTGTTCAACCAGAAACGTCATTCAATGTCTTCGCATGGTAGAATTAAATCCGACATATCATGTTGAATTGTCCACGAACAAACAAAAGAAAATCATTCTCAAAATACGTTTTTTTATCTACATTGTATAGTTGAAATTTCTTTGGAATTGACTGTAAAAAGAAAAAATTACAACGAAAAAAGCTTGTCCCATACAAATGTCTAAACAATACGTTTATAACGTTCTTTTAACGTTACGTTTGGTAACGCAACACCTTGCGAGACGTCAGTCTAGTAATAGCACTTTTTACACTGTATTCTTTAGTTTATGATACAAGTATCATGATACTTGCTTTACCGTGTAACAGGGGCTTTACAAACTGCTTTAGTACATGTATTTCACATAGAGAATACTTTCAACTACATTGTGTACTTTTAAAGAGAGAAAAGGGCCCAATGTAAATAATAGGTTGTCATTAAAAGCTTATAGTTGCAACCTGCCGCTATGCAGTTCAGTAGGATGATAGTTGTATTAAAACCAACAACAGAAATAGCCTTACACCATGCCAAACCAACCAAACATTCATAGTCTGAGGATACTACCAAGATGACACATTCTGTATTTGTAATCATTCCAATTTCAAAACACCCAATAGCCGACAGCTCATGTCAGCAACCACAGAAAACCATTGCAAGACTGACAATCACTTCCACTTTTATTTTAAAATGACAAGTTAATATCAAAACATTTATTTTTGCTCATCTATCATTTTGACAATATCCTCATCCCGACACCATGCGAATCCAAATATTTCCTCCAGCGTCTTCCGATCAAGCGAGATGGCCAGTGTTGATGTCGTTTCACACCACTTAGTTATATTTCTATTAAAATGTTCGAGGGATCCGCAAATACGTAATTTATCAAAACTAACCCGCCACCCGTAGGTACATATTGGATTTTACCCATTGGTCTTCTTAAAACGTTACCTTGAAATATGATGTACAAGATTTCATGAACTCCGACACTAATATATGCGTTAAGAAATGGTAATAAAGATAAGAACTTGTCACAAGTTGTGTCCTTAGAACAATCTAACCAATCAAACAGGGATTACATGAATTTTCTTCATGTTTGTTTCAAATAAATATATTTATCCCGCAATCAGTACATTTCCTGTACAAATATGCTATACGAATAAATTTTTGCTTTATTCGTACTAGACGAATAAACTTTTCAGCCTACGAATAAACTTTCCTGGTACCCTGTAGCTATGTACAGCGGAGGGCGCAGACAAGTATGAAACTGGTACTAATGTAACGCGGACCACGAAGAAGACACCTTTGACAACATTTATGAAAGGCGAGGAATGACGTTTGTTTCTGTCCTTTTTGTTTAAATCTGACAAGTTTTCCGACTTTTATGACATTGCAGGATAAACACAATATACGTACATTGTCGTTAAATATGAAATTCATTTGTACTCGCTGCGAAACAGACCTGAAAAGCTCGCCGAAGGCTCGCTATTCTGCCTGTTTCTAAAGCTCGTACAAATAAATTGTATATTTACCGACAATGTACGTATATTGTATATATACTTTTAAATGAAACATAAAAGAAATATTAAGCAATTGGCGTGTGATTGTTGAATTTTAATATAAGTTCGAGGTGAACTTTTTTCTGTTTTTTTTTAATCAGATGTCTTTAATCGAAGATGGACGGACAACACAAAGGCTAAAAGAAATGGAACAAAACACAAACAATAAACAATGATTGGCAAAACACTACACAGAAAACAAATTATTTCGATGAGCAACACGAACTCCACAAAAGGACGATGGGGTGAACGCAGGTGCTCCGGAGGGTAGCAATTACTGCTCCAGGTGGGATACACATCCTATTAGAAATCCGGTGATAAGTCATAAAGAAGACTTTGACCGAAACATTACTTAATTCATATCATAACATTTGAATATATTTCTTTGTGGATGGAAATTTCATGAAAAAATTTTGAAAATAATTCGTGTAAATTCATCTGTCTTTTCATACGACCAACGCGAGCAACAACCCTTCTTTTTGATCTTTGTGATAGTTTCAGGACAGTGCATTGACATTAAGCAGAATCACTAAGTGGTTGGCTGATTATCTATAAAAGTCAGAATTCCACTTTCATGCCTAAATTTAAAATTAAATGATAATAGAGATAAGGCTTGACTTATTTAGACACGAAAAGTCAAAGGAATAAACCACTAGCCATTGATACGAATAACGTTAAACTATGCTGCCACTTATAGTACTGTTGTCTGTGTTAGGTGTGGGTAACTGTATTGTATGTACCCCTCAACTGTGTGCTAATGCAGTACAAGAGCCACTGAATTGTCCAGGCTCAATTGTTGAAAAGGGAGGTTTCTGTGGATGTACAGATGTGTGTGCCAAAGTAAGTCGTGTTTTTGTTTTGGTACAGTCAAACCTCTATGTAAAGGCCACTCAAGTGAACCTGAAAATGTGGCCTTTATGAGCAAATGTCCTTTATATACAGGTTAAAATTATATACACTATTCATTAATAGGAAAAATTAGACTGTCCTTTATAGACAGTGATTTGTTATATAGAGATGCCCTTTAAGACACGTTTTATTGTATTTTTAATAAAAATGTAGATATCTTATTTACTGCCCACGACACGTTTCTGGAATAATCTTCACCGGGTACGTAACGATTGGAAAGCCAAATAATTAAAAGTCTTTTAGAGCAGATGTGTGTATACCAACGGCCATAAACAGGCATATTTCAATATACTGAAACTGGCTATTTATCGGTGATTTAGAATGTTTTGTTTTGCCATACATTTAAATGCTAATAAAAACAATAATATAGATTTGGAAGTTTTAAATAGTTTTTAGTATTTTAAGTTTATATATACCTGTACTTCGGTTGATTTTAAGAATTTCGAGAATATATAAAAATAGTAAATTATATATTTTTCAGTAATTATACTTTCCATTCTTGTTTTGACTATATACGAATTAAAGAGAGAAGAGTAACACAACTGGCAACGGAAGTACTGGTTGACTTATTGTTTGCTGTAAAACGCCACGTGGGCAGTATTTCAGGTATACGGGTATTTGTGAAGAAAGCCAGTTTACAAAAAAATTAATCGTGTAGGGAAAATGTAGCACCAGGACGCATTTATGGACAGAGATTTAGATTACCACAGGAAAACAAGGATATGGTGTATAGGTATAGGATCGAAATAAAATTGCCTTGCAATGGATCACCAACGACCAGTCCTATCAAACTGTTGCTTATATTAGGAGCTGAACACTTCATGCATGTTGTCTTTTACCTACAAGGAGCAAGACATTCTCCATATACACGGTTCGAAGGACCGATTTAAGTCCTGTCCTAGAGGCGAGTTGTGTATCATCCCACACTACTAGAAGACACCCCTATCGGATGAGGTTATATCACAAGCGTGAAAACTATGTCCTATTTCTTCACCCCGTGGTTCCCTCAAGGATTGGAATTAACTGTACTCTTTGCTAATTAAGTATTGTATAATTATGTAATCTGACCAACGTCTTGGATTTCAGCAAGAAAATGAAGAATGTCAAGCTCGTTATGGTTTCGGTATAATCCCTGTTGGGAAATGTGACGATGGATTAACATGTGTGCAAAATGCCAACGGACCAATGGAGTTTGGGAGAGGACTTTGTGTGAAAACGGAAAACGCTGACCACCGTAAGTTATTCAGCGAATATTCTATTTAATAATAGGTCTAACTCTAAGTATGGTTATCTTGAACAATAATATACACGATGTAAAGTATATATTAAAATAAATAATGAATAAATCAGAGGGAAAAGACAGTGAAATCGTGAAATCAGTGTCAAATACCGGTAACTTAGATTAAATCATATCCAAATGTTTTGATGAAGAAATGTCCCTAAAGCGAGAGAATTACATATACCATATCTCGATAAGGGCAAGCAAGTATAATTTTGATGTGTCAAATGTAAATGTGAAGAAGACTGGTACAACTCTTTATTCCGTTTCGTACTTTTTAAGTACCAAGAACATCAAGTCGTTCAAATCTGTTAAATTAGAAAAAATTTGTAAACCGAGTGTAGTGATGAAGATCCAAATAATGTTTGTTGCTACTTGTTGTCCTAAAGAATTCGTTTTTAAAAAAATATTATTCTTATGTGAAATAGGTTGCTTCCATCTATTAGTTGAAAGTGGCGTTAAGCTCCATAACCCCCTCTATTAGGACCTCATTTGAAATCAGCATAATAAACTTTATGCAGGGTAATCTATCATAAAAAACAAAGTTTTAATATCAAAATTTTGAATTGTAATGATACCCTAAATTTACTTAGAAAAAAACATATTGGCATATGTGAATCATCGAGCGGTGTATGTTTGTACAGTTTCCTATAAATCTACATTTGTATTTGTATATTGTCCACCATATATTGAGTTTAAATGTCAATAATGCCATCTCCAAGAGGCAAGGGTCACGAATCCTTAAGTTTAAGAGTCAATAATGCCATCTCCAAGAGACAAGGGTCACGCGTCCATAAGTTTAAGTGTCATTAATGCCATCTCCAAGAGGCAAGGGTCACGCGTCCTTAAGTTTAAGTGTCATTAATTAACACCACCTTCGGGAGGCAAGGGTCACGCATCCTCAAAGAACATACACACTCAAGATTGCAAACAAATAACAAGTTGGTTATGTACAGGAGTGAAAAATATAACCACTGTCACATGCATCGTCGGTAACACGCCGATGCTCATCACAAATGAGTGGAGAGTATCGTAGCTTGATCAGGTGTGAGTTCCCGACGATCCGTCACATGCTTTATTTGAATATCATTGTAGGACGTGCAGTTCCAGAACGTTTGACTGCGTGTCAACAGCAGTATCGTATTAGAATGATATCTATGGTTGTATGGAGAGGTATGTGGATACCTAAATGTGACGCGGAAGGAAATTTTGAACCTCAACAGTGTGACAATACGAGTACGTATCTAAAATTGTTAGTATTAGATACTTTAATCCATATATACACAACCATTAGATGCCCAGATCCCCATTTTTTTGTATTCAAACATGATTACGAAAATGTTCAAAATGTTAAACATTGAAAGGGAATTTTATAGTATGGTAATCACAATTGTTTCTATTCACATTACCATACATTAACAAGCGATCGACCATTGTGAATTAAATATGTTCATGCCAGACAACGGACGAGTCAGGATCAACTTCATGAGAATTACTTAATTAATTATTTATAATAGTAGCATCAGGTTTATTCAAAGCATTTAAAACCTCCACTCCATCAAAAAAAAAAAAAAATAAACAACCAAACAAACAAACAAACAAACAAAAACCAAAAAAAAAAAAAAAAAAAAAAAAAAAAACAACAACAACAACAACAAAACATAAGTTGTATTAATACATATTTTTATGGTGTGCAAAAATTCATGATATCGTTTAACTTTCGGATACTTCCCAATTCTTTATCGATATATACACATTCTCGCCATTTCTTAATGAATAGAGAAGACGCTTAAACCTCCACTTTTTACTGAATTGCATGTACCAAGCTTGGAAAGTGAGCTGTCATGTATTTGTGTGTTAGAGGTATCGATTTTGCCTCTTTCATCGATTTTTCAGTTGGATTTTGGAACTATTCCGACAGTGTGATATTTTAGAACTATTCCGACAGTGTGATATTTTATAACTATTCCGACAGTGTGATATTTTAGAACTATTCCGACAGTGTGATATTTTAGAACTATTCCGACAGTGTGATATTTTTTGTTTTTCATTTTATTCGTATAATGTAATTTAATCTTCAGAAAAATGTTTCTGTGTGGACGTGAAAACTGGTGACGTAGACAAGACAACAATGGTACAAGGTCCTGCCACGTGCGCTGTAAGCAGACGATCAACAAAGACAAAATGTCAACAGATGTACGCGATTAGACAGATATCTTTTGTAATATGGCAGGGAATGTGGGTACCAAAATGTGACGCAGTTGGCAATTTTGAACCCGAGCAGTGCGACAATACAGGTACATGTGTAATTAAACATGGGACTTGTACAGTTGAAACATAAATGATTGGAATACACTGTGAACATATGACCGTCATTTGTGAAGCAAAGCAAGACGAGTCCCTCTATTGAAGGAAAGTTTTGAAGAAAAAAACAAGTCAGGGTTCCAAATTCCAACCCTCTTTCGTACATAATGTACTTCAAACCACTTTATATGTCTAATATGATAAAGTTTGTCATTGATTTGCTGCAGGTAGGTAGTTTTCTCTGTGTATTCTTGTTTTCTCCACCAATGAAACTGACCGTTACGTTATAACTAAAACAACATTATCAAAGTGACGTTAAACACCTGATACCATATAACAGCACATCATTGATAAGTATACTTGATAAGTTTTGTTTTTCAAAATTAAATGATGTTGAAGGAATCACAAGGACTGGTGACATTCATTGCACGAAATGACTCAAATCCCCTGATTTTAATAATATATATGTATATATGTACATATGGAGTTTGGGTCATTTCAAGCGTTGATTGCTACCGACACTGTAGAAGGAACTGTTATGATACGCTTTTTTAACGACAATGTCCAGGTTCATGAAAATAGATGTTGTAATTACCTCAAGAATTAAAACGGTCACGTGAGTGTGGTTCAATACATAATTAATCAGAAAAACGACATATGTTTAAGATTTCATTTTATAGTGATGTTTTATTTATTGAATTGTCTTCTACAAGTGGACATAGAAACCCTGACATATGATGGTTACATGTGTAATAAAGGGCTACGTTCTACGTCAGCATGAAACGGCAACAGGAAGTTGAGTTGGGAATGTTAGAACACATGTAGTTTCATACCGTAACTTACTGTTGTTTTTTTGCGCCTCTGAGCATCTATTGGTAATAAAAGATATGCCGCAGGTGTAAACGAACAGGAGAGACTATTCAACATTACATTTTGACATAAATTCAAGTAAAGGAACAGCGCTTTTATTGCCATTCTGTATTTCACAGTCATAGTAGGGTCTTCAACAATGAACAAACCGGTACCCATACCCTAAAATTAGTGTGAAACGCCCCGAGCCTGCAGTTGAGTGATACTGTTTACTTCTGCCGATAAATACTAGTTTGTAAACACACAAGACTTAGAATCCTCAAAATTTGTCAGAACCTCTATTCTATCTTATGGATGACAATGGTATTAAATGGTCAAACAGAACTTAAGTTATTGTGAAATAAAATACTGTATCTACAGTATAGTCTACAGACGGAAAGCGACAGACAACAGCACATACATACCATAATAAGTTCTGGTTGAATAATAAGATAAAATTAAAGATACAAAAGGGGTAATCAGAATTCTGAATCGAAAAAGGATAGACAATACAATGGTCAAAGGAAAAAGGATAGACAATACAATGGTCAAAGGAAAAAGGATAGACAATACAATGGTCAAAGGAAAAAGGATAGACAATACAATGGTCAAAGGAAAAAGGATAGACAATACAATGGTCAAAGGAAAAAGGACAAACAATCATCTACAAATCAATACAAAGAAAACTAAAGATGGAGCAACATGAACTTCACATAAAACCGGTGTTGAACTCGGGTTTCTCCAGAGGAGTAAGCTCCATTAGTGGTACCCGTTGTGTTAATATTGTTACAAACTCGCTGATAAGTCATGAATGAGGAAAGGACCGGATTGTGAATTAATACCAACAACGGAACATATCCCTGGTCATTTGTGACACAGATATTCCCTAACGATCAACTAAGTCATAGTAACATTTTTTCCAGGACATTGTTTCTGTGTAAGTGCTGTAGATGGAACGGTAGACACATCTACCAAGGTACTAGGAAGTGCAGATTGTATTCAAAGGAAACGTCAAATGAAAATGACAAAATGCCAACAAATAAGACAGCTCAGAATGATATCGTTCGCAATATGGAGAGGACAGTGGACACCAAAATGTGATGCTCTTGGAAACTTCCTGGCAGAACAATGCGATAACATAGGTACAGATTTAAATGTGTTTAAAAGTCTGCAGGATATTAAGAATTTCCCTGTCGTTGTATATGCAATTCGTCTGGTTCTGGGTTAAGGTTATGGCGTTTAACACCACTTTCAACAATATTTCAAGTTTTATCGGAGGAGGAAACCGGAGAGCCCGGAGAAAACCGCCGACCTGTCTGGTTCTGGTATTTATTAAACTGTTCAATCAGTATAGGCGTACATTATATTGTTTTAAAAATAATTTTAATATACAGTTGTTTGTAATGGACAGTAGACTTTTAGAACTGTAACACAATATTACAGATAAAATATACAGTACTGTTGTTCAGTAAAGTCCTGTTTATTGACGTGGCCAACACTTAAAATAAAGATGCCACTTTCTACAATATAAGGTACTCTATCTTCAGAAATTTGTGTTAATATACATTTTTAGGGTAACTAATCTGCACAGGTAAAACAACACACCTATGCAGATGCAAAGAGGATTGAATACACTAGTTGGATGTGATTTGATCCACATGGACCAAAACCTCAAGACATGTTTGAAGATACCACAGGGGTAATCAGAAGCCGTAAATTGAAGAAGAACAGACAATACAATGACCACAAGATACCAAAGGGGTAATCAGAAGCCGTAAATTGAAGAAGAACAGACAATACAATGACCACAAGATACCACAGGGGTAATCAGAAGCCGTAAATTGAAGAAGGACAGACAACACAATGACCACAAGATACCACAGGGGTAATCAGAAGCCGTAAATGGAAGAGGGACAGACAACACAATGACCACAAGATACCACAGGGGTAATCAGAATCTGTAAATTGAAGGACAGAAAATACAATGACCACAAGATACCAAAGGGGTAATCAGAATCCGTAAATAGAAGAGGGACAGACAACACAATGACCACAAGATACCAAAGGGGTAATCAGAATCCGTAAATAGAAGAGGGACAGACAACACCATGGCCACAAGAAGGACAGACAACACAATGGTCAAAAGATAAGGTTAAACAACGATCTTAATCTACACAAAGAACTAAAGATTGAATAACACTGACATCACTATATGGTGCCCGGTAAAGGTAAGCAGTTTCTGCTCCACTAGTGGCTCCTGTCGTGTTCAACAGATATATATGCCTCCAACTATATTAACCAACAAGACGGAAGGTATAAGAGGTGGAGTATCAACATTGAGATATAATCTGGGTTTTAGAATTTTGTAGATAAAAGATGTATATCTGGCATAACAATGGTCCAGGTTTAGGTTTATGGTGTTTAATGCCACTTTCAACAATATTTCAGTTATATCATGGCTGTCAGTTTTATTGGTGGAGGAAACCAGAGTACCCGGAGAAAACCACAGACCTGCCGAAAGTCACTGACAAAACTTTATCACATAAAGTTGCATCGAGTACACATCAACTGAGCGGGATTCGAACTCACAACATTAGTGGTGATGGCACTTATTGCATAAGTAGTTGTAAATCCAACTACTATACGATTATGACCACAATGGCATAACAAGTAAAAAGGTTTATAAATTCAATTTAGTTTAGAATTATTGTTTTTTTACATTTACACTTGACATTTTATTTGACATAGGCCAATGTTTCTGTGTTAGTGCTGTAGAAGGAACGGTTGATGAATCCACTAAAGTGTTGGGAAGTGCAGACTGCTCTAAGAGTCTTAATTTTATCAACGCTGGACAATAAACATATATAACTACATTTTACATATATATTTTAATTAATTTTACAATTGACCACATTGACATGTGTTGTAATTAATGGTTAGCACGCTTGCCTTGAGTGTGGTAGATAGTGGGTTAGATCCACCAGAGTATCAAATTGGTATTTGTTGCTTCTCCTCTAAGCACGCAGCAATAAGGAGCAAGAGTAGAGACTGGTTGGCTCTGTATCATGATAATGTGTTTGAGTGGAGCGACATGTCTACCCATGGACTTGTTGTTTCAGTGAGTTAGTATAAAACAAATATAAATATAATTGTCCTCTAATCGAATGTAACTTGTTCTCCCAACGACACTGAAATATTGCTCGTTTGGCAATAAACAACAATGACTCACTCATTTATAATTTTATTAAATGAATATGACTTGTTTACAAATTAAACCATGCCATTCGCTGATAGATGTTTCAAAATCAATTATTTTCTGAAGTTCCAATATGTGTTGATTTGTTAATAGAAATGCTTTCATTTTATTTGGGTTAAAAGTTACTAGACAGTCTTGTGTGACTACTTGATAATTTTTCTGAGTCATTATTGATAACATCTTGGATAATCAAGAGAAACTGGCAACATCTGGCACACAAGACACAGGACGAAGACAAACAAAACAAAACACACAACACAGAAAACTAAAAAGATGAACAACACGGACCCATAAAAAACACAACACAGAAAACTAAAAAGATGAACAACATGGACATCACCAAAAACACAACACAGAAAACTAAAAAGATGAACAACACGGACCCATAAAAAAACCGGGGGAAAACCCTTGCTACTGATAATTGAGATGGACAAAGCTCCACCTAGTCACATGATCAATATAGGATTGACAGCAAAATCAGGTTTTTGACAGAAGTGGGGGCATACTATCTATCACCACATATACTTCCAATGGTATATATTTCTTTACAAATAAATGCAAAATTACAGAACTTTCTTAAAGAAAGTGTAATAATCAACAATAAATAAAATAGTTCTGTATCCTATTTTATTTCACAAAAGTACAGCATTCAAACATAATACATGTATCTTTCATAAAAAAAAAATAAAGAACAAAAAATTGAAACCATCTTAATCATAATTTTCAACTTTTACCTATTTGATAAAAAAAAAAACCAATCTAATTAAAATTAGATCTTTAAATAATTCCTCTTGTCTGATATGTCACAGCATAAAGATCTATGAAACTCTGTCAGGGGTCACATCCAGATGACCTTTACAACTATTCCAATCAAATTGTCACACAGCAAACTTTAAGGTACTCTGACTTGGGGAGTCTAATTACTTTGGTTTGTATGCCAGTAGTGAACCAACTTTCCGTGTTTATAAGAAATGCATTATGCAGAAATACATACTGGAATTAAACAGAATAATGGTACATGTAGTGCCTTGAAGAAAGACAAAAATTCCATGATTTAAACAATGAATGTAACAATCCTATCTATGACAGACAGTAGTAACACAGTACTAACACCGAAGATTAATGTACAACTTAAAAATTGAAATGACTACATAATTGAAACTAGAAAAGAAGTATGCCTCCGCACTTGATAATTATGGACAAAGTTGTTTTGTTAGGAGTGAATTTTTAAAAATGAAGTATGTCTGTAAGACACAAATGATGCCCCTACCCGACCATAAGAAATTATAAACTAGTCAAAAACTGTAGTAGGAACCATACAAACCATGTTTCCATTATGTAGCTAGTACGAAGGAAATGAAGTCCAACTACCTGTCATTTTGTGAATATTTGACAAAAATCCCCCCCCCCCCCCCCAACTACCTGTCATTATCAAATATTTGATGGAAATCAAAATCCTGTGGACATGCACACCTCCATTATGTGTATAAATATCCTACAAAAAATTAAAGCTGTAGCTCCAAAACTGTAGGAGGAGATAGCCGGACAAACCATGTATCTATATCCGGACGGACGAATGGACGTGGGGGCATAGAAAAAACTTCTTTTAAACTTTCTGATAATTTAAAGTCACCAAGGAGGCATAAACTGTCCTTGAAGTAAGAAAATCTGTTCTAACTTTATCGAAGAAAAAAAAAGTCATCTGAATGCGACCCCTTATGGAGTTTCGATAGATCTTTATGTGCAACTTATAAGGAAAGGGGTGCAATTAAGATCTAAATTTAATCAGATTGACCAATAAATAAAAAATAGTTAGGTAAGATGATCTTTATTTTCTTAAAATATTTCGATATTCATTTTCATATTTGACAATAAATAACATATAACATGTATGGAAATAGAATGCAATGGGAAATTATAATGTAAAAAGACTCATTTGAGCTTTTAATTATAATGTAGCTTTCAAATATCATAGGCATATTTTAACCTATTTTGATCACTTATTTCAAATACACATTTAAGCCTTTACTACCCATCTATTTAAAATGTAGAAAATATTTGTCCCGTTTAATGCTACTGAATTAGCAATTACTTACATTAAATAAATTAATGGAAATATGGCACAAATATGGGTTTTTGTTTGCTTGATGGTGTTTAATGCCACTTTCAACAATATTTCAGTTATATCATGGCGGTTAATTTTATTGGTGGAGGAAACTGGAGGAAACCACCGACCTGTCGCAAGTTACTGACAAACTTTATCACATAATGTTGTACACCTCGCCCTGATAGAGATTCGAACTCACAACATCAGTGGTGATAGGCACTGATTGCATAGGTGTTGTAAATCCAACTACAATACGATGACGACCACGACGGCCCCTACATATATTGGAAGATATGATCTAACACAGAACATTGTTTTTACACAATATGTTCTTTCTTGGAATTTTTTTTGTAAAATTACATTTTAATGAAATTGCTACTAAATATCAACTTTTAACTGTTATTTGTCATCACCAATTATGAGTTTGATTCCAGTTCATGGGGAGGTGTACTTGATGCAACCTTACATGATCAATTTGTCAGCGACTTGCAGGAGGTCCGTAGTTTCCCTGGATACTCCAGTCTTTTCTACAAATAAAACTGAATGCCATGATACACCGGTAACTGAAATATTGTTGAAAGTGGCATTAAATAACAATAACCCATCTCTTTCATTCAACATTTATTTCGATACATACCTGATTGTATTTTCACAATTTCTTTTTAGGCATTCTAGCAATTATACACAGATATCCCATTAGTAAAAAAAAGCAATGTTAAATTTAAGATATGTTTTTATGGCCAATAAGATCGTATACCTACAAATGATAACTGAATCAGATTTCCGACTTAATTCTAAAATTATACGATTTTACATGTTTTTATCTGAGTTATTTCCCTTTTCTGTAGGTAAAAAGGTTCCCTTTCATGCCAAGTTTAAAGTTTCTCCTTATTCTGTACAAAATTGTCTCTACTAAAGTTGTGAGTTTGAACCCCGTTCATAGCGAGGTGTACTCAATACAACATTATGTAATAAAGTTTGTCAGTGACTTGCAGCAGGTCTGTGATTTTCTCCGGTTTCCTACACCTATAAAACTGATAACCACGATATAACTGAAATATTGTTGAAAGTGGCATTAAACACCATAAGCCAAACCAACATACAAAATGTTAATGTTGTAACAACTTGTGAATTTTCTATTTGCAATAAAATTATCCTCCATTGCTCTTGCTAAAACAGGTACCATTGTTCCTTGCTGTAAATCAAATCAGAACTGTTCAATAGGTCTATTAAGAATAGATTCAAATGTTACTTTAAAAACAGCTAATAAAAGCAGTGAATCAATTGAAGATACAGGTAATTGTTTTTCCCTATAACACGATCATATACTTCAAAGAATAATTTGTTTTCATGATTTTCAAATTACCAAACAAGTAAAATTACTGATATTTGACTATTATCATCTTCTCCAAAGAATAATTTTTCTTTTCATGATTTTTATATGATCGTACAGGTAAAATTACTGATATTTAACTATTATCATATTCTCCAAAGAATAATTTTTCTTTTCATGATTTTCAAATGACCATACAGGTAAAATAAATATTATTTAATTATCATATACTTCAAAGAATAATTTTTCTTTTCATGATTTTCAAATGACCATACAGGTAAAACTATCATATATTCCAAAGAATAATTTTTCTTCATGATTTTCAAATGAGCATACAGGTAAAATCCAATAATATTTGACTATTATATACTTCAAAGAATATTTTTTTCTTTATGATTTTTAAATGATAATGCTGGTAAAATAAATAATACATATATATGTAATTAATAAGTATGATTATATATATGTAAAATGCCTTATATTTACCTGTATTCTCTAATATTGCTAAATAAATAATAACAATTATATTATAACAAAAATAATAAAAAAAATACATGTATATTTTGTATCGTACTATACATTTCCATCTAGTAGTGGATAAAAAAGAAAAAAAAACCCAACAACATTATATGCAAAAGAACCATAATATCGACTTAAGTTTCAACAATTCTGCAGTTTCTGAAAAAAAATGATTTTCAAATTCTGTTTCTCATAGAGTTCTGTGCTAAAATAAGTACAGTAGCAAATAGAACGTAAGTTATTGTGAAGAATCATTGTGTCTTCAAAAGGAAAACAGTGATGACATAGAAAACAGATACACCACACCATAAAACAACAGCTAAAATTTTGCAGTCTTAAAAATACGTATCATTTGATTATTTAAATGTTTGCCTTTTGCCATTTTCAGAAATTTATTGTTACCAAGGTGACCAGGCAAAGGAAGCCAGACTTCTTGAAGAAGACTATCAAGAATTTTGATTTCACATAAAAATTGAACATAGCATGTAGTTAAAAGTGGATACGCATAACAAAATTGTAGCATTCATTGAAGGGGATTATAGAATATATATATATATATATATATATATGATACCAGTCTAAACCAAACCCTGAATAAAACGGAAACCAGTAGAAACCGAACTTTAAAGTCTCATTGTAGGAAATCTGTGTTAATTTCACCTGTATAAATCGAACATGTCTATTCCTAATACATAAGCTGATCCCAAGAGGGTTTAGTTTAGACAGGTTTTACTATAATATTGTAAATGTTTGTTGTTTAATGCCCTCTTTGGCACCATATAGTGGCATAAAATACAATTAAAAAATGTACTTGCATTGAAAACTATCATATTGCATTGATCTATAGAAATGTACTGAAAAAAACATTTCAACATAAACAATAGTGAATTGCATTGCATGTTCAAATTAGGGAGCGATCATTTCACCCTGTGAACTTTGGCTAATAAAAGGGGAATGACATAATAAACAAATTTCCCATGTTACCTTAAATTTTACAAATTCTGGTAAACACAGCTGTTTATACTTTAATTTATCATTTGTACAAAAAATAGAGAGCAACATTTTCATGATTTATATTTTTTCTCTTGAAATAGAAAGATGCAGATATATGTGTTAAAAATAATATTTTGATAGCAATGAATTTTTAATCTAAATTCATATTCTAAATAAATGAAACTTTTAGAAAAAATAAATCTTTCTTGAAGTTAAAAAAAATTACATTGTTGTGAACTTAATCTCTACAAATATTTGGGAACACAAACAAAAAACCCAACGAAATCATGAACCTGAGATCCAATATGCCCTTTATCTGAATATACTTTGTTTTAACATACATTGTAAAATGATAACAGTATTCTATTACACTATGCTTCAGCTATCATAAACAAGTTCTTATTATGCTAACCTAAATATAAATTGTTTCTGTAAACCAGACTGACTTAATAAACAGGGGGAGGGGTCTACTGGCCCTACACATTATTTGTGTTAATTTTTGTCAGAGTCAAAGTACAATGTAACTGAAATTATCAATGTGTGGACCAAATATGGTGAACCTAGATTGTATGGCAATGGAAAAATTGACCTAATCACAAAAATTTGATGACAATTTAACAGTCATTAAACTATGAAAATCAGGAAAATATCTGACTACACATATTCTAATCATGACAAATGTGTAGACCTAATATGGTGAACCTAGGTTGTACAGGTATGGGCAGACAGTGTGATCCAATCACAAAAACTTGACACTGTTAATGTTGTTGTTGCTGGAAAACCAATATCTAGGTCTCATCTTCTGTGAGTTTCATCACAGACGAGACAAAAATAAAGTAATTTGAAGCAATGGAAACTATTTAAGGTAGGACAAATTTAAGCTGGATACATCTGTCCTAGGAAGGGGTCAATTTAAGCTTCTACTTTCAGTTTAAGGAAACAATCCTATTATTTAGTACAAAATAATTAATATACATACAGACTTCAATATCTACAATAAATAACATATCATTTAGCACAAAACAAAATTGCATTGACAAGGCAAAATTATACAACAATATAAAATATAAACAAAATTTTTACTAACATGGAGACTTTTTGATTATATAGGTATGGTGCATTGATTGAAACAGGATCTGGTACCCATTGCTTCCAGGACTATTATTGACAGGGAACCATACATGAACCTAGCTTTGTGGTTGGAACTAATTAATGAAACATATTCCTGGAGTCTAATAACTAAAACGTTTAATATCATAATTAGCTTACTGAATTTATTCTGATTTCATTTGTGGAATGATGATGAAAAAGATGCTGTCTCTTGCTTAAAAATTAAGTCAAATAACAAAACAATATTTATAATAATAATTCAATATCTAACATAATAAAGCAATAAACACAATAATTAGCAGAAGATTTCCTTTTCTTCAAATATTGTAATACAAATCTTTAAGTTTGTATTAAAATTAAATCAACAACTAATCTGACTTTCACTAAACAAACAAATTCTGGTACAATATACAGCAATCCCTCTTTTCCATGACCACCCCCCACCAAAGGCCACACTGCGATGGTAAAATACTACTAAATTATCCCCTCAAAAGAGGCCACCCCTCTTATAAGGCCACTTTTTCATTGCAGGATAAAGGTATTAACTAGTTTTCAGCCACTGTACATACTAAGTACAATATTCCCTCTCTTATAAGGTCACTCCTTCTGCAAAGCAAAGAAGGGGTGGCATCTCTTGAGGGAGATAATTTACTACAGGTAGTATTTAGACAGTGCAGCATTTTTTAGCTTTCCATTTTTACTATCTCAGTTCATCTGAAATCTGTTTTGAAAAGAGGGGTGGCATTTGTTGGGGGGGGGGGGGGGGGGATTACTGTACTGTTCCGTAATTTGTTTCATATTATAAATGCTTCCTAGTGAACACAGTTAAAAATAAATGAATGTACTGTATAGATGTCTTATGCCATTATAATCTCTATCTAACATATCTTTGTAAACCTGCATTAGTGACCACCTCTATTAAGCAATAACTTGTATTATGTTACCTTAATTTTAATTTCCCTTCACAGTTCATTTTATATTAATTAAACCTGTATTAAGTGACCACCTACATTAAGTGACCCTATTTCAATGTTCCCTTGGAAGGTCACATAAGACAGGTTTAACTGTATATAAACATTTAAAAAATAAACAAAAATAATGTTAAAATGTGGAGAATGAGTTCCAATCTGATTAATATTACATCTCTCATTTGCTCCTATTTACTAATATGTCGTGATGCGTGAGAGCTACAACCCTATTATGGGTCACATGCGAGTGATCCTATGTCATGACCTTTACCATCAAATGGAAATGGCATTTGGGAGACTATGAAAGTGCTATAATTAAAATTAAACTGCTTTGTTTGTTACAATCAATCCTATTGTTGAAAAAAGGTCATAACCTGTATTTATCATACTGCTAAATATTTATGACATGTGATTTCTTTGGATCTCCCACGCCGTGACATATCAGTAAAGGGGAGCAAGTGAGTGATGTGATTTTAAGCAGATTGAATGAGTACAAGCTCATGATCAGACAAAAAATCTTTTTGAGTATATTTATTTTTCATTCCGGTTCCTTTACAAATTCAATATGTGTACTGGGTTTAGTACATGTATAACGATTAGCTATGCAAATAAAGAAATTACAATGTATATTTTATAATAAATGTACATGACAAATGGCACTAAAAATCATAATTAACAATAAAACATAACATTTCTACCAAATAATAACAAATTGCAAAATAAACAAAAATGGTGCATTCAGACCTCACGGTCATAATAATTTCAAGTAAGAGTTTAGGACTCGTACACCAAAATCATCCAATCAGAACACTGCATTTATTGTAAACAATGTTCTGATTGGATGTTTTTCGAGTGTGAATACAAACTCTTACTCAAAATTTTAATGGCAGAGAGTTCAGTTGTGTATAGTACTCACGTTTTTTGTCGAGAAATTACCCTCGACCAGCCTGGCAAGTATTATATACAAACAGTCAGAAAAACTGATGAAACGGGGGGTACATCAAAATGAAAGTTTATCTTCAATGTACAAATGTCATATCACAAAACCTAACTAAGTGTTATATTGAATTTTATTCTCCTATCAGAAACAACAAATTTACCAAATAATAACATGTGCTATCAGACCCCCTTTACTGTAAACAAAAGGAACTCATGGCAAAATGTGTAAGTTTGTCATCTAATTATCTCAGGGTGTTAAAAAAGGAGATCGTTAAAAAGATGATTTTGCTGGATATTAAAATATAGCTTAATTTTTATGCATTAGGTTTTTTTTCCAAAAATTAAAGCAAAACATTTAAATGGTTGTTAAAAAGACGATTTTGATGGAAAATTAAAAAAAAAGCTTAACTTTTAAGCATTAGGCTTTTCCAAAAATTTATGCTTAACATTTAAATGCTTATATTGCTGAATTTAGAAGCAATCACAGAAATGTCCAGCAGCAATATAATATTTTCTTGTAATTTGTATATCATTGTAAAAACCCTCCTCCGGAATATAAAGCCACAAAATATGCCTGTTAAAATAGAGCCTTGAAAAAAATAGATGAGAGCTTTAAAAAAAAAACCCAGACGAGTCCAAAAATTCTATTTGACAATGACAAATTTTATTTGAGTATTAAACAGAGATGAAAATGTTGATTGATAAAAAGACAGGAAACTCACTATACAGTTCTAAAATAACCTCATTTAATTTTTATCTGTTTGAACCAATTTCGACACATTTTATTTCCAAATATTTTGTTAAAAAAAAAGAGGACTTCCGCTGATATAAGAAATCTTTCATCACTGATTCAAACAAAGATTTTATTTTAATTACAACATTACACAGTGTGAGCTTGTTGTTTTTAGCATATACCTCGTCATACTAAGGTATCGATTAATTCATTAATTAATTAAATCATTCACATGTCTTAATATACATTTTGATTCATGATGGCATTTCTTGCAACAGCATAAATTTGATATTTATTTAATGAATACAGGGAAACGGCAATTAGCATTTAAACCTTGGGGAAAAAAAATTAAGAAAGAACATCTTTCGTCAGCAGAATTAATTAAAAGACAAAGAACTTTAAATTTATAAAGACAGACCTTCAAAGATTTCTGTGCAAATCTTGAAAATTCTATATTTTTAATTTCGAGATGAATCCATCGAGTCAAATCTTCTGTACTTTAAGCACATGATGTACTCAGTAAATTTGAACTAAAATAGATTTTTCAGTCATATCCTGACTAATAGACTAATTGGGGGAGGAAAGCACTGACAGATATTACATACTGACCAATGAAAACCTTGGCCTTGGGTAGGTGTCAGGAAACTTTAGCAATTAAGATGGGTATTGCAGGATGAGCACATGTCAGTGGTGTTAGGTTTGTGGTCTGAAGTCAGCGAACCTTAAAAACCACTCGGCCACATAAACTCCTACTTTCCTATGAAATTTTAAACTAAAATAATGAAGAATTGTGTCAGAAATTACCATTATTTGTATAAAAAGGAAAGCATAAATAATAGAAATTTAATGGAATACAAACAGCTCAAAACAAAGTATTAAGTCATGAAATAAAACAAGAAAACAAACAACAGACAGTTTTTTGTAACGTACATCTCTTTCACACAACATCACAGACTCTTTTAAAACATATAAACTTTAAGACATAATGTTAATACAGACCCCGCCACAATAACTGCAGTCCTAATTATACTGATGGTAAAAATGATACAATTTGAGTGCAATGTGATGACACAGATGACAATAGCTCATACTAAAGGATAACAATTACAGTGAAGGGTCTATGCTACCAAAAAAAATAAGAAGATTCAATCTAAAGCAGCAGGTCGAACACCTTTTGGCATTATACTTATAAACAACATCAATTTATCAGCTAACCAAACGGGTAAAAACGGATAAATCATCATAATAAATTCTGCTCCGGTACCGCATGGATAACGATTCCGAGGTCGTTTTGACAAAAGACCACTCCTCATCGCTCGTATGACACACGTCAGATCGTCAGGGTAACGGTTTGATCCTTCTATTATACTTCGATAAATATTGTCGAAATACTTTTGCCCATACACAATTTTTGTTTCTTCATCTATGGAATTCCATATTTCTGTTTTTCTACTTTCAATTACATGTTCTTTCATATTTTCTGAAATAATAAAATATATTTTATACTTTTCACCTACATGTACTTGCCCGAAAGCCAAATTTAGAAAAAAAATTCTATCTATTGAAACAAATTCTTTCATAATTTTCACTTGTCTGAATCCAGTTTTACTGGTCCTGGGCTTCGGGCAAGTGGGTTAGTGCGAAGACTGTGCTCTGTGACACCATATATCGAGTCAGTTGAAAATGTCGGAAACAAAAACCACTTACTGTGTTGTGTCAAATTAAAATGCATCTGAGAGATAAAATTGAGTGAATGTTAAATTCCACAAAAATATATCCTTCATTTGAATCATTTTGAATGTACATGTTTATTCACGTGTCATAGAAGATTTAACATGGACTTTTCAGCCATTGTTTATACCAAAACTGTAACCAGGATGCATCAGGGATGAAAATTAGCACTCGTCCAGTCGCCCATGGCGAGTTATTAATCACATGGGTGACCAAAAACTGAAGTGTATTAGCCCAGGTGGCGAATGGTTTTAATCCCGATTGTTAGCCTAATTTAAGTCATTAAACTGCTACTACGCCAAATGTTTTGTCAAAGTTTAATTTTACATGCTTCCGTCTGAAAATTTGCGGTCAACAAACTGGTTCTTGGCATATTTTTTCCACTTGTCATTTATGAAAATGTCGATATCGTGCACGTGTTTATTGAAATCTATCATATCCGTTAAGTATTTTGAAAGTGATTTTCTTGGAAAGTAATCCATTACGGTTCATAGAAACTTTAATTTCGTTCATTAGAGCTTATGTTTATATATGTCCGACTTAAAATAAAACTATTTGTATTTATTTTCCGTAAACAAACAACAGTTTGGCACCATTTTGGAAAGGGGACGCAATGCGGTATTGTGCTATGGGAAATGTTGACCGAACTTTTTGTCAAGCTACTTTCAACAAAACAAACTTTTAATTTATTTTTTCTCATTTCTGTGACATAAAATCATAGTTCTCATATCAAATATTTTCATATATGCGAAGATTGGCAATTCAAAATTCGTTGAAATGCATGGGACGCTTCTGGATATTTATCCATCCGCATTGGTATTTTATACTCGACACCGGGTTAATATTACGATCTATCGAACTGTTTATTTACATCCAGACATGTGTAAACGTTAATGCATATCCAATTAAAAAATAGACTTTGAACTACAGTAGCTTTACTCCATTGTTGCAATCTGAATTGAGGCCTGGCAAATGATAATTACAGCCTTTACTTTCTTCAGTTTTTGACTGACAGTGGCAATTTACGTTTGTGCTATATTTTCATTCCGAAGCTATATATAGTTGGACCATTGAGCAAATTGACAGAGACATCATTCTTCTGCTAAAGATTACACAAATATGAGTTATTACAATTTGTGTGGTATTTGATCACAGCACAGTAATATTTATTTCAAAAGGAAAAAGGGGGGGGTCATATAAAAATCACTGGTATGCAAGACTCAAATAGTCATGGTAGACAGAAATAAAAATGTGACATTGTATAGATGTCCTCAAGGTAGTTATGAATTAAAAAAAACCCAGAACAAATCAGTTCAGACAGCTTTTTAACTATTTACTAAATTTGGGCAGGGTAACTTTCTATTATTTTTGATATATACGCCTGGGTCCCTAAGAATGATTCTGGGCCCCTGGATTTTAAATTTCAGGGGCCCAGCTAGCTACCAGGTTCATAATTTTAGTTTTCATCCCTGTGCATTTGGTGGGATGTTATCAAAATTCTTTTTAATGTCAATTGGAAGGTAAAGGGAAGACAAATGACTGGCAGACAATTAAGCATTTTCATATTCAATTCACAGACAAATTTCAGATACCCGTAAACAGAGTTATTATTGAAAATTTAGAGGCAAAATTAACAAAGCAAGATAAACAACTCAGTCTCCCATTAGAAAAAGCAAAGATGGCGACCAACGTAATGCTCCGTTTGTTTGTTTGATCGTGTTTAACGCCACTTTCAACAACATTTCAATTATATTGTGGCAGTCAGTTTTATTGGTGGAGGAAACCGGAGTACCCGGAGAAAACCACCAACCTGTCGCAAGTCACTGACAAACTTTATCACATAATGTTGTACAACTCTCCCTGATCGAGATTCGAACTCACAGTGGTGATAAGCACTGATTGCATAGGTAGTTGTAAATCCAACTACTGTACGATCACCGCCACGACGGTCTCTCGTAATGTTACGTCTCTGTAGAGAAAGTCAAGGATGTATTTCTTCTTTCAATATGAAGATAAACAAACAGTACCTGTATAAAATCCTGTTGGTTCTATAATAGAAACATGTACATCCCATTTTTTCATCTCTTGTCGTAGAGTATCGGAATAAGCAAGAAGGGCATGTTTAGATATACTATAGGCTCCATTTCCTTCCATCGTTAATCGTCCTGTAGAAAATAAATATAGTACACATAGATGTAATTGACTTAAACATAATCAACCGGGGAGTTTACAGTCTGGTTCTTTACCAACAAATGTTACAATGATTGACATCATAATATCATATCATTTACAAGTCTGTCCTGGTTTTAGAAGTTGCTCAGTCAAGGACCAATAATTTACCTGACACATTTATTGATATAAAATTTCAAAATATTTTGGCTTCTAGAAGTAGTTGATATTTGTTGCAAAGTCATGTTCATAATTAATATTGACTGCCATCAGATTCTGTCGTCATTCCTGTGTTTAGAAGCTTATGGTTGGATAGAGTTGTGATTGGCTCTTATTTTGGTTTTATTGCTCCCAAAACTAAAATTATTTGGTTTTCCAATCTTTCGATTTTGAGCGCACCTGATGAAAGGTATTCCAGAAACAGGTTGTGCACACTTCATTTGATATCTATAATTTTATTACGATCACTGGGTCGATATTTCTGCTGGTGGACTATTAGTCCCCGAGGGCTATCATCCACCCAGTAGTCAGTGTTTCGGCACTGACATGGTTTATTAGATATATTTATCACTGAAATTTACAGTTCCTAAATTATGTAATTATTAATACAACTAAGGTTTTTCTCCTCCCTCAGACATAGGTGACATTAGCAGATTTTGGCTATCCTGTTTAGGCCCTTTGGTTTTATTGCTCCCAAAATTTTAATTATTTGGCTTTCCAATCTTTTGATTTTGAGCATACGTGATGAAGGTTATTCCAGAAACGTGTCATGCACACTAAATTTGATATCTATGTTTTTATTATTGACCATTACTGTTCTGCTGATTATTTTCAATTTTTATAGTATTCACTTTCTTTGCATTAAGTTCCATGTTTATATACTCAATAAACCATAATCACTTCAAATTGACAACACATAATTCATCAATGACATCCTCCATTTGTAAACGGAAATCATATCTTTTTCTAGAACATTTTTTTAGTATTATTAGAATCAAAATAATTTACTGCTTACCGGAGTAACTATTAATTTTCAATATATTTTTAATTATTTACCCATTAGACTTGAAACATTGACAATCCTTCCTTTTGATCTTCTTATTAATGGCAACAAAGCTTTTGTCAGTCTGATAGCACCAAATAAATTAATCTCTAAAACTTTACGAAATATTGTCTCCGATGTTGTCTCAATTTCTGAATAATACCAGACACCTGCATTGTTCACTAATCCCCATAAACCTGCAAAAAATACATACAACATGTATTTTATGTACAGTACATACAATTGATTATGAGGACAAATTTTATCAAATTAAAATTTGCTATGAGATTTCACAAGATAACATTTTAATAAGTGGTCAATACTAAGTTAAACTAATGATGTAGTGTCCTTATAAAGAACAAGAGATTTTGGGATTAGAATGTGGCTATTTGTCAATATCAAAATACAGGACACTGGTATACATTGAAAAAAAACATTAATTTGAAGTTTTAATTTTTTTTAGCATAAAACATGAAGTAATACATGTAATTTGAAATTGATTTTAAATTGTAAAAATGTGCTTTAACTGTGTATATTTTATTATTATATACAAAACAGATAAATAGAATCTGTGGAATTATGTATAGTCAAACCTGTATTAAGAGGTCACCTTTAGGACAAAGAAAAGGTGGTCTTTTAAGACAGGTGGACTCTTAAAAGAGGTTCCATTCATATGAGATTTTCTATGACAGGACAAGACAGAGGTGACCTTTTAATACAGGTGACTGCATGGGCAGGTTTGACTGTACATACATGTAGAAAGAGTACAGGAAATATGCATAATTTTCAATATAGGTGTCTTAATATGAAAATCAAATACTCTTTGAGATAAAACAACCATTATATCGTGGCGGTCAGTTTTATTGGTGGAGGAAACTGGAGGACCCGGAGAAAATCACCGACTTGTTGCAAGTCACTGACAAACTTTATCACGTATTGTTGTACACCTCGCCCTGATCAGGATTCGAACTCACAACGTCAGTGGTGATAGGCACTCATTGTATAGGTAGTTGTAAATAAAACTGCCATACGACCAGGGCTACGGCGGCCCCCAACCAGATTTTAAACACATTGTATTGTGCTGATTAATTAAAATGTAATGTTAATAAAAGCATATTTTTTTTCCTTTTAGTTGCTTGATACCAAAAAATCCCAGACATCCACATATGACATACCTTCTTCTCCTACATGTTGTCTGACATACTCTACCGTTGAATCTATGTCCTTCTGACATGTTACATCTAATTGTAGTAAATGTACCCTATAAAATACCAAAGCAAAACAGAGGTTAACAAGTATCTTACAAAACAAATTAACAAGTGAAGTGGCTTACAATATCTTACACCTGTTTATTCATGAACTATTTAGGTTTTATCAAGATTAGCATTTTCCATCTTGAATATACAACGGTATATAGCTGAAATACTGTTCGCTGGACATTTATGTCATTTAGCAATAATCAATTAGTTTATCAGTTCAAGATTTCATATTCTGTTAAACAATGTCATGTGAAGTGGTCATCTAGGGATTCTGATTGATAACAAATATCAGACATTTTGTAGAGATATTTATGGAAAATTGCAGAGCATCCCGCATGATACATTACACTTTTTTTGTGGTCATGGCTATTTTCCCCTTTCCAATCCATACAAAGGGCAAGGGTGCAATGAGCTAGGTAGTTGGATTACCTAACAACTCATACAAGCCTATCACCAATACGACATGGGTTCGCGTCTGGCTTTGTAAATTACAAAAAAGGATGCATTTGACTCGCAGCCGCAAGTGATAAAGTTTACCAGTTGCTTGCCCATGGTCGGTGGTTCTCTCCGGGTACTCTAGTTTCTTTGAAAACTAAAACTGGTCGCCATGATATAGCTGAAATATTGCTGAAAGTGATGCTGAACACAATAAATCAATCAATCAACCCATACAAAAAAGGAAGCGCTTGTAATGACCCTCCAATAATTATTCATGTACGAATTGAGTTCTATCGAAACTTGAAAGCTTTATGACTATAAGGTAAGGCGTTAATCAAATAATTATCTGAAAGCATCCTGTTTCACCCAGGTTACCTCAGATGGTATATTGCGAAGAAATAATCAGTAACAAAATAACAAACTCATTAGGTATTAGTGGTTCTTTGAAGGCATAAAGAGCTTCTCAATGTAAACAAACGATTAACAGACATTATCAGATACAGGAATTTTTTAGACGTTTGTGGATTACTAGATTTTTTTTTTTTAAAGATTCCATGAGCATCTAATTTAACAAATATTGCATTTCTGGCAGCAACGAATGTGTGGTTGGCTAACATGGTGATTAGGGAGACAAAATATGAAATGTATATTACCTTCCAGAACAAGCTAACTGTAAAGATACAGCACCAGGACTGTTCAGGCTAAGACATGTGGCAAACACCTTCATACCAATACTGTCCAACTTTTTCACCAAACTGTTTCCAAACCCACTGTCACATCCTACGGAATAAATATGAAATCTTATAATAAAAAAACAAAACAAACCACAAGTAATGTAATTTTGTTAGTAGCTTGGGTATTGTTGACAGGTGCTCTTTCGCATTGAGGTATCTTTACTACATGTACACTAGATTGTGAGGATTTTTCATATAAATTTAACAATTTGAAGAATGGTTTATTTCTATAAAATATGATGTTTGCGTTATTAAGATTAATTTCTCAGACATCAATTTACATGCCGTTTTAATCACAACTAATCATAAGTTTACCATTAATTAATAAATCCAAAGAAAATTTGCATTAATGGTGTCATTCAATGTCATTTACGATAACACAAGGTATATCAAATGAACCAAAGTAACATTTTTAAAAGCAGTGCTGAAATGACTTGCTACCAATAGGTACTAGATACATGTATGCAAATTGTTTTTCTTTCAAATATCTTGCATGGCTTGCAATTGTCTGACTTTTCAGGACTTAAACTTGAATTCTGACAAGTAAAAAATAAAACTACTTGTCTGAGGGACTTGAAAAAATGAAGAAAACAATGGCTTTTATTGACTATACAAGCATCATTTGCCTTTGGACAAGAAAAAATGCATACAATTACTAAGCTGCGGAACCGTAGCCCTTATGGTCCTTGGCCGGTTTTCTGATATTTGCGGACCCGCAAATATCAGAAAACCAGCCAAGGACCATAAGGGCTACGGTTCCGCAGCTAACAATTATTTTAATGCAAAAAAAAATATTTGACTTCCCGACAAATTACCATTATTTTTTTGGAACGTCTCATAATCATGAAGTATTGAAGAATTACTTCTTCATCAACAATAAGTTGAATAAATAATAATAATAAAATGTAATAGATGTTTATCATGCATACATGTATCCTCAAGTAAATATTTTTTATCACTAAATATGTGCCAGTACCGTAATAATGGCAATAGTCATTTTGTACTTTTATAGAAGAAGAGGAAAACAAAAATAAACTACCTGTAATTAGCACTGCTTTATTTCCCACTGGAAGATGACTAGCTGGCAAGACTGTATAGATAACCAAGCAACACATTGCAAATGCTACAACACCACCTGGTCCCTTAATGAAAAACTGACACAATGGTTCACCCAAAAACAAAACAGCTAAGCTTAAAACAGATCTAAATCCAAATCGAAATTCATTTGTTAAAAATTTGGAAAGAACTGCCATTGCAAACAAGACAGTTATACTTGAATACAGGACTGAGTAGAAAATAATGTCATCATCTAGATATTCATCATAATCAATATTTGTATTCATGATGGAATCAGCGGGGGAGAATGTTAGAATTGATATCATTATTAAGAATTAAGAAAAAATCATCATCATTTTTCCAGATTAAGTTCTTGATCATCATCCATTTTGAAACAATTTCCGAAATCGTTTCGTTAAGATTATTTTGATTGGTCAATGAATTTGTTAAAGCCACAGCTATTTGTTAACGCTGAGATTTGACCTTTCGTGACCCCATAAAATTAAAGATGTCTGCGCCCATAGAAAATATCCTGCTGATGTTATTGCTATTATTGAACGTATTTATAGGCATCATAGTGCGTAATTCTTAGAATTGACATGTCTCAGGTGTTGATGAGCATTTTCTCAGAATGACATTTACGTGTAAACATTTGTTTTTATGTTAAAGTTCATATTGAGTAATGCCGACACGGCGACGGGTGGCCGGCAATATTTGCCACCCCTTCGCTGCTTCGCATCCCAAAACTGACAAAAGAGGGTAGACTAGAGAGAAAATAATTTTAAAAAGATAAAAATCTTACTAGACAATCTAACAAACTAGAACTACTCCAATCCACTTCAAATTTGAAATAAATTGAAAAGACAATGATAGAAACGGATCAATACTACAATAGTAACAATACACTAAAAAGTCACTATATTATTAATATGATTATGAGACAGGCACAACCTGTTTAAGGGCAAAGCCTATTTGATGATAATGACAATTAAGAGGGAGCCATCTACATAGTACGACGATCCATCAAAACTCTGATGCCATTTTTGAGAAGAATTTCACAAATCACTGTGAATCAATAACTTGAATAAGAGACATAAATCGAGGGGCACCAGAATAAATAAAAATCCCCCAATCATAGTCCGAGATTCCTCTGCCGTCGACGGCAAAGGAAACTCGGACTACCCCAATCATAGCTGCGGAACCGTAGCTCTTTATGGTCCTTTTTTCTTTTCTTCTTTTGGCGGACCATGTTGGCAAAAAAAAGAAAAGAAAAAAAGGAGGACCATAAAGAGCTACGGTTCCGCAGCTACCCCAATCACCGATCATGAAAAAAAAAATGGTGAAAGAGAGAAAAAAATTGCATAAGTGGCAGTAAAAATGGGAATGAGGGTCAGACGAAATTGCAATTTTGTTAACCTTGCCATGGAAAATGTGTTAAAAGGCTTTCCTGACAAAATCTGAGATCAGTTGTCCAGACATCATACACAAATTACACATTTTTGAATCTCTTTCGAGATCGTGGAGATGATATAGGTTTCCTGTATACATAAAAACGATGCAGAGCTGTTCTTCAATGTTTGACACCAGCTCACAAAGTTTTCAGACAGGATGACCAAGAACTTAGAAGTGCATGCAATTTCATGTTTCCTTTCCGAAGCAGACGAAATGCAATACATATATGTGCACACTAGAAAATGACGTCATCCATGAACACCTCGGTCGTAAACGATCATTTCTTCAAACTGACTTGGCTTTGAAATTAAAATTGATCCAGTCAATACCTGTGATATTTCTCGTCTGGTACTCGTAACCTCTCAGGTTTAGTTGTTGTTAGAGGAGTAAGGTAACGGCTGAATCCATGTTTTCAACGGTGCCTCCATTGGCAACAAGAAACTATTGATTGAAGGCGTGTCTTAACTTGGAATTTGGCATCATTCAAACCACACATTTGTTTTTATCCTTAAGATATTTTAAAAGGAGAAGACAAATATTTTCACGGGTTGTCCTCCCCTTTTATAATAGTTTCAGAAATATATATAATATTAATAAACACTTTCATTCATCATAAAAAACATTTTTTTTGTATATATTTTTCATCACCTGATTCATAGCTACAGAGAAGACATAATATCACAATAAATATCTACATGTACAATATATACAATATATTCATGTAATAATTGAAAGGAGGATTAAATTTACATAATTAGATTTTGTGTATGTTTTAAGCAATGTAATGAAATGTGCCACTTATATAAAAATGACAAAAATAACACTCACTAAATATTAATCCATCTTATGTATTGAAATGGTAGCTTATGATTATTAATTACAAATTGATACAAATTTATATCTAAAACATTATAACTAATATGAACGAAAGTCCTATTATATATTAGAACAAACTTTTTAATAAAATTTCAACTGGGATACAAAGACCCCATACTGTGTGTGTGTGGTCATACATCCCCGATGCAACATTATGTGTTAAAGTTTGTCAGTTTTCTCTGGGTACTCTGGTTTCCTCCACCAGTAAAACTGACTGCCACGATATGCATGTAGCTGAAATATTGTTGAAAGTAGTGTTAAAAATCATGACCCAAAGCCCTTACATCCCATATGTGACCCGGGGAGACAAGAATATTCCTACATGAAGTGGAAATTTTAAGCCCACAAGTATTTGGAACAAATTGAAATTCTTGTGTAAAAGATTGCAAATTAAGAACATGGAATAAAATGAATTATCTCTCTTTAATTGTCAAAGTATGATTTTCCATGAGTTGCTCTTTCTTTACCAAAACATTTTATCAGTCACCAAGGATTTGTATAGTAGAAAGGATATGAATCTCGCGAGATTTAACATAGATTGTATGTAAGTATGTTGTATGGAGAGAACAAGTGAGATTACCCATAGTGCAATTCGTTGACGATGCACATGCCTTGATTAATTGTGGAAATTTTCATCGCTTCAACATTTTAAAACAGTATTTGTAAATATATAAAACCATAATTACAGATATAAAGTGAAAATATTTGTCCTAAATACTAATCATTAATAAAGTATTGACTTTTTGTAGATGTACATGTGTATCACCCATATTTCATTCATAATCCCGCCTATTATGGGCGGTCAAGACTCAAATTTAAATTTCAAACTCCTCCCTTCTCTCCGAATATTGAAGCAGAGCCATCATTTTTGTGATAATATAAATAATATAAATATTTTTTTCAATGTATAGAAGGAGTTTTATTGAAAACAGTGCTCCCCATTTGTATTTATTAAGGATTGTTTACCATCATTTGTCAAAATGGCAGCGTTCTGGGCGGAAATTGGGGTGGCCTATTTAGAAATCAATGAACTGCCTTGTTTACATGAAATCGACAAACCAAAGTGTATAAATGTGTAGTTTAGAGTGTATTCGATATATAGAACAAAACTTGGCGTGATTGGTTGCTTTGTTTTATCATTTTTAATATGTTTTTAGATGTATGAAACTCTACTGTACTTTTTTTTTTATATTTTACATGTACTGTATGAGGGGTGATACAGAAAAAAATCAAAAAACTTTTCCATTGAACATATATCGGCAAATCCAAGGATTGTTTTGTGTAGTGTAGTATATAGACGATGTTTAGAACAAAGTTTGGTGCAATTGGTTGATTTTCCTACGAATTCTCAAGGCATTTCAAAATGAATGAATGAATTTTTGCTCTGTTGTAGCATAAAACATCGCCACGTGAAATAAAGTGAGAAAATACGAGATTCGTATCCTTTCTACTATACAAATCCTTGGTGTCACTGAATTTATTTTTGATATTTTCAGCATGTCTGCACTACAAAAATATGTTTTCCTTTAACTTATGTTATACATTTTTTCCTGTCTATTCAAGAATATTGAGATTTTATTAATTTTCATCAGAATGGACTTTTGTTACAAATTATAAATATTAATTTAGACTTTAACTAAAAAAAAACCAAAACAAAGCAATTGTTGTCAATATGTATATCACATGTATAACACCTAAAATGAAATGGACTAGTCTGGACAGTATATAAATAATATACTAGTAGAGTCTCAATATGTGTATTGGCTTAGTGTCTGAACTTTGGAAGTGGAATAGGAACTGCTTACCCTTCTGGAGCACCTGAGTTTGCCCCCGTTGTTTAGTGGGGTTCATGTTATTTGATCTTCAGTTTTCTGTGTAGCGTTTTGTAGATAGTTGTTTGTTCTTTTGGCCATTGTATTGTCTGTCCTTCTGATTGGCCATTGTATTGTCTGTCCTTCATAGATTTACTGATTCTGATTACCTCTTTGGTATCTTTTGGCAATTGTATTGTCTGTCCTTCATTGATTTACTGATTCTGATTACCTCTTTGGTATCTTTTGGCCATTGTATTGTCTGTCCTTCATAGATTTACTGATTCTGATTACCTCTTTGGTATCTTTTGGCCATTGTAGTGTCTGTCCTTCATTGATTTACTGATTCTGATTACCTCTTTGGTATCTTTTGGCCATTGTATTGTCTGTCCATCATTGATTTACTGATTCTGATTACCTCTTTGGTATCTTTTGGCCATTGTATTGTCTGTCCTTCATTGATTTACTGATTCTGATTACCTCTTTGGTATCTTTTGGCCATTGTATTGTCTGTCCTTCATTGATTTACTGATTCTGATTACCTCTTTGGTATCTTTTGGCCATTGTATTGTCTGTCCTTCATTGATTTACTGATTCTGATTACCTCTTTGGTATCTTTTGGCCATTGTATTGTCTGTCCTTCATTGATTTACTGATTCTGATTACCTCTTTGGTATCTTTTGGCCATTGTATTGTCTGTCCTTCATAGATTTACTGATTCTGATTACCTCTTTGGTATCTTTTGGCCATTGTAGTGTCTGTCCTTCATTGATTTACTGATTCTGATTACCTCTTTGGTATCTTTTGGCCATTGTATTGTCTGTCCTTCATAGATTTACTGATTCTGATTACCTCTTTGGTATCTTCAAACTTTTCTAACATTTTAGTGGCAGTATTATTCAATTGCAAATTTATTGAAAATGTAAATTTTTATGTACCGATAAAGAAACAAAGAAATTACGCCTGTTTGTGTATAGAATCTTAAATTATACTAAATGTTTCTTGTTTCTATTACAGGCAGATGAAGAATTTGAAGGATTAAGAACTTTTAACATAGAACACAGCTTTGACACTGGTAAGTAAAAAGAGAACACACACAGCTTTGACACTGGTAAGTAAAAAGAGAACCAAGTTTTGACACAGGTAAATAACTAGGGAACAGGTAAATTGGAAGGGTACACAACTTTGACACATGATAAGAAGGGAACACATTTTTGTCACATGTAATGAAGAAAGGAATGCATGTATTATTTTGTTTTATGACTTGAAAAGACATTTCTGAAAATTTTAGTGAGTCTTACAATTTTAAGAATCTAAAATTTGAAAAATTTGGTAAGTCCCAACTGAAAATGGTGAGTCTAGGACTCATCTAGGTGAGTTTCGAGGATCTCTGGAGTAATGAAGAAATAAACACAGATTTGAATAAATGATTAAGGAAGGAACACAGCTTTGACACATGTATTGTAATGAAGATTTTTGTCTTGCTGTAACTGTTTCATATTCCTAAAGTATTCAAACTTCGTATATCAAAATGTTCTGATTGTCTAAGAATTTTTAAAATCAAATTAGTATGACCTGTCCAGTAGTTATCAGTTTTCTTATTTTTTTTCTTTTTGAACATTAAATTTAAATGTTTATAGAGGTACCATAAAAACCCCCCCCAAAAAACCACATTATTGGAACAGTTCCACAATCAAATAGAAAAAACATATAAAGAGGCAAAAATCTATAACCCTAACACACATATACATGACAGGTCATACACACATATACATGACAGGTCATACACACATATACATGACAGGTCATACACACATATACATGACAGATCATACACACATATACATGACAGGTCATACACACATATACATGACAGATCATACACACATATACATGACAGGTCATACACACATATACATGACAGGTCATACACACATATACATGACAGGTCATACACACATATACATGACAGATCATACACACATATACATGACAGGTCATACACACATATACATGACAGGTCATACACACATATACATGACAGGTCATACACACATATACATGACAGGTCATACACACATATACATGACAGGTCATACACACATATACATGACAGATCATACACACATATACATGACAGGTCATACACACATATACATGACAGGTCATACACACATATACATGACAGGTCATACACACATATACATGACAGGTCATACACACATATACATGACAGGTCATACACACATATACATGACAGGTCATACACACATATACATGACAGGTCATACACACATATACATGACAGGTCATACACATATATACATGACAGGTCATACACACATATACATGACAGGTCATACACACATATACATGACAGGTCATACACACATATACATGACGGATCATACACACATATACATGACAGGTCATACACACATATACATGACAGGTCATACACACATATACATGACAGGTCATACACACATATACATGACAGGTCATACACACATATACATGACAGGTCATACACACATATACATGACGGGTCATACACACATATACATGACGGATCATACACACATATACATGACAGGTCATACACACATATACATGACAGGTCATACACACATATACATGACAGGTCATACACACATATACATGACAGATCATACACACATATACATGACAGGTCATACACACATATACATGACAGGTCATACACACATATACATGACAGATCATACACACATATACATGACAGATCATACACACATATACATGACAGGTCATACACACATATACATGACAGGTCATACACACATATACATGACAGGTCATACACACATATACATGACGGGTCATACACACATATACATGACGGATCATACACACATATACATGACAGGTCATACACACATATACATGACAGGTCATACACACATATACATGACAGGTCATACACACATATACATGACAGATCATACACACATATACATGACAGGTCATACACACATATACATGACAGGTCATACACACATATACATGACAGATCATACACACATATACATGACAGATCATACACACATATACATGACAGGTCATACACACATATACATGACAGATCATACACACATATACATGACGGATCATACACATATATACATGACAGATCATACACACATATACATGACAGATCATACACACATATACATGACAGGTCATACACACATATACATGACAGGTCATACACACATATACATGACAGGTCATACACACATATACATGACAGATCATACACACATATACATGACAGATCATACACACATATACATGACAGATCATACACACATATACATGACAGATCATACACACATATTCATGACAGATCATACACACATATACATGACAGATCATACACACATATACATGACAGATCATGCACACATATACATGACAGATCATACACACATATACATGACAGGTCATACACACATATACATGACAGGTCATACACACATATACAAGACAGGTCATACACACATATACATGACAGATCATACACACATATACATGACAGGTCATACACACATATACATGACAGATCATACACACATATACATGACGGATCATACACATATATACATGACAGGTCATACACACATATACATGACAGGTCATACACACATATACATGACAGGTCATACACACATATACATGACGGATCATACACATATATACATGACAGATCATACACACATATACATGACAGATCATACACACATATACATGACAGATCATACACACATATACATGATGGATCATACACACATATACATGACAGATCATACACACATATACATGACAGATCATACACACATATACATGACAGATCATACACACATATACATGACAGATCATACACACATATACATGACAGGTCATACACACATATACATGACGGATCATACACACATATACATGACAGATCATACACACATATACATGACAGATCATACACACATATACATGACGGATCATACACACATATACATGACAGATCATACACACATATACATGACAGGTCATACACACATATACATGACAGATCATACACACATATACATGACAGATCATACACACATATACATGACAGATCATACACACATATACATGACAGATCATACACACATATACATGACAGGTCATACACACATATACATGACAGATCATACACACATACATGACAGATCATACACACATATACATGACAGATCATACACACATATACATGACAGATCATACACACATATACATGACAGATCATACACACATATACATGACAGATCATACACACATATACATGACAGGTCATACACACATATACATGACAGATCATACACACATATACATGACAGATCATACACACATATACATGACAGGTCATACACACATATACATGACAGATCATACACACATATACATTGACAGATCATACACACATATGCATGACAGATCATGCACACATATACATGACAGATCATGCACACATATACATGACAGATCATACACACATATACATGACAGATCATGCACACATATATATGACAGATCATACACACATATACATTGACAGATCATACACACATATACATGACAGATCATACACACATATACATGACAGATCATACACACATATACATGACAGATCATACACACATATACATGACAGATCATACACACATATACATGACAGATCATACACACATATACATTGACAGATCATACACACATATACATGACAGATCATACACACATATACATGACAGATCATACACATATATACATGACAGATCATACACACATATACATGACAGATCATACACACATATACATGACAGATCATACACACATATACATGACAGATCATACACAAATATACATGACAGATCATACACACATATACATGACAGATCATACACACATATGCATGACAGATCATACACACATATACATGACAGGTCATACAAACATATACATGACAGATCATACACACATATACATGACAGATCATACACACATATACATGACAGATCATACACACATATACATGACAGATCATACACACATATACATGACAGATCATACACACATATACATGACAGATCATACACACATATACATGACAGGTCATACACACATATACATGACAGATCATACACACATATACATGACAGATCATACACACATATACATGACAGGTCATACACACATATACATGACAGATCATACACACATATACATTGACAGATCATACACACATATGCATGACAGATCATGCACACATATACATGACAGATCATGCACACATATACATGACAGATCATACACACATATACATGACAGATCATGCACACATATATATGACAGATCATACACACATATACATTGACAGATCATACACACATATATACATGACAGATCATACACACATATACATGACAGATCATACACACATATACATGACAGATCATACACACATATACATGACAGATCATACACACATATACATGACAGGTCATACACACATATACATTGACAGATCATACACACATATACATGACAGATCATACACACATATACATGACAGATCATACACATATACATGACAGATCATACACACATATACATGACAGATCATACACACATATACATAACAGATCATACACACATATACATGACAGATCATACACACATATACATGACAGATCATACACACATATACATGACAGATCATGCACACATATACATGACAGATCATACACGCATATACATGACAGATCATGCAAACATATACATAACAGGTCATGCACACATATACATGACAGATCATGCACACATATACATGACAGATCATACACACATATACATGACAGATCATACACACATATACATGACAGATCATACACACATATACATGACAGATCATACACACATATACATGACAGATCATACACACATATACATGACAGATCAAACACACATATACATGACAGATCATACACACATATACATGACAGATCATACACACATATACATGACCGATCATACACACATACATGACAGATCATACACACATATACATGACAGATCATACACACACATACATGACAGATCATACACACATACATGACAGATCATACACACACATACATGACAGATCATACACATATAATATACATGACCGATCATACACACATATACATGACAGATCATACACACATATACATGACAGATCATACACACATACATGACAGATCATACACACATATATATGACAGATCATACACACATACATGACAGATCATACACACATATACATGACAGATCATACACACATATACATGACAGATCATACACACATATACATGACAGATCATACACACATATACATGATGGATCATACACACATATACATGACAGATCATACACACATATACATGACAGATCATACACACATATACATGACAGATCATACACACATATACATGACAGATCATACACACATATACATGACAGATCATACACACATATACATGACGGATCATACACACATATACATGACAGATCATACACACATATACATGACAGATCATACACACATATACATGACGGATCATACACACATATACATGACAGATCATACACACATATACATGACAGGTCATACACACATATACATGACAGATCATACACACATATACATGACAGATCATACACACATATACATGACAGATCATACACACATATACATGACAGATCATACACACATATACATGACAGGTCATACACACATATACATGACAGATCATACACACATACATGACAGATCATACACACATATACATGACAGATCATACACACATATACATGACAGATCATACACACATATACATGACAGATCATACACACATATACATGACAGATCATACACACATATACATGACAGGTCATACACACATATACATGACAGATCATACACACATATACATGACAGATCATACACACATATACATGACAGGTCATACACACATATACATGACAGATCATACACACATATACATTGACAGATCATACACACATATGCATGACAGATCATGCACACATATACATGACAGATCATGCACACATATACATGACAGATCATACACACATATACATGACAGATCATGCACACATATATATGACAGATCATACACACATATACATTGACAGATCATACACACATATACATGACAGATCATACACACATATACATGACAGATCATACACACATATACATGACAGATCATACACACATATACATGACAGATCATACACACATATACATGACAGATCATACACACATATACATTGACAGATCATACACACATATACATGACAGATCATACACACATATACATGACAGATCATACACATATATACATGACAGATCATACACACATATACATGACAGATCATACACACATATACATGACAGATCATACACACATATACATGACAGATCATACACAAATATACATGACAGATCATACACACATATACATGACAGATCATACACACATATGCATGACAGATCATACACACATATACATGACAGGTCATACAAACATATACATGACAGATCATACACACATATACATGACAGATCATACACACATATACATGACAGATCATACACACATATACATGACAGATCATACACACATATACATGACAGATCATACACACATATACATGACAGATCATACACACATATACATGACAGGTCATACACACATATACATGACAGATCATACACACATATACATGACAGATCATACACACATATACATGACAGGTCATACACACATATACATGACAGATCATACACACATATACATTGACAGATCATACACACATATGCATGACAGATCATGCACACATATACATGACAGATCATGCACACATATACATGACAGATCATACACACATATACATGACAGATCATGCACACATATATATGACAGATCATACACACATATACATTGACAGATCATACACACATATATACATGACAGATCATACACACATATACATGACAGATCATACACACATATACATGACAGATCATACACACATATACATGACAGATCATACACACATATACATGACAGGTCATACACACATATACATTGACAGATCATACACACATATACATGACAGATCATACACACATATACATGACAGATCATACACATATACATGACAGATCATACACACATATACATGACAGATCATACACACATATACATAACAGATCATACACACATATACATGACAGATCATACACACATATACATGACAGATCATACACACATATACATGACAGATCATACACACATATACATGACAGATCATACACGCATATACATGACAGATCATGCAAACATATACATAACAGGTCATGCACACATATACATGACAGATCATGCACACATATACATGACAGATCATACACACATATACATGACAGATCATACACACATATACATGACAGATCATACACACATATACATGACAGATCATACACACATATACATGACAGATCATACACACATATACATGACAGATCAAACACACATATACATGACAGATCATACACACATATACATGACAGATCATACACACATATACATGACAGATCATACACACATACATGACAGATCATACACACATATACATGACAGATCATACACACACATACATGACAGATCATACACACATACATGACAGATCATACACACACATACATGACAGATCATACACATATAATATACATGACCGATCATACACACATATACATGACAGATCATACACACATATACATGACAGATCATACACACATACATGACAGATCATACACACATATATATGACAGATCATACACACATACATGACAGATCATACACACATATACATGACAGATCATACACACACATACATGACAGATCATACACACATATACATGACAGATCATACACATATAATATACATGACAGATCATACACACATATACATGACAGATCATACACATATAATATACATGACAGATCATACACACATATACATGACAGATCATACACACATATACATTGACAGATCATACACACATATGCATGACAGATCATGCACACATATACATGACAGATCATGCACACATATACATGACAGATCATACACACATATACATGACAGATCATACACACATATACATGACAGATCATACACACATATACATGACAGATCATACACACATATACATGACAGATCATACACACATATACATGACATATCATGCACACATATACATGACAGATCATACACACATATACATGACAGATCATGCAAACATATACATAACAGATCATGCACACATATACATGACAGATCATACACACATATACATGACAGATCATACACACATATACATGACAGATCATACACACATATACATGACAGATCATACACACATATACATGACAGATCATACACACATATACATGACAGATCATACACACATATACATGACAGATCATACACACATATGCATGACAGATCATACACACATATACATGACAGATCATACACACATATACATGACAGATCATACACACATACATGACAGATCATACACACATATACATGACAGATCATACACACACATACATGACAGATCATACACACATACATGACAGATCATACACACACATACATGACAGATCATACACATATAATATACATGACCGATCATACACACATATACATGACAGATCATACACACATATACATGACAGATCATACACACATATACATGACAGATCATACACACATATATATGACAGATCATACGCACATACATGACAGATCATACACACATATACATGACAGATCATACACACACATACATGACAGATCATACACACATATACATGACAGATCATACACATATAATATACATGACAGATCATACACACATATACATGACAGATCATACACACATACATGACAGATCATACACACATACATGACAGATCATACACACATATACATGACAGATCATACACACACATACATGACAGATCATACACACATATACATGACAGATCATACACACACATACATGACAGATCATACACATATAATATACATGACAGATCATACACACATATACATGACAGATCATACACACATATACATGACAGATCATACACACATACATGACAGATCATACACACATATACATGACAGATCATACACACATATACATGACAGATCATACACACATATACATAACAGATCATACACATATACAGTGTATACATGACAGATCATACACATATATACATGACAGATCATACACATACAATATATACATGACAGATCATTTTCCCATGAGGACATTACTTATAAGTTTGATTGAATTAATGCATATGTTAATTTTTATGATTAAATTAATCCATATGTTAATTTTTATGATTAAATTAATGCACATGTTTATTTTTAGGTACCAATCCAACATTTACAAAGAGAGGAACAATAGCAGTCAGGTCAATTAAAAGTAACAGAGCACATTTTTCACAAACCTCTCCATTGTCAGTAGATGAAAGAAAGAGATTAGAGGTAATGTTGGATTGGTTGATTGATTGATAAGTGTTTTACACCAACTTTAATAGTATTCTGTGCAGTCGGTAGTTTGGCAATAAACTGAGGGACATTGAAAACTGGAAGTCATGTGATCAAATGAAAAGTTAAACTTTCTCAAATTCGACTGACATACATTTTGCACTTGTACAAAGACATTGGTATAAATAATACATGTTTAATAAATAGATAAATTAGAATAAATATTTACATACAATGTGTATTCCATTTCTGTCTATTTATATCTACAAGTAAGTATGTGCACAGTATCTTAACGTTTTATCTAGTGAAATACTAGAGAAAAATCTGTATATTATATATAAAAGACACAAGTAATGAAGCAAGTCTTATTTAGCCATTGTGCCCATAACTTCTGGTTCGGCAGCAAATAAAGTTGACAATAAAACTATTCCAAAAATGGAAATGACCTGAAATGACTACTTCCGGCAGCATGCATGGAGCTGACACATTATGCTTTTATGCATCCTCTTCCTTTTGCAACCTTCTGCCATTCTTTTTCTTAAAGGCAGTATGGAATAGAAATAGTTGACACTATGTGTACACATACCAAGCTAGTAGGTCCAAATATTTAGACATTTCATTTCATTTCAATCTACCAATTTGAAGTGGCCGCCAACATTTTTTTATGATTACCTCCCTTTTCGGTAAATGCTAGAGTATTGTTACAGTTGGTATCTTACAAAATTATATACAAAAAACATTAAGTAAAAATAAACTACGAATGCTACTTACCTTCAATTATTTTTTGATAGACGTAAAGCAAATACTTTATTTGTCAACTGTATTTGCTGCCGAAACGGAAGTTATGGGCACAATGGCTAAATTTCAAAACACGAAAGTCTGTCTGCTGTGAAAAAAGACAATAGGTAGGGAACAAAGCAATGTTTGGTACAAATAAACTATGCATGAAAGGGATTTACCTTCCAACATTCCAACGTAGCATTATTTTACGGGCGAACGAAGGTTACAAAAAATAAACCGAGAGAGCAATGTATATCGTGGTGTATTGTCGGATTGGCCCACCAGACTGCCACTATAATTTTTGCCCACTTATTCGGTACCAGGTCAAAAATTGGTTGGATAAATAACTTCTGTTGATCCCTTGTCTGACGAGACAAGTGGGGCAGTCGTGGTCGTGATCGTATTGTAGTTGGATTTACAAATACCTATGCAATCAGTGCCTATCACCACTGAAGTTGTGAGTTCGAATCCTGCTCAGGTGAGGTGTATTTGATACAACATTATGTGATAAAGTTTGTCAGTGACTTGCGGCAGGTCAGTGGTTTCCTCAACCAATAAAACTGCCCGCAACAATATAACTGAAATATTGTGGAAAGTGGCGTTGAACACCATAATCCTAACTGTAACCTTGACGTGACAAGTGATGCAAATCATTGACTTATTGGTATACAATGAAGAATTATTGTAGGTAAATTGTAAATGTTTTAGACATTGATTATTAACTCCTGAAATGGGAGGATTTTAATGAGTTGTTCATATCTTGATATTGCAGCTGACATATTTGTAGCCATGTGTATATTATTTCATTGCAGAAATTCTATTACTATTTCTGTACAGTACGATATTCAAAAACCAGTTAGTCAGTATCATTTAAACTCTTTATTAGAAGGAAACTTGATTCATTGAGTTTAGGGTTAGGGTCATGATGTTTAACGCGACTTTCAACAATATTTCAGTTATATCTGTCGCATGTCGCTGACAAATTCATTGAGTTTAAGAATAATTGTGGCACAAATAAAAACAAAACATGAACAGACATGAACAACACTAAATCCATCGGTGTAAGGGGGAGATAACTTGATAGTTTCATTTCTGATTTGATGGTTTGAAGTGAACATTACCAATAAATAGGCCAGGAGGGCTTGGAAAAATTAATACAAGAAAACATTTGAAATCTTCTAATTTTTAAAATTCATACTGAAATTTTATTAAGTGTAGCTATCCGATTCCTGATACAGTTTTTATTAATGTTTGTTGTTGTATGTATTACAATTGTTTTTTTTGTATTTTTCAGGATTTAGCAGACAATAATGAAATTTATAGACTTAGAATATCAGTTAGAAATACAGGAAATCCTGATGAAGATTTTGTTACCACATATACCCCTGCTGTAAGTTGTTATCTATAAATAGTTATTTATACTCCACGGCAATATAATAGTGGTTTTAAAAGGTAATACAGACTCATAATAACCTGATTTTTTCTTTATAAGTCTATGTAGAATTTACCTATTATAACTATCAAGTTTTCTGACTATTTATCTGCTGGGAGCGTTGTGGTTGTTTTGTCTATATTTTTAGCTCAAGTGTAATGTGATGTTGAACACAATGATAACGGTATTTGTAAGATTACTTCAACCATATTTTGTTTTCCTGTTGATTATCCCACTTCTGGGAAATAAGATTATATACACCAAATAACATCAACATTTTAGGGTATGAGTTATTGCTCCTTTGTTGAAGACCACACTGTGGCTGTGAAATGTAGAACAGCAATAAAAACACTGTTCTTTACTTTAAGTTTTGTGTAAGTGTAATGTTGGATAGTCTATCATGTTCATATTTATTTAAATTACACTACGTTTTTATTTTCCCTATTTGTCTTTGTTAGCCCAGCCGGTCACTATTTTCGTATATGGACCGGTCACTATTTTAGTATATGGACCGGCCAGGTCCTGCATTATTATTTTAGATAAAAAGTATAATATAGCAAATAGTTCATGTCACTTCGGGTCATATGGCAGTATAAGGACCGGTCCGTCACCAAAAAAATATTATATGGACCTCAGAAGCTTTCGTCAATATAATATTTTTTTGGTAACAGACCGGTCCATATACTGCCATATGACCCTCAGTGCCATGAACTATTTGCTATATATCGACGCATACTAATGTATTGTCCACTTCGACAAGAAAATATGACACCAGTTTTGTTAAGGTCCAATGCTAATGATGATCTGCATTTTGAATAAGGTTAACTGGTATGTAGTATAAATATACTGTAGCTATTTCAATAAATGCCATGCATTTTTTGTTGATTAAAAAAGATTATTCTTGATATGTTTACATGTTTGTATTTGTTTATTTCAACAGGTTGGATTTAACTAGCGCCTATCATCAATAAAGTTGTGAGTTCAAATCCCGCTCATGGTCAGGTGTACTTGACACAACATTATGTGATAAAGTTTGTCAGTGACATCCAGTTGGTCGATGGTTGTCTCCAGATATTCCGGTTTCCTCCACCAATAAAACTGACCGCTACGATATAACTGAAATATTGTTGAAAGTGGTGTTAAACACCACAACCCCCCCTGTATTTGTAAATTTCAAGAGTCACTGCATATTTATTTTCTGCAGAAGACTGAAGTATGTTACTGACAAATATATATATATTTTTAATTTTTCAGTGTGGTATTTATGAATCAGCCTTGTCTGATCATATATGGCTACATTTTGACCAATCAGGTGAATTGTTAGGTGTTTCCTTGGTTACAGAGCCAGCTGAATGCAAAAGCATTATGGTGGATAGTTCTGATTTAATGCATTGGAATACAACAGTAGATATTACACAAACTGTTCAAGGACCTCAGTAAGTTTTAGAACTCCTTCGATGTTTCAGTGAGCTAGCACTATTAAAATATAACCCTCTAAAAATGTTCACGTCTCAATATAGCTGAAATGCTGCTAAAGTTGGCATTAAGCACCAATCAATTATAATTTTACCCATTTTACTACAGACATCATCATCATCTCATCAAATAGTAACTTGCTTTTGCTGAAAAAATACTCACTCTGCACTAAGTAACAATCGTCCCATCAACTTAACCAAGAAACCAAGAATAATCCTGAGATATCAAAAATATTAAAGACCCAGGACTATAAATATTGTGGAAGGTGTTTTATGCCAAAGAAAAATCAGATTAATTACTTTAAGCTTCTTCTTTATGTGAAATTTCAATATGAGACCTAATCTTTAATATCTTACTCCCAAGTCTTAACTTTGATGAAGAAATATCTATAAAATCTGCTCTGAAATTCCTCAAATGAATGTCAAACAGAAAATGAGTGTTCTTTTGATTTCATTGAAATGCAAGCAGGTTTACAAATGACCATAATTATGATTCAATTACAATTGAAAGGGGAAGCAATCTACATTTTGTTGGGGGGGGGGGGGGGGTGGGCTTGGATGACTATTTATGTAGTCAAATCCACCCACAATTTTCAACTCAGGTATTTGAAACTTATTTTTAGTAATTTGTTTATTTTTAGAGAAAAGCAGAGGTTCTTGTAACTTTACAGCATATTTTCATGTATATAGAAGTTGTGCACTGCACATTTTAGAAACTTTCCAGAAATTTCACCCAATTTTTCTGTTTTCAAATTTGCAGAAAAAGTTGCAACTAAGGATGCCTATTTATTGTGGTCAACTCCTTCCACATTTTTCAATACAGATCCTTGAAACATTGCATCATTTTGCACTTAAAACACCAAAATACACCCCTCCCATGAAAATAAATCATCATTTCACAGTTCTATAAAATTTGTCTGTAAAAGAACATATTAAAAACATTTGTAGTTCCAGTAGTTTTTTTTGTCCATTATGAAATTGTGCTGAATGAAATTTAATTTGGAGGAAAAAATAAAAATCTCCCTAAATATGCCTTCGAAATTGAAAAGAAAGTAGAGTTTGGTGTGGCCTACAGATAAATATTTTACAGTGAACATTTCTTATGTGTTACATAATAGAAAAGTTAATGTGTTATTTAATATTATTGTAGACCTGATACTCAGACATATATAGAAAAGTTAAAGAAAGAAGAAATGGAGAAGTCAAAAGGAGAACAAGGAGACAACAGATCATTCTTTGCTAAATATGTGAGTACTGGTCGAGGACCAATTATCAGCATTTTTTTCTTGTTTTTGTCAGATTATTTCTATATAGTCCAATACACCCCTTCAAGCACCTCATAATTTTGAATGTTATCAATCGACTTACTTTGGACAGAAATATAAATAATTTTCATGTGCATGCTCGTAACAGGGACCCTTTGTAAAGTTTTTGATTTTTGTCACTGAATCGGGAGGGAAGAGTACCATTTAATGCCATCTTGTTATATGTGGGAAAATATAAATATAAATCAACTGTGTCACCAGTATTTTGCGATCATTAGAACACCAATCTGCTATATATTTTTCTGTTAATAATAGCGACTGGCATCTCCGCTCCATTTACGTGCCCCCCGTGAGGTTTATGTAAAGAGGTATGGTTTCTAATGGGGTTTTACCTGATTTCTTTTGAATTAGCCAAGATACAAATGTAGGATTTTGCTGTCTGCTTTGTCACCATTTATTATTGTCGTCTGCAAAAAATGGCCAGAAAATTCATGTGTGCTCGCGAGTAACGTGCAATTTGGCGATAATTGGTACTTGGCAATAATTGGTCCTCGACCAGTAGTGATAAAAACAGACGAATATACATGTATACTACAAAGATCAAGGGGGCTGTCATGGTTGTGATCATATGATTTACAACTACGTATGAAATCCGTGGCTATCACCTCTAAAGTTATGAGTTCTAATTCCACTCAAGCCCTAAGAAATATCAAGATATCCAAATGGTGTTGCTGCTGCCATAATTGTATTGTAGTTAGATTTACATGTACTTATGCAAGCTGTCTCTATCACTACTAAAGTTTCTGAGTCAGATTGTCATCCATGGTGAGGTGTACTTGATACAATCTTATATGATAAAGTTTGTGAGGAGCTTTCAATCACAGTAGGCTGCTTGTTGTCTCCACCAATAAAACTGAATTGAAAGGCCCAGGGTTTCATACCCTGAGGCATGCAAACTTGTCTTAATGAGGAATAATTCATCTGCTTAAAAGTCATATATGCAAGTGCGACCAAACCTTTTTTCACCTTTATGTAAATCCAAGCAGAGATTACCTTGATTGATAAATCAACGTGACTGACTTTAAAGACCACTGCAACTTTTTCATGAACAATCCCACTTCAAATTGTATTTCATTTCAGCAAGAAATAGAATTCAAAAAGTCAATAATCCAGAAGTCTTTCACGGGGCCATGGAAAACTCATGATGGACCTTGTCCACATTATAAATGAATTTGAAGATTTAAATGAAGATTATGATGATAAAATATAGCATGAGGAAATGGATGAGTTCCCCTCCCAGACTCAAGTAGATAATTTAAGGGAGAACGTCGTAGTAGATATCTATGGAAGCCCCCAGACTATTCTCCCAATTGTCTTGCATTATGGATTCCGTCATATAATGGAATTGTCAAAGTCTCAAAATTAGCTTCTTGAATCCACTTTCCTGGTCAGAGCTCTCCTTCCAATTGCTTTTATCTTCAAGAAACACATCTAACAAATTGTGATAATATTTCTTTAAAAAAAATGACCCCATTTATGATACAATGTACATATGTTGATGAGGATAAATGAGCTTGAGGAGGCTCAACAATCGTTCAGAGGTCACGTTGATGTGAAATTTGGATATTTTTGCATGCAAAATTTTGAGATTCTCACACAGATTCAATTGAAACTGGTGAAAAGTGCACCCAAGATTGGGAAATAAATTTACCAACTTGCATACAGGATAAAACAAGGTTGTAGTACAAAAATAGACATTACTATGGTTTTTCAGTGATGCAGGAATTTGGTTGCATATGTTGTGTAATAAGTGTAGAAGACAATTTGTTTTGTGTATAGATATAAGCGATTCATAGCTCGGAAATACCCTTATCTAATTATAGAAGGGAATGCCCTTATTGATTTATATCTATGAATGGTTAATAGCTTTATCAATAGGAATTATGGCTTCTGATTAATTGATTGGTGTTTAATGCCAACTTTAGCAATATTTCAGCTTTATCGTGGCGTTCATAGTTTCTGTGTGATAACGTTGCTGACAATAGTCTCCTTAGAGTGAAATAAGTTTTATGTGTCATATGCTTATTTACAACCAAAAATGGTTCACATTCAGCAATATATTTTGCCTCTCGACTGCTGGATTTTTCTATATCATTGTATTTCAGATCATGAACAAGATATATTTGTATATGGGTGTTCTTGAAGGGCCAGGGTGGCTCACTGAGTTAGGTAGTTGGATTACCTAACAATTCATACAAGCCTATCACCAATACAGCGTGGGTTCGCGCCCGGCTTTGTAAATTACAAAAAAGGGTGCACTCGACTCGCAGCCGCAAGTGATAAAGTTTATCAGTTGTTTGCCTATATGGTCGGTGGTTCTCTCTGGGTACTCCGGCTTCTTCCACCACTAAAACTGGTCGCCATGATATAGCTGAAATATTGCTGAAAGTAGCGTTAAACACAATAAAGCAAATGCAAAGTATGTGTGTTTCGAAACATTTATAAAAAAAACATGCTGTATGAATATCTTTATTTTTCACTTTGAAAAAGCTTATGAAAAAAGATGGAAATACATACATGTACATGTATGGAATTTTAAAAGATCTTTTTGATGTGGGGTTAAAAGGTAGACTACGTGATCGTGATTTCATATCTTATGGGTTTTTTTTGACAGACAGAACATTTAAAGTAAAAGTAAAGTGAACATTATCTGTAGCCCTTTTCACAAAAATTCTTACGATAAAAAATTGTCGTAAGTGTAAAACTAAGATTAAAAAGAGTTTCACAAAAATACTTACGATAATCTTAAGTGTAAAAATAGTCCTAACTTTACGTGTAAAACTACCTTGTCCTAAGTGTAAAATTTTGATCGTAAGAGAAATTTTGGTCTCATCTTTTATCGTAAGTGAAAAAAATAGAAAAAAAGATGGACGATGTAATGGCACTTCGACTTGAAAATAAGAGAGCAATTCATCGTTAGCGCATTTTCTCTGACCGTATGACAAACCTATTTACACATATTGATAAATGTTTATTGAAATGAATATGGTTTAATACAAACAGACGCTACAAATGGCATTGTTGTTTACTCCTTTTTGGCGTGACTAATAACAGAGTCTGTCTATAACGATGCATTCCGTACATTTACCTCTTCAATGCAGCAGTGCATCGTTTACATGACCAAAAAATCAGGATAATTCTCATTAACTTTAGATTTCAAATTGGGAACGATCGACAATCGAAAAGACTACATGTACTTGCAAACTTGGGGAGAATTATTTTTTTCATTTTTTTTTGGGGATAAAAACAGGAATACGGGATTTTCTTCTAGACATCTACTTCGTTTACAAAAGTTTTGTATGAACAGCCGCTTTAGGACTGGAATTTTCTGGATCGAATGATATCGTTTTGATTTTGCCTTTATATTAGTAATATAATTTATTAATTTCTGGCAACTTCGATGATCATCGAACACTCTGGCAATACATAAACTTGTGTACATTCTTCTGTTATATTGATATTAATATATAACAGGGATATTTATTCGTCTTCATGATTGATAGATGATAAACACATCTTTATTTGGGCCGTTATCTCAGAAAAATCGGGATACATTTTCATCAGTAAAAGAACAAGCGTTCGATTTTATGTGGGATGGGATTAATTGGAAAAAAGGGGTAAATATTTTGCTGACAAATAACCGATAAAATAAATTATATGAATAGGGTTTTTTTCACACTCCAGATGCACTCCCTTAAAAAATACTTCTACCAAAAGTAACCAGGCGTGGATGATGACGCACAACTCCCAAGTAATGATAATTATTATAGATCATTTTAATTTACATGCATTAGAAATGTTCCTCTATACGAAAATCATACCCGTTCATATTTTGTGCAGTTATTGGTGACCCATTCATATACATTTTTTTGTATTAGATAAAAATTGCTTATAAATTAGTGCTGGGGATATTATTTAGAATAATTTTATTTAAAAAAAAATGCTTTGTTGTGCTATGGAAATGAAACTAAGTTGCTAAGGAAGATGGTTTATAGTGTTTAATGCCCCATTCAACAATATATCGGTCAGTTTTATTGGTGGAGAAAACTGGAGTACTCGGAGAAAACCATTGACCTGTCGCAAATCACTGACAAACTTTATCACATAATATTGTATCGAGTACACCTAAGGAAGATTTTTTTTTATCGTAAGTGTAATTTTAGTCGTAAGATTAAAATTTGTCGTAAGATAATCTTTGTGAAAAGGACTTAGGAATTGTCGTAAGATAATCTTAAGTGAAAAAGTTAGGACTATAGTTACGAATTTTTGTGAAAAGGGCTACTGATCTTTTAGAACAAGAAATGGATGTGTCCTGTCTTTTACATCAATTAGCAATAAGACAAATAGTTCACTTAAAGTTCATGAAGATAACATTGAAGTGTCTCTCTACGTACGTGAATGATTTCCTTGATATATTATCGAGGACAAAATATGAATAACATTGAAAGTCAATTAAAGCTATGTCTTAGTAAAAAAATTAGGTTAATTGACTGTTGAGAATTACGTCCTGTCCCCGAACTAGCCGAGCAGGAACTGCCGCAGCCCATAGTTGTTGAGTCACTCAGTTGAAACATTCAAGGCTGCTGTCTCTTCTATCAAATACTTATTTGTAAAACCTATAAATAGTTGAAACTCTTTTCAATTGTCATGTTTAACCTCTTACATAACTTCAACTTGTTAAAGGGGGGTCAGTATTTGTTAGAAGTAGAAGTAGCAGACATCTGGAGTTTACGTTGTTTTCAGTGGGGCTCCTGTCACTGAATCCATCGTTTTCTTTGTAGTATTTTGTCTATCATTGTTTGTCTTTTTGTCATTGTGTTGTCTGTCCTTCTTTGATTTACGTCTTCTGATTACCCCTTTGGTATCTTTCTGTCATTGTATTGTCTGTCCTTCTTTGATTTACGTCTTCTGATTACCTCTTTGGTATCTTTTTGTCATTGTGCTGTCTGTCCTTCTTTGATTTACATCTTCTGATTACCCCTTTGGTATCTTTCTGTCATTGTATTGTCTGTCCTTCTTTGATTTACGTCTTCTGATTACCTCTTTGGTATCTTTTTGTCATTGTGTTGTCTGTCCTTCTTTGATTTACGTCTTCTGATTACCCCTTTAGTACATTGTATCTTCAACATTTTCATTATACAACTCCCTGATTTAAAATAGTAAAAGAAAAGTTTTGGATTGATATTTGAGAGTAAACTCAACCTTATTCCTCCTATGAAAATGAAACACTTAACAATTTGCAGTTTGTGTCAAGCACGAACTGGGATGCTGACAGCACCATTTTATTACTTTGATATAGATCATTACTTTGTTAAAATTAGATTATGGTAATATAGTTTACAGGTCAACTTGTAAATCATATACAACATTATGTGATAAAGTTTGTCAGTGACTTGCAATGGATCGGTGGTTTTCTCTGGGCACTATGGTTTTCTCCACCAATAAAACTAATAGCTGCGATATAACTGACTTATTATTGAAATTGGCATTAACCACCATAGGTCCAACCAACCAATTATTGTTCTTGTTCAATCGTGTGTTGGATATTTGCTGAAAAAATAATTTTGTTTTTGATGTAAAACTTAGGACATATAGAAAATTTAAGTTTATATTTAGGTACGAAACTTATATTTCTGATATTAGAAATATTAGCAATAGAAACATTCTTACACGTTTTCATACTAGTAACCACAAGCTCCATATTGAAACCGGTTGATATACCCGTCCGATTACTCCTGTTGAGAACCGTATATGTTCCAATTGTAACTCTAAAAGCGTAGAAGATGAACTTCATTTTCTAATGTATTGTCCTAAGTTTGAAAACCACAGAAGAGAACTCTTTTCAAATGTCCTTAATTATAATGCAGCTATATTAAGTGCAGAGGATAAATTTGTTTGGATATTGAGCAACGAAGATCCACCTTGCATCAGAACTTGCAACATTTATTCACCCGTGTTTTCATATGGCATCATAGTTCTCTGCATGCATGTTTTATATTTTATCTTTTCCAAATACAGTTATCTCTCTTTCATTGCCTCCCAATACAAACTATAATGCAAACTATAACCTATAATTTTATTTGTTATTTTATTATGTCATTCTTCTTTCATGTACTATCTCATAATCTTTGTCAACCTAAATGTTCAATGATTGAGGTTTCTTTAATAAAGTATTTCGTTTCGTTTCGTTTGTTACAATCAACAATGTTTGAAACAAAAGAATCTCTTTGCTACAAACAAATTTAGAGAACCATTCTTAGCTTCTAGTTGTTGGTATATCCTTATTAAATAAATAAAAAATTCCATTAATTTAGAGCTCATCTGGCCAGCAGAAAACAATTAAACATGGGACTCAAGGCGCAATATTATTAAAAAGAATTCAATTTTATCTTTCGACTAGTATATAAGATTTTATAAACACTTTTGAGTTTATAGGCCTCTAGCTGGTCATATTGAAAAATCAATATCTGATTTTGTTGTTGTAATTTTACTTTTTATTGTTGCCTAATAGACAATTTACATACATCATGTTTATGTCTGCATAATAAATATATATGTATACAGTTTGATCATGCAAAAGAGTTTCTGTTTTTGATTGTTAAGAAAGAATTGAAGACTAATAGTTTTGTTTTAAGATATTTTTTCCTGTTTGAATCATAAGCTAGATATTTGTTGAAAAGGAAATAACATCTTGTTTTTTTTTTGTTAGAAATGTTTTGAACGTAAAAACCTCGCCACTCTATACATGTTTTGTCCTAAGAATGATAAAGAACCATGCAAACACGTTTCCTTTCAACATTTATATCTGATTTCAGATTGGCATTTCTTGGAAATTTCAAGTTCAGTTTTGATTTTTTGTTTCCTGTTCCAGGAAATATTGAGACAAATTTCCTTTCTCAACTTGATAAAGATGGAGAAATTATGTCAATTTTTAAGACAATAGTGTTAATAGCTATAAATGATACGAAAAAAAAAGACCATGTGTTTATTTAATATCAGAAACAAATGATTCCTAAACTGACTCATGTAATTTTAGTTGTTAGGGACTTGATAATACCATAACTTTTTTTAATGATGATAATTATATATAGATTCACTTTCTACTACCAGTGGATTATGATATTTCTCCAATGGAGATAGTTTGATAGCTCAAGCTTTATAAAATTTTTGAATATAGCTTATGCCGAAATTTAACATCCATGGTGATTAAAAATATTTACGAAAATTTAACTGATTAAACACGCAAAGAATAGGAGGAGATAAGATGTCTTGGAAGTAGACAATGTATTTTATGACCTTCATTGTGGTTTTTTTTGTAATGCCTCTCATTTTGTAACAAGGTATGAAAAGAAAGTTTAAACAGTGATGGTCAACAATTCCACCAATATCGACCAATCACGTCTCATCTCCATGAACTCACTGAACACAAAAAAGACTGTGATTTATGACATTGGAAATGCAGGTCCTGGCTTGGACAGGCAAAAACATGTGGCAGGGTTAAACACAAACCAGCTAATTGGATCCCAACCCTCCTATCTTGATAACTGTATCCCCAACAGCAATGCATATATAAACATACGATAAAAAAACTTTACCGATATTATTCCATTCAAAAAGACCACATACTACCGGTATCACAAAAATGATTGACAGCATAAACATGGACAGTACAATAGCTGGGTCAATGAATGCTTTCTGATGACAGAAAAGGGACAATAAAATGAACATTGCAGGGTTAGGGTTGGTTATGGTGTTTAACACCACTTTCAACAATATTTCAGGTATATCCTGGCGGTCAGTTTTATTGGTGGAGGAAACTAGGGAAAAGCACAGACCTGCCTCAAGTCACTGGCAAACTTTATCACATAATGTTGTATTGATTACACCTCGCCTGAGCTGGATTCGAACTCACAACTTCAGTGGTGATAGGCACTGATTGAACATTTCAGATAATGATTTTGTGTAGAGTTTTTAGTGGGTTTATATTTTTAGCTCACCTGGCCTTTAGGCCATGTGAGCTATTGTCATCACATTTCATCTGTCGTCCATCGTCCGTCCGTCAACATTTCACATTTTAATCTTCTCCTCAGAAACCACTGGACCAATTGCAACCAAACTTTGGTGGAATGGTCCTTGGATGGCCCCCTTCCAAAATTGTGTCCGGTGATCCCGACTTCCAACCAAGATGGTCGCCAAGCTAAACATAGAAAAAGGGGGGATGAAATTTTAATTGTCCATTGCTGCTTTAGTATAAGGCAATGAGTAGTTTAACAATTATTCCGGGTTTTTCTGTTAAATTTTTCTTTCAGCTGATTTATATCGATTATGCAAATTAGGCATATTTTGATAAAAGATCACATTTAAATCTTCTTCTCTGAAACCACTGAACCAAATTAAACCAAACCTGGCAGGGATGGTCCCTGGGTGGGTCCCTTTCAAAATTGTGTCCGACAGCCCCACCCTCCATTCAAGATGGCTGCTGTTGCTAAAAATAGAAATTTCTTCAATTGTCCACAAGTCAAAATGAGCTCAAATTTTAACTGCAGCTACATGGCAAGGAGTAGTTTAACATATATTCCGTTTTTAGCTCACTTGACCTTTAGGCCATGTGAGCTATTGCCATCACTTTTCGTCAGTCGTCCGTCCGTCAACATTTCACATTTTAATCTTCTCCTCAGAAAACACTGGGCCAATGGTAACCAAACTTTGGTGGAATGTTCCTTGGGTGGCCCCCCTTCAAAATGTGTCCGGTGATCCCGACTGCCGACCAAGATGGCCGCCAAGCTAAAAATAGAAAAAAGGGGGGATGAAATTAAAAAAAAATCTTCTCCTCTGAAACTACTGAGCCAATCTCAACCAATCTTTGCTGAAATGATCCTTGGGTGATCCCCTTCCAAATTTGTGTCCAGCATTTCAGACCTCCGACCAAGATGGCCACCACAGCCGAACTTAATTTAACATAGGACCCTATGGGAAATTCCCATAAAAATCTTCTTGTCTGAAACCATTTGCTCAATAAGAACTAAATTTTGATGAAATAGTCATTGGATGGTTCTCTTCCAAAAATGTGTCTGGTGGTTTGGCCCTTCGACCAAGATGGCCCCCACAGCCGAACTTAGCTTAACATAGGACCCTATGGGAAATTCACATAAAAATCTTCTCCTCAGAAATCACTGGGCCAATTGCAACCAAACTTTGGTGGAATGGTCCTTGGATGGCTCCCTTCCAAAATTGTGTCCGGTGATCCCGACTGCCGACCAAGATGGCCACCAAGCTAAAAATAGAAAAAAGGGGGGATGAAATTAAAAAAAAATCTTCTCCTCTGAAACTACTGAGCCAATCTCAACCAATCTTTGCTGAAATGATCCTTGGGTGATCCCCTTCCAAATTTGTGTCCGGCATTTCAGACCTCCGACCAAGATGGCCACCACAGCCGAACTTAATTTAACATAGGACCCTATGGGAAATTCCCATAAAAATCTTCTTGTCTGAAACCATTTGCTCAATAAGAACTAAATTTTGATGAAATAGTCATTGGATGGTTCTCTTCCAAAAATGTGTCTGGTGGTTTGGCCCTTCGACCAAGATGGCCCCCACAGCCGAACTTAGCTTAACATAGGACCCTATGGGAAATTCACATAAAAATCTTCTCCTCAGAAATCACTGGGCCAATTGCAACCAAACTTTGGTGGAATGGTCCTTGGATGGCTCCCTTCCAAAATTGTGTCCGGTGATCCCGACTGCCAACCAAGATGGCCACCAAGCTAAAAATAGAAAAAAGGGGGGATGAAATTAAAAAAAAATCTTCTCCTCTGAAACTACTGAGCCAATCTCAACCAATCTTTGCTGAAATGATCCTTGGGTGATCCCCTTCCAAATTTGTGTCCGGCATTTCAGACCTCCAACCAAGATGGCCACCACAGCCGAACTTAATTTAACATAGGACCCTATGGGAAATTCCCATAAAAATCTTCTTGTCTGAAACCATTTGCTCAATAAGAACTAAATTTTGATGAAATAGTCATTGGATGGTTCTCTTCCAAAAATGTGTCCAGCGGTTCGGCCCTTCGACCAAGATGGCCCCCATAGTCGAACTTAGCTTTACATAGGACCCTATGGGAAATTCACATAAAAATCTTCTTGTCTGGAACCAGTTGCTCAATTGGAACCAAACTTTGATAAAATAGTCATTGGATGGTCCTCTTCCAAAATTGTGTCTGGTGGTCCCACCCTCTGACCAAAATGGCTGCACAGCTGAACTTAGTTTAACATAGGACCCTATGGGAAATTCACATAAAAACCATCTTGTCTGGAACCAGTAGCTCAATTAGAACTAAATTTGATGGAATAGTCATTGGATGGTCCTTTTCCAAAATTGTGTCCGGCAGTCGTGCTCTCCCACCAAGATGGCCTCCACAGTGCAGTTGCGTTGTTATTGAAAGCAGCTTTGATCCAGGTGAGCGATTACAGGCTCCTGGGAACCTCTGGTTATTATTTTGCTATTGTGGATAAATGAACATTTTTCATAAAAATTTTTATTTCATTTAGATTGATAAATTACTTGTCAAGTTTGATTTTGAGGTATCTGACTAATATCATTACAGAGTTATGCCCCTTATATATGCATAAAAGGATGTTGTGTATTGGTTTCTGTGCATTATTTTAAGTTTTTGATATCACATTCAGTCTGTGCCAAAAACATTTTGACAAAAAAGCCTGAACCGCATTTTAGAATAATTTTTTTCTATTTGATACAAATTTGATGCAATTTTTACTAGACTGGGTCATAGGGCTAGTGGTTTTTACTAGACTGGGTCATAGGGGTAGTGGTTTTTACTAGACTGGGTCATAGGGCTAGTGGTTTTAACTAGACTGGGTCATAGGGCTAGTGGTTTTAACTAGACTGGGTCATAGGGCTAGTGGTTTTTACTAGACTGGGTCATCGGGCTAGTGGTTTTTACTAGACTGGGTCATAGGGCTAGTGGTTTTTTACTAGACTGGGTCATAGGGCTAGTGGTTTTTACTAGACTGGGTCATAGGGCTAGTGGTTTTAACTAGATTTGGTCATAGGGCTAGTGGTTTTTTACTAGACTGGGTCATAGAGCTAGTGGTTTTTACTAGACTGGGTCATAGGGCTAGTGGTTTTTACTAGACTGGGTCATAGGGCTAGTGGTTTTAACTAGACTGGGTCATAGGGCTAGTGGTTTTTTACTAGACTGGGTCATAGGGCTAGTGGTTTTAACTAGACTGGGTCATAGGGCTAGTGGTTTTTTACTAGACTGGGTCATAGGGCTAGTGGTTTTTAACTAGACTGGGTCATAGGGCTAGTGGTTTTAACTAGACTGGGTCATAGGGCTAGTGGTTTTTACTAGACTGGGTCATAGGGCTAGTGGTTTTTACTAGACTGGGTCATAGGGCTAGTGGTTTTTACTAGACTGGGTCATAGGGCTAGTGGTTTTTTACTAGACTGGGTCATAGGGCTAGTGGTTTTTACTAGACTGGGTCATAGGGATAGTGGTTTTAACTAGACTGGGTCATAGGGCTAGTGGTTTTTTACTAGACTGGGTCATAGGGCTAGTGGTTTTTTACTAGACTGGGTCATAGGGCTAGTGGTTTTTACTAGACTGGGTCATAGGGCTAGTGGTTTTTACTAGACTGGGTCATAGGGCTAGTGGTTTTTTACTAGACTGGGTCATAGGGCTAGTGGTTTTTACTAGACTGGGTCATAGGGCTAGTGGTTTTTTACTAGACTGGGTCATAGGGCTAGTGGTTTTTACTAGACTGGGTCATAGGGCTAGTGGTTTTTACTAGACTGCGTCATAGGGCTAGTGGTTTTAACTAGACTGGGTCATAGGGCTAGTGGTTTTTACTAGACTGGGTCATAGGGCTAGTGGTTTTAACTAGACTGGGTCATAGGGCTAGTGGTTTTTACTAGACTGGGTCATAGGGCTAGTGGTTTTTACTAGACTGGGTCATAGGGCTAGTGGTTTTTACTAGACTGGGTCATAGGGCTAGTGGTTTTTTACTAGACTGGGTCATAGGGCTAGTGGTTTTTACTAGACTGGGTCATAGGGCTAGTGGTTTTTTACTAGACTGGGTCATAGGGCTAGTGGTTTTTACTAGACTGGGTCATAGGGCTAGTGGTTTTAACTAGACTGGGTCATAGGGCTAGTGGTTTTTACTAGACTGGGTCATAGGGCTAGTGGTTTTTACTAGACTGGGTCATAGGGCTAGTGGTTTTTACTAGACTGGGTCATAGGGCTAGTGGTTTTTACTAGACTGGGTCATAGGGCTAGTGGTTTTTTACTAGACTGGGTCATAGGGCTAGTGGTTTTTTACTAGACTGGGTCATAGGGCTAGTGGTTTTTACTAGACTGTGTCATAGGGCTAGTGGTTTTAACTAGACTGGGTCATAGGGCTAGTGGTTTTAACTAGACTGGGTCATAGGGCTAGTGGTTTTAACTAGACTGGGTCATAGGGCTAGTGGTTTTTTACTAGACTGGGTCATAGGGCTAGTGGTTTTTACTAGACTGGGTCATAGGGCTAGTGGTTTTAACTAGACTGGGTCATAGGGCTAGTGGTTTTAACTAGACTGGGTCATAGGGCTAGTGGTTTTTACTAGACTGGGTCATAGGGCTAGTGGTTTTTACTAGACTGGGTCATAGGGCTAGTGGTTTTTACTAGACTGGGTCATAGGGCTAGTGGTTTTTACTAGACTGGGTCATAGGGCTAGTGGTTTTTACTAGACTGGGTCATAGGGCTAGTGGTTTTTACTAGACTGGGTCATAGGGCTAGTGGTTTTTACTAGACTGGGTCATAGGGCTAGTGGTTTTTACTAGACTGGGTCATAGGGCTAGTGGTTTTTTACTAGACTGGGTCATAGGGCTAGTGGTTTTAACTAGACTGGGTCATAGGGCTAGTGGTTTTTACTAGACTGGGCCATAGGGCTAGTGGTTTTTACTAGACTGGGTCATAGGGCTAGTGGTTTTTTACTAGACTGGGTCATAGGGCTAGTGGTTTTTACTAGACTGGGTCATAGGGCTAGTGGTTTTAACTAGACTAGGTCATAGGGCTAGTGGTTTTAACTAGACTGGGTCATAGGGCTAGTGGTTTTTACTAGACTGGGTCATAGGGCTAGTGGTTTTTACTAGACTGGGTCATAGGGCTAGTGGTTTTTACTAGACTGGGTCATAGGGCTAGTGGTTTTAACTAGACTGGGTCATAGGGCTAGTGGTTTTTACTAGACTGGGTCATAGGGCTAGTGGTTTTTACTAGACTGGGTCATAGGGCTAGTGGTTTTTACTAGACTGGGTCATAGGGCTAGTGGTTTTTACTAGACTGGGTCATAGGGCTAGTGGTTTTTACTAGACTGGGTCATAGGGCTAGTGGTTTTTACTAGACTGGGTCATAGGGCTAGTGGTTTTAACTAGACTGGGTCATAGGGCTAGTGATTTTTACTAGACTGGGTCATAGGGCTAGTGGTTTTTACTAGACTGGGTCATAGGGCTAGTGGTTTTTACTAGACTGGGTCATAGGGCTAGTGGTTTTTACTAGACTGGGTCATAGGGCTAGTGGTTTTTACTAGACTGGGTCATAGGGCTAGTGGTTTTTACTAGACTGGGTCATAGGGCTAGTGGTTTTTACTAGACTGGGTCATAGGGCTAGTGGTTTTAACTAGACTGGGTCATAGGGCTAGTGGTTTTTACTAGACTGGGTCATAGGGCTAGTGGTTTTTACTAGACTGGGTCATAGGGCTAGTGGTTTTTACTAGACTGGGTCATAGGGCTAGTGGTTTTTACTAGACTGGGTCATAGGGCTAGTGGTTTTTACTAGACTGGGTCATAGGGCTAGTAGTTTTAACTAGACTGGGTCATAGGGCTAGTGGTTTTTACTAGACTGGGTCATAGGGCTAGTGGTTTTTACTAGACTGGGTCATAGGGCTAGTGGTTTTAACTAGACTGGGTCATAGGGCTAGTGGTGTTTGGTGCAGACTGCACATTTAACTGAAATTTTGAAATAGCATTATGATGGATAAAGTACAGGAAGCTTTCAAATTTAAGGTCTCTGACTTTTATTGTTCCAGAGTTCTTCTTAATTAGTTAAGACGATATAACTGAAATATTGTTGAAAGTAGTGTTAAACACCATAAATCTTTATTAGCTAAGTGATGGTTTTATTTGCTTTCAAGCAGAATTTCAAGTTTCCAATTTCAGATTTAACCAAAATTGTGAAATAACTTTAAGATAGATAAAATACAGGTCAAGTTTGATTGTAATGAACGTCTCTGACTTTCATCATTTCACGGTTATACTTGTTAAAATGATGTTTTTTTTAAATTTCTGAGTGTTTTCTCACGTTGATTATAGCATCATTAAAAAATGTAAAAAACAAAAGCTATCTTTTAGATGGATATCATCCAGGACTGAGTTGCACAAAGTTTTAATTGACACCTTTAAATTTAAGTGAGGGTTTTGCAAGCCAGTCCTGATGAACTGTAAATTCACAATTTCCTTTCCAAAAACAACAATTCTCATACAGGAAAAACTAAACTAAAGTACATAACAGTATATAAAAGTACATAAATATATTGTCCTATCTGAAAATAAAAAAAGAGATATATATAATAATGTGTCAATCTTTTCATTTACAATTAGATAGCAATGGTCAAAAATAGATTGACTTAACCACAGATTGATGCCGTTATTAAACATCAATCTCGGTCATTACTCGGCTGAGTGGAGATTATAATGTGGCTGATTGTCAAACAACAGGATAGGCGTTCTCTGTGTAAAGCTGCTAAGTTCAGATGCAAATTGGAATAATATGTTCGGAGGTACTATTAGCTGAGTATTGATACACGATTGCTAAGGAAATTGTAGATAATTATCTGCTATTTGTTTTACATTAAATATAGCATGTGTTTAATGACGCGTGTTGTTCTAACATTAACCTTAGTGTTCTAATTGATAGACAGGTTGGTGATTTTCTCCGGGTACTTCGGGTACTTCGGTTTCCTCCACCACAACATTATGTGGTGAAGTTTGTCAGTGACTTGTGACAGGTCGGTGGTTTTCTCCGGGTACTCCTATTTCCTCCACCAATAAAACTGACAGCCACGATATAGCTGAAATATTGTTGAATGTGGTGTTAAACACCATAAACCTAAACCTAATTGTTAGACAAGATTTTTGTGTGACATGTTGGACATTAGGTTGTTTTCCTCCTTTTTTTTTAGCTCACCTGCATGGACCAATGGTCTTTGTAATTTATTATCATTACTTTTTGTCTGTCATTGTCCGTATTCCATTGTAACTTGATAGTAGTACTAATTTAATGATCCTCAACAGTTTATGATTATGAAAAGAAAGTTTAAACAGTGACAATTAAACAATTCCACCAATATTGACAAAACGAACAATCACCTCTCATCTTAACTGAATTCAACGAACACAAAAAAATACCATGACTAATCATGGTTCTACATACATTTTTTTTTGTATATTTAAAAAATTAAATATACCGTAGCTGTTAGGGTGAATTTTTACATAATCTTACATTTTCACGGCATTTATTTACTTGATAAACAACAATGTTGATGACGTCTCTAAATAAATGGTACCATATATTAAATTAGGAGAATTTTACTCTGCTGGGAGTATCTGGTTCCTCTTCTGGTTTCTATGGGAGTTCATCGTACACCAAACCTTTGTTTGTACATTTTGTCATATTTAATTAATATTTTGTCTTTGCGTTAGTTTAAAGGAGATTGTACTAAACTTTTGTTTGTATTTGGTTAACCTTTGGTTTTCTTGTTTTTTGCTTTGGAATTGTCTCTTTGCTCAAAAATATATTCTGTAATGGATATTTTTTTATGAATCCAGAAACTGTATTATTTATTCCACACTAGAATCATTCACCAGAGGGCAACAATACAGGAATACTGACCATAAAAAAAAGTCATATTTTTTCTTTTGTCTTAACTCTAAGAAATTTGGTACATGTATTTTGCTTCTAATTTTTTGTTATAAACTCCACAAGAAATTGCTTAGCTTTCCACAGAGCCTGATTTCATCCTCGTTTCTTAGCGGGCTTCATATCGTTCAATTTTTAATTTTCTGTGTAGTGTTTTGTAGACCATTGTTGGTCTTTCTGTCTGTTTTCTCTTGGTCATTGTATTGTCTGTCATTGGATTTACGGCCTCTGAGTACCCCTTTAATATCTCTCAGCGTTTCTTAACCATACAACCACCTTGTTTATCATTGTTATGTTCAACTAATGTGACTTTTTAATAGTACATGAACATTTTCTTTAATCCAAGGTTATTTATATAATTTTATAATAGTGAATATTACAATAACAAATCAATTTGACTCGGCTGGAAATAATGAAGAAAAATAAGATTTTATCAAAATTTATTTTGTGTGATATAGCATTGATTACAGGTTAAAGTATGCTGCACCATTCTCTCTTGTAACTATGTTATTAACTTGCTCTTGACTCTATATATGTCATGTCCTCATGTAACACATTTATGTGTCTGAGTGTTATCAATAAAATCTTGATGAATCTTGACTGTTAACTGTTTAATTGAGTGAAAAAATTATGGCAGCGTTATCATCACTTGATTATTATATCAGGTAAAACTTCCGTATAAATAATGAACATATCAATTTTTTTTACGATTTTCTTTTAAGATGAAAGTGATGACATGACGAGCAGGGATAAAACTTAACAGGGACCCAGTAGCCCAAGAACACTCAAATTTGTCCTAGATCCCTGAAAATTTTCAGACAGTAACCCATCTGACTTCTGAATTAAAAAAAAAAATTCATCTGCATTTTGCTTGGCTGCTAAAATTGTTATCTTAAAGGAGACCAGCTGACAACTACAGCTAAATTCTAAGTTTTGTGTGCACTACATTGGATATCTACAATTTTATTTTGACCCTGAAGATGGTTGGAGACACAAGAACTAGTCTGCCAATGGATTAATTATGTTTTCTTGGTTAAAATACACTTTCTGGTTCACACAATCAAATTGTATATCCTTTTTTATTTTGTTTTATTTCTGAAATATTTCCTTTGAATTTTGGAAATGTATGACCTTTCTTTCATTGTTACCTTTCTTTGCTCATTTTAATATTCTTCTTGTTCAGAAATGTATGACCTTTCTTTCATTGTTACCTTTCTTTGCTCATTTTAATATTCTTCTTGTTCAGAAATGTATGACCTTTCTTTCATTGTTACCTTTCTTTGCTCATTTTAATATTCTTCTTGTTCAGAAATGTATGACCTTTCTTTCATTGTTACCTTTCTTTGCTCATTTTAATATTCATCTTGTTCAGAAATGTATAACCTTTCTTTCATTGTTACCTTTCTTTGCTCATTTTAATATTCTTCTTGTTCAGAATGACTATCAATTACACAAAATTGAAAAAAAAAATAAAATTGCAATATTAATAGATTTAGCTTGATTTCAAGTCTAGGATAAAAAATGGATGAGAAAATGCTTACAAAGCTGGAGCTCCTGTGTTTAACCTAAGACTGTTAATGGGGTTCCTGTTGCTCAATCTATTGTGTTCTGTGTAATGTTTTTGGTCAGTTGTTTGTGTTTTTGGCCATTGTATTGTCTCATGCTTTCGATTGATGGCTTCTATTTACCGCTTTGGTTTCTTCAAACTTTTCATACACAACATTCAGTTTAAATTAAGGATGACATTTTAAAATAATAACAGTAGCTTACATTTTAAGGTGCAGAAACAGGGTTCATGAAATTGGATATGGGTTTGGTGGTCCTAGTGAAAAAAGTGTTAAGTCTTCATTAATTTTCTAATGCAAAATACCAATCTTCCCAAATTTTGCTGGTCATGTCTGACAGGACGGACAAATTTCGTGAACTCTGCAAAAGGAATTTGGATTTAACATCTTAGAATAAAACTGTTAAGTCCTCACAAGCACATTTTGGACTCTGAATCTAAGATGGCTAAGATTCCTGTTAACAATTCACCTTCAGACCTTTAATGGATTTATTGACATGGAATATATCTTTATACTACATTAATTAAAACGTAGATATCATACTTTCATGTGAATGACCTGTTTCTTGAATAACCTTCATAAGGCAAGCTCATAGTCAAAAGATTTGGAAAGTTAAATAACTTAAAAGACTTTGGGAGCATATAAACCAAAGGGCATAACTAAACAGGATAGCCATAATTGGCTATGATCACCTCTGCCTGAAAAGCATAGATTTAATTAATCAAAATTGCAGTAAATTTGCTTTCATTTACATTTGCTCTCTTCTATCAATTTGTCTATTTGGATTTTGATCTCTCATATAATTTATTTATTTAGATTTCCTCCCCATTCTGCACTATTCCGTTTTCGGGATACTCATATAAAGTGCATGTAAATTCCTTGGTGCATTAGGTTTATTTTTTATTATGGAATTGTAACTTCCGTGTATTCAATTTGAGTTTCGATTAATTCCTCTCTGGGTGTTCATTTCCAGAATATCAACTGGGTACTTTATTCAGAGTTTATAATGGAAATCAATTTGATAAATTGTTTTCAGAATTAATGATTGAATATATCTGAATTTCAATTAAGCAATGACATGGTTTATTAGATATATTTATTACAAACATTTACAGTTCCTACTTTATATAATTAATGACACTAAAGTTCTCCTCCTTCCAAGAAGCTTGTGAGATTAGAAAATAGTTTAATTTCTTTTTCTTCTGTCAGAATAAGGTGACATACGGTATGGCTGTATAATCACTGTTATTCATGGTCTTTATGATAGGATGTTTATAATTGATAACAGTAGTTTTAGCAGTTAATGCTTGCATGACCTCATTTCACTAATGGTGGTGGGGGGAGGGGGGGGGGGGGGGGGAGGGAGGGGGATTTGGTCCCATAAAACTAGTTTAACCCTGCACAATATTTATAATTGATAACATAAGTTTACACAGTTTATGCTTCCATGACAACGTTATTTCACTAAGAGGGGAGGTTTGGGCCTATAACACTAGCTTAGCTTAGTCACTTGTTATTGAAGTGACCGTACCAAGCCAAGTACGTGAGAGGTCATGTATAAATGTACTAGGGGAATCAATTTTGTCTCTTTTCTATGATTTTTGAATTAGATTTTGGAAATGTTGTGACAGTGTGGTATTTTTTGTTTTTCATTTTATGTCACATGGGAAATTCGATGAAAAAATAATTACCATTTTTTTATTTGGGTTGTTTTCAAAGGAGCTTGAAATTAATTTCACTAATTTTGTTTTTTGCATAAAATAGTTGGGAAAGAGAATAATTTTGAAATCTCATTTTTGAATTTATGTATTTAATATTATTCTTCATTTAAAAAGAAACAGCCTCAGCTATGTAGGAAAAATACTATGAAAACCCATCTTTATAGTGTACTGGTCTCGAAGAAAGAACACATTGTGGATATCCCATCAAAAAAGGATTTTTTTTTCGCCATGATGTAGTAGACAAATTTTTCACTTTGCATTAACCAATAATCGCTCACTCACGATCTGATACAATAAAACGTTGGACATTTTAGAGAAAACCGAAGGCCAATCAAGAATGTACAACACTCGGACACATCCAACACTGGGCACAAGACAGAATTAAGACAAACAATTATATTTAGACTTAATCATTGGACAAGAATTTCTACAGTTATATTTAGACTTAATTATTGGACAAGGATTTCAATAGTTATATTTATACTTAATTATTGGACAATAATTTCTGTAGTTATATTTAGACTAAAATCATTGGATGAGAATTTCTACTGTTATGTTTAGACTTAATCATTGGAGGAGAATTTCTACAGTTATATTTAGACTTAATCATTGGACAAGAATTTCTATAGTTATATTTAGACTTAATTATTGAACAAAACAAGAATTTCTACAGTTATATTTAGACTTAATCATTGGACCAGAATTTCTATAGTTATATTTACACTTAATTATTGAACAAGACAAGAATTTCTACAGTTATGTTTAGACTTAATCATTGGACAAGAATTTCTATAGTTATATTTAGACTTAATCATTGAACAAGAATTTCTATAGTTATATATAGACTTAATCATTGGACAAGAATTTCTGTAGTTATATTTAGACTTTGGACAAGAATTTCTATAGTTATATTTAGACTTAATTATTGAACAAGACAAGAATTTCTACAGTTATGTTTAGACTTAATCATTGGACAAGAATTTCTACAGTTATATTTAGACTTAATCATTGGACAAGAATCTCTATAGTTATATTTAGACTTAATTATTGAACAAGACAAGAATTTCTACAGTTATATTTAGACTTAATCATTGGACAAGAATTTCTATAGTTATATTTAGACTTAATCATTGAACAAGAATTTCTATAGTTATATATAGACTTAATCATTGGACAAGAATTTCTGTAGTTATATTTAGACTTAATTATTGAACAAGACAAGAATTTCTACAGTTGAGTTATATTTAGACTTAATCATTGGACAAGGATTTCTCTAGTTATATTTACACTTAATTATTGGACAATAATTTCTGTAGTTATATTTAGACAAGGATTTCTATAGTTATATTTAGACTTAGTTATTGGACAATAATTTCTACAGTTATATTTAGACTTAATCATTGGACAAGAATTTCTATAGTTATATTTAGACTTAATCATTGAACAAGAATTTCTATAGTTATATATAGACTTAATCATTGGACAAGAATTTCTGTAGTTATATTTAGACTTAATTATTGAACAAGACAAGAATTTCTACAGTTGAGTTATATTTAGACTTAATCATTGGACAAGGATTTCTCTAGTTATATTTACACTTAATTATTGGACAATAATTTCTGTAGTTATATTTAGACAAGGATTTCTATAGTTATATTTAGACTTAGTTATTGGACAATAATTTCTACAGTTATATTTAGACTTAATCATTGGACAATAATTTCTATTGTTATATTTAGACTTAATCATTGGACAATAATTTCTATTGTTATATTTAGACTTTATCAATGGACAATAATTTCTACAGTTATATTTAGACTGAATCATTGGACAAGAATTTCTCTAGTTATATTTACACTTAATTATTGGACAATAATTTCTGTAGTTATATTTAAATATAATCATTGGAGAAGGATTTTATAGTTATATTTAGACTTAATCATTGGACAAGGATTTCTATAGTTATATTTAGACTTAGTTATTGGACAATAATTTCTACAGTTATATTTAGACCTAATCATTGGACAATAATTTTTATTGTTATATTTAGATCTAATTATTGGACAATAATTTCTGTAGTTATATTTAGACTTAATCATTGGAAAAGGATTTTATAGTTATATTTAGACTTAATCATTGGACCAGAATTTCTACAGTTATATTTAGACTTAATCATTGGACAATAATTTCTATTGTTATATTTAGATCTAATTATTGGACAATAATTTCTGTAGTTATATTTAGACTTAATCATTGGAAAAGGATTTTATAGTTATATTTAGACTTAATCATTGGACTAGAATTTATAGTTATATTTAGACTTAATCATTGGACAATAATTTTTATTGTTATATTTAGACTTAATCATTGGACAATAATTTCTATTGTTATATTTAGACTTAATTATTGGACAAGGATTTCTATAGTTATATTTATACTTAATTATTGGACAATAATTTCTGTTGTTATATTTAGACTAAAATCATTGGATGAGAATTTCTACTGTTATGTTTAGACTTAATCATTGGAGGAGAATTTCTACAGTTATATTTAGACTTAATCATTGGACAAGAATTTCTATAGTTATATTACATTGAACAAGAATTTCTATAGTTATATTTAGACTTAATCATTGGACAAGAATTTCTATAGTTATATTTAGACTTAATTATTGAACAAAACAAGAATTTCTACAGTTATATTTAGACTTAATCATTGGACCAGAATTTCTCTAGTTATATTTACACTTAATTATTGAACAAGACAAGAATTTCTACAGTTATGTTTAGACTTAATCATTGGACAAGAATTTCTACAGTTATATTTAGAACTAATCATTGGACCAGAATTTCTACAGTTATATTTAGATTTAATCATAGGACAATAATTTCTATAGTTATATTTAGACTTAATTATTGAACAAGACAAGAATTTCTACAGTTATATTTAGACTTAATCATTGGACAAGAATTTCTATAGTTATATTTAGACTTAATCATTGGACAAGAATTTCTATAGTTATATGTAGACTTAATCATTGGACAAGAATTTCTGTTGTTATATTTAGACTTAATTATTGAACAAGACAAGAATTTCTACAGTTATGTTTAGACTTAATCATTGGACAAGAATTTCTACAGTTATATTTAGACCTAATCATTGGACCAGAATTTCTACAGTTATATTTAGACTTAATTATTGAACAAGACAATAATTTCTACAGTTATATTTAGACTTAATCATTGGACAAGAATTTCTATAGTTATATTTAGACTTAATCAGTGAACAAGAATTTCTATAGTTATATATAGACTTAATCATTGGACAAGAATTTCTATAGTTATATTTAGACTTAATTATTGAACAAGACAAGAATTTCTACAGTTGAGTTATATTTAGACTTAATCATTGGACAAGAATTTCTATAGTTATATGTAGACTTAATCATTGGACAAGAATTTCTGTTGTTATATTTAGACTTAATTATTGAACAAGACAAGAATTTCTACAGTTATGTTTAGACTTAATCATTGGACAAGAATTTCTACAGTTATATTTAGACCTAATCATTGGACCAGAATTTCTACAGTTATATTTAGACTTAATTATTGAACAAGACAATAATTTCTACAGTTATATTTAGACTTAATCATTGGACAAGAATTTATATAGTTATATTTAGACTTAATCAGTGAACAAGAATTTCTATAGTTATATATAGACTTAATCATTGGACAAGAATTTCTATAGTTATATTTAGACTTAATTATTGAACAAGACAAGAATTTCTACAGTTGAGTTATATTTAGACTTAATCATTGGACAAGGATTTCTATAGTTATATTTAGACTTAGTTATTGGACAATAATTTCTACAGTTATATTTAGACTTAATCATTGGACAATAATTTCTATTGTTATATTTAGACTTAATCATTGGATAATAATTTCTATTGTTATATTTAGACTTAATCATTGGACAATAATTTCTACAGTTATATTTAGACTGAATCATTGGACAAGAATTTCTCTAGTTATATTTACACTTAATTATTGGACAATAATTTCTGTAGTTATATTTAGACTTAATCATTGGAAAAGGATTTTATAGTTATATTATTGGACAATAATTTCTGTAGTTATATTTAGACTTAATCATTGGAAAAGGATTTTATAGTTATATTTAGACTTAATCATTGGACCAGAATTTCTACAGTTATATTTAGACTTAATCATTGGACAATAATTTCTATTGTTATATTTAGACTTAATCATTGGACAAGAATTTTTAGTTATATTTGAAATTTAGACTTAATCATTGGGAGAGAAATTCTACAGTTATATTTAGACTTAATCATTGGTCAAGAATTTCTACAGTTATATTTAGACTTAATTATTGGACAAGAATTTCTACAGATATAGTTAGACCTAATCATTGGACAAAAAGTCCTACAATTAAATTTAGACTTTGTCATTGGACAATAATTTCTATTGTTATATTTAGACTTAAACATTGGACAAGACTTTCTATAGTTATATTAGGCTTAATAATTGGATGAGAATTTCTATTGTTATAGTTAGACTTAATCATTGGACAAGAAATACATCTTTTTATTCCACAACATTCTTAATTGATGTTTCCATTTTATTACCCAACAGTGGCATAATTTAAAGAGCCATGCTGTAAGACATATATTAACATTGGGAAACAAAATGGTATTGAAATGAAAAATAAAAAAATACCACATTCTCGAAAAACGAAGAAACAAAATCGATGCCCCTATTACAAATACATAACTGGCTCGTTTTCCTGACTTAGTACAGGCACTTCAATAAAAAGTGGCAGGGTAAAACTAGTTGATTATAAAACCAACATGCAGGTTGAAAATTTGATATTACATGTCACTTCTTATCAATGAAATGGTTAATAACAAAAACCTAATGCATGGTTTATATCATAACAAGATTTAAAATAGAATTTCCTACTTAAACATGTCAGCTTGAAACAAGAAGCCAGAACAATATTCTTGAAGAAAAAAACAAAGAAATAACAAAAGGGGAAGAGATATAAAGCATATTACCTGTTTATAATATCTATAATTGCTACTTTAAGAATGCAAATGTGTATTATTTGTTTTACTGTGTGTATTATTTGTTTTACTGTGTGTATTATTTGTTTTACTGTGTGTATTATTTGTTTTACTGTGTGTATTATTTGTTTTACTGTGTGTATTATTTGTATTGAATACACAATAAGGAACATTTTCTAAATATAAGATGTAAAGTAGTTAGAAAAAAACCTTAAAAATATGTAATCAAATGAAATGTAGAAAATACTACACTGTAGAAACATTTCCCAAAATACAATAGAAAGAAATCGTAGAAAATGGGACAAAATCGATACCCCCTAAATGACATTTTTGGAAGATGTTTAATATGTTCAGTATATGAGTTCTCTATTTGAATAAACATAACATACATGGCCAGGCTCATTGAGCCTCTGGTTATATTTACACACTGGTAGGGGATTGTTTCAAGGAGAGATCCATTGGGCCTCTGGTTATATTTATATAGGAGATCGTTTCAATAAGAGATCGTATGAACTAAACACTACTTCTGATAGCATGGAAAGATAGGAAACAGATCTTTTATAAATGTTTTTTTAAGAGTAAGAATATTTTATGTGTGGAGATGGGAGATGGCAATCCTGCTTTAATTGTAATGGTTCAGGAAGATGAAAGAAAACAATGGCAATTCAACATTAGAGATATATTTTTTTTATATTTTATTTAATTTATTATTAAAACGTAAACTAATTGTGTCGGGGCTGCTGATTTAACAAAATGTGTTATTTTAAAACAAAAAAAAGTTATACAAACATTTTAATTAGAATAGTTATCAATCATTTATGCTTGTTTCAAATGTGTCCTGCTTTACCAATCTGGTGCTTTCGTGAGAATTATGATTTCTCAGCGATTTCATATTGATATATCCATTTTCATCAAATGTATCATTGGTATATCCGTCAGGTTTACTGTTGTTTTCTGATAATTCGTACAATATTCCATTTGTCGTCTGCTGGCGTTTATTTGAATTTTCCCTTTTGATGGGTTCACTGTTTCCGGACTTGTCTAAAAGGCTTTTATAAGAATCATGCATATGTTGTCTGCTTGTCATTCTTTGATGATTAACTTCCTCAGAATATGTAAAGCTGGATTGAGACTCACATTTCCTACGAATTGCGAACGATGATTTGTCCCTGCTGAAACTACCAAAACTTACTCGGCGTATAATATTTTTTGCCGAATAAAATATTTCTTTGTATACTGCGTAAAATCTAGCACTGAGCGCCATGTAAATAAGAAAATTTAAAGCGGAATTTAATGCTTCCAAAAGAAACGTCACATACGAAAACAATTGTTGAAAATTTCTAGATTTTCCTAGTCGTGAGTATCCTTTAAATATTGTCTGGCAGAGACTATTTATCGCCCCTGGTAATATGCAAATAAGAAATGTAAATGAGACGACGAGTAACATAATTGTGATTTTCCGCTGCTCTTTTGACTGAGATACACTTATTTTCCGAGTACTCAGCGACTTCCGTTTCTTTCTTGTACTCCAAATGTTAAACATTATAATAGTGTTTAGACAAAATATCAACAAAATTGGAATAAATCGGAATATAAAATTCATTGTTATTCCATATATTTTACAAAACTGATCACTTAGTTTCGGATTTCTAACAACGGAAGTGATCGAAACGTTTCTTTCGATTTTATAAACAATTTTATATTTAAAAGGGAATGGTAAAAATAATATTATAGTAACCAAATAAATAGTTACGATTGCTATAAACGTAGATTTTTTGTTACAAATAAATTTAGCTTTCATTGGAAAGCGAACTGCTACAAATCTTTCTATACTTAACAGTGTCGTTAGTAACGATGTTATCCTAGCGGTCACCAAACTACTGTAAATCCCGACATATGGAAACATGCTGTTCCTTAAGTTTGTTCCTTCCCGAGGGCTCACCTGAACGTAAATATTGATAGCAGAGAACAAAACAGTGTTCATTAAAAATAACAAGTCCGAAAACGCTAACGCCGTTAAACAATAGTTTGAGGCTGTTTTTACTTTATGACAACACAACACAACCAGACTTATGACGTTCCCAATAATTCCTAAAATAGATACGGGTAGGAGTAAAGCCATACCACACACTATTTTGACAATATTAAGTGTTTCGTTCGAAATTACATCTCCTTTATAATGGAATGTGATTGTAATATTTGTCGAGTTTTCCATACTGTCACCACCTGAATTACCGCAAATTGAAACCATTTGCTAAATATATCGAAATCGTATTACCTATGGTTCCCTCGTATGTCTTAACTTGTCGCCTTTAAATCTTCACCGTCCAGTAATTGACTGACTTATAATTCCATATTTATACCGCAGTGATTGTATCAATAATTAATCCTGCAGGAATAAAAAGAAAATATTCGATAAACTAGACTATTCTTATTGATAAGGCTAGTCTCAATGATACAATCCTGAATTTGTATATTAATTCAATGATACAGTCCTGAACGTTTATATTAGCTCAATAATATAATCTTCAACATTTATATTTACTCAATGACACAATCCTGAGTTTTTTCATTCACTCAATGTTACAATCCTGAGTTTTTACATTCACTCAATGTTACAATCCTGAGTTTTTACATTCACTCAATGTTACAATCCTGAGTTTTTACATTCACTCAATGTTACAATCCTGAGTTTTATATAAACTCAATAATACAGTCCTGAATTATTACTTTAACTCAATGATATAATCCTGGACTTTTGTATTAATTCATTGCTACAATTCTGAACATTCGTCTTAACCAGCTTTCTATAGCACTGTATTTACAACTCTGTAGTATTAAGTATTAATAGAGTTCTTCTGTGGTATAAATAGAACAAACTTCCAATATTTCTGCTGCATTCTCACGATTGTTAGATAAATCGAAAGTAAACTTTATTTTTGCTTTTAATTAATCTATTCTTATACAGGCTTTGGAAACATAATTACAATTACCAATAATTAAAGCTAATTGTTCGTTGATTGTGCTAATTGCGTTCGATATTAATATACCACGATAAAAATTCCTACGTGCCCAATTTTCTATCTTTACATCCATTTTTATTATAGCTAATTATCAAATATGGTCAGGTATATTACACCCAAGAGTAGTATATAATATAAGTCTTGCTTACAAGTATTACAAGCATCTTAACGAATTCGTTTCACTTTTGCTTTCAAGTACAACAAACGTCTTAATGAATTCGTTTCACCATTTAGTAGATAAATCCGTCTTTTTACTTGGCTCTTTGACATTGGTTATCATTATATTCTATATTGGCAGGTTATATTGCAGAAATCACTTTTCTAAGACCGCCTCTTTTGATTGTTTTATGGAGTTTTAAGCTACGTGCTGGTTTTCACGCAGAGCATGCATTGTGACGTCATTCAGTTTATCTGCATGAATGGAAATGAATATAGTTATTGAACATTTGATTGACAAAAGTCTGTTAATAAATCACCTGTAAGTTCATTGATAACGATATATATCTATTGATATTTCTTGTTCATCTATTGGTCACCTCCAATTACAACTATTATTAATGTTCTACTTTTCCCAAGGTTGCAATTTTATAATTAGAACAACGTAGTGCTTTGACTATTTTCGTCTGCAAATGGGTAAATATTTATTTTGAATTGATTTACGGAGAACAAATTTGGATTCAAAGATTTTATTTCTTTAAAGAAGAAGCACGGGGGTCTCATACCGTTTCAAGATATGCTTTCGGTACCAAGTCGGGAAAGTGAAGGGTCATGTATTTGTGTCGATTTTGCTCTTTGATTTTATTGGATTTAGGAAAAGTTCCGACAGTGTGGTATTTCTTGTTTTTCATTTTTATTTCACACGGGGAATTCGATAAAATATATTTACCATTGTTGGGAAGATATATAGGTAACATTTATAATATGGGTTATTTAAAAGGATATTGTCTATTAAAATCGTAATTTTTTCATACCCAAAATTATTGTCGTTTTCCGTACTGACCTTCATAAAATGAAGATTAACACCGAGTTATGCTGCAAAAGATACGATTTTTTGACAAAAAAGACCCAAAACTATCGTTATCAGAATTATTGTCTGGATGACAATATTCAAATCTATTCATATGGCCTTCTATGTGAACAGGTCTTGAGCATGCGCACTGTTTAGAAACAATAAACAACATGTGGTTCTTGGATAAGATAAGATAAGATAAGAAAACTTTATTTTGATTCGGCACATAATAAAACAGTACAACATAAGCTCTAAGGAGCTTTTTACCGAATATACATTAACAATAAAACAACACAAGTCACATGCAAAGTTACAAACTAAAATAAGCTAAGACATACAGGCATAAGAAGGAGGACTGTGTATAGATCTGAACAAGGACCCACGTGGCAATTGCCTCTTTTGGACTCTTGTTCAAGATCCACACACAGATGCTCCAACATAAAGCAGCATTTAAAAAAGAATCAGCAGGTAAAAATAAAAATAAAAAAATACTACTAAATACTTAAAACTGGTACCAACATAATCAGTAAAAGCAGCATTTGTCTAACTAAAAAATCAAAGAATATAAAATTTTCAAGCCAGACTAAAATTTTTTAAATAATTAAGAAATAAAAAATAAAAAAATAAGAATATAAGCAAACCAGAAGCAAAATTTTAATCATCTACATGCAGAACAGCGACATTTGGACCCATTCCAGGACTGCAAAAGACTCTTGAATTGGGAGAAGCTATTTTCAGTCCTGAAATGATCTGGGAGGCTGTTCCACAATGTAGGTGCAGCAAATCTGAAAGATTTTTTACCGTACCGTGTAGATTTGATCTGTGGTATTTCCAAAATGTTGCTGTATCTGAAAGAATATTTAGAGTTTTTCATATGGACAAGATCATGAAGACAGACAGGTGCAAGTTTATTAATTATTTTATATGTTTCCAAAGCCATGGTTCTCATTCTTCTAATCTGCAAGGAAGGCACCTTAGCTTTTTGTAGTAATTCCTCATAAGAACTATTATAGTCTTCATATACAAAACGGAGTGCTCTTTCCTGCACTTTTTCTAATTTTTTTGAATTTTTATTAGTACAGAAATGCCAGGCCAAAGGGCAAAAGTTAAAATTACTAAGTATGAAAGTATGAAATATAGTTAACTTATTTAATCTATTCAAATATGAACCCAAACGTTTGAGAATATTTAGTTGTTGGGATGCCTTCCTGCATATTGTACTAATATGAGCATCAAAATTTAGTTGATAATCAATATCAATCCCAAGGAGTTTCACAGTACTTTCACATGTAAGATTAAAATTCTGAATATGAATGGATGGATTTTTGTCATAAGTTTTTCTGCCTACAGCCAAAAACTGAAATTTGTCTGGATTAGCCTGCATCTTATTTATTCTGAACCATTCAATTAGTTGATTTGAGTCAGTCTCCAGAGTAGATATAAGTGCATCAAAATCTGGATTACAGAATGAGAGGGTATTGTCATCTGCATAATTATACAAGGAGCTATCAGAAATAAAGTGAAATATGTCATTAATAAAGACATTAAATAAGAGGGGACCCAGGATAGATCCTTGGGGCACTCCTTTATGGATGTCAGCCCAGCTACTCAGTACTCTGTTATCTTTAATTTGTTGTTTTCTATTTGACAAGTAAGATTTCAAAAGAGAGACCGAATGAGATGATATACCATATGCTGATAATTTGTCAAGCAATATGTCATGAGGTAGGCAGTCAAACGCCTTCGAGAGATCCATCAATACTGTAGCTACATATTGGTTTTTATCAAGGGCTTCATGCCAGTCTTCTAGAAGTCTGAGCAGTGTGGTCTGACATCCATGGCCACGTCTAAAAGCACATAAAAAAGGGTTGAATATTTTATCAAAATAGTCGGCTAACTGAATTTCAATTACCTTTTCATATACTTTTGAAAAAATAGGTAATACACTAACGGGCCTGTAATTTGATTTATTTAGGGGATCATTTTTTTTGTGTATGGGAGTTACCTGAGCTACTTTCAAAGAGTCTGGAAATACACCAGTGTTTATAGATAAATTTATCAATGATGATAACTGCTGAGCTACTGTGACCTTACACTGCCTGACTACTTTGGCAGGAATGTTATCTGCACCAGTAGCTTTTTTTATATTAATAGTATTTATGATTTTTTCAACTCTCTCTGCTGTAATATTTTGAAAGTCAAAATTGTTATCAATATCCACACGATTTTTTATTTCCACTATACTAGGGTGTGTAGAGGGGTCATATATCACATTTTGCCCAATTTTATCTGCTACAGTCGAGAAAAAAGAGTTAAAGTTTTCTGAAACTTCCTTTGCATCATTTATGATTTTATTGTTTTCACAAAGGATAATTTTCTGTTCACCAGAGTTACATTTTTTAGAAAAGAAAGGTTTAATAGTTGTCCAAAAATTACAAGTTTTGGCACCTCCAGAGCAGCGTTCCAAAAAATAATTTTTCATGGATTTCTTTTTCAGTTTAGTAACCAAATTTCGTTGTTGCCTAAATTTCTCCCATGTTTTAGCATTGCGCTGCTTGGTATATTGGGTATACAACATATGTTTACGGTATATAGCCCCTCTAAGCTCACTGTTCATACAGGGAAGTGGATTTTTTCTAGGTCGTCTTGTCTTGACCGGAGCATGTTTGTTTAATATATGTATGAAGGAATCTTGGTACTGCATGTAGGCATTGTGGGCAAAAGAGAAACTGTCAACGCGTGGAAGAAAGCGGACTTTGACGGATTCAGAGAGAAAGATGAATAGAAGTGAAGTATCTTCCAAATGGAACAAATGCAGGATATATGTAGGGGATCAGTTAGACCGTTGGAACGAACTCAAGGAAGTGCTACGCGTCCAAACTCGCGCTGAATTTGCAAATATTTTGTTTGATAGGTAAGCCGAACATGTTTTTTCCTTCTTTTCTCAATCGTTTTTCATATTTTATGAATTTATGATGATGCCTATGATCATTTTCGGTAGATATTATTCAATATATGTAATCTTGCACCTGGCAACAGCAAATTATTGTTAATGAATAGCATAAAACGGCCTTATTTGCGAGGTAAACAAACACGAATTTTAACATCCATGCTGCAGCATCTGGGCTACTGGCATAAAAATAGATAAACATAGATTTGGCCTCGCTCAGGTCAGTGAATAATTAATTAGCTTCCAGTAACGATGGTCAGCTTTTTTATATCGAAAAAAAAAACAACGTTTCGTAGCGTATTCGCCAATAATTCGGTGTTTAATCTTCATTGTATGAAGGTCAGTACGGAAAACGACAATAATTTTGGGTATGAAAAAATTACGATTGTGGTAGACTATCCCTTTAAAGAGGCATTAGCTACGATTTTGACCAAAAAAAATTATGTTTTGGAAATTGGTAAATAGCTTTCAAATGATGAAATAAAGGTAAATAGTTCACATTAAACAGCTTATCGTACCACTTTTCGCCTTTTGAGAACGAAAATTACCATCGATTTATTATTTCCTTGCAAGCAAATAATTTGACCTCACTTTCTCCGTATGCAACTGACCTTACTAGTGACAGGTAAAAACGAATAATTTGTATTTTGTCGCTTATTGACTGCAAACTTGCATGGTTCTTTGTCCGTAATTAACGCCGACTAAAAGCAGATTCACAGAAAATAAGAAATAAGTGCATTGTTGTACTGATTTAATGACGATTCGGCAAACCCCATAAACAATGCCGATAATTAATAAGATAGCGTCCATTTCTTGATCGATCTCAAAACACGAGCAGTTGCACCTTTTGCCCCCGATGCGCGTACATTTCATAACATTTATAAGTTACAGAAACACGTTTTATTAAGGCATCAATCATATCTGATAGATTTTATGGGTAACAAAAATTTTGTCAGATAATATGGGTTATTTTGGGAAGATGTATAGATAACATTTATGATGGGTTATTTTGGAAAGAACTTATTTTGGTGTGTTCACGTTTCTCCCACTTTTGATTTTTTGGTATGCGGCCAATACAGGTAGAAAACAAATTGTGGGAGAAACGTGAATAATGTGTAAAAGGGATTATAGAAATTTACCTGTAATTAACCTTACAGTGAATACAGTATAAATAAAACTCATGTTTGAAAAAAAGAAGAACATATTTATTATCATATTTCATTAAAAAGAATACGTTAAATAAGTTAAATGCACTACGTAAATAAGCATAAAGGAAATATTCATATAAAAAAATATATATGAATAGTCGGACGTTGTCGTTGTCTCTGTAGGCGGTGGCGAGTCCAAGTTTTTGTGTCTTTCTCCAGATGCATTGAGTATAGTGGAAGAAGTTGTTATTCATGGTGGCGTGTGTGAATGCTCGTTGTGCGGAATTACGGGTAGCTGTCTCGAATTCGGTGACGAATACATATGGTGTTGATGTTGTTGACAAGTAGTCTTGAGTAAGTTGAATTAACGGTCGTATATTTCTTCACTTTTACCGGGTAAAACATGTAGCTATAGTCCAAAGACGAGTGGGTACATGACATCGTCGACCATTGCGTTGCAGTGTGTAGAGTTGAGTAAATTGAGTTGGTGAAGTGTAGGAAGTGCCGTCTCCATAGATGATGTATGCTGATACAAGGTTGGTGAGGTTGCGAGCTGTAGTAAACATGAGAATTTTATCTGCGTTGCCGTCGTCTGCGAATAAGAACTGTTCGTGTGCCAAGGTCTGTGTCTATTTGTCCTGAAGTGTGTATGGTAGTTGGCACTTTTGGTGACAGTCTTGTAGTGGGTGTTAACTGTAGCTGGACATAACAGGACTATGCATTTCCAGTAACGTCTGTCGCCTCTATTATTCTTAACCATGTACTGATAACCATTCAGCTCTAGTCGAACTCTACCAAGCTTGTTGGATACGAAATTAACGACAAGCATAGCATTAGCCATAATGTAGTTTATGTAAGAATTAAATGTTGTCAATTGGAAAAACTGAGAATGAATGATGATCCTAGCAAATTTGGGCACTTATAAAGCACCACTGAAATCTGTTCAATTTTTCAATGTTTGGTTAAGTTTTGAACAATGCAAGCTTACTTTTATGTATTATTTCTGCTCAGGCTGGCTTTGGTAGGTTAGTTTAAACATATTTTATTAATTAATTCAACAAAACATTACAATATTCAACTATATATATTACATAATGGGAAGTAATTAATTGGATTGGGAAACAAGTTACAAGAACTTATATTAATCCCTACCCGTAAGGTAGGTTGAGCGACATGAATGGATTATTCAAAATATAATTCAATTATTCAAAAATCTAAATCTAGCTACGTGTAGCATTTTACATAAAAATATGTAGATATAATAAAATATATCTACATATTTTTATATAAAATCATGAAGGACTGATTTATTTATTAAAAATATTTTTTGCACATTTATTTTTTTTTTTTTTTTTTTTATGTAATTATACTATAACTAATTGACGAGTTTCATTATCAAAAATATGTCACGAATGACCAATTAACGTTGTAGCTCACTCATGCGCACACGAATGATCAAATAACGCAGTAACTCACGAATGCGCGCAGCGCATGAGTGAGTTACAACGTTAATTGGTCATGAGTGACATATTTTTTATAATGCAACTCGTCAATTAGTTATAGTATTTATTATATAGATTAAAAAAATGTTTCGAATTGAATTTAATATAAAATGAGCTTAATTGCACTATATTACGTGTGTAGCGTAGGGAAATGCTATAATGTGTATCGCTTCAAAAACATGACGCCACCCATCCACGACAATAAAATAATTAAAATGCTTACCTTGAAATATTATTTTAGTTAAATTTGATCAAAATTGAAGCATACACGAAGCCAAATAATGTCTAATTATTACGTTTCAAACTGGAAGTCTTCATATGACGTCGACAACAAAATGGCGCGAAATATAGCGAGAGTGAAATAAAAATGATAATTTCACTATCGTTTTTATTTAACTCGGAAATCACGGTATTTCATCGATATTTATATATAAAACATATTATTACATTTATACCTTTAGAATTATTTACATCATTTACAGGTCTCACTATACCTTGGTAATATAAACAATTTTAATTACTGTATAAACATCAAGCCAATCTATTGTTTGACACTTGTCTTGTGGGAGAAACGTGAATTGGATTTTTAAAAAGTGGGAGAAACGAATAAACCCTTATTTTCATTAACCTTGTTTTTTTTTTTTGCGGCGCCAATGTTTTCTCAACTGCGATTGATGACGTGATCACTCTGTAATGTTTGTTTTCAATTATTGCATATTTATCTCATTAATATTCCATTGTCTTGGTTTTATCGAGAGATTGTAGCATGCAATTAAAGCGAAGCTATCTACTTTAGCTGCACGACGCACGCCTAGAATAAACTTGATCAAAGTTACAAGATTGGAAAGTCAAGTAATTTAGAAGTCGTTTGGGAGGAAGAAACACATTTTTAATTATAAATTTGTATTATATAAGTACAAAAAGGTTAATGCTAATGTTTGAATTTTGTAATCCCGGGGCATTCTTCTTATTCCCCATTTAGTTTCAATACAGATCAATATTGCCTGTAGACAAATTTGCGTGTTGGTATTGTTTAAAATGGGCTGCCTCTGTCGTGAAATGGTTATTTTGATAATTCGAGTGCGGATGTTCGTCTCGATAAAGAAAGACTAAAATGTGTATTTGTTGTTACTCCGCTAAGAAACGATGCATTAAGTAGTAAGAGTAAAGACTAGTTTTCTCAAACTCCAAATTCAGGGTAATGAATCCGAGTGGACTGTTGTTTCAGTAAGCTAATACTATGCACAATTCAACTGAGAATGTTGGTCTTCTTTAAGAAGCGTTTTATGATTCCAAAGGGATAATCAGAAACCGTAAATCGAAGGACAGACAACACAATCATCTTATTTAAAAGCTGTGATTTGATAATTCATGTCGCATGAATTAATCATAAAACACGTATAAACTAGGTCTCATTAAAATAAATTTTTATGTACTGTAGGTTTCTAAAGTTAGATTATAAAATTCAGCATACAATAGCTAGTTCTTGATTGGACTTTTGTTTGGAAATTCAGCTAATCAAAAACAATCCGGTTAATGCTGTTGTTGACGTAAGGAAAGAATGGCAGCAGCGGATTTGCCTGTTTAAAAGAGGATTAATAAATAAAAAAAAAATAGATAAATTAAAAAAAAACGTTTGAAGAATGTTGAATTGGACAACACTAAAAGAACCATCGTTATTGCTGCTTAGTCAATGTTAGATTTTAATGGTATTATTTTTGTCATCATAATATGAAGTGTCATGCATTTCAGGGGCTGCTCTGGCTCCAAAAATGTTGGCGCCAGAAAAATCGCCAGGTATCAAATTCTGTCACCAGTTCCAAACAGTTGGAGCCAGAAAATTTAGATGCCATGACTTGTTCGTACAAAATCGTTCTTTGTCAAGCATGCAAATTTTATCACTCATGACGCCAGCTTTGAAATCATGATACTGTTGTTCTATTACTGGTTACATGTCAAAAGGGTAAATTGTTATGTTTATTATGATCTTTTCTGTTATACTGGACGTTTTGTTTACTTTGGGGCCATTTTCATGCTGAAAATGAGACAGAAACTGCTGAGAATAACAACAGGAAGTTTACGGATTGTGACTTATCATGATTGACATGAAAATATTTTGATTCCAGATGATATCTACTATTTCATGGCTTATTAAGTGCATGTTATCGATATGAAGACTTAATTTATTTATAAAAAGACATGTCAGTCTGAAAGTAAACATTTATTATTCACACATGCGTAAATTGATCCTTGAGCCATGTGCGTGAATTTGTAAACATCCATGACCATGACCATGATGAATAAAGATCTTTATCTCCAAATGATAAGCATTATTGATTTTATTTACATTTAAAGTTACAAGAGTGGACACAGAAATGTGGTGTCCAAAAGGCAAGTGTGGATGTCAATATTACATATAATTAACTTTAAAAAAAAAAAAATCATAGACACAGGGGTCCTGGATATTTTTAATAAAAAACTAATCCTGTATTATTATTTTTGCTTAAAGTCCGGTCCTGTGTTTTTATTTCAAATTTTCATCATAGCCCCCCATAGATTTCTTTTACATGCATCTTTTTACCATGCGGAGTCAGTGTGTTTTAAATCGGTTATCCAATCAGGACGCTCATTATTCTTGTCCAAGATAAAAATACATCGCTAAAATTACCTGTGGCTGTTTCCCCACTTCAACTCGTAAATTTACATAGAAATCGGAGATATTTCGTCATAAAACTTCACACATGGTTTTGTCTATCATATTTCTTGAAGACCAACATAAAATTGTATTGCATTTATCAATATTTTATGAGTATCACTAGTTTTTTCAACACCGTATCTGTTTCTCGATACAGCCGCAACTTCAACTCGTAAATTTACATAGAAATCGGAGATATTTCGTCATAAAACTTCACACATGGTTTTGTCTATCATATTTCTTGAAGACAAGCAAAAAATTGTATTGCATTTATCAGTATTTTAGGAGTATCAACAGTTTTTTCAACACCGTATCTGTTTCTCGATACAGCCGCCCGATTACAGTGACCCGTGACCCACTTTAGCACGTTCTAGCAGTTTTTTCTTAATAATGTTGTTTAAATAATATGAAATATTGACATCCACACTTGCCTTTTGGACAGCACATTTCTGTGTCCACACTTTTATATTTTATATAAAATATAATTTATTACTATTAGTCATACAACAATAACAATCCTTTAAAGGTTACTTTTACGCGGTACTGTTTATTATCTCAATTTTAATGGTCTAATCACGTGTTCCAACATTCTGGTTTTCAGCTTGGAGTTAAAGTAGTCAACAAACACTAAAAAGGAATTAATATAACTCTTTCTCAAATGATACCGGTATTACTACTGAATGTTTGGATCTTTAACAAGCAATTACATTTATTTTTATAATAACGAATAGAACTTTTTGAACGAAAGTTTAAATATTGCAAAACTAATAAAAGGAGGCCGGAAATTTTGTTTATAAATACATGTATAATGTTTTAATTACTAGGAAAGAAATTTTGATTAATGAATAAATAACTCGAAATATAATGAATTATGTACAACAAGATCATGTGACTCTTTCAGTGACTTTCTTCTTAATACTGAAATTAACGTATTTGTAATTTTTATGTACGTTACTTTACATTGAAAATTACATGTTTTATTCATTATAAATTTAGAAAAATTACGACAATTGTGACATCTAGAAGAAAAAAATTATACCTCCTGAAGTCTTTGCTGAGATAAATCATAGTCGAATGCACAGGACATCCAAGGTAGTCAGGCCATTACACAGATGTTAAAAATTTAATTCGCTATTATCCAATATATCGTAAATACGAAGCAATGCGACCAACATTTTCCGTTTTAGATTTTATAAGTTTTGTGAGAAAATGTTGTAAAAATGATATGATTTGAGTAATTTTTGGAAGTTTTTTGAAATAACAATTTTACAAACATAAAACGGTTCTTAAAACAAACAAGTCACAAAATTTGATTGCAAGGTGTTCAAGTATCAATCATGTAACAGTAGCTTACAAACGACCTTTTAATTGCCTTTAATTGAATTTAGATAATTTTTGATAATGAAAATGTTGGCGCCAGAATTATCGCCAGCAACCGTTTTTTGGAGCCAGATAGAAACAAAAATCGTCAATTGCGCAACCCAGCGCAACCCCTGCATTTATAAATCATAACTTTTAACAAAAACGTAGAAATTAAATTTAGTACGCACGCCGCGTTTTACATTAATAAAAACAATTGTAATCTTTTTATATCGGTCAATGCATGATTTTATCGACCCAAGAGAGTATATCCACCTCGGACTTCCTCCTCTGCCTTTATACTTTCATCGGGTCAATAAAGCATGTATTGAACTCATCAAAATGGAAGAAGACTTGATCGTCCATGAAAGATATTTGCTGATTGAAAACTAATTTAAATGATTTAATACTAGTTTAACCCCGCCACTTTGTATTGAAATGCCTGAAACAAGCCAGGAAAATGAGCGCTTGTGTATATGTGTAAGCGGTATCAATTATGCCTGTTTCTATGATTTTTCGATTGGAATAAATGGATTATGGAACAGTTCCGACCGTGTGGTTCTGTATTTCTTGTTTTTAATTTTATTAAATCATTTTTCCAACAGCAAGTTTCCACTGTGCGACATATCCATCTTGTTACGTCTTGGGAAGACAGCTGATGTCAATTACGCTATTTCCTGGTATCTTTATAAGATATATTTTTCATACTTTAACTAAGGATGAGGCCAACGTCCCACATGTAGGACAAACTAAAAAAAAAACGGGAACAGTTCAGCCACATTTGTTTGAATTATTGAACGTTTGAATGACAAGTAGTACTACATCATCTGTTAATTCCATTGATAAAAAGATACTTCAGTATATAATACCAGATCATTAAAAGATTTCTAGATATAAAGTACTGATGTCTTGATACTGCCGGAGAAAGATTGTTGTTAATTTGTCAGATATGACGTATAATGAGAATTTTCTGAGATGTTTGTACGGCTCTTAGTCCAGTACATTTCTGCATTATTATATTACCATGTTATATGTAATTATACAATTCATTCAGCTTATGTCTGAAAAGAAATCGATAGATAATACAATGGCAAAACGAAAAAAGACCGTGCAAAAAAGGACAAACAATAAGTTACAAAATACTGTACAGAAATTAAAGATCGAGCATCAGGAACGACACTAAAAAGTCAGGGTTGAACTCATGTGCTCCGTAACCTCTTCTCCAGTGATACCCGTCGCGTTACTCTTGTTAACCATTGACAATATACTACATTGTACATGTAGTTTTATTTGAATCTTGACAGTGGCTGTCGTTTTGTAGGACTTGCCACTAGGCCTATGCATTTGTTGTTTGATTCAGTTATATTTATTTTAAATACCATTAACAAAGGCTACATATGAATTACTGAACATTATTCAAACATATAGTTTGTTTGAAATAAGTCATTTATCCAAATAACAGAGATGATTTTTTTTTCAGTTGTTTAACTGATTTCAACTATTTTCCTCGGGAGAGAAATAGCCGAAAGTTGTTGGACACAGTCAGAACAGGTCAAAATGAACCATTTGAAAGGGGGTGTTGATAGTTTCAGATATTTTTCATTGATTTTCATTTAAATTATTTCCTAACCAGAATCATTACGGAAATAAAAACGTATATATCAAGTTTAGTGCGCACTACACAAAACACCACGTTTCTGCTCAAAATCGAAAGATTGGATTGCCAAATAATTTAAAGATTTAGGAGCAATAAAAACAGTCATAAAACGAAAAATAAAAATAAAACAAAAAAGTCTGAAAAATATTGTTGTTTTGTAAATGAAGCCTGATAATAACGATTAATTTTTGAAAATATAAAGTTAAACGTGTTTTGTTAACAATAAAACTAACCATTCTTCTGACAATAATAGGTTCTTTCATACGTTGATATGGAAGACCGGTGGATCTTCCACGAGTGATATAAATTTTATGTCTTTTCACGAGTGGAGCGCTGCGGAACGAGTGGAAAGACATAACAAATTTCTATCACGAGTGGAAGATCCGGCGATGTTTAAGAAATAATTCATGGCAGGCATAGAGTTGTGCAAATTTACACATGGGCTGGGCCTTTATATTCGAATTTTACCCCGAGCGTGAACTGTATACGCACGGCATTTGGTGGCTGTTCCATTTACCTCCTTCGGAAATTTTGAATTGATTTTGAATTATTTGTATTTGAACGAGATATTTTAAAACAAAGATATGGATGTTAACACGAAAAACATATTTATTGTGTATTTTCCAACATAGATTCGATTGAACAATTCCTGCGTAAAAATATTTAAAACAAGAAAACTGCAGCAGAGCTGCGAAAGGAGTCGATTAAAAAAAAAAAAACATAAATTAAATCAAAGTATCCAATATCTCATTTTATTTAACTAAAGATTTTTCCTCGTATTTCAAGATTATATAGGATTAAACACTGTTTTTTAGGAAATTATCTATGTATAAACTCCGGCAGCTCACTCACAAACATAATTTCCTAAAAACACAGTGTTTAATCCTTATAATTCTTATTCTTGGACATCGTGTTTGTTTTCGACGCTAAATACTATTAAAGAAATACCCAAGGAGAGCCTCAAACAATGGACATACAATACACATACGATTGCGAGTAAACTGAAAAAAATCCGCGAAATGTTATTGACGACTTAACCTAGTGCACTATCATATGGTCGTGTTTTGATATGTAAAGGCTGTAGTTGGTTAGCCCCCCGTCTACGTTTTAAAATTTTATCTAGACCTTTATCCCAAAAATTCTTGTAATTTTTAACTTTAGGTACTTTCCTTGCGACGGATTCCGCAGCGGTATTTACGATGTACTTTCACGTCTCCCATATATTATTAACATTATTCGAAACGTTAGCCCAATTATCTTTTAAATTACACTTAAACAGTTCCCAATCGGTGTCATCAGTAAACTTTCAAAAATGTTCAATACCAGAATAGCTGTCCTACTTTTTTTAAAATTTAGGTTATTTCCCTTAATTTAACACTGATGATGACATGATCACTGTTCAAATCAAACACACCCTTTTCATCAATTAAAACGGAACTAACATTAGTTGAAAGACCTTTAGACATTAGTACATAATCTATAGCTGATCTTTGATCATTGAGTATTCTAGTATAGAAGCCGTCGCAACAGTTAAATGTATTAACAATATCCAATTCAGAAGCTTCACTGAACTGTAAAAGTCTAATACCGTTATAACTCTGATTATCTTTACAAAATAACGATTTTCCAGTAAATTCGCATTGACGTAGGCTTTTACCATTAAAATCGCCCGTCAGGCATGTTTCATATCCATGCGATTGAAACACAGAACAGTTTTCTAAAAGTTCATAAAACAATAAATCAATTTTATTTTTGTCGACTCCGTCGTTAGGGAAGTAGACCGCGGTCTTTATCCTATTTATACGACATAAAATCAACAGACGCTGGAACATATCGCATTGACTGTTGATCAGGTTATCATCTAAAATCTTAAAGTCTGAATTCACACAAATACCAATACCCCCTTTACCCTTAGATTGTGTTCTTTTTCTTACCTTTACCTGCCCTACGGTGGCGGCGGCAACCTTTCTTACGACCTTTACCTTTATCTACAATTTTGTACTTTATAGAACTATCACCATGGCCATGTATCCAGTATAACTTACACACTTTAGCCTTGTGACCATACTCATAGCAACTGTCACACTGTATGTAAGTTCCATGTTTGCATTCAGAGTGAGTGTGGTTACGTTCCCCACAATACTCACAACATACATCATTACTACCCAAGTCCCATACATCATCCCTACTCATGTCCCATACATCATCCCTACTCATGTCCCATACATCATCCCTACTCATGTCCCATACATCATCCCTACTCATGTCCCATACATCATCCCTACTCATGTCCCATACATCATCCCTACTCATGTCCCATACATCATTCCTACTCATGTCCCATACATCATTCCTACTCATGTCCCATACATCATCCCTACTCATGTCCCATACATCATCCCCACTCATGTCCCATACATCATTCCTACTCATGTCCCATACATCATTACTACCCAAGTCCCATACATCATCCCTACTCATGTCCCATACATCATCCCTACTCATGTCCCATACATCATCCCTACTCATGTCCCATACATCATCCCTACTCATGTCCCATACATCATCCCTACTCATGTCCCATACATCATCCCTACTCATGTCCCATACATCATCCCCACTCATGTCCCATACATCATCCCTACTCATGTCCCATACATCATCCCTACTCATGTCCCATACATCATCCCCACTCATGTCCCATACATCATCCCTACTCATGTCCCATACATCATCCCTACTCATGTCCCATACATCATTCCTACTCATGTCCCATACATCATCCCTACTCATGTCCCATACATCATCCCCACTCATGTCCCATACATCATCCCCACTCATGTCCCATACATCATTCCTACTCCTGTCCCATACATCATCCCTACTCATGTCCCATACATCATCCCCACTCATGCCCCATACATCATTCCTACTCATGTCCCATACATCATTACTACCCAAGTCCCATACATCATCCCTACTCATGTCCCATACATCATCCCTACTCATGTCCCATACATCATCCCTACTCATGTCCCATACATCATTCCTACTCATGTCCCATACATCATCCCTACTCATGTCCCATACATCATCCCTACTCATGTCCCATACATCATCCCTACTCATGTCCCATACATCATCCCTACTCATGTCCCATACATCATCCCTACTCATGTCCCATACATCATCCCTACTCATGTCCCATACATCATCCCCACTCATGTCCCATACATCATTCCTACTCATGTCCCATACATCATTACTACCCAAGTCCCATACATCATCCCTACTCATGTCCCATACATCATCCCTACTCATGTCCCATACATCATCCCTACTCATGTCCCATACATCATCCCCACTCATGTCCCATACATCATTCCTACTCATGTCCCATACATCATTACTACCCAAGTCCCATACATCATCCCTACTCATGTCCCATACATCATCCCTACTCATGTCCCATACATCATCCCTACTCATGTCCCATACATCATTCCTACTCATGTCCCATACATCATCCCTACTCATGTCCCATACATCATCGCTACTCATGTCCCATGCATCATCCCTACTCATGTCCCATACATCATTCCTACTCATGTCCCATACATCATCCCCACTCATGTCCCATACATCATCCCCACTCATGTCCCATACATCATCCCTACTCATGTCCCATACATCATCCTTACTCATGTCCCATACATCATCCCTACTCATGTCCCATACATCATCCCTACTCATGTCCCATACATCATCCCTACTCATGTCCCATACATCATTACTACCCATGTCCCATACATCATTCCTACTCATGTCCCATACATCATTACTACCCATGTCCCATACATCATCCCCACTCATGTCCCATACATCATTCCTACTCATGTCCCATACATCATTACTACCCAAGTCCCATACATCATCCCTACTCATGTCCCATACATCATCCCTACTCATGTCCCATACATCATCCCTACTCATGTCCCATACATCATCCCCACTCATGTCCCATACATCATTCCTACTCATGTCCCATACATCATTACTACCCAAGTCCCATACATCATCCCTACTCATGTCCCATACATCATCCCTACTCATGTCCCAGACATCATCCCTACTCATGTCCCATACATCATCCCCACTCATGTCCCATACATCATTCCTACTCATGTCCCATACATCATCCCTACTCATGTCACATACATCATCCCCACTCATGTCCCATACATCATTCCTACTCATGTCCCATACATCATTCCTACTCATGTCCCATACATCATCCCTACTCATGTCCCATACATCATTACTACCCAAGTCCCATACATCATCCCTACTCATGTCCCATACATCATCCCCACTCATGTCCCATACATCATCCCTACTCATGTCCCATACATCATCCCTACTCATGTCCCATACATCATTCCTACTCATGTCCCATACATCATCCCTACTCATGTCCCATACATCATCCCCACTCATGTCCCATACATCATTCCTACTCATTTCCCATACATCATTACTACCCAAGTCCCATACATCATCCCTACTCATGTCCCATACATCATCCCTACTCATGTCCCATACATCATCCCTACTCATGTCCCATACATCATTCCTACTCATGTCCCATACATCATCCCCACTCATGTCCCATACATCATCCCTACTCATGTCTCATACATCATCCCTACTCATGTCCCATACATCATCCCTACTCATGTCCCATACATCATCCCTACTCATGTCCCATACATCATCCCTACTCATGTCCCATACATCATCCCTACTCATGCCCCATACATCATCCCTACTCATGTCCCATACATCATCCCTACTCATGTCCCATACATCATCCCTACTCATGTCCCATGGATCATCCCTACTCATGTCCCATACATCATCCCCACTCATGTCCCATACATCATTACTACCCAAGTCCCATACATCATCCCTACTCATGTCTCATACATCATCCCTACTCATGTCCCATACATCATCCCTACTCATGTCCCATACATCATCCCTACTCATGTCCCATACATCATCCCTACTCATGTCCCATACATCATCCCTACTCATGTCCCATACATCATCCCTACTCATGTCCCATACATCAACCCTACTCATGTCCCATACATCATCCCCACTCATGTCCCATACATCATTCCTACTCATGTCCCATACATCATTACTACCCAAGTCCCATACATCATCCCTACTCATGTCCCATACATCATCCCTACTCATGTCCCATACATCATCCCTACTCATGTCCCATACATCATCCCTACTCATGTCCCATACATCATCCCTACTCATGTCCCATACATCATTCCTACTCATGTCCCATACATCATCCCTACTCATGTCCCATACATCATCCCTACTCATGTCCCATACATCATCCCTATTCATGTCCCATACATCATCCCTACTCATGTCCCATACATCATCCCTACTCATGTCCCATACATCATCCCTACTCATGTCCCATACATCATCCCCACTCATGTCCCATACATCATTCCTACTCATGTCCCATACATCATTACTACCCAACTCCCATACATCATCCCTACTCATGTCCCATACATCATCCCTACTCATGTCCCATACATCATCCCTACTCATGTCCCATACATCATCCCCACTCATGTCCCATACATCATTCCTACTCATGTCCCATACATCATTACTACCCAAGTCCCATACATCATCCCTACTCATGTCCCATACATCATCCCTACTCATGTCCCATACATCATCCCTACTCATGTCCCATACATCATTCCTACTCATGTCCCATACATCATCCCTACTCATGTCCCATACATCATCGCTACTCATGTCCCATGCATCATCCCTACTCATGTCCCATACATCATTCCTACTCATGTCCCATACATCATCCCCACTCATGTCCCATACATCATCCCCACTCATGTCCCATACATCATCCCTACTCATGTCCCATACATCATCCTTACTCATGTCCCATACATCATCCCTACTCATGTCCCATACATCATCCCCACTCATGTCCCATACATCATTCCTACTCATGTCCCATACATCATTACTACCCAACTCCCATACATCATCCCTACTCATGTCCCATACATCATCCCTACTCATGTCCCATACATCATCCCTACTCATGTCCCATACATCATCCCCACTCATGTCCCATACATCATTCCTACTCATGTCCCATACATCATTACTACCCAAGTCCCATACATCATCCCTACTCATGTCCCATACATCATCCCTACTCATGTCCCATACATCATCCCTACTCATGTCCCATACATCATTCCTACTCATGTCCCATACATCATCCCTACTCATGTCCCATACATCATCGCTACTCATGTCCCATGCATCATCCCTACTCATGTCCCATACATCATTCCTACTCATGTCCCATACATCATCCCCACTCATGTCCCATACATCATCCCCACTCATGTCCCATACATCATCCCTACTCATGTCCCATACATCATCCTTACTCATGTCCCATACATCATCCCTACTCATGTCCCATACATCATCCCTACTCATGTCCCATACATCATCCCTACTCATGTCCCATACATCATTACTACCCATGTCCCATACATCATTCCTACTCATGTCCCATACATCATTACTACCCATGTCCCATACATCATCCCCACTCATGTCCCATACATCATTCCTACTCATGTCCCATACATCATTACTACCCAAGTCCCATACATCATCCCTACTCATGTCCCATACATCATCCCTACTCATGTCCCATACATCATCCCTACTCATGTCCCATACATCATCCCCACTCATGTCCCATACATCATTCCTACTCATGTCCCATACATCATTACTACCCAAGTCCCATACATCATCCCTACTCATGTCCCATACATCATCCCTACTCATGTCCCATACATCATCCCTACTCATGTCCCATACATCATCCCCACTCATGTCCCATACATCATTCCTACTCATGTCCCATACATCATCCCTACTCATGTCACATACATCATCCCCACTCATGTCCCATACATCATTCCTACTGATGTCCCATACATCATCCCTACTCATGTCCCATACATCATTACTACCCAAGTCCCATACATCATCCCTACTCATGTCCCATACATCATCCCCACTCATGTCCCATACATCATCCCTACTCATGTCCCATACATCATCCCTACTCATGTCCCATACATCATTCCTACTCATGTCCCATACATCATCCCTACTCATGTCCCATACATCATCCCACTCATGTCCCATACATCATTCCTACTCATTTCCCATACATCATTACTACCCAAGTCCCATACATCATCCCTACTCATGTCCCATACATCATCCCTACTCATGTCCCATACATCATCCCTACTCATGTCCCATACATCATTCCTACTCATGTCCCATACATCATCCCCACTCATGTCCCATACATCATCCCTACTCATGTCTCATACATCATCCCTACTCATGTCCCATACATCATCCCTACTCATGTCCCATACATCATCCCTACTCATGTCCCATACATCATCCCTACTCATGTCCCATACATCATCCCTACTCATGTCCCATACATCATCCCTACTCATGTCCCATACATCATCCCTACTCATGTCCCATACATCATCCCTACTCATGTCCCATGGATCATCCCTACTCATGTCCCATACATCATCCCCACTCATGTCCCATACATCATTACTACCCAAGTCCCATACATCATCCCTACTCATGTCTCATACATCATCCCTACTCATGTCCCATACATCATCCCTACTCATGTCCCATACATCATCCCTACTCATGTCCCATACATCATCCCTACTCATGTCCCATACATCATCCCTACTCATGTCCCATACATCATCCCTACTCATGTCCCATGGATCATCCCTACTCATGTCCCATACATCATCCCTACTCATGTCCCATACTCATCCCTACTCATGTCCCATACATCATCCCTACTCATGTCCCATACATCATCCCTACTCATGTCCCATACATCATCCCTACTCATGTCCCATACATCATCCCTACTCATGTCCCATACATCATCCCTACTCATGTCCCATGGATCATCCCTACTCATGTCCCATACATCATTCCTACTCATGTCCCATACATCATCCCCACTCATGTCCCATACATCATCCCTACTCATGTCTCATACATCATCCCTACTCATGTCCCATACATCATCCCTACTCATGTCCCATACATCATCCCTACTCATGTCCCATACATCATCCCTACTCATGTCCCATACATCATCCCTACTCATGTCCCATACATCATCCCTACTCATGTCCCATACATCATCCCTACTCATGTCCCATACATCATCCCTACTCATGTCCCATGGATCATCCCTACTCATGTCCCATACATCATCCCCACTCATGTCCCATACATCATTACTACCCAAGTCCCATACATCATCCCTACTCATGTCTCATACATCATCCCTACTCATGTCCCATACATCATCCCTACTCATGTCCCATACATCATCCCTACTCATGTCCCATACATCATCCCTACTCATGTCCCATACATCATCCCTACTCATGTCCCATACATCATCCCTACTCATGTCCCATACATCATCCCTACTCATGTCCCATGGATCATCCCTACTCATGTCCCATACATCATCCCTACTCATGTCCCATACTCATCCCTACTCATGTCCCATACATCATCCCTACTCATGTCCCATACATCATCCCTACTCATGTCCCATACATCATCCCTACTCATGTCCCATACATCATCCCTACTCATGTCCCATACATCATCCCTACTCATGTCCCATGGATCATCCCTACTCATGTCCCATACATCATCCCCACTCATGTCCCATACATCATTACTACCCAAGTCCCATACATCATCCCTACTCATGTCTCATACATCATCCCTACTCATGTCCCATACATCATCCCTACTCATGTCCCATACACCATTCCTACTCATGTCCCATACACCATTCCTACTCATGTCCCATACATCATCCCTACTCATGTCCCATACATCATTCCTACTCATGTCCCATACATCATCTCTACTCATGTCCCATACATCATCCCTACTCATGTCCCATACATCATCCCCACTCATGTCCCATACACCATTCCTACCCATGTCCCTGTTTCTAATATTATAATATTCCATATTGTTTGTATTGTATTGTGATATTGTTAGTGTTTTACAGCTTGTTTATTTGGAGGACAACTTACATTGTACATGGCACATTTTAATATCGAGATCGTCGTGTCCCATACATCATTACTACCCATGTCCCTGTTTCTAATAATATAATATTCCATATTGTGTGTATTGTATTGTGATATTGTTAGTGTTTTACAGCTTGTTTATTTGGAGGACAACTTGTACATGACACATTTTAATATCGACATCGTCCTGGTCGTGATCGTATAGTAATATTTGTTTTAAACATATTTTATTCACAACTATATATGAATGGGATTTAGCAACAGGCTATGCCTGTACAAGCTCTCTCCTTTTTACATGTACAAGGCATACATTCAGTAAAAAAGTATATAAAAATTATATCAATGATATAAAATAGTTATGTTCCTTCAATACATGTAATTATGAACACCATTAATATTTCATATATAATAAATTTACAAGTGAAGAGTAATTTGTAGACTTTCTAAACATTTTAAATAGTTAAGCATACAAGAAGTTAAAGAAAAATAAAGTAAAGCAAAATAAATGTATAATGGGAGGAGTGCAATTGAAAAAAGAAGCATCTTAAATGAAACGATGAGTGTCAATTCTGAACTTGTGTACAACTTGAAATATTTCTGTATTTAGATCATATGAAAATGATCTATTTCCATGTAATAATAAAACTATATTAATGTCAACATTATTATTTTTTGGTATTAATGTCTGTATTGAATCTAATAAGATCAATCTTAATCTTATTTAATAAATTTAGGACAGATAAGCAAATATGGTTGTTATCTTCTAATGGACCACTTCAGTTTGGACTGTTAGTATTATCAGATAAAAAATCATCAAATAAATGTGCCTTCAGGTTACTGGCCTCATTTCTTAATTGACAATGAATTATGTTAAACTTCCTTATTCCAAAATTATAATGTGCATTGGTGTCCCAAGTTTTATAGAAGTGTGTCAATCTTTTATTAAAGATATTTAATCTTCGAGATTCTGTGATAGTTAGGGGCAAATTATTCCATAGTCTAATAGTGAAAGGGATAAAACTATTATAAAAAGAACTTGTTCTGGAAAATGGTGGATGGAATGTATTATTTTCATTTCTTAAGTTATATCCTGATTGTCTAGGTAGATATGGTTGAACAAACTCATAAAGGTATGCAGGTGTTAACCCATTTAGTATTTTTATAAAATGATATCAGTTTGTGTTTATTCGGTCTATTTTCTAGTGTTTCCAACCCCAATTCATGGTATATTTTTTGTCTAGAGGAATTACATGGAAGACCGGTTATAATTCGACCCGCTTCTATTTGTACACTTTCCAATAAATTGGTTTCTTTTTTAGTGCAGTTACCCCATACTACATCACCATATTCTAAAACGGGCCTAATAAATGCAAAATATATACGTATAAGGGAATATCTATCTAATAAATGTTTGACATGTCTACGTAAATATAAACGAGAGCATGCTTTTTTTTTAATATAAATATCATCTATATGTTCGTATGGTAGTTGGATTTACAACTACGTATGCAATCAGTGCCTATCACCACTAAAGCGGTGACGGTGATTTCGAATCTGGCTCGCAGCGAGGTGTGCTCGATACAACATTATGTGATAAAGTTTGTCAGGGACTTGCGGCAGATCGGCGGTTTTCTCCGGGAACTCTGGTTTCCTCCACCAATAAAACTGATCGTCACGATATACCTGAAATATTGTTGACAGTGACGTTAAGCGCCATAACCCCCCCCCCCCCCCCCCCCCCACCCCCCATTTTGGTATCTACTTACAGTAGAATAGTTAGCACATTCTGATTCCAAGCGAAGACTTTCATTCTTCTTTCTCTTTTATGTAGCTTGCTCAGCAAAGAACCAACAAAACCTTTCCAGGTTTGTTCTTTGACAAAGGAGCAAAGGCAAATATTAATAAATTGTTTGGAAGAAGTTTGGTATCGTGCAATCAGATAGCTGTGCTTGTTTGTACGTCCGTAGACAAAGGCTTCTCCAGACCATTATTTACCGGTATATGCATTTCTGTCAAACATGTTTTTGCTTTGTTTAGCGTCACTTTTAACAATATTATAGTTTTATTGGTAGTGGAAAAAGAAGTATCCGGAGAAAACCCCTGACCTTCCGCAAGTCACTGACAAACTTGATCGCATAATGTTGTATTGAGTACACCTTTCCATGAGCGAGTTATAGAACTCACAACTTTAGTGGTGATGGGCACTGACTGCATAGGTATTTGTAAATCTAACTACCATACAATCAAGACCACGACGGCCTCTAGTCACAAGTCGACAGCAATGCTTTCGTGGAATATTAACAGTTTTAATAACTCATGGTACATGTATTTTCTTGTTTTTTTTCCAGTGGATGTATATAGTACCATTTGTACTCGTAATGATGCTAGCTGGTAATTCTGATCCTAATGCAGGAGGTGGAGGACGATAACGTCTACCAAGTCAAGAAATTTCATATAATGTCATTGAAGCAGCCTCGAATCAGGAAAACACATATACAACCTTTATTGTGAGCAATGATACGGTCGGAGAAATATATTTGTCAGTGTCAGAGTGTATTTGGTAAATGCATGGAGAGGGAAAATGTCTATTAAAATAAAATGAAGATGATGCTGTATATTTAAGAACAATTGTGTTATATAATTTCTATTCCATAAAAGTAAAGTAAAATCTACCTATCATTAATTTGTTCTTTTGTCCTTGTGTGGGCCCATACAACTACTCTAACCCTGCCACGTTTTATTGAAGGGGCTGTACGAAGCCAGTGTTTTGTACATGCATGTTAAGGATATCAATGTTGTCCCTTTCTACATTTTTTTTTTATTACATTTAGGAATTGCTCTGAGAGTGTGGTATTTTTTGTTTATCATATTTTGGACTTGTATGAGTACATGTATTATGTAATAGTCAAGTAATGTTTTAATTATTGCTAAATATCAAATCATATAGAATACAAGCTGTTGTCATGTATATCGTCGATTTATCTGAAATAAATGTTTTTGTTGTGTAATTGAGGTTTTCAATACATTTGAAACTTTGCATTTTCATTACAATCCTATGGTAAATATAACACACTCTTTGATCAGTTATTACATTTTTACTTTGATCTCGCTGAGTAATATTGTCAGTATCAAACGAACTGAATATGAAACTGAAAATTCTCAGTCAGTAAAACGTCAAACTTATAATAACTTTACGGATAAAAACAATAACGTTTTGAAGATCTCGATATACATTATCTCTAGTATCACAGTTCATCCCATTGGACTCGCTGTGATACCTGTGATAATGTCTGTCTCATCATACACAACGGACGTTATTCTATAGTTAACATACGACAACTCAATCTAACGTTTCGTGCAGGTTAACGTTATTATTATCTAAGGATTTTTATTTACAGTCTGAAACAGATTATGATCTCATTTCATTCTACAAAGTCTATGGTTATCATTATGGTGTTTAACGCCACTTTCAACAATATTTAGTTTTATTTGTGGAGGAAACCGAAGTACCAAGAGAAAACCACTGGCCTACCGCAAGTCACTGACAAACTTTATCACATAATGTTGTATTGTGTACACTTTGCCATGAGCGAGATGCGAAGTCACAACATTAGTGGTAATATACCTACAAAGCGTAAAAAGTATAGTTGCATCATCTTGAAAGAATCCATTGTCATCTTAATTATCTATTATCGAAACCAGACGATTCTGGTATTTTATTATACTATAACAACCCCATTGGTTAAAAACAATGTAAACAATGAAAGACTGACCAATGGTATAACTCCAAATCATATTTAAGGAGAAGTAAATCGCATACAATTCATTAATTTAATGTATTTTCTTTCATGTCATGTGTTTAAGTAATTTAGTAGTTTTTTTGTATAATGTTTCCAAGCTTAGTTGTTCCAATATATAAAAACTTTTTTATTCAGTAATTGAATTTAGTTGATATTAGAATTGCTTCATTAAGCAGAACATTTTTTATATCACACATGGCAAAATTATGCTAAAACATTCCCTAAGCCTAACTGGAAAAATTATCAATTTTAAAAACTTTAAAATCTATTTATTTTAAAATTGTATTATAGACCTGTTTAATGATTAAAATGATTCCAAACTCAATTTGTTTTATGTTCTGCTATATAGTTTTATCCATGAAATTCTGAACAATGACAACGATGCTAGACAGACTCTTTCATTATAAGGGTTTGTTCAAATAGTTTCTTTTTTGACATTTAAAAATTCCAAGATGGTTGTTGACTAAGTAACCTGTCCGTTTGTAGTTAAACATTGTTATGTCCTGATATGAATATAGGTTTCTTTCAAGAAATCTGTGTAAGAATTATTTGTTATGTTTCCTTGTGGAGAGAGTGATCGGACTTAACCTTGTTTTGCGGTTATTGTCTGTCATGTTGGTTGAACACAATGGCCAAAGGAAAAAGACAAAGGGACAAAAACGATCTACAAAACATTACACAGAAAACAAAAGATCGAGCAACAGGGTGTTCCGAAAGGGTAAGCAGTTCCTGCACCACTAGTGGCACCTGTCGTGTTACTCTTGTTACGAACCCGTTGATAAGTCATTAATGAGGAAAGGTCCGGATTAGGACACACGGACCATATCCGTGGTCGTGTGTAACACAGATACTAAGATACACATGTTTATGTTTTATGATAGTGATAGATTGATTGGTGTTTAACGTCAAATGAGCAGTATTTTAGCTATATCCTGAAGGAAAACAACCAATGAGACGTGTAGGTGAAAGGGTTTTACTGGGAAATTTAATCAGATACATGTTTGTTTTATGCTTAGGCGAGTTTTATGCATTGCTAGTCTTTTCTACGGTTTATCCAATTAATGGCTCTTTGTTTGTAGACTGCCATAGATTCTGTAGTTTTTACATTTCTTCAAAACAAATAGTTCAAATGAAAGGCGTGTGTCAAAGAAATGATCTTTCTGAAAAGGTCAAAATTATGCCTTGTAACGATCCACCACAAACCACTCTTTAAAAACTGTTGCAAATAAGTGAGTGATTGTTGTTTAATTTTCAGCTATATCATGTCGAGAACAAGTTAATTTTCAACCAGTTGATACTGAGGTCCGCTTTGTACTAAACCAACACGCTTAGTTGGATTTTTATGTTGGAAATAAAGATGTGTCTTTTAGTGGAAGGAGGGTGCACATGCATATAGGATGGGGAAATGTTGTCACGCATTTGGACATCAACGGCAATGGGAGAAGACTTCATAAGTTGGCAAAACTTGTGTACTACTGGTATCCCTTTTGTTGATTTAACAAATAAAATCATCATAAACTAACGGCAATTCCTAGCAAACTTGCTTGTGTTGTATTTTTCATGTTTATCCCCCATCCTTTGTAACGTATTTGTTTTAGCCTACTCTTTCGTCCGGAATGTGCATTGTAGCAAAGAAACTAGGATATATGTCTCTGTACCCCAGGCTTCATCGATGAGTGGCAATGACAAAAGAAGGATTAAGATATTTAAGTGGTAATCAATGACAGTAAACCAAAGAACAGACGTTGCAAACACCAAGAGAAAAAAAAAGACCAAGAAGACAAATTCACATGGTCCACAAAATACTACACAGAAAACTAAAGATTGAGCAACACGAAATGGAATTCTACAGCCAACATATATCATGATATATAACGTAAAATATCGCTAATAACACTGATGAATAAAGATATTTATGATGTTACGTGATAATTTCTTACTTCGTAACATATACTGATAACTTTATTTTGATAAACAAAAGACTTTTGTCCTCTACAAATGACCCTGCATCAATTGAACTTAATGTTGAGAGGTTTATGTTGTATACGAGAATTGATAACACTTGGTACTAGGCGGATAAAGTAATAAATCTCTAATAATTCCGTTATGACACACACCATATGTCGTAATAAATATAGAAAATTCATTTAATCAATGTTATGGTACTGTTTGTTCTGGTATCGGTATAAGGAAGAACAAGAGGCTTATAAGAGTTTTTAGGTTGCTATACAGTCGAATCTCGAGTAGAAGTCGAACGGACCGATCTTAATGCGAAATAGCGGTGTATTCGAGTTAAACAGAATAATTAAAAAGCTACTACGACCGGAACTATTTTTACTTTGAGATATCAAATAAAAACAACTTGTTTGAAGTCCGACTATAGCTAAATTTGACTCGAGGGGATTATGTTCAACGAAAGATTTCTTTGTAATCAGAATTACATGTAATTACAAAATGTATATGATTTTCTTGAAACGCCTCGTGCGCACTAAATTAGATATCTATGTTTTCATTACTATCACTGGATCGATACCTCTGATGGCGGACCATTCGTCCTCGAGTGTATTATCTACCCAGTAGTCAGTGCGTCGACACTGGCATGGTTTGTTATATATATTTATGTTTGAAATTTATAGTTTGATTTATTAAACCAAATGCAAATCACCCCCGGGCATACGCAACCTTAACCGAATTTGGTTCTCCTGTTTAGACCTTTTGGTTAATTGGACAAAACAACGCCGGGATTGTGACTATTATAACCGGTACGTTTACATATTCGTGGTCATCTGTGAGAGACAACTCAAGATATGCAAAATATCAACAGAGAAACAGATAATCAGAAAGATATAAATGAAGAAAATATCGATCAACACAAACGTCTACAGAACGGCCAGTAATACCAGGCGATTCGAAAGTGTTAGTACCTCTTGTTCCGTACATGAAGCCAGTCATGTAGTACCTCTTGTTCCGTACATGAAGCCAGTCATGTATAAAGATGCAACATCATCTCATGTACACATTTTAATCTGCCCGATGTTTTTTTTTATTGTAAACTTTTTTTCTTGTCATGAATACATGTTAGAGAAAATCGAAGGTGCAATCAAGAATGAACAATCCCGAGACACAGAATACATTGAATACAAAGCACAGAACGAAGATAAAGATTAAAAAAAGAAAAAGAAAAAACAACACAGAAAACTAAAAAGATGAACAACATTGGCCCCACAAGAAAAACTGGGGGGTGAACCCAGGTGCTCGAGAAGTTATGCAGTTCCTGTTTCTTACAAGACACCCACTGTGTTACTCATAGTCAAGGTCTGTAAAACTCTGTTCGAACTTAGGGGAAAGAAAAAATCTAAGCAAAGGAAAATAATGTAGCGTAAATACTAATGTACTCTATGTTTTGTCTTAACAAAATATAAAATAATATAAGATAAAATGATTACTTTATCAAACATTAAAAAGCTCATTAATCATCTCTATAACAAACATGTTTGTATCTGTAGGTGTACCGGGATGCTCTTACAATATACATCAAAAGGTAAAAGATATCTAGATCTTACATCAAGATACTGAGAGGATTTCCGCCATTTTATAGCATTGCTAGACAAATAATTGCATCACTGAATCATAAATTGATATTGAAAATATGAAAAACAACAAAGCAAAAACAAAGAAAGAAAACAACACAACATCCACTTCCTTTCATCATTTTCAGTAAGTTGACAACATGCAATTGCATGCGGAAAGTGTTGAACATTGGTTAAATAAAAATGTCATTTTTAGCGAAGATGTAAGTATATATATATTGTCAGATACAGAACATCACACTGCACCTACATAGAACTACATTATAAATGATCATTTTATCATTTGTATTTTATATTATATATATTATTTAATGTTTAAATAATGCTTGAGGCCATTTTTAATAGAACTAATATTATACACATGCCGACTTCTGTGTCACGAAGATTCAAATATAATGTTCAAGATTATAGAAGACTTTGAAGATACCAATGGGGTAATCAGAATTCGTAAATCGATGAACAGACAACACAATGGCCACAAGATACCAATGGGGTAATCAGAATCCGTAAATCGACGAACAGACAACACAATGGCCACAAGATACCAATGGGGTAATCAGAATCCGTAAATCGACGAACAGACAACACAATGGCCACAAGATACCAATGGGGTAATCAGAATCCGTAAATCGACGAACAGACAACACAATGGCCACAAGATACCAATGGGGTAATCAGAATCCGTAAATCGACGAACAGACAACACAATGGCCACAAGATACCAATGGGGTAATCAGAATCCGTAAATCGACGAACAGACAACACAATGGCCACAAGATACCAATGGGGTAATCAGAATCCTTAAATCGACGAACAGACAACACAATGGCCACAAGATACCAATGGGGTAATCAGAATCCGTAAATCGACGAACAGACAACACAATGGCCACAAGATACCAATGGGGTAATCAGAATCCGTAAATCGACGAACAGACAACACAATGGCCACAAGATACCAATGGGGTAATCAGAATCCGTAAATCGACGAACAGACAACACAATGGCCACAAGATACCAATGGGGTAATCAGAATCCGTAAATCGACGAACAGACAACACAATGGCCACAAGATACCAATGGGGTAATCAGAATCCGTAAATCGACGAACAGACAGCACAATGGCCACAAGATACCAATGGGGTAATCAGAATCCGTAAATCGACGAACAGACAACACAATGGCCACAAGATACCAATGGGGTAATCAGAATCCGTAAATCGACGAACAGACAACACAATGGCCACAAGATACCAATGGGGTAATCAGAATCCGTAAATCGACGAACAGACAACACAATGGCCACAAGATACCAATGGGGTAATCAGAATCCGTAAATCGACGAACAGACAACACAATGGCCACAAGATACCAATGGGGTAATCAGAATCCGTAAATCGACGAACAGACAACACAATGGCCACAAGATACCAATGGGGTAATCAGAATCCGTAAATCGACGAACAGACAACACAATGGCCACAAGATACCAATGGGGTAATCAGAATCCGTAAATCGACGAACAGACAACACAATGGCCACAAGATACCAATGGGGTAATCAGAATCCGTAAATCGACGAACAGACAACACAATGGCCACAAGATACCAATGGGGTAATCAGAATCCGTAAATCGACGAACAGACAACACAATGGCCACAAGATACCAATGGGGTAATCAGAATCCGTAAATCGACGAACAGACAACACAATGGCCACAAGATACCAATGGGGTAATCAGAATCCGTAAATCGACGAACAGACAACACAATGGCCACAAGATACCAATGGGGTAATCAGAATCCGTAAATCGACGAACAGACAACACAATGGCCACAAGATACCAATGGGGTAATCAGAATCCGTAAATCGACGAACAGACAACACAATGGCCACAAGATACCAATGGGGTACTCAGAATCCGTAAATCGACGAACAGACAACACAATGGCCACAAGATACCAATGGGGTAATCAGAATCCGTAAATCGACGAACAGACAACACAATGGCCACAAGATACCAATGGGGTAATCAGAATCCGTAAATCGACGAACAGACAACACAATGGCCACAAGATACCAATGGGGTAATCAGAATCCGTAAATCGATGAACAGACAGCACAATGGCCACAAGATACCAATGGGGTAATCAGAATCCGTAAATCGACGAACAGACAACACAATGGCCACAAGATACCAATGGGGTAATCAGAATCCGTAAATCGACGAACAGACAACACAATGGCCACAAGATACCAATGGGGTAATCAGAATCCGTAAATCGACGAACAGACAACACAATGGCCACAAGATACCAATGGGGTAATCAGAATCCGTAAATCGATGAACAGACAACACAATGGCCACAAGATACCAATGGGGTAATCAGAATCCGTAAATCGACGAACAGACAACACAATGGCCACAAGATACCAATGGGGTAATCAGAATCCGTAAATCGACGAACAGACAACACAATGGCCACAAGATACCAATGGGGTAATCAGAATCCGTAAATCGATGAACAGACAACACAATGGCCACAAGATACCAATGGGGTAATCAGAATCCGTAAATCGATGAACAGACAACACAATGGCCAAAAGTAAAAGGACAAAAAGGAAAAACAACGATTTGCAAAAGATACACATAAAACTAAAGACCGATTAACACGAACACCACGGGGGTGAGCTCAGGTGCTCCGGAAGGGTAAGCAGTTCCTGCTCCACTAGTGACACCCGTGTGTTAATCTAGGTACAAACCCGAAGATAAATCATATAGCGTTCTTTATAATAATGCTGTTCCCCCGGTAATATGCGAGTGTTGGCATTTTTCTCGCATGTGGAAAACACTTGCATGATATCATCGTTTCACTAAGAGAGGAGGTTTGTGCCCATTAAACTAGTTTAACCCCGCCACTTTTAGTGAAGTGCCCGTACCAAGCCAGAAAGTGAGCGATCATGTATTTGTGTAAGGGGTATATAATATCGATTTGACCTCTTTCTACGATTTTTCTATTGGATTTGGAACTGTTCCGACAGTGTTGTATTTTTTTGGTTTATTGCATCTATAATGGTACATGGTTTTTGTTAGAACAAATATATATATAATAATAAACGCAATATATTTTTTAATATACAGTGCATGCAACATCTCTACCAGATTTGATTTTAGAACTGTTCCGACAGTGGTAGATTTTGATTTTAGAACTGTTCCGACAGTGGTATATTTTGATCTTAGAACTGTTCCGACAGTGGTAGAATTTGATTTTAGAACTGTTTCGACAGTGGTAGATTTTGATTTTAGAACTGTTCCGACAGTGGTAGATTTTGATTTTAGAACTGTTCCGACAGTGGTAGATTTTGATTTTAGAACTGTTCCGACAGTGGTAGATTTTGATTTTAGAACTGTTCCGACAGTGGTAAATTTTGATTTTAGAACTGTTCCGACAGTGGTAAATTTTGATTTTAGAACTGTTCCGACAGTGGTAGAATTTGTTTTTCATTTCATCATAAGATTTAGAATGTTAATTACGTGGTTTGTATTAGATACTTTGATATTTTTGAAACTTTATTACTTTGTGTTGGGTAATTTATGATAAGCTTGTTGCACAATATGAACAATATGCCAGTTATATCCTGGCAGTCATCTTTTAGGTCCCTTTTTGTGGTAATTAAATATACGGTTACAATGCATCATCTATATGTCGAAAAGTGCAACTAAGGGATCGAATTTAAATCAGTGCCTATCACCACTAAAGTTGTGAGTTCGAATCTCGCTCATGGTGCGGTGTACTCGATACAACATTACGTGATAAAATTCGTCACTGACTTGCGGCAGGTCGGTGGTTTTCTCAGGATACTCCGGTTTCCTCCACCAATAAAACTGACCGCCAAGATATAACTTAAATGTTGAAAGTGGCGGTAAACACTATGACTGAAATTAAGTTGTGAGCTCAAAGGGAACCACTACGTATAGAAATAGGCCACAGTGTCTCCGCTGTGAACTAAAACTAATACATAAGCGGCATTCGTTGTTAGTGCGGGACGACTCAAGTACTCAGCTCGCGTAAATGGGTGCTTTTATTTGGAGAATACCATGCTTGTTTTCAAGTAAAAGACAACTTGCAGTAGATCCTAATGAGAAACCATATTTTAGGAATGGTCGTTGATGAGATTTTGAAAGTAAAAGGAAATAACTTCCGAAACTATCCCAAATCTGCCCTTAACATTTGTAAACCCAGAAAATATCTTCAACAGATCCACATTTTACCTTATGATTTATTATTTGTGCAAATGTTCTGACGTGAATATAGTTAAAATACCGGTCACTTAACTTGACGTTAAACAACAATCAATCAATTGAAATTATTTTTTGGTAACGTTTTTCAAGAGAAATTGCATAATGTCCGCTTCGTAGTAATATACACACATTCGACAACTAAAGGTGCACAATTTGTACCCACTGGAATGCAGTTAATCTGTTATAACATTCACATAAGTTGGTATTTGGAAAGTTCGTTAAACAAATGATCTCAGGGTACTTTGTATTGAATCGGTGTGTTTTCTGAATGAAATAAGGTGCGTATGTACCTCAAACCTTTCTGACGCAATGCTTTATTTTATGACGAAAAATAAAAACGTAAGGAATAAATTTCCCACAAAAATATCTTATTGACACGTTTTTACTTTCATCTTCCTCAATCCAATAAATTATTATTTTAACAAGTTACAGTTATCGGGATCGAACAAGAACTTAAAAATACTTCCTGATTACGGATACGTTTTATTACCAAACTCTGAATTAAATAGATCAGTAACACACACAATAAGAAAAGATTTTTGGTTTTATAGATTTTGACGTTATGTCACTTTTATTAACTTTATTTACTTGTTTCACAACGAATATTTGTAATAAAATGAAAAGCAAAAAATACCACTCTGTCGGAACAGTTCAAAAATACCACTTTGTCGGAACATTTCAAAAATACCACTTTGTCGGAACAGTTCAAAAATACCACACTGTCGGAACAGTTCAAAAATACCACTCTGTAGGAACAGTTAAAAAATACCACTCTGTCGGAACAGTTAAAAAATACCACTCTGTCGGAACAGTTCAAAAATCTGATAGAAAAATCGATGAAAATGCAAATTCAATATCACTAACATACAAATACATGACAGCTCACTTTCCTGGTTTGGAACAGGCACTTATAAAAATATCATTTATTCAAATAAACAAACATGAGATAATTCAAGGTGAATACAAGTTCGGATGGGATTGGAAAACAAGTGACACTTTTACAAATGCCTTTATCTTAGAATATCTGTGTCACAAATGACCACTAATATGTTCTGTTTGTCATAATCACAATTCAGTCTTTCCCTCATTCATGAGTTTGTTGCAATAGTGACAAAACAGGTACCACACGTGGATCACGAACTGCTTATCATACCGAAGCACCTGAGTTCATCCCCGGTTTCTAGTGGGTCTCGTGTCGGTCTAACTTCTGTTTAATTTGTAGTGTTTTGTAGATCGTTGTTTCTCCTTTTGTCATTTTTCTTTTGGCCATTGCGTTGTCTGTCCTTCGATTTACAGGTTCTGATTACACCTTTAGTATCTTCTGATTACACCTTTAGTATCTTCAAACTGTTCTTAGAAATCAATATGGGGTAATAGATAAACAGTTGAATGATTGACAATATATGTAGATGTAGAAAGTACAATTGTTGAAAAACAAACATTATCTTTCTAAAATAATAATAATAAAAAAAATGAAATGAAGAAAGGGTTGTTCAAAATATTCCCGATCCTTGACGTCAACATTCCTTTGGAAGTTATCATCAATACAGCACAAAATTATGTTTATGAATGATTGATTTATGGAATAAAATATTGTTTACACTAACAATGCAAACACTTGGGTGCAGAGCTAATCAGATAAGAAAAATCAACAAAATGAAGATAATAAAGTAATAACAAACATTGAAAACAAAAGATATCTTAGTGTAACTTTCACAGTTATTTCGTCCGAATTCAAACAATGATATTATTACAAGACTTATAAGCATACCTGATGCAGTGTATTACAGAAACGCTTCGTGCGCACTAAATTTGATATCTATATTTCCTTGAATGCTAAAGTTGTTTGGAGTGCTCTGGGTGGCGGAATGGTCACGGTCGTTGACTTCTAATCTCAAGCATAACACCACTGACATGGGATCTCACCCCGATACCAATTTGAAGTATACAAATTTCCAGATACCTTCCCGTTGTCGGGGATTTTCGTCCGATATAACTGCCCGGGCTTTCGACCTCTATTAACTCTGACAGCAACGATATTACAATCAGCTTTAATAACTTTTTGGGTTTTACGATGATTCTCTGTTTTCGCATTTAGATGGCCATGCTTGAGTTTATCGCAGACCAGGGAAACGATTCAATGATTGTTGTGTTCAACAGCATGACGTATTTGTTGTGGAATCATCGTAGAAGAAACGGAACAACATTCCACCGGCAATGATCTCCCGAATCACTATGTCGATGAGATCCCGACTACAATATGCCGCCAACGCCAATGGTGGACACACTAGACATTGACTTTTTGTTAACATTTCTGTCTTTGGATTTTGAAACTATAATGTTGTTGTTTTTGTTATTGCATCATTGTTTTTCTCTAATGGCATCGTAAACCTAATATGATACCCGATACGACAGCTAGTTAAGGATATTCTGATTATTACGACAGCTAGTTAAGGATATTCTGATGATTACGACAGCTAGTTAAGGATATTCTGATTATTACGACAGTTAGTTAAGGATATTCTGATTATTACGACAGCTAGTTAAGGATATTCTGATTATTACGACAGCTAGTTAAGGATATTCTGATTATTACGACAGCTAGTTAAGGATATTCTGATTTTTACGACAGCTAGTTAAGGATATTCTGATTATTACGACAGCTTGTTAAGGATATTCTGATTATTACGACAGCTTGTTAAGGATATTCTGATTATTACGACAGCTTGTTAAGGATATTCTGATTATTACGACAGCTTGTTAAGGATATTCTGATTATTATATCACACGACGCTCAAAGTCAAATGATTGGAAATCCAAAAGATATTTGAATTTATAATTTCCTGTATGAAAAAAAAGAAGTGATACATGTACTGAAATCCATGGGCTTCGACTGTTTAACAAAAGTGGAATATTTCAGCTGTTTAACAAAAGTGGAATATTTCAGCTGTTTCACAAAAGTGGAAAATTATTAATTTATAAGAAAAAATATAATTTGATCATCTGATAAGACGAACACAGTGTACCTTACCCGAGGAGTATATAAATAAGAGGATAATAAACTCTTGTGAGTCAAGCTAATATAATAATTACAATGTAAAAAACATACAAGTAAACAAGTAGAATCCTTTGGCTAACGTGGACCTCATTTTCACACGTCTAATTAACAGTTTATTCTTCCTCAGCAACATAGTTTACCACCGGCGTTTAGTGTGGTTCGTGGTTCATTGTACTGTCTGTTTATCTTAGAATTACGGCTTCTGATTACCCCTTTACTAATTTCATCGAGATAAAAACAAGACTAAAGATGAAATCGCGAACAAAACCAATTATTTTTGTTCTTTTTCTTTTGGCCATTGCATTGTCGGTTCTTCTTCGAATTACGGCTTCTGATTTCTCCTTTGGTATCTTAACCGAGATTAAAGCAAGACTAAAGTACAAAATCGCGCACAATACGAACACGTACACACGCCGGGAGGATGAGACCATGTGTTCAAACCATTTTAAGCATGTTTTTATCTCGTAAGATGTCTAACAAACAAAAATAATGATTTATATAAGTTAATCTCTAGTTTTATTGCAAAACTAATTTAAGCTTATTTAAAACAACAGTTGCTTACAAATATTTAAATTATCATGTATATAAAATAGCTACAAAAATTGACAGGTTTACACGTATATAACCAATTATATACAGATCCATTCACAGCTGATTTAAGATTAAGCCGATAAACGTTTGTCTAAGAATAGACGAAAAGAAAAAACCAAACTGTTGGTAATATAACGTTTTTAATCGGAGACACAAATGTATCTAAATTTAAAACTTGGCAACCATAGTGTACTGGCTACAGAATCTTTGGCTAATATTCGGTCAACTGTCCTCACGTACAACGCTGTTCTCTTTTAAAAGATTTTCAAAACAACATGTATAACCAGGGCATTCCCGTGTGGTATCGACTTCAAAATCAAAATGTTGACTAACATACCACAAGGGACAACAAATAACTTGAAGGGATAAAAGATGAGGAGAGTTAGAGCATCGACTACTGCCTAAATAAACATTAGAGAATACGGAAGTGGCAACCAAAAATAGACAATCCAGGGAACTGACAACATAAGGTACACAAGACGAAGACAAACAAAATATAAACAACACAATATGTGTTGGACACCACTATACACAAACAACGTAAATAAGACATGAGACCTTCTACTGGGGGGAAATACGCCAAACAACGTAAATAAGACATGAGACCTTCTACTGGGGGAAAATACGGCCAAACAACGTAAATAAGACATGAGACCTTCTACTGGGGGAAAATACGGCCAAACAACGTAAATAAGACATGAGACCTTCTACTGGGGGGAAATACGGCCAAACAACGTAAATAAGACATGCTATCCCCGGGTTGATAAAAATGGCGCTTTTGATTGGTCGATGACCCGTTGGTACAAAACCATGCTACCGGCTGGTAGTTACGTAACGTCACTGGATGTCTTTACGTTGCTATACATGATGTAAAGATGGTGTAAAGCGTAAACAATCTCAAAGCGCTTTGCATTCAACATAGAATGGAGAACGGAGGACGTATTTCTTGAGAGAGAAAAAATCAAGCGCCTCAATAAATGCAGAAAATACAAACAATGCACCAAATAGTGTTGAGAGATTTAAAGTTCCTACGGTATTGATGGTCATGTTTAACAGTGTAACATTTTGTTGATTCGCGCTACATGAAACGTTGATTTTGTTGTCATGTGTCTTTATAGAAATGGTCAATTGTTTGAATACAATCATTTTAAAATCATTTCTCATTATTGTTTTCACATCAATTCTTCATTTGTTTTATCGTACTATAATATCACCCACGTCAGCAAAGGGATTATTATCATGGTATAAAAGATACCGAGAATTTCAAAAAATATAGAAACAAATTGACATCATCCATTAGAACCAGTAAAGCTAATTATTTTTCTGAGGCTATTAAATCTGGTAATAATGTAGGTGAATTATGGAAACACTTAAAGGACATAAACTCAATATCAAAATGTCATATAAAATGTTTAATTATTGATGGTAAAAAGTGTGATAATATTGAAGATATTTGTAATAATTTTAATAACCATTTTTCGTCAGTGGCTGAACGCATCATCAAAAATTCCAACTTGAATGCGTCGACTGAAAAATTAGATAATTGGGTTAGTTCCAAGCTTTGGCTCGAAAACACATTTTCATATACTTGTATACTACCAGAAGAAGTACTTACTGAACTTTTGAAGTTGAATATTCACAAATCCAGTGGTTTGGATGGTATAAGTCCTAATATTTTGAAAATGTCAGCTACTGTTATTTACGAGTCATTAACCCACATTTTCAACTCAAGTCTTTGTACTGGAAACTTTCCTTCAAAACTTAAGCTGGCTAGAGTAACCCCACTTTATAAATCAGGAGATATTGCAGATATGAACAATTATAGACCCATATCAGTACTTCCTATCTTATCTAAGTTATTTGAAAAAATAGTTTATGCACAGATTTATGAATATTTAATCAAATACAAACTGATTCATCCGAATCAATCTGGTTTCAGATCTAAGCATTCTTGTGTGACAGCTTTAACTGAAATTGTTGATCATATTCTAAAAGAAATGGATCAAGGGAATTACACAGGGGTTTTGTTTCTTGATTTTAAAAAGGCATTTGACATGGTTAATCACACTATTTTATTATCAAAGTTAAAAGTATATAAACTTGATGACTTATCTTTAAATTGGTTTAGATCATATTTGTCGGAAAGATCTCAAAAAGTAATTATCAATAATTATGAATCATCTGCACAAAATATTAGATATGGAATACCACAAGGAAGCATACTTGGCCCCTTGCTTTTTCTTTTGTATATAAATGATTTACCCCTTTATGTAGACCATAGTATGTCAGATTTGTATGCAGATGATACCACTATACACTTCTCGTCTAATTCCATATCTGACATTAACATTAAGTTGAATGAAGATATGGAAAAGGTACAGGGATGGTGCACTAGTAATGATATGGTTATAAATACTATGAAATCAAAATCAATGATAATGGGTTCATCTAGAAAGATACAATATCTTGAGTCTAATTTTAATATTTTTTATGACGATGTTTTATTGAATGATGTAAAATATGAAAAATTACTTGGAATTACTATTGACAATTGTTTGTCTTGGTGTCAACAAATTAATAATATTGTTTCAAAGATTTCATCAAGGCTTGGATTGATGTGTCGTTTGCGAACATACTTACCTACTGAAGGCTTAATCATGTACTATAATGGATATATTCTACCACTGTTTGATTATTGTTGTACTGTATGGGGAGAAACCACAAATTTGAATCTTGAAAAACTATGTAAATTACAAAAGCGTGCAGCAAGAATTATTCTTAATGCAAAATATGATATACCATCTCTTCAATTATTTAAAAAATTTGGTTGGCTGTCTATTCAAAATAGATTAGAATATCATAAAAGTGTTTTAATGTATAAATGTATAAATAATTCTGCTCCTGATTATTTGTGTAATTTATTTGATATGAATACAAATTCTAATATTTATTCATTAAGATCATCTGCAAAGGGAAATTTGTTCGTCCCAAGACCAAATTCTAATTTTATGAAACGAACTTTTCACTACTCCGGAACTATTTTATGGAATTCTTTACCTCCTAATTTAAAATTAATTCAAGACATAGATCTATTCAAAAAGAAATATACAGATTATTTGATGTCAAAACAAAATAACGAATGATTATATTCATTATACCAAGGATTTATCCTTGATTATACTCAGATTGTGATATTTCGTCGTGAATATGTATGTATTGTTTGAAATTGTATTTGCTGTATTTGATTATTATTGTTTTGAGGGCCACAGGGAAGATTAGCTTATTGTTGCTAACTGTGTTACCCTCTTGAAATAAAGTCATTACTTACTTACTTACTTACTTACTTACTTACAATATGTACCACGCATATTTTTTTTATCAATAGAATTCTCGATCCTATTACTAGTGACGTCATGAATAATGTAACGCTATCCACATGACAATACGCGCCAAATACAAGAAATTAAATTACAACAAAATAAGACCAAAAAAACGTTAAAAATGATTAGCTGTAGGGTGATACCAAAGGTAGGTATCACCCTACACTTTATCGAAATTCACCCAAATTTTCACATGAGCTATGGCATTTTACTCCGCAAGTACAAAAACGTCATGATTACGTTATAAAAAGAACAAGAAAATCCATTAAAAATCAGTTTTTGTTTTCAAACCGGGGATAAAATCGTTATCTACGTGTCTACCCGTGGGCATTGAGATTGTACCACCCTTCAGCACCACTGTACAGCCTTCGGCTTCGCCTCAAGCTATACAGAAGTGCTTCAAGGTGGTACAATCTCAATGCCCACGGGTCGACACGTAGATAACTTATAAGACCTTCTACTGGGGGGAAATACGGCCAAACAACGTAAATAAGACATGAGACCTTCTACTTGGGGGAAATACGGCCAAACAACGTAAATAAGACATGAGACCTTCTACTGGGGGAAAATACGGCCAAACAACGTAAATAAGACATGAGACCTTCTACTGGGGGGAAATACGGCCAAACAACGTAAATAAGACATGAGACCTTCTACTGGGGGAAAATACGGCCAAACAACGTAAATAAGACATGAGACCTTCTACTGGGGGGAAATATGGCCAAACAACGTAAATAAGACATGAGACCTTCTACTGGGGGGGGGGGGGGGGGGGGGGGGGGGGGGGGGGGAATACGGCCAAACAACGTAAATAAGACATGAGACCTTCTACTGGGGGAAAATACGGCCAAACAACGTAAATAAGACATGAGACCTTCTACTGAGGGAAAATACGGCCAAACAACGTAAATAAGACATGAGACCTTCTACTGGGGGGAAAAACGGCCAAACAACGTAAATAAGACATGAGACCTTCTACTGAGGGAAAATACGGCCAAACAACGTAAATAAGACATGAGACCTTCTACTGGAGGGAAAAACGGCCAAACAACGTAAATAAGACATGACACCTTCTACTGGGGGAAAATACGGCCAAACAACGTAAATAAGACATGAGACCTTCTACTGGGGGAAAATACGGCCAAACAACGTAAATAAGACACGAGACCTTCTACTGGGGGAAAATACGGCCAAACAACGTAAATAAGACATGAGACCTTCTACTGGGGGAAAATACGGCCCGATCATCGATTTATGCACAATGCTTTGGTTTTGATTAGAAAGATTTATTCTGGGTTGGATCCACACAAGCCGACTGGTCATGGGAAGGTGACTGTACAACGTACACTTGGCGAAGTTATCGGGCTTACAAAGCACGTTAGTGGTAGGCATATTGTCAGAGGTTGACGAACTTAACCACTCGGCCATCGACACCTCCAGTGTTATCGTGGGTAAGATAAACGATATAGAAGTCTAATATTTCAATTTCACTAAATAGATGAGAAACCGAAAATGTAGACATTGAATCAACTGCACTCTTTCTGAAAAACTAGAATGTAAAACGCATAACTATTAAGTTGTACATTATATTTTAAGTGCTCAAAAGATAATAAATAGATAACGTAATGTACGATGAAACAAAGTGGTACATACCTTGTACACCATGGGCTACAACCATTTAACTAAAGTAGAAAGTTATTAGTTTATAAGAAAATATGAGAATCTGAAGAACTGTAATATATATTACCAAACAATTCTTGTTTAGAACATTTTAAATATCGTATGAAGTAGCGAACAGGTTTATTGAATTATAATAAGCTAGTATCTGGTAGGAAGAAATTAAAAATTGACTCAATAAAAGACACCTGTTTATAAATATTTAAACTATTTTGTATATATAACAGCTATAAAAATGGAAACGATTACACGTAGATTATGTAAAGATCCATTCACAGCTGATTTCAAATCAAGTTGATCGTTTTGTTTGTTTGATAACAGTTTTATTTTATGTAAGATAAACAGTGTAATAGTATAGAGGCCGTCGTGGTCGTGATCGTATGGTAGTTGGATTTACATCTATCTGTGCAATCAGTGCCTATCACCACAAAAGTTGTGAATTCGAACCACGTTCATGGTGAGGTGTACTCGATACAACATTATGTGATAAAGTTTGTCAGTAACTTGCGGCAGGTCGGTGGTTTTCTCCGGGTACTCCGATGTCCTCCATCAATAAAACTGACAGCCACGATATAGCTGAAATATGGTTGAAAGTGGCGTTAAACACCACAAACCAACCGAAACCAAACAGTGTAAAAAGGTTTTTGAATTAACTGAACAGCTAGGATAAAAAACTGTAATACTTGAAGTCCTAGACCACTTGTTTAGACAAAAACATAATATGAACCTGAAAATAAAAACATGTAAAGAATACCAGCAGATGGTCTCATACACATATTTCCTAAATGAGAATGATCAATCGGTATTTAAACAATTTTTGTGCTATATTATTTGAGATGAAAGGTGGTTGTTCATTTTGATGATATTGGTGAAATTGTTGACCATTACTGTTAAACCTTTCCTTTTATATTTATATGACAAATGTGTTGCTTTTATTTTCCCAAAATAGATTTTAGTAGCAATATCCCTGTCTTCGCCTCATATGCAGAAGGCTATTGATGCATTAGTTTTCCAATTACCAACAAGGGCCGTCGTGGTCGTGATTGTATGGTAGCGCTAGATTAACAACAACAAAAACAATCAAGTGCTTATCACCACTAACGTTGTGAGTTCGAATCTCGCCCAGACGAAATGTACTCGATACAACATTATGTGATACATTTTGTCAGTGACTTGCAGCTGGTCGGTGGTTTTCTCCGGCTTCCTCTACCAATAAAACTGTCCGCCACGATATAACTGAAATATTGTTGAAAGTGACGTTAAACACCATACCCATAACCCTAACCTAATTACCAACACATTCTGAGACATTCAGAGACAAATATATATATATATTGCCTGCTGAGGGATACCATGACCTAATTTAAATAATTTTGTTGTAAAAGATCAACAACCTTCATTTAATACAAGTTCCGTAAATAATTATGGTTATTAATAAAATACAGACTAAACAAATAAACTTCATGGAAAATACGTTATTGAATAAGAACGATTTTTACTGTAACAGATAGTTACAGTGACCTCATAAAAATATTTCTTTAACAGGTTGCTTTTGAGAAAAAAAAATGTTATATGATACGAACACGAATTTAAAAGCATTTCATGATTTTCGGATGCATTTAATTACCGGATCATGAATTAAATGGATTAGTTACAAACACAGGGAATAAATGACTGTTTAATTCTTGACATATTGCTGTCTATTTAATTCAGAATCAATACAACTCGATGAACCATGGGAGGATTTCGTTGTATGGATTTTGTCATTATCCGTTACTTTAGTAGGATTTTGTTGATTGTAATGATTTCGTTTCCTGTATGTGAAGATGGAAAGACATATTAATGTTCTTATTATTTTTATTTTTATTCCCACCAGCTTTGAAAAGAGTTCTGTTAACCCAATTCTCAATCATATCAAACCTAGCGCACACGACGCGTTTCTGGAATAACCTTCATCAGGTGCTATATTCGTGTTGCCAAAGGTTATTGGTTTTATGCTTTGATTACCGAAACAATATTCCCACGTGTACCAAAACCCGTGCTTCTCTACTCTTCATAATGCGTATATACACCGAAATAAAGCTTTGTCCAACATGTCGACATTCATTTCCTCTAATCATTTTAATTGGCAAGAAAGACCCTTTTCTTTTTAGAAGCTGTCCATGTCATTTTGGTTGACTGTAAAACAGTCCGTAAGTACAAATCAAAATGTTTTAAAATGACTCATGAATATTCATGACTACGAGGGTTTGTAACAGCCATGGGTTACCGATAATGTAAATACCCATGGAATCAATGTCTACCATGCTTAAAGTAACGAAATCGATTCTCATCCATCGTAAGCTGTATTCCATACTACTTTTCATGATTGTTAATGATTTGCGACAGGTTGATGATTTTCTCCGAGTATTCTGGTTTCCGTTACTAATCGTTACGACTGACCGCTATGATATAACTGAAATACTATTGAAAGTGGTGCTAAAAACACAATAACCTACGACATAAGTAGAAAACGAAATGTTATAAAGACGTCGGGACAAAATAAAAATAAATTCTAATTAACGTTCCATTGTTACACACATACACCTGTATTAGGCTTCAAATACTAAGTTCGTCTGTTTTAAATCTTGATTTATCTTAACAGTAAATTAAGACATGTTAAGTAAGTCTACTATTCTCCTTCCCCTTAGGCATAGGAAACCTTGCCCATTTTGATCCTCTTTTGGCACTTTGGTTTTATTGCTCCCAAAACTCTAAAAAATTACTCACAAAAATGATTTGGCTTTCCAATCTTTCTATTTTGAGCCTCTACCTGAGGAACGTTATCCCAGAAACGCGTCGTGTGCACTAAATTTGATATCTATGTTTTTATTAAGTGTCCATCGAACAAATTATTAACTAAAAATTAAATTTATGGAAAACAAGTCGTCTCGTATGTGGTTCAAATGCATATATAAATCATATATATATATATATATATATTACGAATTTAGTTTGTTACACATATTTTCATTGGTTATTCAACCCTGTATGTCAGCATATATTCGGAAAACAGACGGGGTATATATGTACGTTTTCGGTCTCCCTCATTTGGGCCCCAAAAAACAATAACAACGTGGTTGACAAAAACAGAAATATTTACGCTTCACTGAATCAATATCATAATACGGAATAATAAATGTATTTTTACCAAATTAAATGTTGTTTTTAAACTCAAAACGGTTGTATGAACAAAAAAGATATTCTTTTCTTCAATAAAAAATTAAAATATACCTTTCACAAATCTACACCAACCACTCAATTCGTGCAACTATCCTCGGAAGAAACTGTTCAATGGCACAAATTATGGCAGTTACCGGACACAAATCTGCCTCGTCAGTTGCAGTATATCAACGTGTTTCATCAAAGGAAAAACAAGTTATGGGAGACATTATCACAAGTTCTGTTCGTGGAGAGCAACCATCTCAACTATCCTCAATAATGCCACCGCACAGTACTACCCGGTTGCACCTCATGCCGCCGATACAAAACAGTTCAAGTTCAACATCACTTGTTCAAATGAGAGCCAATACACATGTTTCATCGTCGGTTACGGACGTCGTTGACATTTTGGATGTAAATTATGATTATTTATTTTGTGATTATAACACTCTTACAACAGTTAATTCCGTCACGAACACCAGAACAATTCAGCAAACTCCCATGTTCCACGGCTGTACCATTACAAATTTGAACATAACAATCAACAAGTGAAAGTGTGTTAAAGTTTCCGCCTTTAAAACTTTCGAAGTCACGGGGCTACACCAAGTTTTTGCTTATTGTTAACATTTTAATTATTGAAATTGTTTCACAAACCCGTTGGTTTGTTATGTAATATATTAATGTTATAATTATAAAGTTTATTAAATTTACTGCATATGAAATTGTGTTGATATAGAAATATTGAACAGGATTTTCCTTTATGAGACACCTCAGTACATAAAATATCACGTGACAAATATTTGACGTCATTGAACAAAGAATGTCAGAGGTACGAAAAGGGACATCTAGAAATACGGGAAATGAAAATAAAAGATGCAAAATATTTAATAAGGTTTTAAATATGAATTGGGACTATGTACGTGGTAAAAAAAACAAAGGGAAAATAAAAATAAACAAACAAAAAGGAAACAAACAAAAAAAAAAAATTAAAAAAAATTAAAAAAATTTTATACGACAGTTTGGTTCTGTATTTAACAAAAAAATGGTTAAATCCGTAATATATTTGTTATTCAGCTATCAGACAGGGTATATAATGTGACATTCCCAGCTTATGCTCTATATTCCCTTCGGCTGCGCCTCAGGGAATATAGATCATAAGCCGGGAATGTAACACGTGACTAGATGTATTGTGAAGTATTTTTCCTATCGTAAAAAACTATGGATTTCGGATAGATATGTTGAGGAGTTTGGACTCAAATTTCGCAAACGTGAATATTATTGTCATATATTTGTATATCGATTCTTAAATTCTGACATTTGGGCACCTAAAATCCATATTTCGTTAATATTGAAAAGTTCATAGAGACCCGTCTTGTTTATACCCCGGGGCAAAAACTTACTGTGGAAAACTGCTCACAACAGTGTAATAGGAAATTGGACAATGGACCCACGTAGTAAAATCAGCTGTTCGTAGTAAATTTGAACTGTTCACCTGTCTTTTTAACCAATCAAACTCCTTGTAAGGATGTCACTGGGCAATACGTCAAAACTCATTGAGGAAAGTAGGAAAATCGTTGAAGCGTCTAATGATAACTCCGTACTCAGTTTGATCCTTGAAATCGTCACAAGATCGACAATAGAATGATACAGATGGAGAAAAATATGGGAAAACGTTTAGACGACATGAAAGCAGATTTCCTAGCAGTTTCCGCTAGAGTAAGATCCCTAGAAGATAAAGTGACTAACTTTCGTAAAACACTGACAGAATGCGAGAATAGTTGTCAGAGTGTTAGCAACTTATTTGATCAAGCTGACTCTCAGATTAAACACAATACAAGGAACATAATTCACCAGGATACAAGGATCAACAAGCTAGAGGAGAAACCCGTTGTTCAACCCGTGATACAACCAGTTACCGAGTCGGGCCAGATTAAAACTCTCACAGCAGACATTCACGATCTAAAAAGTAAGGTGCTAGACTTGCAGTGTCGTAGTATGAAATACAATCTTGTTTTCACTGGTCTATATCAATCTCAGTCCGAAAATTGTGAAAATAAACTCAGAGGTTTCATCAGACAGGAACTAGAGATTGATCACTATATTGAATTCGGGAACATCCACCGATTTGGGAGACGCGGGACAAATAATGCACGACCTATTGTAGCTCGCTTTATATATCATAATGACCTACAAATGGTGCTACAAAACGCATATAAATTAAAAGGATCCTCTTTCGGCATCAGCGAACAATATCCCGCTGAAATTAATAACAGAAGAAAAAACCTTTATCCGATAATGAGGGAGGCTAAACAACAACGACGTCATGTGGTGCTTGTCCGCGACGGCTGTTCATTGACGGAGAGCAATACATACCACCTGAAGACAGACCCGTTAATGTTGACAATGTGTGGAACTCCCCTCCCCACTTACAACACGGACAAGGACATAACTCGCACATAACACCTGGTAGACCAATGAAGCGACCCCGACAGGGATCGTCACCAAACGAAGGTGGTTTTATAGGCCGTGAATAGGACAGACAGGGAGAACCCTCTCACAATCATTCTCCGTACTATGTTGTAAAAGACTTAAACGTTTGTAAAAAATATGGTTTTATGCATACAAATATTATAAATAAACATTTCTCAAAGTCTGATAAAATACAAGACTTTCATATGATTGTAGATGATGATCCTGTTGTTGTAGATGAATCAATTAAATTTTCATTTAATAATGTTAATAATGAAGTTGTGTTAGTAAATAGTACTAGTACTTTATCTACTGATACATGTATATATATTAATGATTTAAGTAATGAATCTGAAATATCTAATGATGGTCTCTCAAATATAGTTTCAAATACCACTGCCACCAATATAGCATGTACCCGTGGCTATAATGTTGTTGACTGTATCGAGAGCAATATAAATAAAAATGTAAATTGTAACTCAGAAAAATATTCAAAAGAAATTTATGTATTATCAGATTATCTTGATGTAGTTGAAATAGAAAACAGAAATTTTGATATCATTTATAATTTTTATTATGAAACTTGTATAAAAACGAAAGATTATCATTGTAACAATACATTAGACTCGTCTAAGCATTTATCATCGTGTCAAAGTAATATATCTGATAGGACTGAATCGTTAAACTCATCTTTGTACTCAAATCCGGTCAATAATCACGATATAAAATTACTCTAATTGAATTGTTGTGGTTTCAAATCTAAACTTAAATACCCTGAATTCGAAAATCTAATTAGGTCGAATGATTTTGTTTGTTTTGTAGAAACAAAAACCGATATGTTCGATTCAATCGATTTACCAGGTTATGTATTCAAATCTAAACATAGAAAAAACGTAGCTCGTATGAGATCAGGTGGTATACTATTAGGATTTAGAGAGAATTTAGTGAACCATGTCCAGATATTAGAAAATGAATGTGAGTTTGTATTATGGGTTAAAATTGACGGAAAAGTATTCAATTTAGAGCAACCTGTTATATTCGAGACAATATATATACCACCAGAATATACTAGATATTCTTCAGACGAAGCCTTTAACCAAATTGAACATGAATTACATTCTTTTTCTACTAATTCTAAATATGTTGGCTTAATTGGTGATTTTAATTCAAGAACCGGAGAAGATGATGATTATGTAAATGTTAATTTTGAACATGGTGACAATAACATAGATGAGTTTATCGAAAATCATGCTGGTATTTTAGAAAACCTAAACATACCACTAAAACGTAAAAATATTGATAAAACTAAAAATAAATATGGAAATATGTTGCTTAATTTTTGTAAAGCAAACCAGTTGTTTATTGTAAATAGTCGTATTGGTGATGACAAAGGTATTGGTAGATTAACATGTAGAAATTCCAGTACTGTAGATTATTGTATTAGTAGCCCATATTTTTTAAAATCGTTTGTAAACTTCACTGTACAAGATTTTAATTGTCTTTTTTCTGACGTCCACTGTCCGCTTGCTATTTCATTTTCATGCAACTCAGTCAAAGATAAAACTAATCCGGAAAGTATAGAAAACAACGGTGTAGCCAGAATCAGGAAATGGGATGTAAACAAGCAATTAGATTTCCAAAACAATATAGAATCTTCTAAACTGACCGAACTTTCAGATAAACTAGAAAATCTACCACACGAAAGAATTAACCCAAATATAATAGATTCATTAACAGGGGATTTATGTAATATTTTGATCACGTCTGCCAGGAAAACCCTTGGTTCAAATTCAGGTAAAAACCATTAGGAAATACAGCTTTTAAGTAAACCATGGTTTGACTTAGACTGTAAATTCGCCCGAAAAAATTATAGGAAAATAAAGAGACGATTCAAATCTAGAAAGACCGACTTATTACATTCAGAGCTACGCGACGCTGAAAAGAAATATAAAAATCTTTTAAATAAAAAATTCAAAGATTATTCTCAAAATATGACAAAAAATCTAGATGAATTACATTCGACAAACCCAAAGTATTTTTGGAAATTATTAAATAAAGGGAAGAGAAAAAATCAACCTGATATTGGCATTGACAAACTTTTCGACTTTTTCAAAGATTTAAATTCCGATTCAGAAGGTAACGTTTACGAAGGTCAACTAGATATGGATGAAGGAACTTTAGAGCAAATCAATAGCCATATTGATTTACCAATAACAAAAGACGAAATTTTTAAATGTGTCCGAAAACTTAAAAATGAAAAAGCAAGCGGTGAAGATGAAATAATAAACGAGTATATCAAAAGTACGGTGAACCAGTTTATTAATGTTTATGAAAAATTATTTAATGTTATATTTGATAATGGTATTATGCCTAGCAGTTGGTTAATTGGGATGATAAAACCTATCTATAAAAATAAAGGCGACAAATTTGACCCCAAAAATTATCGACCGATTACAATTGTAAGTTGCCTCGGTAAACTTTTCACTGCAATACTGAATGAGAGATTAACTGAATTTTCTGAATCTTTTTCTATTTTAAGTGAAAACCAATCTGGCTTCCGCAAAGGATATTCCACTTCAGATAATATGTTCACTTTGCAATCTTTTTTTGAAATTCTAAAATGTAAAGAGAAAAAAATGTACTGCGCATTCGTTGATTTTATGAAGGCCTTTGATACTGTTTGGCGAGCTGGTTTATGGCATAAAATGTTACTAAACAATATAAATGGGAAAATGTACGATGCTATTTTTAATATGTATTGTAATATAAAATCATGTATTGTGTTTATTAAGTGCAAATCAGATTATTTTGCATGTGACAATGGAATTAGTCAGGGAGAAAATTTATCTCCGTTTTTATTTTCCTTATTCTTAAATGACTTAGAAACTTTTCTAGAAGCCAAAAATGTTACAGGCTTAGAATCAATCTCAATCTCAAGCGATCTCGAAAACCAGTTAAATATTTATTTGAAATTATTTATAATACTATATGCTGATGATACGGTTATATTATCAGAATCTGAGAGTGATTTACAGGCACAGCTCGATGCTTTTCATAAATACTGTTTAACCTGGAAGCTGAAAGTTAACATTGATAAAACTAAAATTGTCATATTTGGGAGTGGTCGTACACCTCAAAATTTATCTTTTAAATATAATGGCTCCGAAATTGAAGTAGTCAAAAACTTCAATTATCTCGGTATTATTTTTAGCAAAACTGGCAATTTCAATCTGGCAAAAAAATGTTTAGTGGATAAAGCAGTTGTTTCTATGTATGCAGTACTGAAATTAGGAAGAAAACACAATTTATCTATAAAATGTCTATTGAGTCTTTTCGATAAAATGGTTAAACCAATTTTACTTTATGGCTGCGAAATATGGGGATTTGGAAACAATGACGTGTTAGAAAAAGTACACTTAAAATTTTGTAAAATGATTTTGAACCTCAAGACGTCTACTCCGAATTATATGATATATGGTGAATTAGGTAGATATCCGGTCAAAATCGACATTAAAATTAGAATTATTTCTTTTTGGGCAAATATTATTTGTGGAAAACAATCCAAAATATCATGCATTATGTATAGTTTATCACACCATTTGTATTCGCAACAAAATTTCGATATTAAATGGATAAAGTGTTTGGAAAAAATATTAAACGAAACTGGTTTTTCTAATATATGGCAAACGCAAACTTTCAAAAGCATCGAGTGGCTAAAACAAAGTATAAAACAAACATTGTTAGACCAGTTTTTACAGGATTGGAATTCGTCAGTCCATAATTCCCCTAAAGCATTTAATTATAGAATTTTCAAAACTGATTTTAAATTTGAAGAATATTTTAATATTTTAGATGAACAAAATTCCCTTCTTTTATGTAAATTTAGAACTACAAATCATAAATTGCCCATAGAAAAGGGAAGATGGAGTAATATTCCGAGGGAAAATCGCTATTGCGAACTTTGTCAAAAGAATCAAATTGGAGACGACTATCATTACATATTTGAATGTACTAATTTAAGCGAAAAACGTACTTCACTACTTCCAAAACATTTAATTGAACGTCTCAATATAATAAAATTCAAAAATTTAATGACTAGTGAACGGAAACCAATCCTGCAAAAACTATGTAAATTTATTAGATATATAAATATGATAGTTTGTCCTCCCGGCTAATTCCATCTGTCGATGTACTGTATTTGTATATATTGTATATACATAAATGTAGTTTAATCTGTCCATTTATTTGTAACTTCTCTGTATATGTGCTATGCACTGTCAGTTTGAGAAATAAAGATTATTATGATACCCTGTCTGATAGCTGAATAACATATAATATATATATATATATATATATATATATATATATACAACGTCTGAAAAACCAGTCAACGATCAATCTTACGGGGTGTTGGATCGTTACGGTATAACGATACTATACAAGTAAAACAATTATAAACGTCTAAAATGGTTTGTAAAACAACACCAAGTACACAAAACAAAGTGATAAAGAATTAAACACTTCGTAGAATGACAAAAGTTTCGTCCCACCGAGGGACTTTATCAATTAAACACTTCGTAGAATGACAAAAGTTTCGTCCCACCGAGGGACTTTATCAATGATTGATAAAGTCCCTCGGTGGGACGAAACTTTTGTCATTCTACGAAGTGTTTAATTCTTTATCACTTTGTTTTGTGTACTTGGTGTTGTTTTACAAACCATTTTAGACGTTTATATATATATATATATATATATATAAAATTTGACAGCTCTAAAATCTAATTCTAACACTGTTTGGTTTAATTTTCAGACGTATATAATATTTAGTATTAACCCAGTATCCTTTAAAGTAACTTTGAGATCCAGTGGGATAGATATATTGTATGGTTGTCACTTGCTTCTAGACGTTTGTATATACATATATATATATATATATATTTAAAGTGTATTCCTCCTTTGAAATTACTAGCAATAAAAAAAAAACACGTTCAACATCCTTCAGACTGTTATATAGACAAACTAGGCTACAAGATTATCAAAGCATAATTCTAGGTTCGTTTTATATATGTTCCTGCAGAATACTTCTGTAGTGGTTACTAAAATTCAATTTAATTGGTAAAATGAGGCGGACAATTATTAATTTATTAGAAAATACAACAATCTGATCAGCTGTAAAACATGTTTCTAAAGTTTGTTCAATATATAATCAGTTGCGTATTACATAATAGATAAAAAGCCGGTATGTGATAATGAAGGCAAAAAATATATTAAAAAACTGGAGAAGAATATTTAAACTATTAATTATGTAATAAATATCAAAGATGTTAATATTGATGTAGAGCATCAAATGTATCCCTCTTGCCTCCACCTTTACCTTTAAATCAACAACGGAGGATGATTAAAAGCAATACCAACCCTTCCGGGACACCTGAGTTCACACCCTGTATTTAGTATGGTTCTTGATGGTCGATCTTTAGTTTTCTGTGCATTATCCTTTTGTCTCTTTGCTTTTGGCCATTGCATAGTCTATCTTTTTTTGATTTACGGATTCTGATTACCCCTTTAGTATCTTCAAACTTTGCTTCTACGACAAACGTGATGACTTCACTTTTCAAATAGTCAACTTCCCTTTCATCACTAGCAATATTCCAGCATCCCCAGCGAATAGAGTTTACATTTCACAACTCATACGTTATTATAGATCTTGTGTCCAATTATTTTCTGGATAGAGCTCAGCTGATGAGGCAAAAGCTATGCAAATACGGCTACGTTGCTCCTAGGTTGAAGTTATCGCTGCAAAAATTCTAAGGTCGTCATCAGGCAATGGATCGTTTCCCTTTTATGTCGATTTTTTCTTTCCTCTATCGCCAGTAGCAATTATTCTGATTTCCTGAAACGTCATCTTCATCTGAGAAACAGGCTACTGGACCAGGCCTATGAAAAGATTCGGCTTATTCGATCTCTTAAAAAGTTTATATTCCGATACCAACATCTTGTCGAAATATATTCCGTCTCTGCAGAGACGATAATAAACGATGCATTTTCATATAAGGAAGTCAACAAAAATGTCAAAATATTTTTTTATCAATGTGTGACGTAAAAGTGTTTTTGCCATTTTTTGACATTTACTTCACTGAATTTGGTACTGCTTTGACAACTATTTTACCTATTTTGTTCCAGTATTGTTATTAATACTGTTATAGTGACAGCCGGAACCTTTGAGCCGTAATGAAAGCGGGAGGTTTGGCGTTTTAAAATCTGATTCAACCCACCATTTCTTTAGAAATGCCTGTACCAAGTCAGGGTCATTACGGTTTTCACAGTTTTCCGGTTGTTGACTGATTTTGTCTGTTTATATACTTATGAGTTTTGACTTTCCTTTTGTAAGATTGTTCGGAGTTCGGTAATTTTGTTATTACCCTTACTTACCGACAAGACTTATTTTCTGAATTGACTATATGAGTAACACAGTGGGTGTCTTAAAAACAGGAATTGTTTACCCTTCGTGAGCATTTGGATCCCCCCGGTTTTGTTCGAAGAGGTCCGTATTGTACATTGATTTTTTTGTGTTGTCTTTTTGGTTTGCTTCGTTTATCCTCGTTCTGTGTATTGCTACCACTATTGCCTTTATCTCTGGATTGTTCATTCTTGACTGCCCCTTCGGTTTTCTCTAAAGCTTATTTGCCGGTATCTCTGGATTGTCTATTGTTGATTGCCCCTTCGGTTTTCTCTAAAGGTTATTTCCCTATGTTTCTGGATAGTTTATTCTTTAATGCCCCTTCGGTTTTCTCTAACGTTCATGCGTCTGTCTATTAAATTCCTCCAATTTTGCTGAACGTCAGCCAATTGGTAAATAGAATTTAAATACCACACGTTGAAGAGCAGTAAAATAAACAACCATAACACGTATATAAGATGATATGTTTTATTACCAGTGGAAGTGTCACTTAATATAATGATGATAAAATTATCTTAGAATTGCGGAATTGCTTAACAAACCTTGAAATTGATTTGGCAGTGAATTTATTCCGTCGTGGTCGTAATCGCATGGCAATTTGATTTATAACTACCTGTGCGAGTAGTGCCTATCACCACTATAGTTATAAGGTCTAATCCCGCTCGTGGAGAGGTGTACTGAATACAATATTATGTGATAAAGTTTGTCAGTGACCTGCGACAGGTCGGTGGTTTTCTCCGGGTCCTCCGGTTTCCTCCACCAATAAAACTGACCGCAACGATATAACTTAATTATTGTTGAAAGTGGCGTTCATCACCACTTCTCCAACCCCTATTCCGACAACATGTGACTAGAACATACACTGTTTTGTGTAATATTTACATTCCAGACTTCCTTGAAATATACAATGTACGAGGCAAGCATCAAATAACGAAGGGATGAAAATAATATAAAGTGGTTTTGGTAGTTATTACTGTGATTCGGGCTAACTGATGCCAGTATTTGTAAGATTACTTTTTTTAAATTATTTTATTAGCCACGCAGATTGAAAATCACAGTTATAGAAAAATTTAAAGTTATTGATAATTTGAACGCTTTTAATGGCTTCTGACCCTCAATTTACAGTACATAAACACTTATTTTTAGATTGTTACATTGGTCGCGACAAAAAAAAAAAGGATTACATAAACCAATTTAAAAACAATCTAAACTTATCAAACCACATATCCAGATGAGTTTTTTCATATTGAATTGTGTGAATTCCTGTAGAAACAATTGTTACATTAATGTAGTTATAAAAAATGTTTAAATGAGACAGAAATTAGTTGTTTACAAGAAAATATGACAATCAGTTTAGATGTAAAATGTATTTATAAAAAACCTCTTGTTCGTATCATTTTAATTGCGTATAAATGTAAACAAACAAGTCTGTTTATTTATATAAGCTAATCTCTAGTATGACAAAAAAACAAAGTGAAACTGATGAAAGAGACAGCTGCCTACAAATGATTAAATTGTTCAGTATGTAAAACAAGGCAAAACAAAGTTATACAAGATGATATGGCTTAGCCCATTTTATTACTGCGATGAAACATACTCTTTTAACATCAGATTTCAAATTAAGCCGATTTTGTTCTCCTTTTGGTCTGAAAGTAATGGAAAAAAAGAAGTTAAATGCAGTAAGAAGGTATTTATTATCAATAAACAGCTAAGAAGCCAAAGGATTTTGAATCACTATACAAATAAATGTACTCTTAAATAAGTTTAATGATAAAAGATGCAAACTTAATAGATGAACCTACAAATAAACTGAAAAAACTTCAATAATACACTGTCAGAATAGTTCATAAATCCATGAAAAAACTTACATATAGAGGCATAATCGATACCCCAGACACATATATATACAATGTACGTATATTGTGTTTATCCTGCAATATAAAAAAAGTCGGAAAACTTGTCAGATTTAAACAAAAAGGACAGAAACAAGCGTCATTCCTCGCCTTTCATAAATGTTGTCAAGGGTGTGTTCTTCGTGGTCCGCATTACATTAGTACCCGTTTCATACTTGTCTGCGCCCTCCGCTGTACATAGCTACAGGGTACCAGGAAAGTTTATTTGCAGGCTGAAAAGTTTATTCGTAGGCTGAAAAGTTTATTCGTCTAGTACGAATAAAGCAAAAACTTATTCGTATAGCATATTTGTACAGCAAATGTACTGATTGCAGGATAAATATATATAGCTGCTCATTTCCCCGGTCATGCAATTTAATAAAAAGTGGCCGGGTTAAACTATTTTTTGGGTTCAAAAATAACGTAATAAAAAGCTGTCACAACATTAACAAAATAATTTTCAAGTACGTACTCGGTAATTCTGTATAGAAATTATCCCCAACATACCAAGAGAAACACATTTCATTAGTTCTATCTCAATGTGTTTTAGCTGACAGTAAGTCAATAAAATGACGGAGAACATAACATACACCCCCGGTTTTTGGTGGGGTCCCTGTTGCTCATACTATTAAAAAATTAAAAAAAATTATAGATTAGAAAACAAATTTCAACAGTATTCAATTTTGAAGTTTTTATGCAATAAAATGAAAAATAAGAAACACCACACTATCAGAACAATTTCAAAATCCAAACGAAAAATCGTAGAAAGAGAAAACATACAAATACACTATGTAACTAGAGTGTAAACTCTAGTTATCAAGATATGTTCCAATAGATAATTAATTTTAGTTGACAAGTACATTTGTTAATCTGTCATTCTTCATGCGGATTTGAATAATTTTAAAATAGACGAAGGAATAATTTAATATCTCAATGATATTACCATAGTAACGCACAGCAAGGAAACAGATAATATAATTCATATCTCTATAAAAGTACATTAGTGATATTATGAATAAAACTCTAAGAGAACAAACATATTACTACTGAGGAAACTAATCACATATGTCATATGTCTTAGAACGCACCTGTCACTCATTGTCAATATCTAGGTTTTTAATCCTTAATATCAGTATCTTCCAAGTTTTCGTACCATCGTCTGTTATAGTCAAACATTTTAGTTCACTTCGTAATAAAAAGAGAAACGCAAAAATTGCCACACTGTCAGAACAGTGTTCCAAAATCTATAGGAAAAATCATGGGACCAGAAGGAAAATGGATGAGTGATAATTAAGACTAGATACAAGTACATTTGCCAATATATCGATGTCGAGCTGCTTCCCAAGTTTCATTGTTCGTTGGCTTCTTAATTTCCACAATTCCTCTTTTCTGTCGAAAATCAAGCAAATTTCTTTTACGTTTAGGCATCGACATTTTCAACACAAATGAAAGACCACACAAACAAATTTATTAAGTTTTATTCAGAATGAAAAGTAATCAGTTCAGGGTTGTACAATTTTATTGTAAAGAAAACAATTAACTGTTTTCACAGCGATATCTATTTGCCTTGACTGCTTGTTTACTTACCTTGATTGACAGGGACTTCTAATTAAAATCACCGAGGTGTAACATTATTGATTGGCATTATGATGGAGGTTTAATTAACAGTAAATTGTTCGTTTGATCTTTAATTACCGTGACGGATGGCGCTATGCGAGTTTGGCATTTTAACGGGGTTATTACTACATACGGAAAACGGGACTGCAGAAATTCTTGGCGATACCCGAGTTTGGCGGTGAATCGAGGGGCAATAAAGCGGAGTTTTACTGTACATACTCTTTATATATATTTGTGAAATAAAAGTTTCTTTGAGAACCATTTGATTAATCTCTGTTCCATAACAGTGCAAAAACTAAAAGTTAAGCATGATGCGCACAATGCCAATAGTTTAATGAACATTTCCTTTAACCTGGGAATGATGTCGTTTTTGGGAAATACCACGGTTGTCAGTTTTATTTGTTATTTGAATTTATTTACGTATGCTTGTACCCAACACGATTTCCACATCAGATGATGTTCGACGAGTGTCATATGTCGAGCAAGAACTAATATCTCATCCGGAGCACCCGAGTTCACCCCCGGGTTTTAGTGGGGTTAATGTTGCTCGATCTTTAGCTTTCTGTGTAATGTTTTATATATAATTGTTTGTACTTTTCGGAATATCCAGTCTCATCCCTGTTTTAATACCAGTTAATGTCATTCGTACTTATATGTATATAATTACATCTCTATGTAATTATAGTGTTATTGTTGTTGACCTCGAGTTGTACTTTTGATAGAAAATTAGTCCTGACTTCGGTACGACTGAGACATACAATACAAGGAAAACAACAAATATTCATTACAGATTTCAACATTACCACAATTAGCCTGTTGGACAAGGGTAATTGAGCTAATAGAAACAATGGAAACACATTTGTTATTATGGACTGTAAGGAATAAATACGTAGATATTCAATTTAATGCCGTGTTGTGACAGGTCGGTGGTTTTCTCTGGGTACTCCGGTTTCCTCCACCAATAAAAGTGACCGCCACGATATAACTGAAATATTATTGAAAGTGGCGTTAAACACCATAATCATAATCATAATCATAATCAACTTAATGAGGACGACGCGTTTCGTTTCTGGAACATTTTCACCAGGTACTCAAAGTCAAAAGATTGGAAAGCCCAATAATGTAGAAATCTTTGGGAGCAAGAACACCAAAGGGTCTAAACAGAATAACCCAGATAAGACTTATATTGAAATAGGAAATTAGTACTACGTTAACGAGTGCCACATGTGGAGCAGGAACTCCTTACCCTTCCGCACCACCTGAGTTCACCCCGGTTTTTATTTGGGTTCGTGTTGCACGATCTTTGGTTTTTTGTGTAATGTGTCGTAGATCGTTGTTTGTCCTTTTTTTCTTCTTTTTTTTTGGCTGTTGTATTGTCTGTCCTTCTTCAATTTACCGTTTCTGATTATCCCTTTGGTATCTCCAAACTCTTCTTAACACTGTAGAATAACAGTTCAGTATATATGGTTCACTGAGTAAGCAATGTGAATTAGGTGTACTGGAAAACACAAAAATCTGATGGAATACAGAGTATAAAAAGAATCCCGTTGATAATCAGTAAAATATATAAATTTAAATCCATTAGTAAAAAGATATGGATAAAACCCACTCTCTATACAGATCTAAATGTGTAACTTCGGTATTAATGCCCAAGGATTCAATATTAGACTTGTGATTATCTATATTATTATACTTTACCATGGAAACCAAGCAAGAAATAATTAAGATATTTTAAAGTTTTATTCCATGGAACAAGAAATAACTCATTATTCCCGCGGCAAACTGCACGTAGGTCAAATAACTGTGAGGGAATCTGCACGTAGCACAAAATAACTCTTTGAAATTGGCGCGCTTTTGCACGTCGAACCAATAACTAGTTATTTCTCTCATACGTCGAACCAATAATTAGTTATTTCCCTCATATTAGTTCAGTATAATAATACAGTTATGTCCTTCATGAGAAGTTAATATCCATAATTATTAAATCTCGAAAGCTTTATTTTCCCTGGGTCCTTCGGACCTCGGGAAATAAAAATAACCCTTTCTCAATATAATAATTATGGATATTAACTTCTCATGAAGGCCATAGTTGTATAATGTCATCAATGGACAGGATAGTAGGTGCATGTATTGTGTAGAATCGCTACTAGATTTTGAATTAATAGACATTAAATAAAGCAATTTTCCTTCAACTAATTGAACTCTTAATTGACCAACATTTCGTGATATAAGTCGTTAATTCCAGGAAAAAGGAAAATAAATAATTGTAAAATATTTTGTGACTGTTATGCTACAAATTTTCTTTAAATTTAGAAGCCGCGTGGGTGATGAAATTGTTAGCGTTCTCGTCTCGAGTGGGGTAGATCGTGGGTTAGAGGTCAGATCAAACCAAAGACTGTAAACTATTGTATTTACTGCTGCTTCTACGCTAAGAAAACATCATTAAGAAGTAAGAGCAAAGACTGGTTGGCTGGCAATCAGGATATGTTGTCCGAATGGAGAGCCATGTGTACCCGCAGAGGGTAGTTTCTAAGACTAAGACTAAGAATCTTTATTCTCAAATAAACCATACATTACAATGGTATAGAGAAGTTACATATAAAAATACAACACAACACATACATGACAAATAAATAACAGATACACAAATACATATACATACAATATTTACATTACAACAGGAGGAGTTAAGTATTAGCCAAGAGAAGATCTGATCTGTTGATTTTTCTTATAAATCTACATAACTTTTCTAGTTTTATTTTTTCAGAAGTACACATTATTTGTTTAAATTTTAATATATTTGGCCTTTGAGTAAGATATCTACTTATTAGTTGGGTTCGATTTTCAGTAAAAAAATGACATTCCATAATATAGTGGAATTCGTCACCAATAGATCTGCTATTACATTTTAAACACTGTCTATTTTCTCTGTCGATACCATTCCACCGTCAGTACACTAGCACTATAAAAACCCACATAAGTGCGTTGGAATGTTTAAAGCGCATATCATCATCATCTCATGGAAATGTAACTTATTCACTCCATGATATACCGGTAGCTTGGACAAAATGATCACTTAGTGTTAAACAACAATCACTAACTTTCTAAATTATGAGTTTCTTATTAAAATTGTATTTTTTATCTAAGCTAAACCTTGATAATTCAAATATTCGACAATGTACTGGTGACGGCTCCTAGGGTTCAACTTATAGAGATGCCCAGCGCGTTCTCAAGTGGAGAATAGGGAATGCCCTCTCTATGGGGACTGCCAGATTTTAACATTGAAAAACCTGACCGTTGACAATAGTGGTTAACGAATTTGGAGAGTAACAACCTCTCTGCACGTTAAAGATTTCCTGTGTAGATTTCGAAAAAAGTAGATGCATTATGGCCTCTACAAAAGGCTACTTTTATTGTCCCTATCTAACTCATCACACTATTGCAGTGGCGGGTCCAATGTTGATGCCCCGGATGTCCATTCATGCCCAAATTTAGGTATATCTCTTATGGGTTAATGAACTTGTTCTTCTCTTGGACTTTTATCAATCAATCAATCAATCAATCAATCAATCAATAAATAAATCAATCAATCAATCAATCAATCAATCAATCAATCAATCAATCAATCAATCAATCAATCAATCAATCAATCAATCAATCAATCAATCAATCAATCAATCAATCAATCAATCAATCAATCAATCAATCAATCAATCAATCAATCAATCAATCAATCAATCAATCAATCAATCAATCAATCAATCAATCAATCAATCAATCAATCAATCAATCAATCAATCAATCAATCAATCAATCAATCAATCAAGTAAATAAAATAAAATGTTAGAGAAAACCGAAGTGGCAATCAAGAATGGAGAATTCAGAAACACCGACAACATTGGGCACACAAGACAGAGGACTTAGACAAACAAAACACAAAAACACAACACAACGCAGAACACTAAAATGAAGAGCAACACGGACCCCACCAAAAACCGGGGGTGAACCCAGGCGCTCGCGAAGGAATCAATTCAAAAAAGAATATTGAGATCCATCGAATTCGAGACAATGATGTCGATCGTATTTCTAAATTGATATTTAATATTTCAAAAACGTATTTTATTGCATTTTCATATGTATACATAAGGGACGCTCTACAAAATTGGAGATTAATATAATATTGTAGAGAAATGCATGCAATCACATGAAGTAGACATCAAATATGGGACATCCATTAAACAATTTAGGGAACATATGGTGTCTTAAAAATGTCTTTCTTTCCATTCCCTTATGGATCATGGTATTGATAAGACATCTTGGACACGGACAAAACAAGCGAATAATTCGTTGTACACCCCTATGGTATGCATGGACACCAACCAACAATTTACTACTAAAAATCTAATATCATTTCATTTTTGAGTTATTTTTGGTAGGGTCCGAGTTGCTAATCTTATTATTTTCGTTTCTGTTGTGTTTGTTTTTGTTCTGTGTCTTGTGACAAATGTTGCATTGGTTTCCGGATTTTTCTTCATGGATTACCATGTACTCTAATAAAATTCATCTGTAACTGTGCAAAAGATGGCGACAACATTCGTCAGTATATTAATTGTTTAATCAATTTTTCTAATTTCTCCTATTCAACCGTGGAGATACGAAACAGAATAACACTGATACGTGACACCATCTGATCCGTTGTACCCTGTCAGTCACTTGGCACTTATCGGTGACTTGAAACTATGGTTTTCAAAAGTTTTTGCACATCAATGATAACTGTATTATCTTTTAATTGTCAGTTGTTGGATAGCAGCTGCCATTTTCATCATTTTTTTTTTTATTGTTTTCAAGGTTTGATATCAGTTGCTGTATATCGCTGAAGAAGTATTCTACGTCACAGCATGAATCTTCCTCTTAAATATTGCTTAAAATAACTTCATAATTGAAAAATTAGTCTATTTATCAATGAAATATTTCATACTATCCAGACGACTACATACAAATATACCACATGTGTAGTTTGTTCTGTTTTCTCAGCTGGAACTGTAAAACTGTTTATATAAAGGGGTCACAATTAGAAAATAAATACTGTTTCAAAGATGAAATATTATTAATGTACTATTATTTAACAATAATTCTAGATTATGACAGAAACTGCATAACTTTTGATAATGCATGCTTATGTTTTAAGCATCCAATTAACAAGCTGTGTTGGCATGACAATGAGACACTTATACGTCGTTACCTATGTCATGGAGTCAAATTGTGCCACTTGCTTTCATTTAGTTTCTTTTTCTTTTGGAAGAGTGTCTCTTTTCAACTATTTAGTTCTGTCATATTATTTTCCTTGATAATTTCTCCGCAAATAAAACAAACATCGGTCATAAAATAGGACAAACGACAATAAATGTACAGAATGAGTAGCATTTCGATAATAACAAAATTAATGACCTTATGTGATTAGTTGTCCTATTGTGAAGTTCCCATTTCTAATGACATCTGTGCTTCTTAAGAGAAAAGGGAAAGTATATGCTTAACACGTAAATTGTCGGGAATCTCTATATACATTGCATAGGGTTATCTTTTACAAATGGAACACATGTTTACGAAAAATCATGTTAAAACAATAATCTATGGTTAGCGGTAGTATAAGTGAATAAGAATCTATTTCGGTTTTCGATTAACCCGTTTTGAAAAGCATATACAATTTTATGTAGTCAACGATCAATCGTCCAATTTAACTATTTGTTTTCTACTATCTACGTTATTGTTTTACATGTATCGATTGTTAATTCTTTTTTTTAAATGTATCTTCAAATTCTGAAAGATATTGAAGCTCAACTTTAAACTAGATAAACATTTACAGCCATCATACTTCCATAGTAATTTCACAGCGTGGGATTTTAATTATTGACGATTGATTTTTAATTTAGGAAAGCTCATAAATCATACTGAAAAAAAAAATATATAGACAAATATATAATAATAGTCTCAAGTACTACCACTTCTATCTCTGCTTTCTTTCAATACAAAAAAAAAATTGTTATAAAAATCAAATGATGAGTTTTATATGAATGTAAAAATTATTCATTTACTACTCATTCAAAACGCATTAACAACTGATTCAAATATATCTTTCTTTAAATTACCATTTAAAAAAAAAATATCTGCTTGGAATCAAAATTAAAAGAAAGTCTAATTCAAAACCTTTATCAGAATATTGATGATTCGTTTGTTATTGTAATTTAAGTTCACATTTATGTAACACTTAATCCCGGTGACGATTAACCTAACTTAAACGTATTCATCTCACAACAATTCTATGATCACCTTCATGAATTAGTAGATTTAATTAAAAATGTTGAAGTGATTCCTATTTCAATATAATAGTCTCGGTTTCATTATTGTATATAATTTTGCAACTGTATTGAGACTTGGTTGAAATGCAACTGTTGACTTTTTAACCATCAAATAATAGTTGTATTGTAGACCGGTATATCGGTAATTTGTTGAGTAATAATTGTGGTAAGTAAATTAAAAACAAACGATTTGATTTGGCTACTTATATGTCATGGCATTTTATTACTTCAACAACACATATTGTCAACAAATAACAAAAGTTGACGATGGATCACTGAAGGGTATACCAATCAGTGTAACAAAACAAGCTGCTTGGGCCAACCAGAGCAGCAAAGTTGATAAATTTCGCCATATTCCACATCAACTAGTTGTCGCCATGACAAGTAATGTTGACTTTCACAATTCTATATATCCTTTAGTCCTTTCACCAAACTGCAAAATAAAATAAAAACAGCAGAAATCATGTTTAAACGGGATGGGAAGGGTGGGTTTTTGTGTCCCCAATCCTTCGTATCTCCTTTACAACTGAATATCCTACACGGAAACACTCGTTTTTAAAGGTCTGTTACTAAGAAATACAGAAGCTCGTGCTGCAATTTGGCGGCAAATTAGGCATTATATAAACAGATGTCTAAACATAATATATTTTAATGATGGCGTTATATAAGTTTTAGACTTGTTAATCGGAATAACTTAATGCAATAAACGAATTTAATAATAAACAATTAAATTACATTAACTGGCATTAGGAATTAGGACTTCACAACGGGTGTAATTCATGGGACAGGAAATACTATCCCATTCGACACACAACATTTCACTCTCATGTTTTATTTTGTAAATAAATGTTGCCCTACATGTTGAATATTTGTTTTGTTAATTATTGCTATGTCTTGTGATTTCCCTATGGGTTCCTTACTCTGATTGGTAAATAAATGGACAATCCAGAGTCACTGGCAACATTGGGCAGTCAAGACACGGGACGAAGACAAAAAGCAAAAAATACAACATACAAAGCTAAAAAGATGAGCAACACGGACACCACCAAAAACCGGTGGTGAATCCATGTGCTCGCGAATGGTAAGCAGTTCCTGCTTCTTATAGGACACCCATCGTGTTACTCATATACACAGGTAATTCCGGTAAAGGTCTTTGCAGTGATAGAGGAATATAAAAATCTACGTAAGAAATAGAATATCCATTGTCATTGTCACCGTATCAATGGGTTTTATATAAGGAGTTCGTTTACCTTAATATTAAGTGTGTTGTTCTTAGTTTTTGTAGTGTCCATCACGTGTTCTGTGTAAAACCGATGTTTATATCATCTCTAAAGTACACGACCAGTATCATTAATGGGACAAAAACATCTGATTATGCCCGAGTACCTGTTCTCACTTACAGTTTTTGATTGATTGATTGATTGGTATTTATTGTCAAGGTTGCAGTATTTCTGCTACATTCATGGCGAGAATAACTTACATATAGTAAATCGGTACGTACATGGTGGTGGTTTATTCAGATGTATACAATGATGGAGGATAATTCTACGCATGTCTATATTATTTATAGTAGTGCGCAGAATTAGGCTGTTACCCGTAATGAATGTACATTAAATTGTATATATATAAAGGTGTCATAGGAATGGGCTTATGAATGGATAACTTCCTTGCAACATGTATATTTGAAGATATTAACAGTCTTCCAACTGACCATCAAAATGTTTCTCATTATGAGCTGCAATTTGTCATTCACGGGTGAGGAGCGTGGCATTTACAAACATGCGTTTCGTTCCATCCTTTATGGGAGTTGTGTACTAGTATTTAGCTCGTCACGCACAACCAGATCCTATTTCCGGAATTCCTTCGAGGTTGCGATGGTGGTGTTCGTAGCTATTACAATACCTGTCAGTTTATTGGCAACTATTACAACAATCTATAAAAACAAACCAATATGTTTCAAAAGATAAGATATATTTTTGTTTATTATTAAAAAAACAATTTCAATTAAATGCCATGTTGCAGGCTATGTCATTGTGGTAGACTCCATGACACTTCACTATGCGTACAAAATGGCAGAAATTGCATAGCAAAAATCAACTGCAGCAGACGACATATAATCACTAATTACATCATCCTAAGAACAGAAATGCTTTGTTATATCTAAAGTTCTAAGCATTCCCGTTCGGCATTTATATACAGATAAAAATCAAGATTTTCAATTTTAATAGCAAAAAATTATGAGGAAGCTTTTACTATTTTATTTCACAGAGTGAAATAGTAATCATGTTGATCCATAAAAAGGACTCAAGGAGGGAGGGTTGTGATCCCATTAACAGATTTAACCCCGCCATATGTTTGTGTCTGTCCGTAGTCATCATCAGGATTTTCAACGTCATATGTCGTGTCTTTTTTGTATGCAGTGAGTTAATGTGAGATGTGATTGTCCGTTGTGTTGATATTGGTGGAATTGTTGACCATCATTAATTGTTTAAACTTTCTTTTCATAATTTAGTAAGAAAGAACGAATTGATAAAAATATTGATAAGGGTAATAACAAAATTACCGAACTCCGAACAATCTTACAAAGGGAAAGTCAAAACTCATAATTATATAAATAGACAAAATCAATCAACAACCGGAAAACTGTGAAAACCGTAATGACCCTGACTTGGTACAGGCATTTCTAAAGAAATGGTGGGTTGAATCAGATTTTAAGGCGCCAAACCTCCCGCTCTCATTACGGTTCAAAGGTTCCGGCTGTCACTATAACAGTATTTAAATACAGGAACAAAATAAGTAAAATAGTTGTCAAAGCAGTACCATATTCGGTGACGTAAATGTCAAAAATATTTTTACGTCACACATTGACAAAAAAAAATATCCTTGACATTTTTTGACTTCTTTATCTTTATACATTTTCACTATATGAAAATGCATCGCTTATAATTTTTTCTGCAGAAACGGAATATATTTCGACAAGATCTTGGTATCGGAATATAAATTTTTAAGAGATCGAATAGCCTGTTTCTCAGATGAAGATGACGTTTCAGGAAATCAGAATAATTGCTACTGGCCCTTGCATAGCGATTCAATTGCGAGATGTAAACACCATATGCAGGAGAAGCTGGTATATTGCTGCACATGTTTGGAAAATTTATGATTTTAAAATTGAAGTCGTCCCGCTTATCATAAATTTTAGTACTGAGTTGACCACTGTCGTCAAATTCGAGGTATAAGTCCAAAAATGATGCGGACGAAGCTGTATCGGTGGTCTCTTTAACTTCCAGCTCTGGAGGATATATCAATGGAAGAAATTCTGCAAATCTAGAATTATTGATAGATAAAACGTCATCAATATACCTGTATGTGAAATTAAAGGCTCTAGCCTCATGAATCTTCTTATCTTTTACAAGCTTTTGAAGATACTCCTACTCATATGAGTATAAAAATAAATCGGCTAGAAGAGGGGCATAATTCGTACCCATTGGTATGCCGACGACCTGCTGAAACAGTGTCCCTCCAAAGGAGACAAATATGTTATCGATGAGGAACTCCAGCATACTGATCACTTGTTCCTCGGAGTAGCATGTTTTACCTTTTTGAATTTTGTTTGAAAAATATGTGGAATTGTAGCCTAACACAACAAATTTTGAGCCATAGTTTCTATGACTAAAAGCTTTATGAATTGTTTCTTTTAAGCGGGTTTTTAATTTGTCATGCGGTAGGGTGGTATATAGAGTTGAAAAATCAAAAGTTTTGATGGAGGATACCTGAGAGAAAGATCTTGATTTCAGGTTATCCAAAAGATCTTTAGAGTTTTTCAAAATCCACATGTGATTTATGCCACTACGCGAGTAAACAGTTTCACAATATTTCTGTTGTCCCTCTTTTACTGCAGACAGAATCTTTGTCAGGTGAATAGACAATTCTTTCGTCGAACAAGTTGATGATCCCGCTATGTACCTTTCTTTGTATGGTGTCTTATGGAGTTTAGGTATCCAATATAAATAGGGTAAATCCTCAGACTCTTTACCAGAGGGAATGTTTAAAGAGGTCATGAATGATCTGTGGTTAGCTAGGATTTCATCTTTGTCGAACGAAGTTGGTTTGTATGTGGTATTACTAGAGGTGTTGCTATTTATGCCTAATTCCTTGATTAGGCATTCGAAGTAATATGATTTACATACAAACACGATATTGTTGGAAGCCTTGTCCGCAGGAACGATAACATATTTGTCATGAAGAGAGGAAAGACACTTAACAGCTTCTTGGTCTTTAAATACAGACTTAGGTCGACTATTAACACAATTTTTGAGTTTGTGAATCCGACCTTGTACTAGAGACCTAATTGTTCTAACCCAGTCTGACAAGGACTCTAACTCAGGATCTTGGTCTACTTCTCTCTTTATCCACCTTCTGGCATAATCTTCAACAGCATCCATAATTATCTTGAAATTATGTTTCCAATCGATGTTTAACTCCACTTTCTATATTATTTTAGTCTTATCATGGTGTAAATTGTTTTTATCATTCGTACAAACCTTTGTTGTGATAGTCACTGAATGCATATGTCAATAAATATCCAGCTACCGTATGATTTTGATGTAAAATGTCACTTGATCTAAAATCTGAAGATTTGTTATTGATTTATTGTTTTATAATTAACGTATTTCAGATATATTCATGACGACAGCAAGTTTCATACAATAGTCTTGCATGTCAAAAGGGAAAAGGTGGCACTGTGACATTTCGATTGACGAAAGGGGAGATGATGGAGAGATAATCGAAGTGGTAATCCAGAGACACATGAATCATTGGGTACAATATACAGAAATAAGTTTGAAAAAAAGAATAACGCGACACGAACAACTAAAATGATGTAGTGGGTCACCAACCTCTTCTCTCACCAATGCTCAATTAAGATTCATGTCATTTTCCGAACGCATATAACCGTATGCTGTGAGCAGTGTATTTAGCTAATAAATAAAGGGGTCGTTGTGGTCGTGATCGCATGGTAGTTAAATTTACATCTATATATGCAAGTAGTGACTGTCACTACTAAAGTTGTTAAAGTTGTTAGTTTGATTCCCACTCGATGGAGCCGTGGTAATAGTATGGTAGTTGGATTTACAACTACCTATGTCATCAGTTCCTATCACCACCAATGTTGCGAGTTCGAGTCCCGCTCATGGCGAGGTCACCTCGATAAAACATTAAGAGAAAAGTTTGTCAGTGACTTGCTACATTTCGGTGGTTTTCTCCGGGTACTCCGGTCTCCTCCATCAATATAACTGACAGCAACAATATAACTGACATATTGGTGAAAGTGGCGTTAAGCACCATAACCATAAGTCACTCGAGGTGGCGTGTACTTGATATTTCCTTGCCCGTATGTGATTCAGTGTGTCAGTGACTTGTGGCAGGTCATTGGGTTTCTCCAGATTCTTCGCTTTCTTCTGCTGACCTACTATAACTAGATAGAACATCACAATTAACCATCACCACATTTGTATCTACATGTTGATTTGTAGTTTGTAGGTTGTTCTCCTAGTTAATATAGTCGACCTACTGATCACTTGAGGTTAATCAACGACCAATTACCAGCATTGGAATCACAAATTGGATAAACAAAGCAACGCTAGCGAAACATAATATGACAGAAATAATATGGTATGGTTTATGGTGTTTAACGTCACCTTCCACAATATTTCAGCTATATTGTGGTGGTCAGTTTTATTAATGGAGGAAACCGATGTATCCGGAGAAAACCACCGACCTGCTGCAAGTCACTGACAAACTTTATCACATAATGTTGTATCGAGTACACCTCGCCATGAGCGGGATTTGAACTCACAATGTTAGTGGTAATATGCATCGATTACCCAGGTATTTGTAAATCCAACTACCATGCAATCACAACCACGACGGCCTCACAATAATGAAATGATGGAAATTCAAATAAGGCATAGAAAAGAGATCCAGGGACTAATTGTAATTCTAAATGATGACTGATCAAACCTAATTTTGCAAATTGGTTATTTACTAATTAGCTCTGAAAATATTACACCCATAAACCAAACCAAACTCCAACGTACGTACAATACAGAATAAAATTATATCAAATGTCCTTATAGATCTTATTAAAAAGTCTTTTTAAATAAGTATAACGTGTTTTTGTAGAGATAATGATTTCCTAGAATTTATGCGCTCAGTGTGTTATTCCTTATTTATCTACCACGAATCACTTCAAATTCCATTTACAGAATTGATATATTCTCCAGGTCACTGTATCATCAATAATGTTTCTAAAGGAACTCGAATAAATGTCTGAGATGAGGATCAAATGTTCCAAATGTAACATGTCAATCAATATCCTATCAAGTGTTAGGTATTAGAGTGCTTCTGTTTTGATGGTAGTTGTTTTATGCGAACGTTTCGATTGACAAAAGGGGAGATTATGCAGAGATAGTTGAAGGGGTAATCAAGAATGGGCAACCCAGAGACACTGGCAACATTGGACACAAGACGCAGAATGAAGTTAAAAAAAGAAGAATAATACGACACGGGCAACTAAAGCGATGGACCACATCGATAATGTTGCTTTTAGCAGGTCACTAACTTCTCCTCATACACTAATGCCCAACTAAGCTGCTACAAGTTAACTAAGAACATGGGATTTTCCAAACGCGAGACACCCAATTATGACCTGACGGTGAGCAGTGTATTTAATTTGCTCCACACAACCAGCTTATGTCCTGTTCTGACTGTTTGTATTTTACAGTGGAAACTAGTTCACTTTTATATACAACGCGTTTCCTTTGTGGAACTACTTCAAAACCTTCTTTATAATTGCAGGTGATTAATTAAATTAATTAACATGTTTTAGCTAATAATTAACGGATCAGTCAGATTTACATCTATCTATGTAAGAAGTGTCTATCTCCTCTAATGTTGTTAGTTTGATCTCCACTCGAGGTGGGGACCATCGTGGTCATGATCGTAAGTAAGTTGGATTTACAACTACCTATGCAACCAGTGTCTATCACCATTAACGTTGCGAGTTCGAGTCTCGCTCATTGCGAGGTGTACTCGATACAAAATCATGTGATTTAAGTTTGTCAGTGACTTGCGGCAGGTTGGTGGTTTTCTCCCGGTACATGTACTGCGCTTTCCTCCACCGTTAAAACTGACAGCAACAATATAACTGACATATTGTTGAAAGTGGCGTTAAGCACCATAACCATAAGTCACTCGAGGTGGCGTGTACTTGATATTTCTTTGCCCGTATGTGATTCAGTGTGTCAGTGACTTGTGGCAGGTCGTTGGTTTTCTCCAGATTCTTCGCTTTCTTCTTCTGACCTAAAACAATTAGATAGAACATTATAAGTAACCATCACCACATTTGTATCTACGTGTTGATTTGTAGTTTGTAGGTTGTTCTCCTAGTTAATATAGTCGACCTACTGATCACTTTAGGTTAATCAACGATCAATTACTAGCATTGGAATCACAAATTGGATACACAAAGGTTATGGTTTTTATGGTTTATGGTGTTTAACGCCACTTTCAACAATATTTCAGTTATATCGTGGCGGTCAATTTTATTGGTGGAGGAAACCGGAGTACCCGGAGAAAGCCACCGACCTGCTGCAAGTCACTGACAAACTTTATCACATAATGTTGTATCGAGTACACCTCGCCATGAACGGGATTTGAAATGACCACGTTAGTGATGATGTGCTCAGATTACCCAGGTATTTGTAAGTCTAACTACCACGACGACCACACAATAATAATATAAAAAAGATTCAAATAAGGCATAGAAAAAAGAGCCAGGTACTAATTGTAATACTAAAGACTGAATGATCAGACCTTATTTTGTAAATTGGTCATTTAATAATCATCTCTGAAAATATTTTACCCATAAATCAAACCAAACTTTAAAGGACGTAAAATACAGAATAAATGTATATCAAATGTCATTATGGATCATATTTTTTTTTTTTATTAAATAGTCTTTTTAAGTAAGTATATGGCCTTACGTAAGCTAAGTCTTGTCTTTGTGCAGATAACGATTTCCTAGAATCGAGGTGCTCATTGTGTTGTTCCTAATTTATCTACCATGAATCAATTCAACCCACCATTTCTTTAGAAATGCCTGTACCAAGTCAGGGTCATTACGGTTTTCACAGTTTTCCGGTTGTTGACTGATTTTGTCTGTTTATATAATTATGAGTTTTGACTTTCCCTTTGTAAGATTGTTCGGAGTTCGGTAATTTTGTTATTACCCTTATTCAAATTCAATTAATAAAATTGATATATTCTCCATATATATATATATGATGAATATTTTTTTTAAAGGAACTCGTATACATGTCTGGGATGAGGATCAAATGTTCCAAATGTTTGAATTACAACTCGTCAGTCAATCTCCCATCAGTTGTTAGGTATTAGAGTACTTCTGTTGTGATAGTGGTTGTTTTATTTCATGTCATGTCTTTGTTAATATCAAGTAAACATTAAAAAATTGCAGTGGATATTGAACTGTGAAGAATCTAAAAAGAAAGAAGATAAACATGGAGTTCACAGTGTTTTGATACCTATCATTTAGGTTTTTGAAGATATTTAATGATAATAAATATAAAAATATATTATACATTGTACCCAGAGCATTGCACCGATGATATAAATAAATAATGTTTATTTGATGTTATTTATAACATGTGTAAATATAAACAATTGTTTTGGTCTCATTTTTTACACAGAAAATAATAATCCAACGCTACAGACATGCCTTTATATTTTGAATGATGATAGGACTGCGATATTTGTTCATTTATTTTTAAATTAAACCAATTGCTAAAAATAGAAAATGAGCTAATTTTCACAAATATATCTTTTCCCTCATTCGTGACATTAATTTCCCTATATAAGATACATGCAAGCTATAGCATGTGGTATCAACTACAACACCAAACAATCATACCATTCGAGATATATCATTTTCTTCATTCGTGAGAATAACTTCCTTTGGGAGGTACATGCAAGATTTAGTATGTCGTATCAACTACAACACACACAAATCATATGCAGGACATGCACCATTCGAGTGATCAAGTTTATCATGATACTGTAATGGTTTAAAATATAATCGATAATGTACGTTTAAAGTTTAATCATTGGTGTTGAAGGGTTAGGGTTATGGTGTTTAATGCCACTTTCAATAATATTTTAATTATATCATCGCGGTCAGTGTTATTGGTGGAGGAATCCGGAGTACCCGGAGAAAACCACCGATCTGTCGTAGGTCAATGACAAACTTTATCACATAATGTTGTATCGAGTACACCTCGCCATTAGCGGTTTTCGAACTCACAACGTTAGTGGTGATAGGCATTGATTGCATGATTGCACATGTAGTTGTAAATCCAACTACTATGCGATCACGACCATGACGGCCCCCATTGGTATAGATGGTGTCTTCAACCTATGCCAACATTTTGAAATATCATATTCAAGGAATGCCAACAAACATTTTATTACAGGTGTTTATATAACAAATTAATGATAGTTACAGGTAAGTAAATTTGGAAATGCAGGTCTCAAAAGTGAAATTTATAAAGTATTTTTTTTAATCTAAAATTATAAGAATAAGTCAGTTAACATTTAACAAAAAAGTTTTGTATATTCATTTGGACAATGATACCCCCAGCAAAGCTATTGTAATTGCGGCCTCTAATATCACTTACAGGACGGTAATAGAGGCCAATGATACAGGCCACTAATGTCCTAGTTTATTTTCATAAAGTTTGATAATAAAATATAAGTGCTCATAATGCCGTGATTTATTTTCATAAATATTTACTTCTAACTTAGTTTATTCACTCAATGCTCACACAAAAACAAGACAACTTCTACATTTAAAAAAAGTTAATTGTGGACTTGGAGTACATTGATATTTCCCCCGATTTTACACTAATTAACAATTAACAATTAACCTATTCAACCTATGCTAACATATTTTCTTACCTTTTTATACATATTTTTCAAAATGTTGGCATAGGTTGAATGAACCGTATAGATCACCTGTTCTATGGAAACAAATGAATATATAATTTATCTTTATTTATCCAATAATTATGTTAGGGTAAAGCCGTTCATTTTAATACTGTCTTAAAAATAATTAAAGAATGTCTACCTCATGCGTATTCGATATTGACGGAAGCCAACTTTAAATTCGAAACAAGTTTAGTTTTTTCTTTTTTTAATGAAAGAATTCCTTTAATTGGGACCTATTAAATTATCATCGTTTACAATTATGGTTCATGGAGTCCAACTTTAAAATTGGAGCACATTATCTTTAGCAAATTAAATTTAGCACCTATAAAATTATCAGACAAATAACAGAATTCTTTAATTCATTTCATTTCTTCTAAATAAGTCAAAGCTCTGTAATTTTTGTATTAACAGTTATGGCATGCCTTGTCTTCCTTCAGTCTGTCAAAACAAATGATGGAGAGAGATATTGAATAATCAATTAATTGGTTGCAAATGCTTTTGTGAAAATTGGTATTTGATATTTTAAATAAAATGGAAAGCAAAAAATACCATCCTGTCTGAACAATTTTAAAATAAAATATCAAAATCATAGAAAGGCAAATTTCTCTGAATTGTTCATTCTTCATTGCCCTCTGCTGTCTGTGTCTCTGAATTGTTCATTCTTCATTGCCCTCTGCTGTCTGTGTCTCTGAATTGTCCATTCTTCATTGCGCTCTGCTTTCTGTGTCTCTGAATTGTTCATTCTTCATTGCCCTCTGCTTTCTGTGTCTCTGAATTGTCCATTCTTCATTGCCCTCTGCTGTCTGTGTGTCTGAATTGTTCATTCTTCATTGCCCTCTGCTGTCTGTGTCTCTGAATTGTCCATTCTTCATTGCCATCTGCTTTCTGTGTCTCTGAATTGTCCATTCTTCATTGCCCTCTGCTGTCTGTGTCTCTGAATTGTTCATTCTTCATTGCCCTCTGCTGTCTGTGTCTCTGAATTGTCCATTCTTCATTGCCCTCTGCTTTCTGTGTCTCTGAATTGTTCATTCTTCATTGCCCTCTGCTTTCTGTGTCTCTGAATTGTCCATTCTTCATTGCCCTCTGCTGTCTGTGTCTCTGAATTGTCCATTCTTCATTGCCCTCTGCTTTCTGTGTCTCTGAATTGTTCATTCTTCATTGCCCTCTGCTTTCTGTGTCTCTGAATTGTTCATTCTTCATTGCCCTCTGCTGTCTGTGTCTCTGAATTGTTCATTCTTCATTGCCCTCTGCTGTCTGTGTCTCTGAATTGTTCATTCTTCATTGCCCTCTGCTGTCTGTGTCTCTGAATTGTCCATTCTTCATTGCCCTCTGCTGTCTGTGTCTCTGAATTGTCCATTCTTCATTGCCCTCTGCTGTCTGTGTCTCTGAATTGTCCATTCTTCATTGCCCTCTGCTTTCTGTGTCTCTGAATTGTTCATTCTTCATTGCCCTCTGCTTTCTGTGTCTCTGAATTGTTCATTCTTCATTGCCCTCTGCTGTCTGTGTCTCTGAATTGTTCATTCTTCATTGCCCTCTGCTGTCTGTGTCTCTGAATTGTTCATTCTTCATTGCCCTCTGCTGTCTGTGTCTCTGAATTGTCCATTCTTCATTGCCCTCTGCGGTTTTCTCTAACATTTATAACAATAATGAATCAGACGCATATTGTGTTATGTCATATTATTTACTGAAATGCGAGTCGAACGGAACCTTGTAAAACTAATATACATGTATATGTATAATTAACAATAAAACTTGCAGTGATTAAGGACTGCATTCTTGATGGATTTTAAATAATCTTATCTTCTCACGTTGCTTTAGAAACACTTCCATTAATGTTTACAGATTTAAATTGACAGAATATAAGATATTAAGTGAATATAAATGACCAATGAGAAAATCTAAAGATGACAAGACGAGATATGTCAATCAACCATCTCCTAATGTTTTTGGCAAGTATTATCTTTGTCTAGACTGAAACATTAATTCTATCAACAGAGAAATAAACATATATTGGGGGTTAAGTCATGTAAATGTTTCTGTAACTTTAAGGAGAAAATAGAGATGGTTATTGTATTGTTAATAAATAAACGTTAGAGAATACCGAAAGGACAATCAAAAATGGACAATCAAGAGAAAGTGGCAAATAAACGTTAGATAATACAGAAGGGGCAATCAAAAATGGACAATCAAGAGAAAGTGGCAAATAAACGTTAGATAATACCGAAGGGGCAATCAAAAATGGACAATCAAGAGAAAGTGGCAAATAAACGTTAGAGAATACCGAAGGGGCAATAAAAAATGGACAATCAAGAGAAAATGGCAAATAAACGTTAGAGAATACCGAAGGGACAATCAAAAATGGACAATCAAGAGAAAGTGGCAAATAAACGTTAGAGAATACCGAAGGGGCAATCAAAAATGGACAATCAAGAGAAAGTGGCAAATAAACGTTAGAGAATACCGAAGGGACAATCAAAAATGGACAATCAAGAGAAAGTGGCAAATAAACGTTAGAGAATACCGAAGGGGCAATCAAAAATAGACCATCAAGAGAAAGTGGCAAATAAACGTTAGAGAATACCGAAGGGGCAATCAAAAATAGACCATCAAGAGAAAGTGGCAAATAAACGTTAGAGAATACCGAAGAGGCAATCAAAAATGGACAATCCAGAGAAACTGGCAAAATAGGAATACAAAGCGAAGAAAAACAAAGCACAAACAGAACGCAATATATGTTGGACATCAATATACGCAAACAAGCACAAATAACGTAAATAATACATGAGCCCTACTACAAACAACTGGAGGTAAAGACGAATCGAACATCGTTTTATGCGGGTATTGTAACGGACATCACAGCACGGAACTCAGCACGTAAAGACACATAATAGGACAACACAAAAAGTTAAAAAGATAAGCAACACGGATCTAAACCCTCCCCTCCCCTCAAAAAAAAAATCGGTGGTGAACTCGGGTGTTCATGAATGGTTAGAAGTTTCTGCTTCTTATAAGGCACCAGCCGTGTTACTCATATATACAAAAAATCCGGTAAAGTCTTGGCAGTGATAGAGGAAAGAAAACATCTACGTAAAAAGTTAAAGATCCATTGTCATTGAAGATATGGATAGTTCGTAACTGTCAACCAGATTGTGATGACAACCGTAAACATTTTTTGTAGCGATGACTTCAACCTAGCAGCAACGTACCCGTGTTTGTATAGCTAAACAAATGACAGATTTCAACTTATTGATGGAAGTTTTATTATTCACGACTTACTAACACGTACGAAAAAGGCTGTCCTAAGCTAGAGAAATCCAATATATAATTGCTAAGTTAAAATTACTATGTTAACTATGCTTGGCAATCTAATTAAGATTAGATGTTTGTGTTGTATCTGTTGTTTGCGATACACTAACATCTAACAACATCTTGTTTGAGGTCATGTCAGGGTTCATATTTTCAACCGACCAATCAACGACGAGCCTACTTTTTTAAATCGACTACACTCCAAAAACTGCTGTTCGATTAGTCAATGTATTTAACTGTGTTGCATAATTATAATTAGATGGTCAAAGAAAAATCAACAGTATGTTGTTTAATGTTAGTGTATTGCCAAAGAGAAAATGTAAAACAAGATACAACGAACATCTAATGTTAATTAGTCTATATGTTTTGAAGCATCTGTGTTTTCCTGTGGACATATCAACGTATCCAGTAAAATTGTACAAAGTAATATGATTGACTGTAGCAAAATATATATTGCAACACAAGTAAAATGGTATGAATAATTAAGCAGTCAGTATATGTTTTCTGATGACGAGAACAAGTTTAAAAACAATACATCATATATGTAAAGCGTGGTGTGTAATGGTATTGAAAGGATATTTTGATCCCAAGAAGTAAAATGAGAGAAAATGGACAAGATCGATAATTTTTACACTACTAACAAGCCACTGTACAATTATAACAGCTGTGAGTTTTTTTTTACGTGTCTTCCGTTATTAATCATCGTGATATATCCTCCAGAGCTGGAAGTTAAAGAGACCATCGATACAGCTTCGTCCGCATCATTTTTGGACTTGTACCTCGAATTTGACGACAGTGGTCAACTCAGTACTAAAATTTATGATAAACGGGACGACTTCAATTTTAAAATCATAAATTTTTCAATCACGTGGTTTGTAAAAAAAGCTACATGACGCATGTCACGTGTATAGCAGGAACAGCTTAACTTTTCTGAGCACCTGAGTTCACCCTCTGTTTCTAGTGGGGTTTGTTTTGCTCGATCTTCAGATTTCTGTGTATTGCTTAGTTTATCGTTGTTTGTCCTGTTGTCCCTGTTCCTTTGGCCATTGTGTTGTCTGTCCTTCTATTGACGGCTTCTGAATACCCCTTTGGTATCTTTAAGCTTTTCTTAGTTATATCGTGGCGTTGAGTTTTATAGATGGCGGAAACTGGAGTACCCGAATACAACGTATGTAATTGACAAACTTATATCACATAAAGTTGTATCGAGTATATCTCGCCAGTCCGTAGAGGTAATCAAATTGATTGCATTTGTAGATGTAAATCTAACTAACATACGAATTAAAAAAAGGCACATTACGGGATTTTTATGATGCTATATTATGAAAAGAAAGTTTAAACAGTGGTCAACAATTCCATCAGTATCAACAAAATGAACAATCGCATCTAACCTCAACATATTGAACATAGAAAAAAACACTACATAAAACGTTAGAAATCCAAGTCCTGGTTCCCGACAGGCACAGGATGTAGCGGTGTTGAAACGATTAATGAAACTCTAACCACCTCTTGATAATTGGACCTCCAACGGCAATACAGATACATGTATGTATATATTGACTTATTAAATTATTTGGATTTCCAGTTTTTAATGAGCAGCGAACCTGATAAAGGTTATTCCAGGAACGTGTCGTGCTCATTAACCTCGATATCGACCTTTTTGTTCTCCATTTATATGTCATATTACATGGTAATGGAGATACACTCTCTCAATGCTGAGGCAAGTAAATGAACGTATATTGTTGATTATTGTTTGTCCTTTTGTACTTTTACTTTTGGCCATTGTGTTGTCTGTTCTTCTTCGATTTACGGATTCTGATAACCTCTTTGGTATCTTCAAACTCTTCTTAGCATTGCCAAAGTATCTTCAAACTCTTCTTAGCATTGCCAAAGTATCTTCAAACTCTTCTTAGCATTGCCAAAGAATATATACTTCCTGATGATTAAATCATAAAGGGTATTATAGAAATGTCTTATCACACCAAACTCTAACATTGAACTTGACGTTAAAGGGAAATCATGGGAAAGTACTAATTAACTTCCTTCTAGATCTTGATAGCATGCTTTTATCAAACCCATTTACCAGTAACATATAAAATTAGTATCAATAACGTTGGTATATTTGTTGGTTATTGGGAATATCTAAATTACATCGTGCCTCTGTAGGAGGAAGCATAATACATGTTGTTTCATCTTTCATCAGATATTAAATGACAATGATTTGATCTGGAATCAAATATAATATACACTTCAAAATGCACGTCAGCTTTCACTGGTTGGTCTGGATCTAATAATAATAATAATGAATCAGTTTCTTGGATAACTTTCATCAGGTACGCTCAAAGCCAAATACAATTTAAAATTCTAGCTCTGATAACAATTGCATGGAATTGAATCTACTGTTCGGCAAATTTCCGTGATCCTATGGTGCATGCCGTAACGAGGACATAGTTGTTCGTTTGGTTTTTTGTTTGTTTGTTTGTTTGATGGTGTTTTAACGCCACTTTCAACAATATATCAGTTTTATTGGAGGAGGCACCGGAGTGCCCGGAGAAATCCACCGACCTGTCGCAAGTCACTGACAAACTTTATCACATAATGTTGTACACATCGCCCTGATGGAGATTCGAGCTCCTAACATCAGTGGTGATAGGCACTGATTGCAACTACCATACGATCACGACCATGACGACACCTTGTTAGCTTGGTGATCTTATTTTATTCCAATTAATTAAAGTTAAACCCCGGAAAAAACCTTTTTGGTATATTACCTCACTGTCCTGGGGAATCGTAAATATATACTTGGGATACGCGACACATTAGGAAATTAAACAAGTGATAATTAAACAGTTCTCTATTCTTGAATTCCGAATTTGATTTTGACTAATATCTAATTAAGAATATAAAATAAACGATAGAGAATACCAAAGGGGCAATTATAATTATCATATTTTAATCTATATGATAGATTTTGATTGGATTAAATTAGTCATGTGATAATAAAATAATTGAGATGTTTCACCAAAATTTGCGCTGCCGGGAAACAACCCTATTGTTCCCCACCGAACAACCCAATTTCCCCCCACAAGGGAGATAACCTATAAAACATTGGCAAAAATATAATAAAACAATTACGGCCCTCTGTGTAGGGAAACATCCAGATTTGTCAACCCTCGGGGGGTTGTTTTCCCCCTCAGATTTACAAATCTGGATGTTTCCCTACACAGAGGGGCCGTAATCGTATAATGGACAATCCAGAGAAACTGACACCACTATTATATTACTATATTAGCGCTATACCAGTCTTACAGAACATCCAAACAATATTGTACGATGTTGCATTTATTTGACGACCTATGATTGAATAAAATCATTCCTAGAAATAACGATGAAGGCAGAGTCATATATGGAAATCTAGAGAATAAGATCAATACGCCTTACTGGCCAGTGGAAAATTCCATTCCTAAAAATAACGATAGAAGCAGACTGTAGCATTGTGTAATCTATTATTGCATAATTTGACCTCGACGCTGTGCGAGATAAAGAAATATTGTAATCGATAACTAAGACGACGTATTTGACCAGGCTCTCTATATGTGTATGTATTTTGATTTAGCATAATTAAACACAACTGCAAGAAAGATGATGATTTATATTTTCTTCTAAAATAACGTGCAGTTACGAAACGATGCAGACGGAAAATTACAGAAGGTCAGTGGGCGGTGCTTAATTTTGTGTATTGACCATTAAGTCTTTAGCCTTAGAACTTCCAAGAAAGTCCGTCAAACATAGTTCGTGGAAAAAACTTAGTTACTGTTTCAAGTTATAGATCAGCAACATCGCACACAAATGCTATTAGCTCCCGTGACCGACTATGGTTATTTAGACGGTAAGTAAATAGTTGAAGGGTTCGCGCTGGAGCAGTCACCTTTCAACGATTTACTGACCGTCTAAATAACGACAGACGGTCACTAGGGAGCTTATAACTTATAATGTAGACATAATACGCTTGTTTCGAATCATTTCCATTCCGTCAAAAACTTTTTATTTTTGTCTGCCAATCCACGTGATTTTGATGGAATGTAAGGCACTGGACTTGCGGTGTCAATGTACACAACGAAAACTCCAATCGATAAGTGGCGTTTTAACGTTACTCAACTTAAAGATTTTTTTTTACATTTTCTGTAAATGACAGATATCAGTTAAATTATTTTATTTGTATCAAAGACTTCAATACACAGACAATTACTTCTTTAAAATTAAATTTACTTTATTTCTTTATTTACTGCTGTCAACATCATGAAAGGAAAACGACCTGTTTTGATATATTTCTGTAATCAGACAGACAGTGGGCTACCGAACCTCGGTATTTACTCAGCCGTTTTCATATTACAATTACTTATATCTACCGCATCTATGACTATGATATGTTGACGTTGTCACAGTAATAGCTTAAACACCGGAAGTAGTCTGCCTAACATTTCAGACGTCAAAACACGAAAAAGACGGAACATGATCGAAATTGACACGATTCGAAACAAGCGTATTATGACCCTTGTTGTGATCAGCGTGTACGTGTTAATTCATAAGAATTCATTTGCAAGCTCCATAGTGTTAAGAGATTTGCCTTTACTTTCATCATGAAAGAACTATTCAGTAATATATCTAAATAATTAGAAAACTTCATTATAGATGGAATATATTTTTAGTGAAAATTAAGCCTAAATCTAATTAAACGTGAAACTATCTTCATCGGTATTTTTCTCACAGGAGAAAAAAGTTGCATGACGGCATCATTTCATTAAACGGGGGTGATACATATCGAACTAATTTAACCCCGCCACTTTTTATTGAAGTGCCTGTATTAGGACAGGGATGATTCATGTATATATGTATTAGGAATCTCAATTTTACCTCTGTTACTATAATTTTCCGCTTAGAATTTGGATTTGGGTTTATGGTGTTTATCGCCAGTTTCAACAATAAATCAGCCATATCGTAGCGATCAATTTTTATTGTAGGAGGAAATCGGAGTACCTGGAGAAAGCCACCGACCTAACACTGACAAACTTTATCACATAGTGTTGTATCAAGTCCACCTCGCCATGAACGGGGTTCGAACTCACAACTTTAGTGGTGATAGACACTGATTGCACAGGTAGTTGTAAATCCAACCACGACCACGACGGCACCCGATTATACTTTGTAATGAAGTTGTAGTATGCTATTTTTTAAATAAAGATACTTTTAGGTGTTTCTACTTCTTGAATAATGTTTTGATGATTTACAATACAATAAGTAAATGAATAAATACAACAAAATGAACAAATCTCAACAATCAAATTTAAATATCACGTGTGTACTGAAATATTGAAATACGTAGTTCATTTTGTTCTGACATTAATTTGATGCAACTCACAAAACATTGTATTTACTAATAAAATCTTCCATAAAAACAAAAACTATATCAAATAAACAGAAGGCACATGAAATTAACTTTAATTATATATATATATTAATGTTTAATGAACATTAACAGTTGTATTTCTTTATGACAAAACACCCGTCTTACGCGATTCTTTTTATATTATGTTTATAGCCCCATAATATAGGATTAAATATATCTTTTTCATAAATATATTTGGCGCCAGTGGTTTATTAGTATCATTCCTGATTTTTGTGGGAATGCCTGTTTTCTGATCCTTTGTTCTTTCGTTCTGCTATAAATTCTAATAAAATCGTAGATATCTAAATTAGTGCGCATGACGCGTTTCTGGAATAACATTCATCAGTTATGCTAAAAGTCAAAAGATTAGCGGGGTTGGTGTTACTCAATCTTTAGTGTTCTGTGTAGTGTTTTGTAGATCGTTGTTTCTCCCTTTGTCCTATTTCTGTTTACCATTGTATTGTCTGTCCCTTTTCGATTTACGGATTCTGATTACCCCATTGGTATCTTCAAACTCTTTTAGACGGATTTTAAGATAAAATTTGGTATTGTTTTATTTATTGAAATGCAACAATACTTTTTTCAAATTTAAATGTCTAAATTAAAATAAAAAAAACCAAAACTTGCAGACCCATAATTAGCAGTCGGTCCGTTGGTAGCCTGTTAAAACGGAGCAATTTACATTGTACTTGCAGCAATCAGAACATCATTCTATAAGCCAATCTCAGTTCCAGACTTTAATCTACAATCCGATGTATTGTTTGTAAACTTAATTCATCATCAATATAGGTGAAATACTTGTTCAGTATTTAATATACCATGGATCTTACGAATTAACTTATTTAAACCAACGAATCCGAAGGATGAGTTGGTTTAAATAAGTTCATGAGTAAGATCCATGGTATATATGGTTTGTAACAGAAATCAATATTGGGTGCTTTCGTCGAGGTCCGCAAAATCATGGAATAACATCAAGATCTTGATGTTATTCCATGATTTTCATGTTAGAACATGGTTTGTAAAAAGTTCACTATTTTTAAGTTGATTAGTGCATAAAAACATCAAAGGAAGAATGCGTATTTATGTTACAACTTGACGTTAAACAACAATTAAGTAATCAACTGAACATAATATATTTGTATATTGTTGTAAGTAGAAGGAGGCCAATGATGTTAATTTGCTACAAGACCACACCAGCTTGTTTAAGATACAAGTACGTGTTCGAGGTGATTTACATTGATAAAACAATCATCTGAGCGGAGTAAAAGACATTAGAAAACAGGTTTATATGAACGTTGCCAGAGAGAATGCGTTGAAATGTAAATTATTTATTATCTACTGATTAAACCAACAACTCTACATGGAATTGAATTATATTATATTATTATCAGTCATAGATTTACATTCATAAAACTAGTCAAATAGAAAACCAAAGATATAACACTACCGGAGTACATGTACTTCTAAAATTAAATAGAAAAATTGTATTTCAAAGCAGAAGCGAATTCGATAACCTTAGCACACATATACATGACCGTTCACTTTCCTGGCTTGGTACAGACACTTCGAAAACATATTGGCGGGGTCAATCTAGTTATATAAACCAAACCTCACATTTTGTGACGGGTTCCACATGTGAAGCAGGAATTGCTTATTCTTCTGGAGCACCTGGGTTCACCCCCGGTTTTAAGTGGGGTTCGTGTTGCTCGTAATTTACAGTGTCGTATTTTGTAGATCATTGTTTATCCTTTTACTTTTGGTCATTGTATTATCTGTCGTTCTTTGATTTACGGCTTCTGATTGCAACATTTGTATCTTCAATTAGTACAATGATCTAAGATCAATAATGATTTTGTGTTCATGCTGAGTCTTAAATATGTTAATCAATTAGAGTATACATTTATATCTGGTAGGACCCTTTAATCCTACTCGAATATCATGTTTTTTTTTAGAGAACTCCAGTTGAGTATACTGTTATTTTTATGTGTTTAGGTATATTTAAGAAATAAATAATGGAAGCCAGAATGTTTTGAGAGTTTTAACATGGATTGGCGGATATTAGTATTCTATTCCGAGCCAGAAACGAGAGATAACATTTACTAATATACGCCAATCCATGTTATAGCTCAAAACACATTCTGGTTTCCATGATTTATTTCGATTCTGATATGTCTAAGAGTACAAATACGGTAGTATACTTTGATTGAAAGACGATAATTTATATTTACATTTGCGGTAAATGTCGCACACAATTTATGCTGCCAATGGAAAAGTCAGTCACATTCACCGGCGCATGTGCTAATGAGATTATACCGAATGGATAACTCGTTCGTTTGTTAACAAAGCGAAAGAAGGAGGTTATGTTAGAATTCCATGTTTATCATGTTCTCTTTGTTTAAGTGTTTATACTTAAGAAATAATTCATGGCAGGAATAGAGTTGTGCAAATTTACACATGGGCTGGACCTTAATATTCGAATTTTACCCCGAGCGTTAGCGAGGGGTAAAATCTAAGAATATAAAGGCCCAGCCCAAGTGTAAATTTGCACAACTCTATGCCTGCCATGAATTATTTCGATTCTAATAGGACAAATACGGTAATTTTTAACCATTCGTGAACTGTATACACACGGCATTTGGTGGCTGTTCCATTTACCTCCTTCGGAAATTTTGAATTGATTTTGAATTATTTGTATTTGAACGAGATATTTTAAAACAAAGATGTGGATGTTAACATGAAAAACATATTTATTGTGTATTTTCCAACATAGATTCGATTGAACAATTCCTGCGTAAAAATATTTAAAAAAAAGTCGGAGTTCATTCGTTCATCATTTCGGGCGCTAACAAGATGGCGGAACGGAGTTGTCAAACATAATATCGAACACTTGAACAGTTGTTAATAATCGACAATTATTGTTAGATATGGAATAAAAAAGCTTGTATTGTTGACATAATAAAAAATTCCGGAAAAAATACTTAAGACAACCTTCTATCGACTTTGACTTTTGTAATATATCATCATCCTGTGACGTTGTTTACAAGGGACGCTGATTGACACAAGCTGGTTACTGATTTATTTTACGATTTTGTGAGCATTTTACTTGTTTGAGTAGCAAAATTCAAAATGCCATCAAATTGGAAAATATCAGTAACTTAATCACATCACCGTCTAGTTATCAATGTATACGTAGGAACAAGGTTAGTGGCATAGTGCATTTTGTTATTCATGGCCGACACATATCAATGGAATGTATGTGTGCGTACTGGGGATCCCCAAATGTAAATTTTCAAAACAGATGATAAAAAAATACTTAGTTACAGAATATTTATTTATAACTGAGGGGGAATTTTTATTTTAAGGACTTTAAAAATACGTTATATGCCGGTGTTTTGTTTTTTTACACTCGGTCGTCACGGTAATTTCACAGCGGGAGTCACAATGGAACAGCCAGATTTGTTGTGTACTGCACTTGCGCTAAATATAGAGTTGTTGAGTATTATCATGTGTGCCGTTTTATAGACGTCATATTAGAATTTCTGTTTTTAGATAAGAATGCAACCAGACAGAATAATTAGTTGCTCATTTGAAGCTACTGATTGTTGTCTTTAACGTAGCAGTCTCCAAGCAATACATTAAAGTATGCATTTCCTTGGTATTTGGAAGACCATTATTAGAGAGAACAGTACAAGTATCACAGCAGGATAGACACACTTTTATTAATAAAACAATATTTCTTTTTCAAATTAGTGGATGAAATCGAGGTACCTGCATAACCAGCAAAAGAACATTGATTTTTATTTTCTAAGTTACCTCGTGATAGGTTGAGAATAAATTTAGCGAGGATACTAATTACATAGGTAGATGTAAAGCCAACTATATGAGATAAGAACTAATAAGCTATGAATATATGACCGTCTGCACGAGATGTCAAAGGAGTAACCAGGAGCTATTCATCGAAGAAGGACAGACAATACAATGGCCAAAAGAACAAGGACAAGAGGACAAACAATACAATGGCCAAAAGAACAAGGACAAGATGACATACAATACAATGGCCAAAAGAACAAGGACAAGAGGACAAACAATACAATGGCCAAAAGAACAAGGACAAGAGGACAAACAATACAATGGCCAAAAGAACAAGGACAAGAGGACAAACAATACAATGGCCAAAAGAACAAGGACAAGAGAACAAACAATACAATGGCCAAAAGAACAAGGACAAGAGGACAAACATTGCAATGGCCAAAAGAACAAGGACAAGAGAACAAACAATACAATGGCCAAAAGAACAAGGACAAGAGGACAAACAATACAATGGCCAAAAGAACAAGGACAAGATGACAAACATTGCAATGGCCAAATGAACAAGGACAAGAGAACAAACAATGAAATGGCCAAAAGAACAAGGACAAGAGGACAAACATTGCAATGGCCAACAGAACAAGGACAAGAGAACAAACAATACAATGGCCAAAATAACAAGGACAAGAGGACAAACAATACAATGGCCAAAAGAACAAGGACAAGATGACATACAATACAATGGCCAAAAGAACAAGGACAAGAGGACAAACAATACAATGGCCAAAAGGACAAGGACAAGAGGACAAACAATACAATGGCCAAAAGAACACGGACAAGAGGACAAACAATACAATGGCCAAAAGAACAAGGACAAGAGAACAAGCAATACAATGGCCAAAAGAACAAGGACAAGAGGACAAACATTGCAATGGCCAAAAGAACAGGGACAAGAGAACAAGCAATACAATGGCCAAACGAACAAGGACAAGAGGACAAACAATACAATGGCCAAAAGAACAAGAACAAGAGGACATACAATACAATGGCCAAAAGAACAAGGACAAGAGGACAAACAATACAATGGCCAAAAGAACAAGGACAAGAGGACAAACAATACAATGGCCAATGGCCAAAAGAACAAGGACAAGATGACAAACATTGCAATGGCCAAATGAACAAGGACAAGAGAACAAACAATGAAATGGCCAAAAGAACAAGGACAAGAGGACAAACATTGCAATGGCCAACAGAACAAGGACAAGAGAACAAACAATACAATGGCCAAAAGAACAAGGACAAGAGGACAAACAATACAATGGCCAAAAGAACAAGGACAAGATGACATACAATACAATGGCCAAAAGAACAAGGACAAGAGGACAAACAATACAATGGCCAAAAGGACAAGGACAAGAGGACAAACAATACAATGGCCAAAAGAACACGGACAAGAGGACAAACAATACAATGGCCAAAAGAACAAGGACAAGAGAACAAACAATACAATGGCCAAAAGAACAAGGACAAGAGGACAAAAATTGCAATGGCCAAAAGAACAAGGACAAGAGAACAAGCAATACAATGGCCAAACGAACAAGGACAAGAGGACAAACAATACAATGGCCAAAAGAACAAGAACAAGAGGACATACAATACAATGGCCAAAAGAACAAGGACAAGAGGACAAACAATACAATGGCCAAAAGAACAAGGACAAGAGGACAAACAATACAATGGCCAATGGCCAAAAGAACAAGGACAAGATGACAAACATTGCAATGGCCAAATGAACAAGGACAAGAGAACAAACAATGAAATGGCCAAAAGAACAAGGACAAGAGGACAAACATTGCAATGGCCAAAAGAACAGGGACAAGAGAACAAGCAATACAATGGCCAAACGAACAAGGACAAGAGGACAAACAATACAATGGCCAAAAGAACAAGAACAAGAGGACATACAATACAATGGCCAAAAGAACAAGGACAAGAGGACAAACAATACAATGGCCAAAAGAACAAGGACAAGAGGACAAACAATACAATGGCCAATGGCCAAAAGAACAAGGACAAGATGACAAACATTGCAATGGCCAAATGAACAAGGACAAGAGAACAAACAATGAAATGGCCAAAAGAACAAGGACAAGAGGACAAACATTGCAATGGCCAACAGAACAAGGACAAGAGAACAAACAATACAATGGCCAAAAGAACAAGGACAAGAGGACAAACAATACAATGGCCAAAAGAACAAGGACAAGATGACATACAATACAATGGCCAAAAGAACAAGGACAAGAGGACAAACAATACAATGGCCAAAAGGACAAGGACAAGAGGACAAACAATACAATGGCCAAAAGAACACGGACAAGAGGACAAACAATACAATGGCCAAAAGAACAAGGACAAGAGAACAAACAATACAATGGCCAAAAGAACAAGGACAAGAGGACAAACATTGCAATGGCCAAAAGAACAAGGACAAGAGAACAAGCAATACAATGGCCAAACGAACAAGGACAAGAGGACAAACAATACAATGGCCAAAAGAACAAGAACAAGAGGACATACAATACAATGGCCAAAAGAACAAGGACAAGAGGACAAACAATACAATGGCCAAAAGAACAAGGACAAGAGGACAAACAATACAATGGCCAATGGCCAAAAGAACAAGGACAAGAGGACAAACAATACAATGGCCAAAAGAAAAAGGACAAGAGGACAAACAATACAATGGCCAAAAGAACAAGGACAAGAGAACAAACATTGATATACAAAGCATTACACAGAAAACTAAAAATCGAGCAACACGAACCATGCTTAAAAAATCGGGGTGAACTTAAGTTCTCCGGAAGGGAAAGCAGTTCTTGCTCCACATCTTAATGCAAATTAATACATTGCATCACATACACAAATAATATTGAATGGGATTCTAAATTGTTGCCTCATTTTTGGAAGAATACAAAGCTTTTTGCACGTTCATGACAACTTGTAGCAGTCTTTTTTGAGCAACCACCTGTTACGAGCGGTCATTAGTGATTCACACCGATCTAACCTTTATCTTCACAATTACTTTTTATATGGCAATTAAACATCCATATAGGTGTCATTTATTTTGATATCTTCGTTTTTATTACACACGTGGCTTAATGTTTGAAAAAAATAAGTTCTCTCTTGTCACGAATATGGTTGACTACTCACATGATGTACAACAATCAATTAATCAATCAATTAATCAAGTGCCTATAACATGGCTAAAAAATGATGACATTATCACAGGAAATAATTGAATGATATACTCTCATTATCTATAGGACGAACGTCGGAAAGACGTAATCTTTCTTAAGAAGCCATTGCAGTCTTCCTGAGTAATATCTTTAACTGATAAAAGCTTTCTTAACACTCATTAAAAGACAGTTCACTTATATAATCACGTGTTCGCATGTCATATGTTTTCATGTTTGTTTTCACACGAGGTGTAATGAATTATTGTTATCAGATTTCATTTTTTTGTATAAAATACATTTCTAATAGCGTCATTGACGTAGATAGTTTGCATGTTTTTTTTTGCTTTTATCACTGATTGAGACTTGATTTTTAAATGCTAAATAATATTTTTCATATGCCCTTAAATCGATGGAAACAAATGGCTTTGTAGACAGAAATAATATGACTCTAAATTTGTAGAAGCAAGGTAGAATATTATGAAGAATTACTTAGGTATTAACCTTTTGAAAGTGGAATGATACAAGAAATAATAAAATAATCGGATATTTAAACTCAGCTGGCTATATAGATTTTAAATATAATGAACGTCAAAATATCGACAAGAAGTATTAAATTTAAAAACAAATCATGACACTGACGTTTTGATGAAACACAAGTGACACATCCCTTTGTTTTATTTGACTCGCGTGGTGTTGGATTATAGCATGAGATCCGGATTAATCGTTGTGTTGAATTTTCGCATCAGTCATAAGAATTTTGTCCGGGTTATGCTGTGACCATGTTTCGTCCTTCAACTATTTTGCTATTGGCTTGACGGATGAGTTATATGAATTCTGTCCTGGATGGTGGTATTGCGACCTTGTTTTGTCCTTCAACTATTTTGCTATTGTCTTGACGGATGAGTCATATGAATGCTGTACTGGATGGTGGTACTGTCACCTTGTTTCGTCCTTCAACTATTTTGCTATTGTCTTGACGGATGAGTCATATGAATGCTGTCCTGGATGGTGGTACTGTCACCTTGTTTCGTCCTTCAACTATTTTGCTATTGTCTTGACGGATGAGTCATATGAATGCTGTCCTGGATGGTGGTACTGTCACCTTGTTTCGTCCTTCAACTATTTTGCTAATGTCTTGACGGATGAGTCATATGAATTTTGACCTGGTGATGCTATGACTCTTTCCCCCGTCCTTGGCCTATTTTGCTGTTATTTGGATTTCCATAAACATTCATTTCTGCATAGAGAAAGACCTAATCTGCTGCTCCAACAGACATTATCATATTGAATTCTTAGAAGTGCAGATGATGCAAGGAATTATCTAGAGAATATTGAGTGAAAAAGATAATTAAGTTGTAACTGTCTAGTTGACATCTGTCTTATTATAAATGATTCTTGTCTAGACTCTAAATGGATATATTATTTAAAAAAGAGAACAATATGATTTGGAGCAGTCATACCAGAATTCAAGTCACGTACATTGATGCAAAATATTCAAAATGTTAATATTAAAAATATCAATAGTAAGCAGAGTTTGAAGATACCAAAGGAGTAATAAGAAGCCGTAAATAGGAGAAGAACAGACAACACAATGGCCAAAATAAAAAGTACAAAAGGACGAACAACGATATACAAAACATACATATAAAACTAAAGATCGAGTAACACGAACCTCACTAAAAACTAGGTTTGAATTCAGGTGCTCCAGAAGGGTAAACAGTTCCTGATCCACTAGTGGTACCTGTCGCGTTAACATAGCTACAAATCCGGTGATAAATCATGAATGAGGAAAGAACCGGGAAGTGCTTACGACAAGTGGAACATATTCGTGGTCATGTACCTGTAAATAGAGAAATAACCTCTAGTCTCTCTGATGCGAGAAATAACCCCTACCAATGTGGAGATCTTATTATGATTAAGCTAAATTAACTGCTCTTTCAACAAAACCCTTAGATGGTGAGCCTGGCTATCTGATATAATTTGGAAATTTTCCAATGTTCATCAAAAGTAACAAGTAAAGTATGCAATAGCTGAATGGTATCAGAGAAGTGAAACGCAAACTCTACAAACGAAAGGTAAGGAATTAGTGCGAACGCGCAATTTTCATGACTTTTAGCCGCTAAAGCTAGAATTGATGGAATGTAGATTCGAGACGATCGCATATATATATTTGAGAAAGCCGGAACCTTTGAGCCGTAATGAAAGCGGGAGGTTTGGCGCTTTAAAATCTGATTCAACCCACCGTTTCTTTAAAAATGCCTGTACCAAGTCAGGGTCATTACGGTTTTCACAGTTTTCCGGTTGTTGACTGATTTTGTCTGTTTATATACTTATGAGTTTTGACTTTCCCTTTGTAAGATTGTTCGGAGTTCGGTAATTTTGTTATTACCCTTATATATATATATTTGAGAAAACGAAAAGGAGAGTCAGCATCAACCAATACCATCAAATACTCAAATTCTACTAAGAAAACATAGATTCAAAAGCTTATATGTATGTTTGTTTTTAGTTAAGTGATAATACGATCGAAGCATCAAAGTGAAATTCTAAAGTAGTTGTTTCATATTCCTGGTTTGTGATTGGAGAATGCTGTAATTTTCAAGGTATCAATTCCACGGTTAGAATATCATGAGATATTTTAACTTTTTTGCCGATTACATGATTACATTAGAATGGAGATAACTGTAATGTATTTGAAAATTTCACGGCATCAATTGTCGATTTCATGGTCGCAAATATCCGTCGCTAGTAAACTCAATGTGCCACCATCAAATCTCCAATTGATGCCGTGAAATTTTCAAATACAACACAGTTATCTCCTAAGTGGTATTCCTGTCCTGCCCGATTTGGTGTCACTATTGCTAGCATATATTTTGCAATCCTTGTGTCGTTAGCTACAATTACCCATATTTTACAACAACTTAACTTCTACTACTTGAACCACTGTATTTGTAATAGCAAGTACCATGTGAATCACATTACAGAAAGACAAAAAACCATCAAATAAAAAGAATCATAAGGGAATACTTTGTCTACCCATGCACGGTGTGAATTTAAATTCAGAGAATATGTTTATAGTACAGATAAGGTCACAGTAGACAATGATTTAATAATAACAACGATAATATGTCGATAAGTAGCGAATACACTGGAATCGAATACTGGTTGACTTATCTATACTGACTAGAGATCGATTTTTTATAGTTGCGATTTCTAAATAGATAAATTAAATTAAGAGATATTGCTTCCAGTTTCGACAATTCTGTATAGTGTACTATCCTACCACAGAACATTACGTACAATCTGATAGAGAACAAGTTTTTATACAGTAATAGCTATTCCCCATGCAAATCCATTAATAAATTAAATGACAACAAGTGTGCATGTTATATCAAATACAATTTGATTAACAAAACAAAGTTGTGTTATAAACTACACTTACATAGGCAATATTGCTTTGATAAGTAATAGATAAAAATGGAGGGGAAGTGGGTATGAAACTTATAAATTGTGTTGAGATATAATCCTGGTTGGAGTAATGAAAAGAAAAACAACCACACTATCAAGACAATTCCAAAATCCAATTGAAACAACCGTAACAACAGAAGCAACACTGATACCAGTAACATACATATAACATCACCGCTCATTCCCGGAGTAATTTAATGATTAAATCTACAAGTTGTGGAAAACATATTTGCATTGATTGTAGGCTCTAGATCATCATTTCTGTTGGGAAATTGATCATCACACAGTGTCTAACTACAAGACGCGGGGGTGTATGGTGTTTAGCGCTACTTTCAACAATATCACATAATGTCGTATCGAGTACAATTCTCCATGAGCGGGATTCGAACTCACAACTTCAGTGGTGATAAGCACTGATTGCATATATAGTTGTAAACCTAACTACCATACGATCACGGAAAATGTAAGACAATTTCAAAATGTACTATGCCAAGGAAGCTCACTGACTGCACATTCTATTAGTAATGTACAATGGTATATTAGCGTGTTCATAAATGATACATTTTCAGGGGATTTAGAGATTAATTGATATTCTATTTCATATTTTATAATAAATACTAATCTAATGACATGCTTACAATAATTCATCTTTTATTTTGCATTTGACAAGAAGGTAATTACTTATCGATGAAGGTATTGACGTAAGGGTTTAAAATATTACAGATATATGATTTCTTTTGAAGTAAAAGATTACTAGGTCATCTGACTAGATTGCGTTCTATCCGCGGGTGCAGTAGATCGTGGGTTCAAGCTCTGGTCAAATCAAAGTCAATACAGTTGGTATTTGATGATTTTCCACTAAGTACGCGTCATTGAAAAGTAAGAGTAGAGACTGGTTGGCTCGGAAAATGTGTCTGAGTGGAACTACATGTTCACCCGTGAACTGTTGTTTCATTGAGCTAGCACTATAAAAAGATCAACAAAACGTTTTGGCTTAGTACAAAGAAGAATTTGAAGATACCAAAGGGGTAATCAGAATCCGTATTTAGAAGAACAGACAACACAATGGCCAAAAGAAAAAATACAAAAGAACAAACAACGATCTACAAAACATACACATAAAGTTAAAGATCGAGTATCACGAACCCCACTAAAACCGAGGGTGAACTCAGGTGCTCCGGAAGGATAAGCAGTTCCTGCTCCACTAGTGGCACCAGTTGTGTTAATCTGGTTACAAATCTGGTGATAAGGCATGAATGGGGAAAGGACCGGGAACGGTTTACGACAAGTGGAACATATCCAAGGAGTAGGTCAAAGTATGAAGGAGACCTATCTGTATCTATGGCATCCTTTATTTCAAGCTCAATGGGATAGATACAATCAACGAAATCACCAAACCTAGAATTATTTAGTGAAAGGACATCATCTATATAGCGGAACGTGAAATTAAAGGATCGGGCTAGCTTCTTTTCTTTTTCTCGAGAAGCCCTTGTATGAAGTCTGCCTCATTCGAATAAAGGAACAAGTCGGCAAGAAGAGGAGCACAGTTTGCACCCATAGGTATGCCGACTGTTTGTTGATAAATACGTCCACCAAACATATCAAATATATAATATGTTGTCAATCAAAAACTCGAGCATGTTTGATGAAATCAATTTCAGAGAACTTTTTGGTAGAATCAGTGGTTTTTTACAAAATAAGATCTGTCCCTTCTTAGCACAAGGTATTTGTATCTACGTTTGCCGTTCTTTTTTATGAAACACAGTTGGACCAACTCCCTTAATCTGTCTTTAATCTTAGAATGAGAAATAGTTGTGTAGAGGGTAGAGAAGTCAAAACTGACTTCATCATCATCCCATCGAAATGTAACTGATATAGCTGAAAAATTGCACACTTGGCGTTAAGCAACCATCTTTCACTCGATCGACAATTTAAGCTACTTAATGGAATTCCCAGAGTTTCATGTTTGTTTAATCTGACGCACCTTGCGCTTAATAGATAACTTACATCAGCCCCTCGTGTACAACAGTTTGTAAATAGTGGTCGCAGGTGGCCCATTGCATATTCATTACCCCATTTATCTTGCTACAATCTGAACATAAGTACATTAAACTCGGCCCCATTGATTCCTCTGATTCATTCTGTGTGTATAGATGTTCTCGTCATACAAATATCTGCAAGAATGATCAAGTGATGTTAAACAACAATCAATCAATCAATAAATCATTGAATCAGATATTCCTAAATGGAGGTAATTTACTATGCACAAAATTGGATATCCCCGTTTTTATTTCCATCAAAACGTTATATATCAATGTGGTTAAGAATTACATTGAATTGAATTTGTATTTGGGTTAAGAAGAGTTTGAAGGTGCAGGATATTCTTGTTTAACGCCATATTCGGCAAAATATCAATTATATTGTTGACGGAAACGGAGTATTTGGTTATTAATACTTCCAGATTTGGTTATCTTGTCTTTGATTATACGGTTGAAAATAAGACCGTAACGTCAACATTTTATTTATTCTACCGGATATTGCGTAAATACGTTGAATTTTTACCTTTTAATTAATTTATATACATACATGCATACATACCAGGAATACAATATTTAATGAATAAATCAATTGAATACTATAAAAGAGTAACTTCAGCTAAGATAAATGGCAACTGAGACATCTTTCCATGGTAAACTAAGTACACACTAAACTTCTTTGTTGGTTGCTTGAGGTCCAAGGACAAATATTCCATGCATATTCTGAACGAATACCACGTTCAACAACAGAAAACAAATATACGGAAATGAGGGAGAAATGTGACAATAGAGACAACCACTTTTGACTGTCACTGGAAAAAAAAAAAGGAAAGTTGGGTAAGGGGCAAAAATAGCATGTTGTGGCAGCTACAATGAGCCTACCCTTTTACGAATACTATTAAACCCTATAACAAATCAACTTAATGAAAACGAAGATATCTAATTTAGTACACACACTGTATTTCAGGAATAACCTTCATCAGGTACTCTCAAAGTCAAAAGATTGGCAAGCAAATTAATATAAAAGTCTTTCGGAGCAAAGAAACCTTTAGTTAACATTACAAGACGTTTAAAAAACAAATTTCTTTTTTTTTCTCTCTCAAATACTCAGTCAGTTAATGATGAGGAGAATAGTATAATGACAGAACAAGATAAATGAAAGCCTTGAACTGTTTGTTATATGTTTTGTCATTTAGAAAAAGGGAATGGAAAACATCGGATTATTTCTACCATTTACGTAGGACACAGTAACTAATCAAGACATCCCGAACATATATCAGTAACATTGTAATCATAGAATGGCATGCTTGAAAGTCGTATGTTTTGAAGTTTAATGTTTTTAATGTTTTTGTTATTGATCAAGATATCATTATCGACTGATTGATTGCTGGTTAATGTCATTTGAGCATTATTACAGGAGTATGATTACATACAATAAATCATGTACGTAACATGTGGCACTGGAATGTCCTTACTACGGATGTTTTTATTGCCAAAAGGAAAAAAAAGGTAGGAAATATTTTGACTTGTAACCGCCCCCAACGACAGCTTTTTACAGACTGGTTCACAGTAGGAACTAGTACTGCTACAAGGTGACTGTTACTTGTAAGAATCATGACAATCTCTAACCATGAGGCAATAATTGTATGATATTAAATTGAAGTGACTGTACCAAGCCAGGAAAGTGAGTGGTCATGTATTTGAGTTGAATGTTAAATGTATCAATTTTACCTCTATCATTTTTCAATTGGATTTTAGAACTATTCCAACAGTGTGGTATTTGTTTTTATACAAAATTCTTACATTTCCATAATTTCTTAACAAAATTACAAGCCCTAAGATGTGTTTTGAAAAGAAGCCTTACAAATATATTTCAGCACTTATTATCAACACTGTAAGCGTTAAATTGGAAACATGTAAAAATGATATACAAAATAAAATAATCAGCAAAACATTGCATTTTCTGTATAATGACTAACTCTCTTGCCTCCGGTGCGAATGGTCATTCATTCGATACACAATTGAGGCAAGAAAAGAAACTACAAAACTACAAATATGTTATATCTTGCATCCCCGTTGCGCACGCAACATTAAGGAGTAAGTTCAAAGACAAAGAAGGCTCCCACTCAGGATAATATTTCAGATTGGAGTAGGATGTATCTATCTATGAACTGTTATTTCAGAGAGATACCACTAGGAAAGATTTGTTTAGCACAAAGCATACAACATCATTGTCTCGTCAAAATAAAACGTGTTCTCTCCACGAAACAACTGAAGCGGGGTGAACATAATTTCTCCATAGCAACGCCGTTTACTATTTTTTCTCTGATTACACCCTTCGGTATCTTCAAACTTTTCTTACTCACCTCAAAATCTTCAATACTGTTTGAGACAGACGCAAATAGATTATGTGGTTTAAACTGGTCACTACGATTGAAACTCGCAAGCTTTCATTTTGATCATTGCTAGTTTTGCGGTTTTTTTATGACCTTTTGGTTTTATTGGTAACAGTGGCATTTGTATTATTTTATTTGGCTTTTCCATCTTTTGACCTTGGATGTGACTAATGAAGGTTGTTTCAGAAGCGTGCCATACGCACTAAATTAGATAAATACGTTTAAATAGATATAACAAAAACATCTCACTACCATACAATACGTATAGGAGAATGTCCAAGTAACTCTCCATTCCTTAAAAATAATGGAGCCGAGGCCCATTGTTTTTAAGGAATGGAGAGATACGAGGACATTCTTTAACTTGATATCCACCCATTGTACTTGATTAATTTCATTAATTATTAATCTTGTAGCAAAAAAAAGTCTGTGTATAGTATCTAAAGTACAAAGAGAACAATAACTCTCCATTCCTTAAAAATAATGGAGAGTTTTGACGATAGATTTACATCACAGGTGGATTTTAAAAGCCTCGATTATTTTGATATGTGTCACAAATCGGTACCATGTTAGGAGTATAATTAGCAGCTTGTCTCTTCATGTAGTAAAAATATATGTTCTAATGACGTGTTATTTGATCTTAGATTATAAACCGGTATACAAAAAGAAATATTCCTCATATTAAGTTAATAAGCCACAATTTTCTAAGAGACGTCTGACTAATTATACCCCAACGCAAAATTAAAATGGATACTCAATAATGGGTGATATCAAGCCAGATGATTTTTGATCACTCAATGTCATGTGAAAAATCAAGTCACGTACACAATTTAAAAAAAAAAAAAAAGAAAGAAAAAAAAGTGTTTTTTTGCTATAATGTGAAATACTTTTTATTCGTGGGAAAACACATGTTTGTGTATGTAGTGCTTTAACGAATCAACGTATTTAAATATCTATTAGTATAAATTTGTTCTTCCCACTTTAGGCAACAACAATAATAAATACCACATGTTCTTTTAAATTTCTATATTTAATTTTTTGTTTTGAAATGCAGATTCAACGAATATAAGAACCCACATATATGTCTTTGAAGCAATCATCGAAATCCATCGACGAATGTAAGAACTTGGATAGTAATTTAAAATATAATAAAAATGCAAATTTTAATTTAATTAACCCAAAAAATGTCACTTACGATTAAGTGCGTGATTGCTTTTAACACTATCAGCTATATCATAGAGAGAACAAGTTAACTTTAAATTATTTGACTTTCCAATTTTTCGATTTTGAACGTCTATGTTTTTATGACTATCACTGGGTCGATACCTCTGCTGGTGGACTATTAGTCGCCGAGGGTATCATCCGCCCAGTAGTCAGTGTTACTATCACTGGGTCGATACCTCTGCTGGTGGACTATTAGTCGCCGAGGGTATCATCCCCCCAGTAGTCATTTTTTACTATCACTGGGTCGATACCTCTGCTGGTGGACTATTAGTCGCCGAGGGTATCATCCGCCCAGTAGTCAGTGATTCGGCACTGGCATGGTTTATTAGATATATTTATTACTGAAATTGACAGTTCCAAAATAATGTAATTATTAATACAGCTCTAAGGTTCTCCTCCCTCAGGCATAGGTGACATTAGCTTAAGATTCTCCTCCCTCAAGCATAGGTTACCGTAGCCGAATTTGGCTTTCCTGTTTAGCCCCTTTTGTTTTATTGCTCCCAAAACATTGAATTACTTGGCTTTCTAATCTGTCGATTTTGAGCACATGATGAAGGGTATTACAGAAACGCGTCATGCGCACTAAGCTTGATATCTACGTTTTTATTACATTCAATGAAATGGTGGTGATCTTTATATTCTGAATCCGAGCAAGCAGTCTTTGCTATTACCCCAGATTACTGCGTGCTTAGCAGAGAAGCAGCAAATGCCAATTTCTTAGTCTTTGGCTTGATCTGACTTTGGCTCAATCCCATGACCTACAAGCACTCGAGGCGAGCTCACGAGTACACCACCGATGTTGTTGCGGGGTTATGAAATCTGCCCATCTTTCATTAAAATTAAACAAACTGTTCCAAAAAATACATTTACGTAAATTATTTATAGCAATCAGATTCTAATATAACTATTTTATTACTGGTTTATAGCACCAGAGTTTTCATCAAGTATAACTTGTATCAGTTTTATTTCTTTTGCAAACAGAAATACAATTAAAGAAAGAAGCAACATTTAAGAAAAACCATTTGGCTTTACTTGCTCCCAAAGAATTTTGAATTATTTGGTTATTCCAAAAACGCGCCGTGCACATTAAATTATATTTCTACGTATTCATTTGTAATTAAACATATCGCATATTCTATGCAAAAGTAAACATTCTCAACAACATAACCTGGAATGATGAATTTGACTATATCATTCACTTATTGCAAGAAAGAGGAGGAATTTGTAGTACATTAAAGTAATTAAAAATTGCGAAATCTGAATGAAATACGTGTCTTGTATTGTCTTGGTATTTACACATACACGTTTTAGAACGGATTATCATTTCCTGACGTCAGCAAATATAATTTCTTATTCTATCACACAAGATGAACGCATAGTACGCATGTACTCGGGTACGAATATATGCAGAATAAAAGTACGAATTTTGAGATACAAAAATAACAGTGCAAAATACACTATCAAATTAAAAAAACCAAAGATAGTTTAATATGGCAGACTACAGGAAGTTCATGTTACTATTTCCGTTTAAATGATGTCAAGGTCATTCTCTTATGTGCTAAAAACTTCAGTCTTTGAGTACTTTTTCATAAAGTCTTTGAGTACCTTTTCAAAATTAAATAATGCGATTTGTGTGTTCGATAGACTTTTAATATATAACAGCATAGAAAGTTCCTAAACATTTAAGATGTTTTAGTTTCTTACAGTTTAAGAAATAATTTTTTATAATTCGCCCCCAAAATACAAAGACAGATGCTATAGAATAACATTTTCATTGTTGGCAAGGTCGTTTTATCTCGAGACACTTTAAATAACAATTTAGAGAACTAATATTCTTAGAAGTATTTGTTTGTCTTCTCCACTTTGGGTGTTTTGAGATGTAATTTCCTGACAAGTGCGTCGTGTAATTAATCACTATAGTCCAACAAACAAACATAGAAGCATACATGTATATCTTAATTTGTTTTAAATGTTATCATATATTTCATGCTTTTTGTTTTATCTTTTTATATTTTTGTAAGTAGCATAGGGTTTGGACTTATGGTGTTTAACGCCACTTTCAACAATATTTCAGATATGTCATGGCGGTCAGTTTTATTGGTGGAGGAAACCGGAGTACGCAGAGAAAAACACTGACAAACTTTATCCGATAATATTGTATCGAATACACATCCCCTGAGCGTAATTCGAACTCACAACGTTAGTCGTGAAAGACACTGATTCCATAGGTAGCTATAAATCTAACTAGTATACGATCACGAACACTACCTCCCTTATACACATGTATATCTAAAAAAAACTAATTTTATATTATATATTTCATGCTCTCTGTTGGATCTTTTATTTTAATTTTTCGTAAGTAGTATATATCTACTACTGAAATACAACGAATAGATAAAAAAATATATAGAATTATTAGTGGAATATATGAAACGTTCATGTGACAAGAATTTATTATACTGTATATATTGTATTCTACTATTGCTGACGTATGTATTATGTTCATGTGACAAGAATTTATTATACTGTATATATTGTATTCTACTATTGCTGACGTATGTATTATGTTCATGTGACAAGAATTTATTATACTGTATATATTGTATTCTACTATTGCTGACGTATGTATTATGTTCATGTGACAAGAATTTATTATACTGTATATTGTATTCTACTATTGCTGACGTATGTATTATGTTCATGTGACAAGAATTTATTATACTGTATATATTGTATTCTACTATTGTTGACGTATGTATTATGTTCATGTGACAAGAATTTATTATACTGTATATATTGTATTCTACTATTGCTGACGTATGTATTATGTTCATGTGACAAGAATTTATTATACTGTATATATTGTATTCTACTATTGCTGACGTATGTATTATGTTCATGTGACAAGAATTTATTATACTGTATATATTGTATTCTATTATTGCTGACGTATGTATTATGTTCATGTGACAAGAATTCATTATACTGTATATTGTATTCTACTATTGCTGACGTATGTATTATGTTCATGTGACAAGAATTTATTATACTGTATATATTGTATTCTACTATTGCTGACGTATGTATTATGTTCATGTGACAAGAATTTATTATACTGTATATTGTATTCTACTATTGCTGACGTATGTATTATGTTCATGTGACAAGAATTTATTATACTGTATATATTGTATTCTACTATTGTTGACGTATGTATTATGTTCATGTGACAAGAATTTATTATACTGTATATATTGTATTCTACTATTGCTGACGTATGTATTATGTTCATGTGACAAGAATTTATTATACTGTATATATTGTATTCTACTATTGCTGACGTATGTATTATGTTCATGTGACAAGAATTTATTATACTGTATATATTGTATTCTATTATTGCTGACGTATGTATTATGTTCATGTGACAAGAATTCATTATACTGTATATTGTATTCTACTATTGCTGACGTATGTATTATGTTCATGTGACAAGAATTTATTATACTGTATATATTGTATTCTACTATTGCTGACGTATGTATTATGTTCATGTGACAAGAATTTATTATACTGTATATTGTATTCTACTATTGCTGACGTATGTATTATGTTCATGTGACAAGAATTTATTATACTGTATATATTGTATTCTACTATTGCTGACGTATGTATTATTGTTATTATGTGGGGAGGACCTTTGTAAATTGATACAGCTTGTGTCCAATCGAACTGTTAAAATATTTAGCAGTAAAATATATTTAATCTAATCTTTTATTATTATTATATATACTTCCATTAATATCAATGAAATAGTTATTTGATTACGAGTAACACAGCGGGTTTCTTATAGGAAACATGAACTACTTACCCATCACCAGCACCTGGGTTTTTTGTTAGAATTTGTGTTGATTATCTATATTTGGTCTTCTGTGTTGTGTTGTTACATAGACGTTAGAGAATATCGAAGGAGTAATAAAAAAAATAGACAATCCAGAGAAACTGGCAACATAGGGTAGACAAGACGACGAAAAACAAAACAAAAACACAACACAATATGCTTGGTTTCGTTCTGTGTCTTGAATCCAATGTTGTCTGTGTCTCTGGATTGTTCATTGTCCCTTCGATTTTTATCTTATTTTGATGTAATAAATTATCTGATCCTCGTCCAATGCATATGGACAGTCATAAAAATGGTTTTAAATACCTTCAGTTTCGAATATTTTTCCATTTTATATTCATTTGTTCAATAATTAAATTTGACGAGCAATTATTATTCATTGAACACCTAAAATTAGATTTATTCAACCGTATAATTTTAAAGTGCTTTAGTTTCCTTGATTACAAAAAAATGATCTGCAATTTACAAGACTAGAACAGATTGCCGTGTAAAACTATCTTAATTTGAGTATTTTGAATTTCGTTTATTTTGATACAATTAATCATATTCCAGTGATTTGAGCGGAAATTCCATCGACCCACGCCAAAAAATATATTTTCCGGAAAAGTATTCAAGTCCTACCACGGAAATGTTTCGTGACGTCTCATTTATCTATGAAGGTGGATAGGATAACACTGGAAACAAACACCTCAGAACTTTAATAATAAAGAATGTTATTATCATGAGACGAATTCAGACAGAAATTCGAGTTTCGACATTTGCAAGCTCAATGTCTTCGTAGAATGCGAATTGGCCTATCACGAAAGTTGTAATCGGCTTTAACAAATAACGTAATTGAATTTCTGAAATGGTCCAGGTAAGTCGAATCTAGAAAGCCAAAATCACAGCGAAATCGGGTTTTAGTTTTATTGGTTAGTTTATGACATCTAGTTATGATTAGATATATGTGTTATTTCTCCAAACTGAGAATTTATTTTGGCGATAGCAGTTTCTATTGTAGACACCGTTATGTAATAGTTTAGCACAGCACATGCTGTTTTTGCGATTTGTCAATATATCTTGCAAATGATTGGATGATCAAAGATGCATAAATGATGGCCAACAACTCTACCATTATCAACAAAGCGAACAATAATTGTACATTTTTTTCTTTATGTCTATTTGTGCTTCATTACATTTTACGCGTGATCTGTTTTGCTTCATTGGGTTTTATGCGTGACTCTTTAAAACGGAGAGATGCTATGATATAGGTTATAAAAAGGGGCATGCAAACGTACATTTTTGAGAATCAAATCGTGAATGTGCAAAAGATATATTGACTCAAAGGTGTTATAACAACATTTTTATAATTTGTTATTACCCGTGATTCATCTGTTTCTAAATCGAATTACCATAAATTGTATCCAAATATTTACTTTTTATCACAAATCAAAAGTTGAATGTTTTCCTAAGATAAGAAAATATTCTAAACAGTTTTAAACAGGTAATTATTTATCTGCATGATGTACACCTGCATTTATTCTGTTAACAAGCGTACACTGTTTTAGAAATTATATACATGAAATGCACGAAGGAAACCGTTTAACTTTCTAAAGTTCATTGACTTGCAGTTCATATATCAAATGTAAACGTTAGAGAAAATCAAAGGGGCAATCAAGAATGGACAATCCAGAGACACTGCCAACATTGAGAACACAAAACACGGGACGAAGGTTAGAGAAAACCAAAGGGGCAATCAAGAATGGACAATCCAGAGACACTGCCAATATTGGGAACACAAAACACGGGACGAAGGTTAGAGAAAACCAAAGGGGCAATCAAGAATGGACAATCCAGAGACACTGCCAATATTGGGAACACAAAACACGGGACGAAGGTTAGAGAAAACCAAAGGGGCAATCAAGAATGGACAATCCAGAGACACTGCCAACATTGGGAACACAAAACACAGGACGAAGGTTAGAGAAAACCAAAGGGGCAATCAAGAATGGACAATCCAGAGACACTGCCAATATTGGGAACACAAAACACGGGACGAAGGTTAGAGAAAACCAAAGGGGCAATCAAGAATGGACAATCCAGAGACACTGCCAATATTGGGACACAAAACACAGGACGAAGGTTAGAGAAAACCAAAGGGGCAATCAAGAATGGACAATCCAGAGACACTGCCAACATTGGGAACACAAAACACAGGACGAAGGTTAGAGAAAACCAAAGGGGCAATCAAGAATGGACAATCCAGAGACACTGCCAATATTGGGAACACAAAACACAGGACGAAGGTTAGAGAAAACCAAAGGGGCAATCAAGAATGGACAATCCAGAGACACTGCCAACATTGGGAACACAAAACACAGGACGAAGGTTAGAGAAAACCAAAGGGGCAATCAAGAATGGACAATCCAGAGACACTGCCAATATTGGGAACACAAAACACAGGACGAAGGTTAGAGAAAACCAAAGGGGCAATCAAGAATGGACAATCCAGAGACACTGCCAATATTGGGAACACAAGACACAGGAGTAAAAATATGGGAAAAAAGCACAACACAACACAGAAAACTAAAAAAGATGAACGAGCAACGCCAAAAACCGGGGTGACCCCAGGTGATCTCGAAGGGTAAGCAGTTCCTGCTTCAAATATGCCACATGTAAATTATATATATTTGAGCAGATCTGGTACCAATCAGTGGTGATTTTCAACAACTGGACAACTGAATACACAACAGCATAGACAAAAAAGTAAAACAAAGGAAAAGAAAGACAGGTCGGTCACCATGGTTTCTCATAAAAAGTGGAAGGGATACCATGCGTTCGTATCTTCTGGTTAATACAAACCAATACAAAAATGTACCACAATGTCGGAACAATTCCAAAATTAAATATCAAAGTCGTAGAAAGAGGCAATTTATTGTTGGTTGATTAACGTCTATTGGCAACTATTTCATGTATTAATTAGGACGAAAACAAGCTCAACAATATCATAAAACTCAAAACTGGGAAGCTCTGTGGGATCAATCCTGGGACCACCAACAGTACCCAGCCCATAATGTTTTCTGTTTATAGCAATTTCTTATAGTAACAGTTCTGTCGTATTTAGCCCATGTTGGTTATCTTGTATAGGCCCTTTGGTTTACTTATTCTAAAAGACTCTCAAATTATTTGGCTTTTCAAGCTAAAAATAAAAAAATACTGCTTTGTTTACAACTAATTATGAAAGAATATGTGCTTGGCGTGTTGATAAACTCTTCTTTGAGCGGAAGGAGAATCTACATGTATTATCATTTCATATAAGTATCTCTTTGAATTAATTTTAGCTTTATCTCCTTTCATCACACCATGTTATACAGACACTTCATCGGTTTAATATCATATCTTATAAAACTATTCATTATCTAACACATTAATTTATAAAACATTTGTCTTGTCAACTATTTAAGTGGTTTTATACATTAGATTGCCCATAATATTTTTCTATATACGTGTTTATTACGATCACTAGGTCAATACCTCTGCTGGTGGACTAGTAGTCTTCGAGGGTATCATCCACCCATTAGTAAGTGCTTCGGTCTATAACCTATTTTTTTTATCGCCAGCACCTGGATTCACGGTGAGGTCCGTGTTATTCATCCTTTAGTTTTCTGTGTGTTTTTTTGTTATGTTTGTCTCCGTCCTGTGTCTTGTGTTCCCAATGTTGCCAGTTTCTCTGCATTGTCCATTCTTGGTTGCCCCTTCGGTTTTCTCTAGCGTTTATTTACGGTTCCTAAATAATGTTAATATTATCAAAACTTAGACTTCCCACTCAGGCATAGGAGACATTAGCCGAGTTTACTTAGGCCACTTGGATACTTTTGCTCGGAAAGACATTTAAGTTATTTGGCCTTCAAATATGTTGGCTTTGAGCTTACCTAAATAAAGGTATTCAAGAAATATGTCATGTGCACTAAATTTGATATCTACGTTTTTTCCACATTAATTAAAAAAAACCAACATTTATCTTATCAACTATTACGAGTTCATTTACACATTTAAATTGCTCATATATATTAGTATTCTGGTAGCATCTCTTTCGACGATTACTTTTTTGTTTACTTTTTAAGTGATGATGAACACAGCCTTATTACATGTAAAGAGTTAAACTGCCAAATGGTGATAATTTCTTCAATAACACATAATGTGTAAACTTCTCTATCAAATAACTAAATCAGGATTGTTCGATACGGTACTCCGATGTTTCAACTGATTGCATCACGTTGCCCAATCTGATGAAAATCAGCTGTTATTACAAGTTACGCTTTCCCCAACATTTGACAGAACCCGATTAGAAGTCATGTCCATATCAATCTGATTAAAATCAGATCTCCCACGTGTTCCCTTTGACTGATATATCGCGGTGTAGGTGTTATGAAGAAGCCCACTAACGGGTCACATACGAGTGACCTTATATAAGGTTTAGTACAAAGCAAATATCATCATCATCTCACCGAATGCAATTTGTTCTCGCCATGAGAGAGCTGAAAAATAAATGCTCATTTGGCGTTTTGCAGCAATCACTAAAACAATTAGATAAAAAGAAAGATGAAAAAAGCAACCACTCACTCACTATGTTCAACTATCAAAAGACTATCAACAAATATAACACACATGGTATCATAACCGTTTTGTAACAGTATACAAATGAGGTCAAATAACATTAAGAATACTTGACATTTTGTCTTTATCTTATTACTCTGACGTGAATCGTAGATATATCATATATAATATGATGTTAATAACTCAATATAAATGTTAAGTAACTACGGTAAGTACAGATAATACAAGGCAATTATAGGATCAGTGTAGTATTAGGACGCTGGGCAGCATTATCTCATATTTAAATCACGTTCATTCCTTGTTTGATATCCAGAACCATTTATTTTGTAAGAACACATAATGATGTTGTCGGAAATGACTATAATGATCAATATTTATTTGATTAGTTGTTTGGTTGCTTGATGGTGTTTAACTTTCAACAATATTTCAGTTATATTGTGGTGGTCAGTTATATTGTGGTGGTCAGTTATATCGTGGTGGTCAATTATATCGTGGTGGTCAATTATATCGTGGTGGTCAATTATATCGTGGTGGTCAATTATATCGTGGTGGTCAGTTATATCGTGGTGGTCAGTTATATTGTGGTGGTCAGTTATATTGTGGTGGTCAGTTATATCGTGTTGGTCAGTTATATCGTGGTGTTAAATTATATCGTGGTGGTCAATTATATCGTGGTGGTCAATTATATCGTGGCTGTCAGTTTTATTGGTGGAGGAAACAGGAGTACGTGGAGAAAACCACCGATCTGTCGCAAGTCACTGTCAAACTTTATCACATAATGTTGTACATCTCGCCCTGATATAGATTCAAGCTCCCAACATCAGTGGTGATAAACACTCTTGCATAGGTAGTTGTACATCCAACTACATCCAACTACATCCAACTACTATACGATTACGACCACGACGGCCCGTGATATTGTCGGACAATTAATATAATGATAAATGTTTATTTATGATTAGTAGACAAAACCATTGGTTCATTCGTATGAATCTTGCGTGCAGATATGTTATTGAAGGAAAATTGTATTTACATTTTTCTCCGATAAACAGACGGGTTCTCATTAAAAATTTGTAAAAATAGTATCTCTAACAAATAATTTTCTACTAGTGCATAGGGGATAGAAGCGTTTTCTTAGACGACAGACTATTGTATGTTGCTTCTAGTGTTGTTATTGACCTGCATGTCATCTTGGGTACAAACAGGTGCTTCATAAAGACATTCCATAAACAGATAATTTGTGTGAGCTAGTTCCGTAACATTTCATAAACAGATAGTTTGTGTGGGTTAGTTCATTAAGAACTTGTCTCTCTTATTAGGACAGCTACTATCAGTTTTGTTTGTTTTGAATACAAACTTTGTCAAAGCTTTCTTCGCATCGATATTTTGAAATAAAAGAAAATACGACAATACAAATGCAATATGTTTACCATATAAATTGAAATATGTACTCGGTACACTTTATGTTATTAATTCTAACAGCGTTTTCCGGAAAGACCGTGTTTGCTTTCCGGATACACTGAATAAACGTCTGGATCCTCACGTTTTGTACGCAAACTCTATGTCTTGATTTAATTGAACTAATGTTAAAAGTAGCATTAAATACACACAATACAATTTAATCAGGTTGTTTGAGATTTACAAGGAAAAGTTTGAAAATACCAAAGGGGTAATCCGTAAATTTGAAGAAGGACATACAATACACTACAATGGCCAACAAGAAAAAGAATAAAAGGACAAACAATGATCTACAAAACATTACAGAGTAAACTAGAATTAGGGGAAAAAAATTGAAGATACCAAAGAGGAAATCTTAATCTGTAAATCAAAGAAATACAGACAACACAATGACCAAACGCAAAAAGACAGATAAAGATCTACCAAACATTACACAGAAAAGTAAGTACTGAGCAACAGGAACCCGATAAAAAAATGGGGGTGAATTCATGTGCTTCGGAATGGTTAGGTTGTCCACTAATGACACCCGTCATGCTACTGGTAAACTACGCTAACATCATATGATATGGAAATGATGTAGGACACCAGTGTAAGTAAATATATACAAATAATAGAATTAAACATGAACCCCTTACAGAATAAAAAAAAGAGAGAGAGAGAGAGAGAGAGAGAGAGAGAGAGAGAGTAAAGAGAGAGAGAGGGAGAGAGAGAGAGAGAGAGAGAGAGTAAAGACGTTTGTACACGGACATCTCAGCGGACAACACAAAACGCATCTGAAAATGTGAAGACATGTAAATTGACGACATGAAAAACACGAACCCAACTGACCTATTTAAAAATCTTTGTTTAAATCGCTTGCCAGGCAACCTTCCTAAATAAGTTTGACTTTGGATTTATTTATTTCAATCCGAATACTTAGGGATGCAAACGGTGATTATTGTCAAATCTGATTGTGTTGTGTCATGTGAACGGTGTATTAATTAGAAATATCCCATAATTATTTAGCAAAGAAATGTTATCTATTATATTAACATATATCTTCAGTAAAAAATGTAAGTCAAGTATGCGATTAAAAGTGGCCTTTGTAAGTTAATCAAGTTTCATTTCCACCTTCAATATATACAGACGAAAATGTCCAGTATCCACAGCCAGACATTACACCATTAGTTTACAAAACAGTAACTCTTCAAAAAGTCGTTTTAAATGTAAAATTCACACAAAAAAGATATAATTTGACATGTTGTTGTTTATCCATTGTGTTTGTGATCTAGAAATAAACTGAAATAGGTTACTACGCAATATATCATATATTTTTGTATGTTTTATGAACCAATTTTCGAGATAAGAAAATATTCCCATTTTAAGACAACCCTGCTTAAGTAATTTATTTTTGCGAAATTGGAAAAGACGATCAATTAATGTTCTCAGATGTTTGTTATCATTCACTTGTTTGGTTAGTCAAGTCTTAAGACCATTTGAAAGAGTATCTTTCATTTTCATCTCAAGAGGAATATATATTATGGTATCCGATAGTAGAAATATGTTAGCTTCTCTCTTAAATTTTAATTTTCAATTATACATGACTGAACAACCCTACGCTCAGTGACCACTTACATTTGTACGCAATATACGATGTGCGAATAAGGGTAATAACAAAATTACCGAACTCCGAGCAATCTTACAAAGGGAAAGTCAAAACTCATAATTATATAAACAGACAAAATCAGTCAACAACCGGAAAACTGTGAAAACCGTAATGACCCTGACTTGGTACAGGCAGTTCTAAAGAATCGACAGTACAACATGGATAAAACTTGAAGCATACGGTCGCACTCTCGGTTTCGTGAGAGTTTGTTTTTCAGATCTCTTGTTATTTTGTTTCTATTTTTGTAATTTTTGTATTGTTTTATAATTTGTTCTATATTATTGGATTGTGATGATTGTACTTTTGCCTTAGTAAAATAAAAAACAAAACCATCGTCTCCAATCAAGAGTGTTACTGGAATACGATTTCTGAACTGTTCCCACCATTTCTATGTTACTACTGGAATACCATTTCTGAACTGTTCCCACCATTTCTATGTTACCGGATTGCAATTTTAGACTGATTCATTATGAAAACAAATATTAGATATTGATGGTCATCAATTCCACCAATATCAACAAAATGAAAAATCAACTGGCCGACCACAACGAAAAAGATCACGACAAATGATGTTGGAAATCGTGGTTTGGTACAGACACAAAAATGTGGCTGGATTAAACCGGAACTCACTGACCACAAAAAAGAAGACCACGACATATGATGTTGAATATCGCAGCTTGGTACAGACACAAAAATGTGGCGGCATTAAACCGGTTGATGAGATCCTAGACCTCCCCTCTTGATAATTTGTATACTGATCCTCTAGTTTATGCAGTAGCCCTTCATTGAATAATACTGAAAAAAAATGGCATGTCATTTACCGCTGAAAGTTCAATGACCTACGACTAAATAATAACCGGAAGTTCATTCTGGAGTTTTAGGAAGCAAAATCTATTATAAGACTCGTTGCGTAATATTATAGATTAATAGCTACCATGAAAAGGGATGTCTGATTATACTATAAAAGATAGTACCTCTTTTATTGTTTTAAAACATCATCTGGCAATAAAGCTGAACAATTAAGTGTCATCAATTTGTTTTTTTCTTCAGTTTTTAATGGTGTCATGCATGTTCTGTGTCTTTTATTTTTATAAAGAGACAGAAGGATACTAGGATACAAGTTATGCAACTTAAAACATCTTTTCCATTATATACATTATTCTACATAACAAGACAAAAATGCAATAGACATACACTTCAAAGCAATACTTAGCTTGCATAAACAGATATGCTATTATTTTAATGATATATATAATTTCTACTGACGAAATACATGCAGTTACTGATAAAATAGAATGGAACTTTACATGTTTATTTGTTTGTTTGATGGTGTTTAACGCCACTTTCAACAATATTTCAGTTATATCGTGGCGGTCATTTTTATTGGCGGAGGAAACCGGAAGAGTCGGCGGAAATCACCGACCTGTCGCAAGTCACTAACAAGCTTTATCACATACTGTTGTACACCTCGTCCTGATCGAGTGGTCGGCACGGATTGCATAGGTAGTTGTACATCAAACTACCATACGATCACGGCCACGACGGCCCCTGAACCTTATAGAACTCTATTTATTTTATATTCGCAAAACATGAAAGAAGATTAACTGTAACATGTGTCTAGATGAAATATATTATTCAGGATGGCAGAAGGAGTGACGAAAACAAACGTAAAAAAGACAAAAATAGTGCTATTTTTCTATTTATTTGTTGGAGTTGTACATTTCAGAAACAAACATGTGATATACACGTTATAAATTGATGCAGTGGTTTTCCTTCTCTCGACAAATTAAATTACCAATCATTTGTTTACATTCTCTGATCAACAGGTTCAATGAACTAATTATCGCACTTGTTTTTAAATGGGAGAGGAATTATTCCGCATTTAAGCAATGTTAATCGAAATCATTCTGCACATTGGTTAGTTAAACATAACATATCGGTATTGCTACACTATTTCATTAAAATCTCCATTTCAGTATGCCTAGTTACCACAATAAAGATGGACGTCGTTGCATGGCGACAGGATATCGGTACCTATTACCACTAGAGATGTATGTTGGAATCCCACTCATGACTAGGTGTACTAGATACAACATTATGTGGTTCAATTTGTCAGTGACATGCGACAACTCGGTGGCTTCCTCGACAATAAAACTGACCACAAGGATATAAATGAAACATTTTTGAAAGAAATGTTAAACACCAATACCCCTTAATGTTGAAAGTTGCAAAAGTTGCAAAAGTTGCAAATTGAAAATGCAAAATACAATTAATGCTCAGTTTGAAATCAAGACCAAATTCTGAAATATCAATTTAATTACTTTTTCCCCAAAAGTTATTGAACAAATTACAAATCGGTATTAATTGACATTCAAATATATTCCTAGATAGATTGTTTTAAAAACTTTCTTTAAATAGCTCAGAAATTAATTATCGTGAATACTGATTCATCTATGTTTGCGTTCATGCATGTGCAAGGTTGATTAATTGTTGAAGGGAGAGCAGAGTTTCAAGCTGCGTGTAGCATTATTTGTAGTGAGGGCATGCATCCATGAAGATGTTTGTTTTAAACTGCAAATTCATCGACAAAATAAAAGAATTTTGAACACACTACTGGTTGTCAGGGTCAGGGGTCGTAGACCTTGCGAAAACCAATTGTCTCCCTTTATATTATATATGTTTGTGTTGTCCAACAGGTTGTTTACTTCGTCGTCAAATTGTCCGAAAAACATCCAAATTGTCTTATTACTTTGATATATTAAAACTATGTAAGGTATAATAATATATATTGTGAACATTAATTAAAATTGTAAACCAATGTACCTTCCCGTTGATTGATGAATATTTAGTAGTCGAACAGGTTTTGACTTGATTTTACATATATTGTTTTTGTATGGAATTAAACAAGCGTATTGGGTTGATGGATTTATTCCATGGTTGACCTAATATTGGTTCTAATAAGATAATTGATTGACTGTTGGTTGTTTTAGGTTGAATCCCACGGGTGGAATCGAACTCACCGGCATTTGTTGAGAGACTCTGCATGTGTAGAAGTAAATTCAACTATAATAAGGGTAATAACAAAATTACCGAACTCCGAACAATCTTACAAAGGGAAAGTCAAAACTCATAAGTATATAAACAGACAAAATCAATCAACAACCGGAAAACTGTGAAAACCGTAATGACCCTGACTTGGTACAGGCATTTCTAAAGAAATGGTGGGTTGAATCAGACTTTAAAGCGCCAAACCTCCCGCTTTCGTTACGGCTCAAAGTAATAACACAATTTACCAATAATAGTAGTCTTCTAAAACTATTCCTGTTGCTCAATCTTTAGTTTTCTGCTATGTTGTTAAAGTAATTGCAATCTGAAAACGTTAGAAATTGTAGGGTATGGAAAACTAATTCCAATATTATTCCAACATACTAGACTACTCCAGTCCACTTAATGTGTTAAAAAAATACATTTAATACTACGATAATTTAATATTGTTCCATATCCTACAATGTTAGTTCTAGTGCATAGAGTATTGAATTTCTATCAGAATATATTTTGTATTACAAACACTATCCGTATTCAGTCGGTCTTTTCCTTATTCATTACCTATCACTGGGTTTGTAATTAGAGTAAAACGACGGGTGTCACTAGTGGAGTAGGAACTGCCTACCCTTCCGGATCACCTGAGTTCACTCCCGGTTTTTACTGAGAGTTGCTCAATCTTTAGTTTTCAGTGTATTGTTTTGAAGAACATCGCTTATCCTTTTCTCCTGTTTCTTGTGACCATTGTATTGTCTGTCCTTCCTCGATTTACGGCTTTTGATGACCCCTTTGACGTCTTCAAACCTTTCTTAGTCTCGTCGTGACAATGTATGCCAAAATAATTAATCATCTTTTACATTATTATACATGACAATAGAAACCAAGCAAGAAATATTTAAGATATTTTAGTTTTATTCCATGGAACAAGAAATAACTCATTATTCCCGCGACAAACTGCACGTAGGTCAAATAACTGTGAGGGAATCTGCACGTAGCACAAACTAACTGTTTGAAATTGGCGCGCTTTTGCACGTCGAACCAATAACTAGTTATTTCCCTCATATTAGTTCAGTATAATAATATAGTTATGTCCTTCATGAGAAGTTAATATCCATTATTATTAAATCTGGAAAGGGTTATTTTATAACCCTTTCTCAATTTAATAATTATGGATATTAACTTCTCATGAAGGCCATAATTGTATATTATTGTTGTACAAGAGGTTAATCTAATCATGACACGGTATGCATATTTTCTATAAGATGTCATTCTCATTCCCACCGTTCTATGATCAAATAGCTATCATATGATAGATAGTAAATAAAGGTAATAACAAAATTACCGAACTCCGAACAATCTTATAAAGGGAAAGTCAAAACTCATAATTATATAAACAGACAAAATCAGTCAACAACCGGAAAACTGTGAAAACCGTAATGACCCTGACTTGGTACAGGCATTTCTAAAGAAATGGTGGGTTGAATCAGATTTTAAGGCGCCAAACCTCCCGCTCTCATTACGGTTCAAAGGTTCCGGCTGTCACTGTAACAGTATTTAAATACAGGAACAAAATAGGTAAAATAGTTGTCAAAGCAGTACCATATTCGGTGACGTAAATGTCAAAAATACTTTTAGAAGAGGTCGATTAATCATGACGGAATTATCTCGGTCAGGACATTAATCGTATGATGGGACAACAATACGTGACAAATGACAAGATGTCAATCCTTAGAATAGATGTGAAAGATAAAAATAACAGTGAGGGACTGATTGTTGGTTAACCCGATGTGGACAATTAATCAACTATATTATGAGCAGAAAAAGAAAAGCTTGAAGATAACAAAGGGGCAATCAGAAGCCGTAAATTGATTTGAATAAAGACACACAATACAACAGCTAAAGGAAAAAGGACAAACAATGATCTACAAAACACTACGCAGAAAACTAAGGATTGAGAAACACGAACCCTGCTTAATCCGAGAGTGAACCCTTTCATTAAGCGATGACGATACCTTCTGAGCACAATTTCGACACACGAAACTTGATTTGCATAGTCCTAGCTCAAATATGAGCCCACAAGTAATCTACATATCTCTCTAGACACAACTAGTAATTCCGCTTACTTCTGAATTTTGTGCAGATGTTATCGTACTAAGCTTGTTTTCTGTGGAGTATTTTGTAGATTGTTGTTTGTCCTTTTTCTTTTGGCCATTGTGTTGTTTGTCCTTCTTCGATTTACGGATTCTGATTACCCCATTGGTATCTTTTGGCCATTGTGTTGTCTGTCCTTCAAATTACGGATTCTGATTACCCCTTTGGTATCTTTTGGCCATTGGGTTGTCTGTCCTTCTTAGATTTACGGATTCTGATTACCTCCCTTTACTATTTTCAAACTTTTCTCACTGTACATATTTTGTCGTAAATAACGTAACGATTGTTATGATCGAGGTTTTACTTAAAGAAGAAAGCAATTATCGCTCTGATATGACACACGGGAATAAAACAGATAAGCAGAAACCCAAGGTTAACAAAGGTATACAAGTCTTATCTATTTGGAAGATGTTTGGCTTCATTATATTTGAAGATCGTGCTTTACAACCCAATATCTAGACATAATGTAAGTCTGTTCTGCTATTTATTTTCCACATTCCTTACTTTATATCACCACTAAAGTTGTGAGTTCGAATCCCGCTTATGGCGAGGTGTACCCGATACAACATTATGTGATAAAGGTTGTCAGTGACTTGCGACAGATCGTTGGTTTTATCCGGATACTCCGGTTTCCCCCCACAATAAAACTGACCACCACGTTATAACTAAAATATTGTTGAAAGTGGCGCTAAGCATCATACATCTAATCATAGCCCTTGCTTGATATATGTGATATCATTGTAAGACTTTCATTCATTATTACACTGTTGCATATAATAAGTAGGACCGACAAATAGATGTTGATTGCTCTTCTTGCAAAAGCTGTTATATAAGTGTTTTGCCCAATATTTCATTTACGGTTCAGTTAAAACTACAATTGTATTATTACATCATGCTCAGTTTTTATTTCTGTTCTAAATAAATATACATATCAACAAGACAACACTGCTTAGTACAATAATTGTTTCATTGATTGTGCTGATGTATAAAGCAAAACCTCGCTTTTTGAGAGAAAAAAAATGTTGATTTGTTGAACTCTACCATGGCCGAATTTGACTATCCATTTTGAATTATTTGGTTTTAAAATATTTAGATTTTTAGCTTATTTCAGAAACGTTGAATAAATCTCCAAACAACAAAAAAAGAAATATAATCAAATAAATTGCTGTTTATTTATTAAAACTAATTCTGACAGAGCGCATACAACTAAAACGATGAACAAATAGATGTCCTACAAAACAGACTGTGTTGTATTAATGGTTAAAACAAATTTCACAAGGCCATTTAATAACACAAACGGTATACTGAATATACAAAAATGTATGTGATTGCAACATGTTTATCTTCGGTATCAGCAGGATTGTTTACTGCAGAATCACTTCTGGTTTATAACTTTCAATAACAAAACCCCAATCTTTGTTAAGTGTACAACCTGTGTCGTAAGTATCGTAACGATTGCTATGATCGACGTTTTACTCAACAGAGAAAGTAATTATCGTTCTAATATGACACACGGGAATAAAATAGATGAACAGAAAACCAAGGTTAAGAAAGTTTATGCTAATTATATTTCTTTAGAAGATGTAACATGTGTTTAATTTACATTTGAAGATCATGTTTGACAACCAAATGCCACTGCATAATGTAAGTCTGTTCCTTTGTTTAATTTCCACTTTCTTTGCTGTATCAGCAATTGCAAAACGTCAATATGTCATTCATTACAATACTGTACAACAATAAGATTGACAAATGGATGTTAATTGTCCTTCATGCAAAAGCTGTTAAGTAAGTTTTTTGTCCAATATTTCATTTACGGTTCAGTCAAAGATGATGGAATACAACTATTTTTGCATCACGTCCAGTTTTTGTTTCTATTCTAAATAAATATACATCTGTATAAGACAACACTGTTTAGTACAATAATTGTTTCATTGAATGTTCTGGTGAAAAAAAACAATGCCTCGCTTTTTGAAAAAAGTTAATTTGTTGAACACCGCCTTAGCATATTTTAGTAATCCTATGTAGGTTCTTTGGTTTTCTTGCTCACGAGGATTTTAAAATATTTGTATCTATTATTGTACAGAAAATATATTTATTTACATTAAGAAAATGCTTTGCATACAATATACAAATACCAGTTGTTCATGATTAATACCTTTACAAATTCACAGAGAATCATTATTGTTCGTGGTGTTAAAAATGTGACAATCCTTATATTTCTTTCCAGAATGTCACTTCTTATGTATGGCAATTTTACATTTAAGTCATAATTCAATTTTCATACTCAGAACCTACATTGAAACTGGTCTATTGGCATGCACATTTTAACACATGTTGCAGCACTTTAATGCAATTGTTAACTCTTCATCCCTCGTACTAGAATATTAACCTTCACTAAAACACTGCGTTCAGTAGGAAACACTTTAGACTCAATGTATTGGAGATATTTTCATTGTATACATTTAAGGTTGATTGGATAATTTTAAGTATAAGTATGAGATAAGCTTAAGGACTATAAAGTACCACTAGTGGAGCAGGGACTGCCTACACTTCCGGAGCACCTGATGACCACCCTCGGTTTTTACTAGTGTGTTGGTGTAGCCCAATACATTGTATTAGTTTTCTGTGTAGTGTTTCTTCATGTAGATCACCGTATGTCCTTTTGTCCTTGTTTTGTTCTATTGTCTGTTTGATTGATGGGTTAGGATTACCCCTTGGCATCTTTAAACTTTTCTTACACAATTATTCTCCACCAGTACAGTATTTGTCTATTTCTATCTTTTAAAGGAATTTTCAATAAGCACTAATGTACAGATGTTCTTTAAAATGCATGTTGATCTTCTAATAGATATCAATTCTTAGAAGAAGTTTAAGCCTTTGTACTTCAGATGTACATTAGATGTACTTAATAAGTAGTGAATTACATATTTCATTCACTGAAAGCATGACTTGAGTAGAAATTATAGGAAGCAACTATTTTAAATCCTCCATTATACAGCTAATAGGTACATAACAGAATCAATACTATTAACAAAAATAGAAGGTGATATAGTTCTATATGGCGGATCACGTTTACATAAGAAAAAACTCCACGACAAATATGCAAATACATGTATACACGGCGAGATCTGAACCGTAAATCAAAGTACAGAGGATAATGGTTGACATAATACTACACAGGAAACTGTCGATTGAGCAGTACGAACCTCACTAAAAGCCAGAGGTTAATCCAGGTGCTCCTGAAGGGTACGGAGTTCCTGCTCCACTAGCAACACTCGACGTGTTATTGGAAAAAATGACCAATGGATTATAACGATGGGTAAGGTTGACAGTTTTCAAGGATCAACCTACAGCGCGTCCCTTGGTGGACATGAGGGATTTCCCTGTCGATAGGATTACCAGCAATAATGCAGAAATCCTACCCTTGGACCATAGTGGGTGCGTGTTTGGAGAGTTCGACGTTAAAAATCTCTTTTGTAGATTTCGAAAGAGAATAGGAAGAGTTTGAAGATACAAAAGGGGTAATCAGAATCCGTATTTCGAAGAACAGACAACACAATGGTCAAAAGAAAAAGTACAAAAGGACAATCAAAGACCTACAAAACATACATATAAAGCTAAAGATCGAGTAACGCGAACCCCACTATAAACCGGGGGTGAACTCAGGTGCTCCGGAAGGGTTAGCAGTTCCTGCTCTACTAGTGACACCGTCGTGTTAATCTAGCTACAAACCCGGTGATGCAAAAGGCTAAATGTTTCGTCCCTATCCAACTCTTTATCCTTAACCACTGACAGTCAGGGGTCATTGCAGCAGGTGTCACATCCCTCTATCATTTCTGTTAGTAAGATATTGTTCGACATGCTCTCGTCTTACATCATATGCATGAAATATTTGCCACTGGACGTCAAGCAACTGAAGATCGATCAATTGTGTAATATGTGCAGACAAAGATATTTAATAATGTGCTTTTCAAATGTACCAATTGTGTCTCCATATTATTGTCATACACAACCTTTATGGAAACTTGATACCGATCTTACTGAGTCTAATCATGTAGACAAATACTTTATGGATAATGATATTTGACTCCTACAAACTGATAACAATTCTTTGATGGGTAATAAACATTAAAAAACAATATAGCCAGTCATTTTACAATATTCATAAATCCAGCAAATGTTTGATATTAATTTGAGGAATAGACGTCTGTGGGATATGCACAAAGTTTACACATGCTGAGTACATATGTACCAAATTTAAATGAGTTGTTTTTGTTTGTTTCTCTGTGCTCAGAGTTTGTTCGTTAGTGTACAAAACGACAGAATGAAAGAACATAATCAAATACACAAACAGAGTGTAAACTTAAAACAATAAGCTTATACCCCTTTTAAATTAAAATCCAGAGATAATCGTTTGACCGTTTTGTCTTGTTTCTGAAACTAGATCTTTGATTGGGAGCATTGACAGTTCAGATACGTGGAATATTACCCCAATTATTGTCCTTATCCGGGACGAATGCAGTACATAAACTGAATAGAGAAATATATTGTTTCATATGAACTATTATAATCTTATTATTGTCTACCAATCAGACATGATTTTGGTTTATGAATATCAAAAACAAAATATAAATTGATTTGATATGTTGCTAAAAATTTATAAACACATTTATAGATATATTTCATATTAGAAAACAACCTCCTTATTGTACCTCTTCATACCTACACATATTACTGTAATTTTCACCACGAATTCACTGGCTGGCGTAGTCGTGTGGATACTTCGTTTGAATGAACATTTTCATAAGTTGAGAAATATTGTGGGGTTTCGATCCTGCAGTTTCCACTGACGCTATCCAGCAATTTTATTTTCTAGATTTCTTTTTCTGTATTAGACAAGAATTAATCATGAATTACATATTAATACAAAAAATATTTTAGATTTATTACAAGGAATGCAATAAAAACGTAGATATCTAATTTCTGCGTGCACGATGTGTTTCTGGTACATTCATCAGGTACGCACAAAGTAAAAAGACGGGAAAGCCAAATAAAAAGAAAGTATGTTGTCTTAAGGTGGTACCATACACTTCAGGTAAAATTTGATCTGCTCGTTTAATTTTCTTATTTTTTTGGCAGTGTGTTTGAATATATCCACTGTAATAAATATCAACATTTTAACAAATTCCAACCAACAGACTCAGAGCTATGAATTCACTAGCCACATAGCAGCTTTTCTCTCTGTTGTTTTGATCACCGAGATGCTTGAAATCTGCATACATACATCATATGATCAAAACGTTCAACTGATTTTAAAGATTTATCTCCCTGTAGTGTATGATATCCCCTTAAGTACATTACCATTCAACATCACCTGATGCCAGCTATTTAAGATTTTAGAATTAGCTCAGTTTAGCTGAAAGAATAACTTTGGGGTTTTACTCGAACTAAATTTGTTTTCATAGCAACTAAAATAACTTTTTGTAACGAACCTATTCTATACTGGGATGAAATTTAAATAGAAAAACAAATCTATTTGTTTCATGATTAAGTGTTCTTGGTATGCAGCTGTGATCGATTTAACGCACCTACGATTTCCTCAATCGTTTCTAAGATTTTACTCCGAGTGTCGTCAAGCTGTCACATTGGTATGTTTGTAGGTGGGAGCATTAACTAACATGTTTTATCTTTAATTGGGTGATTAATTTGCTATTGATGTTTAATCAAGTGAGCAGTGTTTCCGATGTTCATGTTTCACGATATAACTAAGGTGACAAACAACAAATCAGGTAAAAGGATGGCAGTGAGATAGACATAGGGATTAATGTATTGATATCATGAGTACAAAGGGAGATATTATTATTATTATTATTATTATTATTATTTCTCGGTTATATATTAATCATCCCTACATTAATGTACACAGCAAAGGTATGTCGATGTTGTAATTGCGGATCACATGCGTATGTATGGCTCACCCGGCAAAGACGATTAATTTGATATGTAGAATTTTTCCCATAGTACTTGAACCCAATACACCATTGCACATTCATATGTACAAATTAGATATTCATATCACAATGCTGTTTATGCCAGTGACTTGAGACAGGTGGGTGGTTTTCTCATGGTACTCCACCAATAAAACTGACCGCCACGATATAACTAAAATATTGTTGAAAGTGACGTTCAACACAATAACCCTAACCCATCCACAATTCTGCTTCATGCAAATACAGTACCATTTTTATGATTATTTGCTCGTTATTGCAGCTTATTGTAATGCTTAGACGTAAAACTGTCACGGGTTCTATTCCTCATTAAAAATTGAAAGCAGGTTTAAAATTGATGGTCTGTAATTCGGAAACAATAACAATAAGAATACCTGTAAATCTATACCAGGTCACCATAACCTACTTTGATATTTATTCAAATAACAGCAAAACAACGACGATGGTGTCTCGATTACGGAATGGTACTCAAAAATCTAAACTTCCTCCGTCGATGTCTCGATATAGTATTTTTCAAATGCAAATACTATGAACCGAATGATTTTCTTTATAGTAAAACACTATATTTTCAATTTTAAACTTACAGTAAAATGAATAACGACATTATTACTCTCTGCCTCACGCAAAACTGCATTCAGTCATACTCAAGCAGCACAACTGACATATTTTCTTTTGATAATGCATAAAAAAATATTTGATTTTGCAACAAAACAATGGAAAAATCTGATATCTTTTTAATGATATCGGTTCATGTCATTTTAATTGGTTGTTGCAGCAGTTTTTGAATTATTGTACGTGATCCGATAATACACAGCTAGACCTTGTACAACCTTGAATTATGCAATCATGTATGTTATTTTCCGCGCAATGGAACATTCGTCAAAGTATTACAATAAATTAATTATAGAATTATATTATACATTCATGTCTGACGTCTTTAAAGAACACAGTGATCACACATGCATTATTCTAAAACAATCATTTAAACACCCTTGAAAAACCAAAGTGGTTCATCAAACACGACTTAGGTTATCCGTTAAGGATACAACTCATCCGAAGTAAGTGTCCCCTAGCCCGTAGTTGCGCGGGACTTATCAAATACACACCTCAATATGGAACGTAAACGGGTGAATCTGAAATAGAGATTTCCTGTGTTTCCTTTTTTTTTTATCACCATAGCTCTTTATCAGGGCCAGATTTAGATAAAGAGAGGCTATTCCACAGTATTTTAAACAAAATTCAGTGAAGCCAAGGATGATGACGTCGGGAGTTTTACATTCTACAGCACACAATATTTCTCCTCTCGTCTATGGAGCCATTACGATATTAATCAAGTTATTGCTAAATAACCCAGTGATACCATATTGATTGAGAAAAATGCATAAATGTTAAAATTAACAGTTTGAAAAACTTGAAATAACAAAAATTTGTAATTAAATTGTAAACATTTTGTGGAATATTAAAGCAGGAAATTCTAGGAAAATGAAATAATTGTAAGTCTATGGAGCCATTACGATATTAATCAAGTTATTGCTAAATAACCCAGTGATACCATATTGATTGAGAAAAATGCATAAATGTTAAAATTAACAGTTTGAAAAACTTGAAATAACCAAAATTTGTAATTAAATTGTAAACATTTTGTGGAATATTAAAGCAGGAAATTCTAGGAAAATGAAATAATTGTAAGTTTATTGTTAATGTTATATTCTTTCAAAACATATCGAGCTTACAAATTGTATAATTGTTATTGCCTGGGAAGATAATCATAGCTGCATGTACTTGACGGCATAGCACTTTAGATCTTACCATATATGTTCTCATTAAACAGTCTGGTTAAAAATATATATTAAGAAATAAACTATGATCATCAAACATACAGTTAATACGCTACGATTTAAAGAGTGTTTTCCTAGCCTTCCTAATAGCAAGATCATCCAAAAGCTCATCACAATTTGTTTGCCTCAGTTTGTCATATTCAATGCACATAATACTCAGTGCAGACAACCTGTATTGTTACATTGTGGACCTTAATTAATTTTTAATTCTTTTGAATCTTGATAAAACCCTCTATCCAGAACAGTTAGTATCCATTAGGCTAAGAAATAGTCGCATGATTGTTTCTACATTAGGGAAGGCTATCTTAATGTTTTGCTTGAATATAATTTGATAAAGGTCTGTATGAGACAGAGTGTGCTCTTCTGTAGGCAGAACAAGTTTTTTTCTCACGTACAAGTAAAAGTGCAAAAGTTCATTAGTAAGTTTTATATCAACATCTTCTGGGTATGCTTCCATCAACAGTTCAACATGTTGCTGAATTTCCAGCTTGGATGCTGTCAGATTAGCAAGAAAGGAAACATTTGTGCAGCATCGGTGTACACAGTTGCTCTTGATGAGAGTTCATCTATGGCATCAGGACCATGTGCACTTCCGTCATTTCCTTATTGTTTCCGTACTCTTTGTCTTCTTGTGGCAGTTCTGTAGTTAACATCTGACAAGATGGATTTTGCTTGTTGCTCAAGTTAATCAAAATCTTCCATAATCTTGCTTAAGAAATCCTGAAGTGAACTATACAAACTTGCACAAATGCTCAATAACAGCTGTGATTTCTGGATGGCTTTGCTGACATGGTGAAAATGACGTAACACACGGGTCCAAAAATATGCATAAATACAATTTTCAGTTCCTCCATTTTCTGCAGGATATTGTTAGCTTGAAGCCTGGTATCACTCTTCTTATTAACATCAGAGTACAACTGACTGAGGGCATCAGCGATAGCACTGTAACTTTCTAAAACAGTTTCTGTGGCTTTTGCATGTGCCTGACAAATATTTAGGCACTTTTCATTGAGTCTGCAAAAATGATTTTAGAACTGCGCATCTCTTTGTGGATGCTGAAAAGAATATATAAATTTGATGGATAACCCCAAAATTTTCACTGCATCAAGGCAGCAATCCACAACCGAACGCATGGAATAAATATTGCTAATGTTTTTTTTGATGATTGTTAGCTGCATGCTATTGTACCTACCAGCCATGTTAGCAGCATTGGCATAAGACTGTCCTCTGCATTTATTAAAGTTAATTTCAAGCTCTGTAGTGAGATAGTTAAACACTAAATCATTCTCCTGAGTGGTCTTTAAGCTCAAGAAACGTTAAAAATCTCTCACTTGGTAAACCGTCTTCAGGTGATACGTATCTCATGATGAAAGTCAGCTGATCAATATGTGAAATATCAGGGGTGGAATCTACTGACAAGCTGAAGTATCCAGCCTTGTTCACGTCTGCCAGAATTGGTTCCTTAACTGTTTTTGACAGAAGTTGAATCATTTCCTCACATACAGCTTTTTACAAAATAAAAGGGATTTCCTGGTTCGGAATTGCCATACCGATTGATGTGAGCGAGTAAAAATGGATCACATTTTGCTAGTAGTTCTAAAAGACCAAGGTAATTGCCGTTATCTGGAGAACCAAAGAAGCCTCGTTCTGCAAAAGTGCATATTACAGCGATAACTCTTTCCATGACGTGCCTCCAGTACTGGCTTTCTGCTTTTATTTGTTCATCTAGCTTTGAGGTTAATGTTTGCCCTTGCTTCCTTGTAGGTAGGTCAACATGGCACACCTGTGCTTCTCGGAGTTTTCATCAATTTTGAATAAGATAAGAGGTATGCCAGTCATCAAACTCTTCAGAAGCTAAAGCTGTAGTAGTAAATGTAACGTTTGGAAAGAGTTTACAAACAAAGCAATAAATCCGGCCTTTTGATGGGGAATAGACAAGCCACTCTCGGCTATATGTTTCACCATCGGCTTTTGTTGAATAAAAAAGAGCTTTTGTGCAAAACCTGGACTGCTTTTTGTACACTCGTTTATAATTTAAAAATGGTCCCTATTGATGCTGATACTTCTTCAGGTGATTATTCTGTCCACAAACCAATGTCTGTTACAGAAGATCTATGTTCAGCATAATCTATATTTGCGTCTGGAGTAGCTTGGACATGGACTACCTGACCAGGTGTGTGCTGATTATTCTGATTACCCACACTATTTTCTTGTGATTTTTTAGACTCTCCCTGTCCAGTAAGAATTTGTTGTACATTTTCATTCTGAGCCGATATCATGTCTGCTTCCTCAAAATCAGCTGGCAGTTCCGTGTCCTGTGTTACTGTTTCTGTTTCAGGTTGGTTTTTCTTCTGGTTGATTTAAGTAATCAGTGATTGGTCTTAGCTTCTTTACCATATCATTTTCATGTCTCTTTCTCTGGCGCTTGCTAGCACCACGTTAAAATGTTTTACTCATGTTTAGATTAGAATCTGAAAATGAAAATTAAAAGTCTTCAATAATTATAAAAGAGATATCCAAATAGTTATGACAGAAAAAAGCCACAAGGCCGACAAGGGTATATCTAGATTGTGACGGTTTGAAGGTCGCATTAAATTCTAAAAGAACTGGATTACTTATGTAGATTTTTGATTTATTTACAATCGTTCCAGAATAGTCACAGAACAATTGGCTGTTAGAAGGGGTTGGTCATTATTGAAAAACAACTGCATTCTGCACTATGGGGTATTAAAAAAGGGGGGCTAGAGAGTAGGCCCATATTACCTCTCAATTGTCATCAATATAATAAACTTCTCAAGTAGTCTCTGCATGTCCGCCCTCTCTGAACACTCTCATAATACCATGCATAATGATAACACATAATTTGACATACATAATGATATTTAATATTATTATTCTGTCTTATTCAGAATTTGTTTGGCAACAGGAAATAAATAAAAATAACTTATGTAAGAAATAAGAATAAGAAAAAATATATGAGTGAACATAATAAGGGTTATTATTATTGTTTTTTGAAAAAATCTTTAATGTTTGATTGTTAAATGAACTATTTTAATTGGTTTTACTCAAAAACATTATACATCTTTGAGGCCCCTAGACATTGCGGCCCTAGACTTCAGCTTGCCCAGCCTATGTAAATCCGACACTTCTCTTTATAGAACTCTACTATGAAGCTAAATTAAACAAATTCAAACTAACAAAAAACAAAACAAATAAAATCTTAAAAAGAAAGGCAAAAGTAAGGACGACGCATAGTCAATTTCTGAAATTCGACAAAGATTTTATTACAATAGATATATGATCATCGAATCTTTTATTACAAAAATACGCAGTTAAATGATATGAGATTAAAATAACCACACAGTTAAATGGACGTTTGAATGTTTTATTAAAGAGGAAATTCCATGATACAAGTTTATAGGTCTATATTGATGAACATAGTAATTTGATTTAGTATGTATTAAGAGAAAAAAATGTCATTAAGGGTAATAACAAAATGACCGAACTCCGAACAATCTTACAAAGGGAAAGTCAAAACTCATAAGTATATAAACAGACAAACTCAGTCAACAACCGGAAAACTGTGAAAACCGTAATGACCCTGACTTGGTACAGGCATTTCTAAAGAAATGGTGGGTTGAATCAGATTTTAAAGCGCCAAACCTCTCACTTTCATTACTGCTCAAAGGTTCCGGTTGTCACTAAAACAGTATTTATTAGGAAATTGATGTTTCCAGTACAGACAGGACGGAAATGTCCTGGGAAGGGTACACTGTACTGTTGTTCTAGAAAGTACCTATATATGAAATAATTGTAAGATAATTACGTCTCGAATGTACTTTAACAAGTACAGTAGAACATTATATAAAAAATAGTTCGAAGATCCAATAGGAAAATGATAGAAAGAGACAAAATTGATGCCCCTAACACACAGATACATGACCATTGGCCCTTCATGGCTTGGCACAGGCATATCAATGAAAAACGTGGCGGGGTTAAATTAATTTTAATGTCTTCTATTTTTAGAGTGTACATATTGCCGTTCACACTACAGTAGCTTTTCAACCATAATTTTGGAATGATCTCTTCTGACTTGAATATGTTGTACTACACGTGGCACTGTGATTGTGTTTGGTTTTTCATTAATGTTGTACAGTAATCTCCACCAACTTAATAATTTTTGCTAGCAATTTTGTCTTGATATCTTGATACCAGCGGAGTCTTAGAATCCCGCCTTTGTTTGTGTCATAATTTCCGTCTTACTCTATATCGCTACTTTCAAAAATATTTCAGTTATACCAGGGTGGTCAGATTTGATACTGCTTAATGGATTCTGTACAGAAAAAAAACGTAAGTTCAAATGAAGAATGGACAATTCAGAGACACAAAACGAGGATAATCAAAACAAAACACACAACACCAAAGGCTAAACAATAGATGATAAACACTGACCCATACCCCCCTCTCCGAAGAAAAAACAAAATGGGGTTAACCCAGGTGCTAGGGAAGGGTGGATATTTCCTGTTTCTTTTATGCAACCCAATATGTTGCTTATATTGTAAAATCCGGTAAAAGTCTTGTCAGTGATAGAAGAAAGAAAAAAATAAACCTTAGATAATACCGATGGGGCAATCAAAAATAGACAATCCAGAGAAACTGGCAACATAGGGCACACAAGACAAATACACGTTAGAGAATACCGAAAGGGCAATCTAAAATAGACAATCCAGAGAAACTGGAAACATATGGTACATAAGATGAAGAAAAACAAGCAAAAACACAACACAATATGTGTTGTACATCAAAACATATAGTAAATTAGATGAAAAGGAAAAACCACCCTTTGCCATTTGAGACAGGAATATTATGTAAAGATCAAGGGGTTCGTAATGATAATCGTATAATTGTTGTAGCGATCTCTTCAACCTAGAAGCAACGTATCCTTGTATTAGTAGATTTTACTTCAGCAGCTTCATTCTGTTCAGAAAACCAATGAATGTAGTGAGCGCAAGCCATAGAAATGCTTGTGTGTTGTGAAATGTAAACTCCAGACATTATTGTACATTTGACTTATTTATTGACGGGATGTAACGGTTAAATGTAATGTAGATGTTATGTAATAAAGATAGATAGTGAAAGTAGTTTTATGTTATTAATAAATATAAAAACAGCTTGAATTAACCCCCTAATGTACAAATGTATTTTATAAATAATAAAACTGAAAGATATATCAATAGATTATTCAATTTATGTGCAATTTTAATTTTATTGGTATGCATGATACGACTGCAAGTGACACTTAAAACGAAAGTTTTTACTATGCATTTGTCTAGTGAGGAAATATGGATATTTTATGTATTTATTTTTATGCTTTTCCAGAAATAGAGTTGTAAATAATATGAATGTATGAATTGACTGTTGCTTAGCATAAGGAGATCAGCATAGCAGCAATTTTAAATTTCAGGACGAGAACAAAACCTAGTAGGCAAACAAAGAATCGTAGGTAAATAGGAGGCACTGGAGGTGGGAATATTGGCGAAAATAAAGATTGCAACAGTAAGAAGAAGACTGGACTCTGGGAAATTTTGCATCGAAACGTGCCACCAACGACCACCTATAATAAGCTGTCACAAATTGTCCTCTGAGGTGTGGCATTCTCCATACATGGGGCACTCGTCACGTCCCGTCTGTATTTGATTCGTTCTCCACAACTAGTACTGGTCACCCTTGTCTGAAGGGTTCACATCTCAGCTAAAAATAAGGGTCTGGGCTACCAAATGGTCAAGACTTCTAATCCAGAGCCTAACATCGCTGCAGTAGGTTTGACCCCCGATGATGGCATCAAAATTATTTTCTAGAAACCTACGCGAGATCGGTGGTTTCACTGGTCAGATCGTTACAACTCCTAAGGATTCCCGACCCTATTAAGTCTGGTAGACATACTTAATTGTCACTTCGGTATTCTCTAACGTTTAATTAATGTAGCTGCAAAAACATGAGTGTCGATAAACACAAATAACACCAATTCGAATCCACAAGATAAGTAATAATTCATTTATGGCAAAACCAGTATCACGAAAGCCCATGCCTATATATATAAATACCACAAGAGAGATGATCATGACTGGAATATTACATAAATGTTTGCTTGTTATATAAATAAAAATGGTATATTCATGACTTATCATTGGATTTTTGGGTAGAGTAAGAAGTTTGGAGCAGAAACTACTTACCCACTCGGAACACCCCAGTTACCTTCAGTTGTTTGTCTTATTTACATTATTTGTGTTTGTTTGCGCACAGTTGTATCCAGCACATATTGTGTTGTGTTTTTGTGTGGTTTGTATCTGTCTCTGGATTGTCCATTGTGTTGTGTGTATCTGTCTCTAGATTGTCCATTCTGTAACGTTTATTTTCCCCTCGGTTGTATCTGTCTCTAGATTGTCCATTCTGTAACGTTTATTTTCCCCTCGTTGTATCTGTCTCTAGATTGTCCATTATGTAACGTTTATTTTCCCCTCGGTTGTCTCTGTCTCTGGATTCTCCATTCTGTAACGTTTATTTTCCCCTCGGTTGTCTCTGTCTCTGGATTGTCCATTATGTAACGTTTATTTTTCCCTCGGTTGTATCTGTCTCTGGATTCTCCATTATGTAACGTTTATTTTCCCCTCGGTTGTCTCTGTTTCTGGATTGTCCATTATGTAACGTTTATTTTTCCCTCGGTTGTCTCTGGATTGTCAATTATGTAGCGTTTATTTTTCCCTCGGTTGTATCTGTCTCTGGATTGTCCATTATATAGCGTTTATTTTTCCCTCGGTTGTCTGTGTCTCTGGATTGTCCATTATGTAGCGTTTATTTCCCCCTCGGTTGTATCTGTCTCTGGATTGTCCATTATGTAGCGTATATTTCCCCCTCGGTTGTATCTGTCTCTGGATTCTCCATTATGTAACGTTTATTTTCCCCTCGTTGTATCTGTCTCTAGATTGTCCATTATGTAGCGTATATTTTCCCCTCGGTTGTATCTGTCTCTAGATTGTCCATTCTGTAACGTTTATTTTCCCCTCGTTGTATCTGTCTCTAGATTGTCCATTATGTAACGTTTATTTTCCCCTCGGTTGTCTCTGTCTCTGGATTCTCCATTCTGTAACGTTTATTTTCCCCTCGGTTGTCTCTGTCTCTGGATTGTCCATTATGTAACGTTTATTTTTCCCTCGGTTGTATCTGTCTCTGGATTCTCCATTCTGTAACGTTTATTTTCCCCTCGGTTGTCTCTGTTTCTGGATTGTCCATTATGTAACGTTTATTTTTCCCTCGGTTGTCTCTGGATTGTCAATTATGTAGCGTTTATTTTTCCCTCGGTTGTATCTGTCTCTGGATTGTCCATTATATAGCGTTTATTTTTCCCTCGGTTGTCTGTGTCTCTGGATTGTCCATTATGTAGCGTTTATTTTCTCCTCGGTTGTATCTGTCTCTGGATTGTCCATTATGTAGCGTATATTTTCCCCTCGGTTGTATCTGTCTCTGGATTCTCCATTATGTAACGTTTATTTTCCCGTAGGTTGTATCTGTCTCTGGATTGTCCATCATGTAGCGTATATTTTCCCCTCAGTTGTATCTGTCTCTGGATTCTCCATTATGTAACGTTTATTTTCCCCTAGGTTGTATCTGTCTCTGGATTGTCCATCATGTAGCGTATATTTTCCCCTCGGTTGTATCTGTCTCTGGATTCTCCATTATGTAACGTTTATTTTCCCCTCGGTTGTATCTGTCTCTGGATTCTCCATTATGTAACGTATATTTTCCCCTCGGTTGTATCTGTCTCTGGATTCTCCATTATGTAACGTTTATTTTCCCCTCGGTTGTATCTGTCTCTGGATTCTCCATTATGTAGCGTATATTTTCCCCTCGGTTGTATCTGTCTCTGGATTCTCCATTATGTAACGTTTATTTTCCCCTCGGTTGTCTCTGTCTCTGGATTCTCCATTATGTAACGTTTATTTTCCCCTCGGTTGTATCTGTCTCTGGATTCTCCATTATGTAACGTTTATTTTCCCCTCGGTTGTATCTGTCTCTGGATTCTCCATTATGTAACGTTTATTTTTCCCTCGGTTGTATCTGTCTCTGGATTCTCCATTATGTAACGTTTATTTTCCCCTCAGTTGTATCTGTCTCTGGATTCTCCATTATGTAACGTTTATTTTCCCCTCAGTTGTATCTGTCTCTGGATTCTCCATTATGTAACGTTTATTTTCCCCTCGGTTGTATCTGTCTCTGGATTCTCCATTATGTAACGTTTATTTTCCCCTCGGTTGTATCTGTCTCTGGATTCTCCATTATGCAACGTTTATTTTCCCCTCGGTTGTATCTGTCTCTGGATTCTCCATTATGTAACGTTTATTTTTCCCTCGGTTGTATCTGTCTCTGGATTCTCCATTATGTAACGTTTATTTTCCCCTCGGTTGTATCTGTCTCTGGATTCTCCATTATGTAACGTTTATTTTCCCCTCAGTTGTATCTGTCTCTGGATTCTTCATTATGTAACGTTTATTTTCCCCTCGGTTGTATCTGTCTCTGGATTCTCCATTATGTAACGTTTATTTTCCCCTCAGTTGTATCTGTCTCTGGATTCTCCATTATGTAACGTTTATTTTCCCCTCGGTTGTATCTGTCTCTGGATTCTCCATTATGTAACGTTTATTTTCCCCTCAGTTGTATCTGTCTCTGGATTCTCCATTATGTAACGTTTATTTTCCCCTCGGTTGTATCTGTCTCTGGATTCTCCATTATGTAACGTTTATTTTCCCCTCAGTTGTATCTGTCTCTGGATTCTCCATTATGTAACGTTTATTTTCCCCTCGGTTGTATCTGTCTCTGGATTCTCCATTATGTAACGTTTATTTTCCCCTCAGTTGTATCTGTCTCTGGATTCTCCATTATGTAACGTTTATTTTCCCCTCGGTTGTATCTGTCTCTGGATTCTCCATTATGTAACGTTTATTTTCCCCTCAGTTGTATCTGTCTCTGGATTCTCCATTATGTAACGTTTATTTTCCCCTCAGTTGTATCTGTCTCTGGATTCTCCATTATGTAACGTTTATTTTCCCCTCAGTTGTATCTGTCTCTGGATTCTCCATTATGTAACGTTTATTTTCCCCTCGGTTGTATCTGTCTCTGGATTCTCCATTATGTAACGTTTATTTTCCCCTCAATTGTATCTGTCTCTGGATTCTCCATTATGTAACGTTTATTTTCCCCTCGGTTGTATCTGTCTCTGGATTCTCCATTATGTAACGTTTATTTTCCCCTCGGTTGTATCTGTCTCTGGATTCTCCATTCTGTAACGTTTATTTTCCCCTCGGTTGTATCTGTCTCTGGATTCTCCATTATGTAACGTTTATTTTCCCCTCGGTTGTATCTGTCTCTGGATTCTCCATTATGTAACGTTTATTTTCCCCTCAGTTGTATCTGTCTCTGGATTCTCCATTATGTAACGTTTATTTTCCCCTCGGTTGTATCTGTCTCTGGATTCTCCATTATGTAACGTTTATTTTCCCCTCAGTTGTATCTGTCTCTGGATTCTCCATTATGTAACGTTTATTTTCCCCTCGGTTGTATCTGTCTCTGGATTCTCCATTATGTAACGTTTATTTTCCCCTCAGTTGTATCTGTCTCTGGATTCTCCATTATGTAACGTTTATTTTCCCCTCGGTTGTATCTGTCTCTGGATTCTCCATTCTGTAACGTTTATTTTCCCCTCAGTTGTATCTGTCTCTGGATTCTCCATTATGTAACGTTTATTTTCCCCTCGGTTGTATCTGTCTCTGGATTCTCCATTATGTAACGTTTATTTTCCCCTCAGTTGTATCTGTCTCTGGATTCTCCATTATGTAACGTTTATTTTCCCCTCAGTTGTATCTGTCTCTGGATTCTCCATTATGTAACGTTTATTTTCCCCTCGGTTGTATCTGTCTCTGGATTCTCCATTATGTAACGTTTATTTTCCCCTCGGTTGTATCTGTCTCTGGATTCTCCATTATGTAACGTTTATTTTCCCCTCAGTTGTATCTGTCTCTGGATTCTCCATTATGTAACGTTTATTTTCCCCTCGGTTGTCTCTGTCTCTGGATTCTCCATTATGTAACGTTTATTTTCCCCTCGGTTGTATCTGTCTCTGGATTCTCCATTATGTAACGTTTATTTTCCCCTCGGTTGTATCTGTCTCTGGATTCTCCATTATGTAACGTTTATTTTCCCCTCGGTTGTATCTGTCTCTGGATTCTCCATTATGTAACGTTTATTTTCCCCTCGGTTGTATCTGTCTCTGGATTCTCCATTATGTAGCGTATATTTTCCCCTCGGTTGTATCTGTCTCTGGATTCTCCATTATGTAACGTTTATTTTCCCCTCGGTTGTCTCTGTCTCTGGATTCTCCATTATGTAACGTTTATTTTCCCCTCGGTTGTATCTGTCTCTGGATTCTCCATTATGTAACGTTTATTTTCCCCTCGGTTGTATCTGTCTCTGGATTCTCCATTATGTAACGTTTATTTTTCCCTCGGTTGTATCTGTCTCTGGATTCTCCATTATGTAACGTTTATTTTCCCCTCAGTTGTATCTGTCTCTGGATTCTCCATTATGTAACGTTTATTTTCCCCTCAGTTGTATCTGTCTCTGGATTCTCCATTATGTAACGTTTATTTTCCCCTCGGTTGTATCTGTCTCTGGATTCTCCATTATGTAACGTTTATTTTCCCCTCGGTTGTATCTGTCTCTGGATTCTCCATTATGCAACGTTTATTTTCCCCTCGGTTGTATCTGTCTCTGGATTCTCCATTATGTAACGTTTATTTTTCCCTCGGTTGTATCTGTCTCTGGATTCTCCATTATGTAACGTTTATTTTCCCCTCGGTTGTATCTGTCTCTGGATTCTCCATTATGTAACGTTTATTTTCCCCTCAGTTGTATCTGTCTCTGGATTCTTCATTATGTAACGTTTATTTTCCCCTCGGTTGTATCTGTCTCTGGATTCTCCATTATGTAACGTTTATTTTCCCCTCAGTTGTATCTGTCTCTGGATTCTCCATTATGTAACGTTTATTTTCCCCTCGGTTGTATCTGTCTCTGGATTCTCCATTATGTAACGTTTATTTTCCCCTCAGTTGTATCTGTCTCTGGATTCTCCATTATGTAACGTTTATTTTCCCCTCGGTTGTATCTGTCTCTGGATTCTCCATTATGTAACGTTTATTTTCCCCTCAGTTGTATCTGTCTCTGGATTCTCCATTATGTAACGTTTATTTTCCCCTCGGTTGTATCTGTCTCTGGATTCTCCATTATGTAACGTTTATTTTCCCCTCAGTTGTATCTGTCTCTGGATTCTCCATTATGTAACGTTTATTTTCCCCTCGGTTGTATCTGTCTCTGGATTCTCCATTATGTAACGTTTATTTTCCCCTCAGTTGTATCTGTCTCTGGATTCTCCATTATGTAACGTTTATTTTCCCCTCAGTTGTATCTGTCTCTGGATTCTCCATTATGTAACGTTTATTTTCCCCTCAGTTGTATCTGTCTCTGGATTCTCCATTATGTAACGTTTATTTTCCCCTCGGTTGTATCTGTCTCTGGATTCTCCATTATGTAACGTTTATTTTCCCCTCAATTGTATCTGTCTCTGGATTCTCCATTATGTAACGTTTATTTTCCCCTCGGTTGTATCTGTCTCTGGATTCTCCATTATGTAACGTTTATTTTCCCCTCGGTTGTATCTGTCTCTGGATTCTCCATTCTGTAACGTTTATTTTCCCCTCGGTTGTATCTGTCTCTGGATTCTCCATTATGTAACGTTTATTTTCCCCTCGGTTGTATCTGTCTCTGGATTCTCCATTATGTAACGTTTATTTTCCCCTCAGTTGTATCTGTCTCTGGATTCTCCATTATGTAACGTTTATTTTCCCCTCGGTTGTATCTGTCTCTGGATTCTCCATTATGTAACGTTTATTTTCCCCTCAGTTGTATCTGTCTCTGGATTCTCCATTATGTAACGTTTATTTTCCCCTCGGTTGTATCTGTCTCTGGATTCTCCATTATGTAACGTTTATTTTCCCCTCAGTTGTATCTGTCTCTGGATTCTCCATTATGTAACGTTTATTTTCCCCTCGGTTGTATCTGTCTCTGGATTCTCCATTCTGTAACGTTTATTTTCCCCTCAGTTGTATCTGTCTCTGGATTCTCCATTATGTAACGTTTATTTTCCCCTCGGTTGTATCTGTCTCTGGATTCTCCATTATGTAACGTTTATTTTCCCCTCAGTTGTATCTGTCTCTGGATTCTCCATTATGTAACGTTTATTTTCCCCTCAGTTGTATCTGTCTCTGGATTCTCCATTATGTAACGTTTATTTTCCCCTCGGTTGTATCTGTCTCTGGATTCTCCATTATGTAACGTTTATTTTCCCCTCGGTTGTATCTGTCTCTGGATTCTCCATTATGTAACGTTTATTTTCCCCTCAGTTGTATCTGTCTCTGGATTCTCCATTATGTAACGTTTATTTTCCCCTCGGTTGTCTCTGTCTCTGGATTCTCCATTATGTAACGTTTATTTTCCCCTCGGTTGTATCTGTCTCTGGATTCTCCATTATGTAACGTTTATTTTCCCCTCGGTTGTATCTGTCTCTGGATTCTCCATTATGTAACGTTTATTTTCCCCTCGGTTGTATCTGTCTCTGGATTCTCCATTATGTAACGTTTATTTTCCCCTCGGTTGTATCTGTCTCTGGATTCTCCATTATGTAACGTTTATTTTCCCCTCAGTTGTATCTGTCTCTGGATTCTCCATTATGTAACGTTTATTTTCCCCTCGGTTGTATCTGTCTCTGGATTCTCCATTATGTAACGTTTATTTTCCCCTCAGTTGTATCTGTCTCTGGATTCTCCATTATGTAACGTTTATTTTCCCCTCAGTTGTATCTGTCTCTGGATTCTCCATTATGTAACGTTTATTTTCCCCTCAGTTGTATCTGTCTCTGGATTCTCCATTATGTAACGTTTATTTTCCCCTCGGTTGTATCTGTCTCTGGATTCTCCATTATGTAACGTTTATTTTCCCCTCAATTGTATCTGTCTCTGGATTCTCCATTATGTAACGTTTATTTTCCCCTCGGTTGTATCTGTCTCTGGATTCTCCATTATGTAACGTTTATTTTCCCCTCGGTTGTATCTGTCTCTGGATTCTCCATTCTGTAACGTTTATTTTCCCCTCGGTTGTATCTGTCTCTGGATTCTCCATTATGTAACGTTTATTTTCCCCTCGGTTGTATCTGTCTCTGGATTCTCCATTATGTAACGTTTATTTTCCCCTCAGTTGTATCTGTCTCTGGATTCTCCATTATGTAACGTTTATTTTCCCCTCGGTTGTATCTGTCTCTGGATTCTCCATTCTGTAACGTTTATTTTCCCCTCAGTTGTATCTGTCTCTGGATTCTCCATTATGTAACGTTTATTTTCCCCTCAGTTGTATCTGTCTCTGGATTCTCCATTATGTAACGTTTATTTTCCCCTCAGTTGTATCTGTCTCTGGATTCTCCATTATGTAACGTTTATTTTCCCCTCGGTTGTATCTGTCTCTGGATTCTCCATTATGTAACGTTTATTTTCCCCTCGGTTGTCTCTGTCTCTGGATTCTCCATTCTGTAACGTATATTTTCCCCTCGGTTGTATCTGTCTCTGGATTCTCCATTATGTAACGTATATTTTCCCCTCGGTTGTATCTGTCTCTGGATTCTCCATTATGTAACGTTTATTTTCCCCTCAGTTGTATCTGTCTCTGGATTCTCCATTATGTAACGTTTATTTTCCCCTCAGTTGTATCTGTCTCTGGATTCTCCATTATGTAACGTTTATTTTCCCCTCAGTTGTATCTGTCTCTGGATTCTCCATTATGTAACGTTTATTTTCCCCTCAGTTGTATCTGTCTCTGGATTCTCCATTATGTAACGTTTATTTTCCCCTCGGTTGTATCTGTCTCTGGATTCTCCATTATGTAACGTTTATTTTCCCCTCAGTTGTATCTGTCTCTGGATTCTCCATTATGTAACGTTTATTTTCCCCTCGGTTGTATCTGTCTCTGGATTCTCCATTATGTAACGTTTATTTTCCCCTCAGTTGTATCTGTCTCTGGATTCTCCATTATGTAACGTTTATTTTCCCCTCGGTTGTATCTGTCTCTGGATTCTCCATTCTGTAACGTATATTTTCCCCTCGGTTGTATCTGTCTCTGGATTCTCCATTATGTAACGTTTATTTTCCCCTCGGTTGTCTCTGGATTCTCCATTATGTAACGTATATTTTCCCCTCAGTTTTAGTGTGATTTGTGTTACTTAATCTTTCGTTTTCTGTATAGTATTATGTCGATAATTGTTTGTCATTTCTTTTGGTCATTGTTTTTTCTGTCCTTGGATTTACGACCTCTAATTATCCCTTTGATATATTCAAACTCTTTATATTATTAACCAATCAACGTGGTTACAGTCGTAGTAATTGTTAAATAGTTTCAGTAAGACGGCCTGTAAACAGGAAACTGTATAAAGTTCGAAAAAAAAACTATGTTGTAATTTAACTATACGGCTGTGATAAACAACAAAAACAAGTTCATTAAAACAAACATTAGTACTGATACACAGTGTTATTAGTAGCTTATGTTGATTTGTCTTTTTGTATTAGTTTCCGACTTAAAAAGGGATTGCAACGATTAATCTGGTGTGTATTATATTTTTTCAGTTCTAATATTGGTTAATGACAGTATGTAACCGTATCATTCCGTTATAATGATATTTATAGGAGGAAATACAGAGTATAATTTTATAATTATTCTGATTGTCATTTAATCTGAGCTTAACCTTAATTTCAAAAGTGATCTATACAAGTGCGATGCGTCTTGAAATTGGTACTTGAATGCAGAGATGATCAAACATTAAGATACAATTAAGAGAACTACGGTGTATTGAAATAGGGCAAACATTTTCCGGTGCGGGGTAAAACCCTTTCGGAAACGGTGTACGTTGGTTATCTGGAACAAATCATAGACGCAACTTGCTATTTGGACGGGGTGTAAATTCGTAAACTGAGTTTCGCGAATGTCACGAATTGTACACAACGGACGGACCACTTGAAGAGATCACAATTTAATCACAACATATTAAAGACAAGTTTGTTTAATAGCTATAGTTATAATACAATCCTTGTTTTCATTCAAACTTTTCGGTCACAAGTCCTTCCTCAGTATTTTATTTTTCATCAAGCTTGATACATGATACTACATCAAAGAATTAATGTAAGCTGTTTAGCATTTGCACAGGTTAAACGAAGTAAATAGTTTCGGATTTTACTAAAACTATCCATTTTGTTGATATCAAATAAAACAACTATCTTCAATGCATCAGACTGATAAAACCAATACTTTAAATTTCTCCATTGACATATTCCACTTGGTGTCCTTTGCTGGAAAACACATGTAAATTGACATTATATTTCTCTGATGTAGCATCAGGTATCAGACTTGATGAAAAATAAAATACTGATGAAGACCTTGTGACCGAAATGTTTGAATGAAAAAAAGGATTTATTATAATTCTATATAAACAAATTTGTCGTTTTATTATGAGATACCTTTTTAATTATCGTGATCATGACCGAATATTTGTAGGAGGTCGTCGTGATCGTGATCGTATGGTAGTTGGATTTAAAACCATGTATGCAATCAGTGCCTATCACCACTAAAGTTGTGAGTTCGAACCTCGCTGAGGCGTGGTGTATTTTATACAACATTATGTGAGAAAGTTTGTCAGTGACTTGTGACAGGTCGGTGGTTTTCTCCGGGTATCCTAGTTTCCTTCACCAATAAAGCTGACCGCCACAATATAACGAAAATATTTTTGAAAGTGGCGTTAAACATCTCTTTTAGCAATCAACAAAGTGATGAATCTTAAGGTACGTAATACAATAATACATTACATGTGATAAATGGTAAATATTGTGTGATTCATGATGAATACTTGTCTTATAGAGAGAAAAAAACAGAAAAACAAAGTTGCTGGATAGCGTCAGTGGAAACTGCAGGATCGAAACCCCACAATATTTCTCAAGTTGTGAAAATGTTTAGTCAAACGAAGTATCCACACGACTACGCCAGCTAGTAGTACTTAGTTGTAAATATCATATATATACCTAGGTAAGAAAATCAATTACATGTAGAGGTACAACACGGGGGTTATTTTCTAATATAGAATACAAAAATGTATATCTATTTATTTTTTAGCAAATGACAAAACCACCAAAAAACGGACTGCTTTCTCTATAAATAAACAAAATAATAATTTATTGTTAATAAATGAAAAAAATTAGTCTGCAAAATTTCTGAAACAACATATTGGTCTATATTCTATGCTGAAATAAAACAGCTACATCTCGATTTAAGCATAGGAAAATTAGATATAAATTAATATTCAGAACAGATAAACAGGAATATAAAACTCGTATTCATTAAATAATTTAACAAGTTAATAAAATGAAAATCAAAGAAATACCACAGTCAAAACAATTCCAAAATTGAATATCAAATTCGTTAAAAAAAGGCAAAAATAGATACACACAAATACATGACCACTCACTTGGCTGGCTTGGTACAGGCACCTAAAAAACAAATGGCAGGGTTAAACTAATTATATTGTCCGAAACCTCTCCTCTTAGTGAAACGATGCAGTCATTCAAGTGCTTTCCACATACATACAAAGAAAATACTAGAATTTATTTGAATATTATATTTGTTTTCTTTTGAGAGCAAAATCCGTCTTAGTGAAACGATGCAGTCATTCAAGTGCTTTCCACATACATACAAAGACAAAACTAGAATTTATTTGAATATTATATTTGTTTTATTTTGAGAGCAAAATCCATCACCAAATTTATCAGAAAACGAGGGTAGTCTGGCTTTCGTGTACAAATCAAAGTCAATGACTTGCGACAGGTCAGTGGTTTTCTAAGGGTACTCTAGTTTCCTCCACCAATAAAAGTGACCACCACGAAATAACTGGAATACTGTTGACAGTGGCATTACACACCACAATCTCCTCTCCCCATTCAATGTTGGAAAATACACAACTATATGTATATGCATCTATCATGTGTTCAATGATCTTTCAGATAAGATCGAACTGCTGGATTTGTTGATGTTTGTAGAATTATTGACAATCACTGTTTAAGCTTTCTTTTCATAATATATAGTGGTTCTGACAATCAATTAATTCCCGTGAAATTTCCCATTTTAGAGCTTTTGCTTCCTATCGGGATTTACTTGAAAGATGGTTGCTGTTAAGAAGAAAGCTACCTAACCATGGGTTCCCTGTGGGAAACCTGAACTGATCACTTCGAAAGTTTTACAGTAGCAATCATGCCTTATTACCAGATTCTTAATATTAGTAACTCGCCGGATGCTACTAGTGGAACAGGAACTGCTTACCTTTCCGGAGTACGTGTTACTCCACTTATTTTAAGTTGGTTCTTGTTTCTCAATCGTTAGCTTTCTGTGTAGTGTTTTGTGGACATTTATTTGTCTTGTCGTATTTTGTCGTCTGGTCATTGTCCGTCCTTTTCGATTGATGACATCTGATTTTCCTTTCACTATCTCCAAACTTTTCTTAGCAAACATCTTAGTCGTCTTAATGAGGTTATTCTTGTCTAGATTTAACAATGATTAATTGACAAATAGACAACAACAAATCAATCTGAATGTTGTCTCATTAAGGGTCAAATGACGTCCAGTATCAGTTCAGCAGTGTGGAAAAAGGACTGATCTCGGTATATTAAAAGCTTGACAATTGCAAAGAGAATACACCCCATTCAAGCATCCAATACATACTTGATGTGATGGTTCAGGAACCGTGATTCAAATAATGGCTATTAATATAAAGAATTGTAATTATTTTAGAATAAATAACAATTTTATAAACAAACAAAAACTACTATTTGACTTAAGAATATAACTGATTGATATTTCATAATATTTTATTTCAATTGATGTAACTTTATTATCCAGAACTATGCAAGCATAGCAATTATGATTGACATTTACTACCGCCACAGACGTCGTACCTGACTTTGTTTGACCTCTGTAAACCAGTGGGGATTCATATTCATTGTTTGTATTTTTATTTTATTTGCATTTTCTTCTAGAATATTTGAATGACCTCGTGTTTATAGACGGGTTTTTCAAATTATCCCCCTTAATACTGCACGCCGCCGCTAGATGACATAATTGTTCCGTCCGCCATTAAGGTAGTGAATGTAGATAAACACGCAGAAACAACAAGCATTACATACTCGCAGAAGTTTACGATTTTTGAAGGAAAATGGTTGTTTGTTTCCTAATCTTAATAAAAGACAATGGATCCACACTATAAAAGTGTTTGTTTATATTGAAATTGTGTGTTCGTTAATATATTTATGATAAATTATTCCAAGTGGTGATTTAATACAGAATATTTGTAAAATTACGTTTATTTAGTAAAATCATTAAACACACAGGTCTACATATTTACATATACACAAACAAGAACAACAATTGATGTTTTATTTATAACCATGACAGGATATTCCCTATCTTATGTGTACACAAAATCTATTTAAATGCACATACATGTAATCATGAAATATCTTTGTAAAAAATATCTTACGAACTGCAACTTTGTTCTAATAATATTAAAATTACTGACAATTAATAAAAAGGCAATGCAATACACATATTAAAAAAAACCATATGGGTGAATTATAACACACACTACCCCCCTTTTATTTTAGGGATTTAATCCGATGTGTTACTTGTCATCTCATCAGCAATGATGACTACTCGTATGCTCGACTGCTCGTATAGTTTCACACGGCAACCAAACTACTATGCAAGCCTTAAAACTTTTCAGCAAGAACTGGCATGCATGAATTATACATTCTACTGGCTAAACTTTTTGAAATTCCAAATCTACGGACTAAATCATTAACATGATCATTAAACAGTAAATTTAATTTTAGTTTCATTAACACAAGAATCAACTGATCGGCGACATCGAGTTGGAAAGAAAATGTATTTTCTATTTTCCTTAGTTCAACCAAGCAAAGTAAAAAATACCTCTTTCGTTATCCCAGTATACAACAGAGTCGCAATCTGTCACTATACTGCCTTTTGCCGACATCGTACCGGTTTCAGTCATAACTTGAACACCTTTTCGTCCATGCAAAGTATTTTTGTCTGTGTTAACGTAGTCTGGTTGTCAGTCCATGGTTTCGCGTATGTGTGATAATCTTTTCCGAAAGAGTCTGAATATTTGTATTGTGTCCCGGCGCTAACACTTGACGACTCAAGAACATTAAACTCACAGATAGTTTCTGGAAGGTGTTCCGTTTTATGTCCTGAAGATGTAGAAACAGTATCACCGAAATATACCCCCGCACCGCTTTCTTCCTGTATTGGTTTTCGTTTTTTACTTTCAGGTTCATGTCTCATAAGTGTTCGCCGGCCAGGAGTTGTCTTTTTTTCATAAGTTGTGGAATTAATTGGGTTTCTTAAATTTCTGTCGGCTTTCCGTCCAAAACATGTTCCGAGCAAACAAATACCTGCTTTCTATTTAAAGCGTTTGCCCACTGTAATCGTATTGACTCCTTAGAGGGCATCGTATGTAGTCTATATGGAATCATACAAGAACCGTCTTCATGTTTTTGTTTATGTAATTCACAAAAAGTTTGTTTCCATTCATTTAATTTACGGCAATTATTTGAACAACCGTTGACGGCAGACGAATTTCCACCACCTTTTTTATATTTTACTTCACTTGCCATAATATAAATACAAGAAATAATACCAAAAAAAAATCGATGTGAAAATAAAAGACAGCTATTGTTTACTAATGATATACTATAGATTATTGATGCACGTGTGTTATCTTCCACGACTGTTATGGCCGACGCAGCACGTGACCTTTTAATGGCAGCGCCCATTGTTTTGAGATAAGCTGGTGATACACCCGTGCAACTAACTCTATTGATAACGGAGGAATTTCAAGCTCTGCTTTATCACACGAATAGCTAGAAGTTAATTTGATAAAAAAAGAAAATCAAACGTCGTACTCAATCACATTCTTGTATTTACGTGATTCTTACTTTTAATAAGACTAATTTTCTAATTATCCGTACTTTCGATGTGATTATGTCAGTACCACTTATAAAAATGTAAAATATATATGTTGTTGTTGCTTGGCTGTTTGTTAAGCACCTTAATTACACTTTGTTCCGTTATTTTCGAGGAGGTTAATATGTTCTATACGATAAAACTAATCTTCTGGAATCAGATATAATCTGACAAACACGTTATTAGGAGCTAAACATAATACTACACTTTATGTAACGTTCTGTTAACAGGTGATTTAGTTATTTATAGAATGGACTGAAGATGATCGTTATATATTTTGAACCGGGTTCTTATAAGAGAGACAAAATAGGACATGTAACATATGTGATAAAAATGAGATTGGTGATGAATTCCATTATGTACTACAGTGCCCATCTCTTCACGACGATAGACGACGTCTATTGGATTCTACCTATTTGACTAGAGTTAATGTTTTAAAATTTGCTAATTTATTCCAATCTAGAAATAAAATTAAGTTAAGACACCTTTGTAAATTTATCAAAATTATTTTTTCAAAAACACGTCCTCCTGGTTAGTCACCTCTCTCTCCTTCTTTGTTGTGTTTCTATTGTGTTACATCCATCATCTTGTCATGTGCATGCAAATATTGATATTGAATGTTTGTATCTATCTCTGTACCATTGTAATGCATTGGTTTATGAGAATAAAGAATCTTGAATCTTATAAAATGATAAACAAATCAAGAAAACTTAAGATGCGAAATGTGTAATTAAAAACTGTAAATCAAAGGACAGACAATACAATGGCCAAAACAAAACAAAAAAGACAAAAGGACAAACAATGATCTACAAAACACTGCACTGAAAACTATATATTGAACAACACAAACACCACTAAAACACGTTGTAAACTCAGGTTTTCTAGAAGGGTAAGTAGTTCCTGCCCCACTAGTGGTACCCGTCGTACGAAACGACAATTAACGAACGGGAAAGGAAATGAAATGTTCGATGAAATGAAATTAAACATGTCGGAACAAAACCAAACGAAAAAATAGACAAACGGTTCTTGTACTTTCACAAAAGATGAAACCTTTTATTTCCATTTTTCAATTATTGGAACTATTATACCATGCAATGCAAGTATCCTCATCGGTTCTGGAACACAAAACGAATGTAAAATCGATCCAATATCATTCAAAACACAATTTTACATTTTAAACCCGCCACCTTTTTAAATTAAAGTGCTTATACCAATCATCGGAAAGTGAGCGGACATGTATTTGTGTGTTAGAGGTTATCGAATTTACCTCTTTCCTCGATATTTCTATTGGATATTGAGACTGTTCTGACAGTGTGGCATTTTGTTTTCGTTTGATTACATGGGATTACTATGGATGTTTTTAACAATACATTGTATTTCAGTTATATCATGATGGTCGGTTGTATCAATGAAGGAAAATGGTGAACTTGGGGAAACCACCGTAGTTCCACATGCACAAGTAACTCACAAATATTTTAGACATAATGATGTATTGTGTACACATCACCACGGACGATTGTCGAACTGAAAAGATTAAATGATGACAGACACTGATTGTGAGAGTACATGTAACCCCAACTACTATATGATTGCGGCCACGGCTGGTATTATCTAATTTTACAGCATTATGATATTTACATAGATTAAATAGAAACAGAAACATTGATATAAACTTTACATATAAGTACTGTACGTAATGATTGTTGTCTATCATTAATGGCAAACAAACGGAATTGGTGGTATAACGGCTAGCGTGCTCGGCTCGAGTGAGGTAGATCTTGGGTTCGAGCCTTGGTCGGGTCAAACTAAAGACTATGAAATCTATATATTTGCTTCATAGATAAGCACACAGCACTAAGGAGCTAGAGCAAGAATCGGAATCAGGACAATGTGTCCACGTGGAATGACATGTTTACCCTCGGATGTTGTGTCAGTGAGCTAGCACTATAAACAATCCCATTAAGCGTGTTAGTCTAATACAAATCGGACATTAAAATACATTACTATAATTACGACATAAATAACAGATAACGGAAATATGATATGCATTAACCAATCAGAGTTGCGGAGAAAATAATAAGGATTCCGTTTAAATAGATTACATGTCCTCAAATACATAATAGTGGCAACAGTACTAAAAGATCACAATACGAATGAAGACAACAACATTATTGAAAAACAAATCAATATGACAGTCCGTCCATTGCAATTGATAAAACAGTATTTAACCTTTTTAGTATTCACAGTGGGCTATGAAAATCTAATCGGAATAAATTCAGCGAAACTGGATTGATTAATTGCAGTCAAAATCTAAAATACAGTCAAGCCATCCTTACTTTGCTTTTAACATATTTCAATGTCAAGCAATTATTCAGGCATGAATCAGACATAAATTATAAACTTACGATGTCTTTTAAAAAGACAATATAATGAAAAAACATAATCTTCCTTAAAGGGCACATCTATATAGCGAATCACTGTTTTTAAAAGGCAGCTTCATTTTCCTCATTAATGAATAGTGCATATAATTTGTACCTGTATATAAAGGACAACTGCTCATTTTCAGGGTTCCTTGAGTGCTCTTTATATACACTGAAATATTGTTGAAACTGGCGTTCAACACCATAACCATAACCCCTCTATGGTACTAGCTACTGGGCTTATCTCCCCTCTATGGTACTTAGCTACTGGGCTTATCTCCCCTCTATGGTACTTAGCTACTGGGCTTATCTCCCCTCTATGGTACTTAGCTACTGGGCTTATCTCCCCTCTATGGTACTTAGCTACTGGGCTTATCTCCCCTCTATGGTACTTAGCTACTGGGCTTATCTCCCCTCTATGGTACTTAGCTACTGGGCTTATCTCCCCTCTATGGTACTAGCTACTGGGCTTATCTCCCCTCTATGGTACTAGCTACTGGGCTTATCTCCCCTCTATGGTACTTAGCTACTGGGCTTATCTCCCCTCTATGGTACTTAGCTACTGGGCTTATCTCCCCTCTATGGTACTAGCTACTGTGTTTATCTATATACGTAGGTATCAGTTTTAAATACCTTTTGTCCAAACATGGCGTTCCATACAAATATGAATTACAGGAAAGCTTGGGCACAATCTCAGGTCGGGTTAAATCATGGACTTTGTAACTTATCTTAACTCCAACTAAGCCGGACCTCCTGAGCATAACAACATCACTTAGTTGTTCAGACAATTGACCATTAATACCATAGATACTCATTGTACAGGAAATGACCAGTTCTATATCATCATGAATAATGACTTGTAAAATTATATCGTGACTTAATAAAGGATATTCTGTACGCTAAGCTATTAACGAAATTAAATAAGTATAACTATAACTACCATTTGTCTTAGACCAGAGATAAGAAAAGCTTGAAGATACCAAAAGGTGTAACAAGAAGCCGTAAAGCGAGGGACACAAAAGAAAAAGGACAAAAGGACAAACAATGATATGCAAACCCCTACACAGAAAACTAAAGATAGAGCAACTCAAACCCCTCTAGAACCCGGGGGTGAGCTCTGTGTAAACAGTACCTGCTTCAATAGTGGCAACCGATGGTTACTCTTGTTCAAAATCCGGTGGTAAGTCATGACTATGCTTAACCAAGAGCTGCTGCATCGTGCGTCAACAGGCGACAATGCATTCTTTATTGACATCTAAGATACCTATATTATCTTAATTCACCAGACTTATTTTTAGTTGCGTGTATGACTGGACTATAATAACGTCAGTATATCAGTTTGGAAATATTTACCGATTTAATGAGACGGCACAAAGTTTGTCATCAATGGCATGCAATCATACAAATATTGCATTGGCTAATTATATCGGTCGAAAAACAAAAATACGACATCATTTTGTGGTCATCTCAAAATAACAACTGACAATATTTTCCATTTTATTTTTAAGACAGTTGGGTGATAGTAAAATTATTACTAAGTCTTCGAACAGAAATTTGTCAAGAAGCAATCGCTTCAATAATGTAGAAACAATTACCCTGCTAAAATTCAATGCACTCTTATCTATCCTTGTAAAACCGTCAAGTGATATAAGATGAATAAGATGACGTATCGTCTGACATAATATTATTACAAATGAAGTACAAAAACGGTGAACTCAGACAAAGGCGAACTCGACTTGTATCTTGTACCGTAAGTCAGAACATTGACAAGCTACGCTTTGATCTTTGGTACTTTGCTCTGGGCACCCATCAATTTGGTCACATATGTAATATAGTTGAACAATGATTTAGATACCAAGCATTGCGGTTGGATTCCAAATACCTATTTTAACACCATGGTATGATAGGACCTAGATTGTGATCGCCTTTTGTCCTTGTTATTTCTGTTTGGATGTTTGAGGTTGTCATATGAGTAAATTGTGTTACAGTTAGTGTCGACCAATAATGGTTTAACTCTAATATTTTGATTGTTGAATAAAATGGAAAGCAAAACATACCACACTGTCAGAACAGTTCTAAAAATACCACACTGTCAGAACAATTCTAAAAATACAACATTGTCTGAACAATTCTAAAAATACAACACTTTCAGAACAATTCTAAAAATACCACACTGTCAGAACAGTTCTAAGAATACCACACTGTCAGAACAGTTCTAAAAATACCACACTTTCAGAACAGTTCTAAAAATGACACACTGTTAGAACAGTTCTAAAAATACCACACTGTCAGAACAGTTCTAAAAATACCACACTGTCAGAACAGTTCTAAAAATACCACACTGTCAGAACAGTTCTAAAAATACCACACTGTCAGAACAGTTCTAGAAATACCACACTGTCAGAACAGCTCTAAAATCCAATAGACAATTTGTAGAAAGAGGCAAATATCGATACCCCTAACACACAAATACATGATCGCACACTTTCCTGGCTTGGTACATGCACTTCAATAACAATTGGTGGGTTAAGCAGGTTTCAAAGGCCTAAACCTTGAAATACAGCTAATCAATCAATTCATTAATAAATCGATCAAGTATTCTGTCTAGATATGCTATAATAAACACTCCAGATGCTCTAAACCCATATTGTTTTCCGATATTTTCTCATTTTATTGCCTTTTGATATCTTATGTTATGAGGCCATATTGTGATTCTTTATACCGTTTCCTCTAATTGGTATTTACTCGCTGTCCACAGGGTTTTAAATGTAAATTAATTCCGTACATATACAAAATGACTATGTTTGTGTAGATTGGAAAGATCAAGTAACAATTATGTTGTTAATCTGTAGCATAATAGCGTAAAAGGGTTTTGAGTTCAACCTCAGTATTAGTGGGGTTAGTGTTCCACGATCTTTAGTCTTCTGTGTACTGTTTTGTAGATCATTGTTTGTCCGTTTGACCATTGTGTTGTCTGTTCTTCGACTTACGGCTTCTGATTACCCTTTTGGTATACTCAACTTTTCTTACACTTATTTGCCTTAATAAATAAATAAAAAATAAATAAAAATAAAAATAAAAAATAATTGTCTCGCGTAGATAATACATGCAGGTTTATTTAATTAGTTTTGAAAATCTATATTATTTTATTTTAAATAAGAGGATTCACGTGTGAACATCTGATATTATTTTAATAGGGTGTTATAATAGTTTTTTTTTAATAAACCATTAGTTATACCTACCGATTGGATATTCATATTGTACTCTTATGCTGCATGTGTTACCAAGCTGCTCATCAAATTAAAAAAAACCCAAACATGTCATTAGCTATATCTTTATATTCAGTGTATGTCTTATCGGTCTAATGAAAGGGTTCTTTAATTTTGTTTTTTATCTAACGTAACAAATCTGTAAATCTGATGTGATTACAGATTGATTCCTTTTTAACAAGCATATATTATTTCGAAGACTTCACAAAAACAAAACTGTAGACAGAAGACATCAATGAAGAACATTCACTGATCTCATGTCATTTTAAGACATACAGTACATGATATTCATAATACAAAAGTTCGTTGCCTTTCTGTGTACTTAAAACAAAGAGAATGCCATTATTTTTGTTTTCGCTTATACATAGCATTTGATATGTGGCTTTTAGAATTTGTTTGCAGGTTCACCTGTTAAACATCATTCTATCATCATGATTTATGCAAACATGGCGCATACACAATTATAAACGAAACATTGAGTTATATTCTACCTTGTACTCATTAGTCTTACATGAGTAAATTGGAACCAATATCAGTACTCTAAAGCATGCTGATACTTGCTTAATTTGTTCATGAAATGGACAGACCAGTATTTCAATTTCAAAGAAATGGACTGAGGCCACTATCCCAATAGACTATTACTTTAAACATATCTTATTATGCAATCAGTGTCTATCACCATTAACGTTGTGAGTTCGAACCCCGCTCAGGCAAGGTGTACTCGATGCTTGTAAAACATTAGGTGATAAAGTTTGTCAGTGACTTGCGACATGTCGTTGGTTTTTCCCGGGTACTCCGTTTCCTCCACCAATGAACTGACCACCACGATATAACTGAAATATTGCTGTAAGTGGCGTCAATATATCATATTTGTTTATTTTGTTGTTCGACTGATTTTGATCAGTAGCCACTAAAGAACTAAAATAGAGATGTGTCTTTTTTGTGCACAGAATTAGTAATGTTATATTTAGTATTAGACACACAGAGATGGTGATTTTCGCCATCTTTCTTTGCTGTCTCCTCTTTACATATACTTTTATACATATAAAATAATAAAAAAAGAGTTTTTTTTGTCAATAATATACTAAAAATATATTATAATTGATTCTAGCGTTTTATAGGAGATGATCAAATGACAAAATAGGAATATTCGACTTAAAAATATCGGAATTATCAAACATTTGACGATCTAATTTTCAATATCTAAATTTGTATTTCTTGAAAAAAAGTGTTTAACCTTTGATAACTTTCTAAAGGATTAAAAGCATGTTCTCTTTACTTCTGAAGACCATTGCCCATGCATAGCACCAGTTTGTTATCACAGTATAATGAAACTATTCTGGACCTCAACCGGATTTTCCCCTGAAATGTTGACTGTTCCTTTGAGTTCGAACCACCGAAGTTCTACTTCTACCGTATTTTGTATATATTCAACTATTTATCTTTCCATAGTCAGAGCAATCATAAGAAATATTAATTATTTAAACAGAAATAAGACATTGCTTTTTTTTCTTCGTGTGCCTGTTGTTTTGGCACGTATCACCCCGCTATCAAGGACACCTTGTCTTATCATTTCAACAAAGCAATCATTTGAACTAACGGTAAGTTATGAGACAAGAGCGACTTAATCTTATTTCATCACACCATGTAATACAAACAATTCATCAGTTTTATATCAAATATAGATACTATTGGATTTTTTCACACTTATCATTTTAAACATTTCTATTTATCAGATATAAGATGTTATTGTGTATATTGAATTGTTCAGGTAATTGTAAACACCTGCTGTCTACTTCGACAGTTGTTTTTTTTTTCTATTGGTATCTCACAGTAACTGATACAAAACTACATCTTTTGCATTTATTTTTGAGACAAAACACTCAAGCAAATGCAATACTTAGCAGTTCATGTAATAGCTAATTACAAGTCTACAGTTTTTCTTTTACCACCCTGACTGTCCATATGCATTCCAGCAGCAGTATATATTTCACAGTTGATTCGATATTCCAGAGCGTGTGGTTCCTATCATGATTACCTTGATAGAGGGTTGCTGCTATTAAGGAAGCTACTGAACCAATTTGAATTCATTGCTTCACTTCGAAAGTGTTACGGTCGCCAACATGACTTGGTTAACCGTTGCGGAATATCTGTGTCACAAATGACCACGGATATGTTCCATTTGTCGTATGCATCGCCCGATCCTTTCCTCATTCATGACTTATCACTTGGTTTGTAACTAGAGTAACACGACGTGTACCACTAGTGGAGCAGGAACTACGTACCCTTCCGGAGCACATGAGTTCACTATCTTTAGTTTTCTGTGTAGTGTTTTGTCAACCATTGATTGTCTTTTGTCCGTTTTCTTTTGGCAGCCATTGTATTGTCTCTCCTACTTCGACTTACGGATTATGATTATCCCTTTTGTATCTGCAAACTCTTCTTATGGAAGAATATGGTTATAATTTACCACAAAAGGATAATATTTGTTGATACAGTATAGATATGAGTAGTGCATGTGGGTGACCTATATTCCTTTAAAATTGCTTGATGAAGTGTGGGAAGCTAAATGCGCAATATATGTCTGTACATAAAATCCAGAAAACAATTAAACCATGCTTGCCAAATTTGATTATATCCAATCTTGTACTGTTTATAATTACATTTGTTTGACTGTTTTGTCTCAAATACAAATAGTTCATTATAGGAATGAGCTTATCATAAAATCTTCGATGAATGTTTTCCCTTGTCAGTAAATTCATAGAAATTCAAATTGATTAGACGAAATGCCTTTAACGCCAGTTTCCTCTTTCAACAATGCGACAATGATATCGTGTCGGTGCAGATAGGGCAGAATTAAACCTCAATTGTCACATTCATTCAAATTTCTAAGATCAATAATACAGATGATATAATATGGAACATTGTATGTTGAACGAACAATCAGTAAAATGTAATAAAATAATAAAAATTATCACTTGCAAATCAAATTAAGATTTCTAAACACATTCCCAAACTGGAGGAATTGTTCTGTTTATTTTGACAATGCTTACTGCAAGCAAGCAATAGGCATATGTTTGTCCTTGATACGCTTAGAGTTTTATCTGCAACATAACAGAAGCCTCATTGAGGCTAAGTAAATACATAAATGAGATAGTTCTTTTTAGAAATAACTGTTTAAGATGTAATACCTCTAAGTAATTTCTTTCACATTTTCTACTAAATTTGTGTTTTAACCTTTCCAAGACCATATATTTTCTGAAACGTACATGATTCCTCTACGTTCTGTAAAAATTTCAGGGCATTTTTAAAATCTTGCAGTGAAATGCCAGGCTACGGAAAACACCTACTCTAAAAATAGCTTGGTCATCCCCCAGAAATTCAGTATTTATAGGTCATGCATCAAATCCTCCATAGAGGTATTGAAATACAACTAAATCCATCAAATTTGGGCTAAAAATAATCCCTATATATTTTACTTCAATTATCAATTTTAATTATTCGATTCCATTCAGTAGTTTTCACAATACTACAAAGTGAAAGGAACATATTTCTTTAAAAGAGACTACTTTCGTATATGTTCTAAGCTCTGATTGGTGAATTAGTGGTGTGACACCTAAAGAGCAATACAACTTGTTTCTTTAGCCATTTGTTGACCTAATTTCTATTCTTTAGCCAATATCAACCCAAGAAAACCTCATTAGGTATGTGGCTGTCTGATATTTGCAAGAATAAGTGTGTAAATGCAAAGGTACCCCCTTGAAGATTTTTAATGAAAATATCTCCATTTACAGCTGTTGAGTTCAGATTGTGTAATATACCAAAACTTACCTATTCTCTTATATAATACAGTTATTCAGCTAATTTCTAAAATAATAAACAATTTTAACACATATATATGCCTCATTTGTATATTTAATAGCTAAATACTATGAAATGTTTGCATTTGCCCTCCCCCCTTTTTCGACTCATAAAATGAGTTCACATCATTCTAAATTTTGTTAATTCATGCTTTCACCCCATAAATTATGTAGTTTAAGGCATACAATAAGTTTTTGTATCTAGATCTTTAGTTGAAATTCCTTCTAATTCCATCAAAATTGCAAAAATATGATTTATTGATATTCAAGTCTTGGAATTGCTTATGGTACACAACTATAATGTTCCCCAAAACTCAATAAATATATAATTCCACATCATTTTCCCCCACTGTCTAAGTAAGCTGGATGTTCAAATGTACTGTTACAGCCAAATAATACTCTTTAACATGAAATCCAAATTGAAAATTTGAAAAATTTACAGAAAATGCTAAGCAGTCAAAATAATTTTCTTGGGATCACTTAAATTACCAGGTTTTTACTACATAATTTTCAATTAAAACTGCTTTCTATAGCCTTATATTGTTTTATAAGTACATTGTACATGTATTCTAACTGAAACTATGAAAATGTATGAGGAAAAATTGGTAGGATTGTAAAAAATCCATTAATGATATCACCATATTGTATATTTGAAGTTGACAAACTGGTGCATGATAAAAAAAAATTAATTCTTAATATCAACCTTATTTTCAATATTATATGCCCTTCTACTGCAAAAACATGTTCAATCACATATTCCCAATAATTATAAAGTCATAAATAAAAATAAAATGAGTTGCAATACCCTCTGTCCATGTATATCCAGTGTTTGGGAGCAATATTCCAAAATATTACATAACATCCATTTTGACCATGTCATCTGACACCACAATGCATTTTGTATCATTTTTGTATAAAAAATGTAACAAAAGGATCTGTTGTGACATTATTAGGCTAATTTGATCATTATAGCAGCAACAATTAAATTTGGTGTTCTTGATTCTCTTTCATAAGATGACGTTATATTCGATGTCTACGTTTTTATTTCAAAGTATATAATTTCTCTTTCACAATTAACTCAGCAGATTACTTGTTTTTATAGAGGGTAAAAACATGAATTAGTAACGTAGATATCTAATCTTAATGCGCACTTAGTATATTTGTAATGCGTACAACAAATAGCTTCAGTTGCATTATTGGTATAAACAGTAGGGTTGTGTGGGAAATGAAGTTGTATTAAGTAAATATAGCAACGATAGTAAATTAACAATTCTAATATGACGTCTCTAAAACGGCACACACGATAATACTCAACAACTCTATATTTAGCGCAAGTGCATTACACAACAAATCTGGCAGTTCCATGTGTCTCCCGCTGTGAAATTACCGTGACGACCGAGTGTAAACAAACAAAACACCGGCATATAACGTATTTTTAAAGTCCTTAAAATAAAAATTTCCCCTCAGTTATAAATAAATATTCTGTAACAAAGTATTTTTTTATCATATGTTTTGAAAATTTACATTTGGGTATCCCCAGTACGCACACATACATTCCATTGATATGTGTCGGCCATGAATAACCGGAAAATGCACTAACCTTCATGTTTTCCTACGTATATATTGATAACTGGACGGTGATGTAATTAAGTAACTGATATTTTCCCATTTGATGGCATTTTGAATTTTGCTACTCAAACAAGTAAAATGCTCACAAAATCGTAAAATAAATCAGTAACCAGCTTGTGTCAGAATGACGATATATTACAAAAGTCAAAGTCGATAGATGGTTGTCTTAAGTATTTATTCCGGATTTTTTTCTATGTCAACAATACAAGCTTTTTTTTCCATTGGCATTTTTTTAATTTTATTTCATATCTAACAACAATTGTCGATTATTAACAACTGTTCAAATGTTCGATATTATGTTTGACAACTCCGCTCCGCCATCTTGTTAGCGCACGAAATGATGAACGAATGAACTCCGACTTTTTTTTAAATATTTTTATGCAGGAATTGTTCAATCGAATCTATGTTTGAAAATACACAATAAATATGTTCATGTTAACATCCATATCTTTGTTTTAAAATATCTCGTTCAAATACAAATAATTCAAAATCAATTCAAAATTTCCGAAGGAGGTAAATGGAACAGCCACCAAATGCCGTGTGTATACAGTTCACGAATGGTTAAAAATTACCGTATTTGTCCTATTAGAATCGAAATAATTCATGGCAGGCATAGAGTTGTGCAAATTTATACATGGGCTGGGCCTTTATATTCTTAGATTTTACCCCTCGCTATCGCTGGGGGTAAAATTCGAATATAAAGGCCCAGCCAATGTGTAAATTTGCACAACTCTATGCCTGCCATGAATTATTTCTTAATTAAGTATCAAAGTAGGTAGATAGATAGTTTTTGTATTTGTCTGGTGATCGTATTTGTTAAATGGTCTCCTCACTGGGACACATTATCCTGATTCCGAGCCACTCAGTCTTTTGTTCTTTCTCCTTATTGATGCGTGCTTATCGGATAAGCATCAAATGCTAATTTTATAGTCCTTGGTTTGACCCGACCGGGGCTCGAACCCACGATCTACTTCACTCGAGACGAGTACGATAGCCATTACACTACCAATGCGGTTGTTTTGACTTCTGAGTTAAATGCTTTGACCTCTTTGTTGCTCTTGTTTTACGTCAAATGAACACTATTTCACTTTATTAATGACTACATCAATTTTACAAGCATTAAATCAGGTAAAAAGGTGGTATTTTGGAATGTTGATTGGGGCGGAAGCTTTGAATGCCATCGAATTGATAGGATCAGAAAAGGTTGCCTTGCAATGGACAATCGAAGAACAATCTTCTACATGCAACAGTCGTGGCATTATCCTTGCACAAATCACATATTTTCGTCCCGGCGTAAGAGCGAGTTTTGAAAATCGATTCGTCCAGCTTAGAGAAATTGTAGCCCACATCGAGTTCCTATTCCCATACCATGTGGTTCCCATTGAAGGGTGTTAACCTTTTGGCAAAATACCTCATTTAAATGATATGAAATCAGAGAATTCGAAAAGAATTAAGAAACTGTCTTATTATTATGGTCAAACACAGCATATATTTACCAAGTATCCATGACTCAGGTCTTTCAGAAATCTTATAACAGAGCATTAGATATAATATGACATCCTAATACCACTAATTAACCTCCGTCATGGGAGAACTAATGTATAATATAAATGCAATAACAATAATATCTGTCTTAAGTACCACAACAAACAGTGATTAAAAGTTAATTAAAGAATCATCGACAACATCATCTGATTATCTGGATAATAACCATATTTCTTCAGAAACGCTTCGATTAAACGGTAGTGTTAATACCGAACTCGGAAGGGACCGGCATCTTCTATAAGCCGTCTTTAATTTTAGCCATAATATCTGAAATATTTGAATTATAATAATAACAATATCCTGTCTAATTCCGAACAATTTGAAATATTTTAAAGCAGTAACCTGTCTAGAATGATCACCTGTATATTCCAGTCGCCGTCGTGGTCATGATCGTATGGTAATTAATTAATAATTCGATTTACAACTATTTGTGCAATCAATGCCTATCACCACTAACGTTGTGAGTTCGAATCCCCCCATGAAGATGCGTAATCGAAATAACGGTATGTGATAAAGTTAGTCAGTGACATGCGACAGGTCGGTGGTTTTCTCCGGATTCATCAACCAATGAAACTGACATCCACGATATACTTCAGGGCCCTCTGGATCCGCCCCTGCTTCCCATGATATGGGGTACCTATATGAAGCTTGTGACCAAATACCAGATTTCTGCCATCAATAGTTGTTGAGAAAAATGTGCATATATGTTCAATGTGGATAAAAACCAACTAAGTCGGCAAACAGGAAGTAGGAATCTGATGGTTCCAAAAACGCTTCCCACGATATGGTATACCTATGTGAAGCTTGTGACCAAATATCAGATTTCTGCCATCAATAGTTGCTGAGAAAAATGTGACGAAAAATATTTTGGAAGGACGGACGGACAGAGGTAAAAAAGTATACCCCCCTCCCCCTTCGGGGACCGGGGGTATAATTAGATCTAAAATAGGGAGTAAGCGCGTAGATCTAATTTTAATTAGATTGGTGAAGTGCTGGAATAATTTTTTTTCTTCAAAATTTTGTATATGATTATACTGTGAAAATGGCAAGTATATGATTATACTGTGAAAATGTCAAGTCAGAATATATTTTTTTCTCCTGTCCAGCCAAATTTTTTTCTTCAAGATTCAGAATCAAAATTTTTAGGAAAAAAAACATAAAATTAAAATTGAATAGCTTGAGGGGTAAATTGATAAAAAAAAATTGCAAGACCAAAATGGTTCTCCCATATACCAACAAAAAACGAAATAAAACTGTGGTCATAAGAAAGTCCCACGAGAAAATCTTTCCTTCCAAAATAAGACTTTTTTTTATTTCTCTAAACTGAATTTGTGCAAACTATTTCACTTATAACGAATTATATTTCTTTTTTAAATAGAGCTCATTTTTCTAGATGAATGTATAACCATCTGTCTTTACTCTGTTTTTATTAAATCTCTTGTCTTTATTACAGGACTTTGATCGGATTGTCCTTGATGAGGCAGTGTTGGGGGTTGCTAGAATGTTTCGAGAGGAACTTGTAGTAATGCCCCATGATGAGGATTACAACAGATCCAATAGGTATGCAGCCTACCGCCAGTATACCATTTGGGCACATGGCCGACTTGGAGCTGGGGTCAGACGTGTGATCCCAAGCTGTTGTACTTGGAAAATTCGGGACAAGTATCCTGATCTATATGGACAATATAGATCCTAGACGATTTAATTAAAACTTGTTCATGAAATATTTTGTATTTTATCCCATATACCCTATAATGATAAAGTTTACCACTTGCTTCCCTATGGTCGGTGGTTGTCCGGGTACTCTGGCTTCCTCCACCACTAAAACTGGTCGCCATGATATAGCTGAAATATTGCTGAAAGTGGCTTTAAAACACCAAAAATAAAAAATAAATCAACCCTAATGAGTTGTTAATTTCACAAGTTGGTCAGTTGGAATTGTAAATTTAATTTGAAAGTTTTGCCATCTTATTATTATTTTTTGTTCTATCAGCACTGACAATTTCTTCTAAAATGGACTGACTGTCTTTTATATAATTCAAAACCAAACTTGGCAGAGATGTTTTCTATGAGGTCCTACACAAGAGTTGTTACTTTTGTGCAGATTCGTCAAAAAACATAGCCACCATGTGACTTTGAAAATTCTGATTGGTCGATTTTCAAGAAACTTCTTCTCAAGAACCGCTGAAGGGATTGAATTGAAATCTGGTATATATGTTCCTATGAATGTCTTTAACATGTGTTGTTACTGTTTGCACCAATTGAAAATTCAAAATGGCCACCAGCGGAGGTCAAAGTTTGCATTGAAACCCTATGGGAAACAACATTTTCATCTTCTTCTTGAGAACAGCCGAACAGAATTTAACCAAACTTGGCAGAGATGTTTCTTGTGAGGTCCTAAAAAGTTGTCCTGGTTTGTACTAACTAGACCAACACACTGAGTGCTATCATTATTGTGCATTGGACAATTTGTAATGGCCATTATCCTGACTTGGGTACTTTTCTGCTCTAAATGTGCAGAACTTCTGTTAGACCAGGAAAAACAAAGAGTGGCAATCTAAATTTATTTTATGCGACAATATAGTCAATTGTTTTGTCTTGGTCTTCAAATCTGGATTTCTGAGATGCTACAATATCATCCCGAGTTGGAGGTTGTGGAATTGGTGCAAGATGTACCGAGATTCTTCTGGGATCATCTACTTCCAACTGCACATGTTAATTCATTCCTTCATTATCTTGCTGTCTCATACAAATGATGACCCTTAATAGTCTTGGAACATAGGAATATGACTTGTCAGCTTTAACAGGCTGCACAGACCATCTAGCTGTCTTTTTGTTGTAACTTCTCTGCCACCTGAAGTAGAAAAATACATACAATGTAATTCACAAGAATAAAACAATAGAATTGAGATAATGATCTATGGAGCCCTAACTTTCAATTCAAGATGAATATCTCGAATGTATAGTGAATGACAAACTAAACATATCATTACAAGTCCACTTTATGAAGGATTTGAGTGATTTGTAGACAGATTTTAGGTTGTGGTCATCTTTCAAGAAGTTCTACGGCAGGAATCACGAGCTGGTCAATGGTTACAGGGTGTATGTTACCCAAATCAGACCTGATCTTCATTTGTTGTTGATGTCTTTCCCTTCATCGGATGGGACTTCTACCGGACTTGACCATGGACAACACAGCGGGTTTGCGACTTTCGATTGACCCTTCTGAAGCCTATGATCAAATATCAGATTGCTGCCATAAATAATTACTGAGAAAAATGTTATGAACATCTTGGTACGAACGGATGGACAGAGGTAAAACAGTATACCCCCTCCCCCTTCCAGTGGAGCGGGGTTATAATAAAGCTCCTATGACATATGATCATGCATGGTTCTGTTATTAGGACAACATTTCAAGTATGTAAGTTACAACTGAAACATATGAAATTAACATGACAAACCTTAGAGTGAAGTTGAGGCTAGGTTCAAAATCTCCATCGTCAGAATCATCACCAACATCACTGCCCTCTTCAGTAATATCTATTGAGAGACTGTAAGAATAAAAAATAATTGTTTATTACAGTGTATGTGTATAATATCGAAACAAATTTTGCTATATGGTTCTGATGTGCAGCTGTATAACGAAAAAGCTTTTCAAAATAATATTAAATCTATATACACGTATCCAGCACACATCTACACAACCCAATATAAAGAGACAAAATTACATCAAAGTTCCAGGAAAAAATTTGGTGCGCCAGACGTGCGTCAATTCTGTCCCAGTTTGGTTTCATTCCCGTAAGTAGCTAAAGAGGACTGGCCATTTCAGCTTGTGGATTGATGAAAATGTAACGATGACGCAGAAGCCAACATGATCCCTATATAATATAGCTACTAGTAGTATCACTATGCAAGCCACAATAATTAATAGGAAACTGTTATACAAGTGACTGTGTTGAACAATATTGACAATGTTACCTATAAACATAATGTAGAATATGTCTAATCTTTAACAAAATGAACATACTCAAATGGGTTCACAAATGAACTCGATTTCTCCAGTTTCATCCGTTTCGTTGAAATGTGATGGCTGCTCATTTCTTCTACTCTAGAATTACCTTGGTCAGAATATCTAAATCAAAAGTACAAATATCAATCACTACAAAATCACCTTTGTCTGAAATTACCAGTTTTTGTAGTAATTTGCCTAAAAAATTTAGATAATTTTACAAAAACCTGCATGATTTTAACACAGACATGGGCCATCGGTCTACTGTTAAATTCACACACTGTGAAACATGCAAATTGCTATGGATCTTCACATTATTTCTTAAAAATCTTGTTTATAAATCATACTTACAAGATCCAAACTAAACAAGGGCAAAGCGTGGCGTATCCCCTTGCCTAAAAATTTGACCTGGTGACCTTGACCTTTGACTTTGAAAATCAATAGGGTTCCAGATTCTCTTAAGGACTAAGTATGTACCAAGTTTGGTCAAAATCCATTGAAGGATGTTGATTCTAGAGTGTTCACAAGGATGTTACGCGGTAAAATTTTGACCCGGTTATCTTGACCTTTGACCTATAAGGCTATGACCTTGAAAATCAATAAGGTTTCGGTATCTTAAGGACTAAGTATGTACCAAGTTTTGTCAAAAATCCATTGAAGGATGTTGATTCTAGTGTTCACAAGGATGTTATGCGGTAAAAATTTAGCCTGTGACCTTGATCTTTGACATACGACCTTGAAAATCAATAGGGTTCCAAATTCTCTTAAGGACAAAGTATGTACAAGGATGTGACGGACGGACGATAGCGTTACTATATCCCTTGGCAACTTCGTTGGCAAGGGGATAAAAAGCAGTTCAAATGACAATTCTTTAAATAGAAAGCCTTTATATGAAAAATACATATTGATTTCCCTCTATCATGTCTATGTTGATAATTCTAAGATAGTAAAGTATAATTTTGGCTCCCTGAACTAAAAATTATGTCCAAAATTGTTGAAATGTAGTAAAAAACTAGTTAATGTAATGTTTTTAGAATAGTCAAGAAATAAACTTGGTTTGCATAAGGAAAATGAAAACAATTTTCATTTAGTCATAGTCTAAAATAACCAGTCAGTCTTCAGAAAAACTACTATAACCAGTAAGTCCTCAGACAAACTACTATAACTAGTCAGTTCTCAGACAAACTACTATGACCAGTCATTCCTCAGACAAACTACTATAACCAGTCAGTTCTCAGACAAACTACTATAGCCAGTCATTCCTCAGACAAACTACTATAACCAGTCAGTTCTCAGACAAACTACTATAACCAGTCATTCCTCAGACAAACTACTATAACCAGGCAGTTCTCGGACAAACTACTATAACCAGCCAGATCTCAAGCAAACTACTATAACCAGTCAGTCCTCAGAAAAACTACTATAACAAGTCAGTCCTCAGACAAACTACTATAACCAGCCAGTTCTCAAACAAACTACTATAACAAGTCATTCCTCAGAAAAACTACTATAACCAGTCAGTTCTCAGACAAACTACTATAACCAGTCATTCCTCAGACAAGCTACTATAACAAGTCAGTTTTCAGACAAGCTACTATAACCAGCCAGTCTTCAGAAAAACTACTATAACCAGTCAGTTCTCAGACAAACAACTATAACCAGTCATTCCTCAGACAAACTACTATAAGAAGGCAGTTCTCAGACAAACTACTATAACCAGACAGTCTTCAGACAAACTACTATAGCCAGCCAGTCCTCAGAAAAACTACTATAACCATTAAGACCTCGAGCATACTACTATAACCAGCCAGTTCTCAGACAAACTACTATAACTAGTCAGTTCTCAGACAAACTACTATAACCAGTCATTCCTCAGAAAAACTACTATAACCAGTCAGTTCTCAGACAAATTACTATAACCAGTCAGTCCTCAGACAAACTACTATAACAAGTCAGTTCTCAGACAAACTACTATAACCAATTAGTCTTCAGACAAACTACTATAGCCAGTCAGTTGTCAGAAAAACTACTATAACCAGCCAGTCCTTAGAAAAACTAATATAACCAGTCAGTTCTCAGACGAACTACTATAACCAGCCAGTTCTTAAATAAACTTCTCTAACCAGCTAGTTTTCAGACAAATTACTATAACCAGTCAGTCCTGAGACATACCACTATAACCAGTCATTCCTCAGAAAAACTACTATAACCAGTAAGTCCTAGGTCAAACTACTATAACTAGTCAGTTCTCAGACAAACTACTATAACCAGTCATTCCTCATACAAACTACTATAACCAGTCAGTTCTCAAAAAAACTACTATAACCAGTCATTCCTCAGACAAACTACTATAACCAGTCAGTTCTCAGACAAACTACTATAACCATGCAGTTCTCAGACAAACTACTATAACCAGCCAGTTCTCAGACAAACTACTATAACCAGTCAGTCCTCAGAAAAACTACTATAACCATTAAGATCTCGAGCAAACTACTATAACCAGCCAGTTCTCAGACAATCTACTATAACCAGTCAGTTATCAGAAAAACTACTATAACCAGTAAGTCCTCAGACAAACTACTAAAACCAGTAAGTCCTCAGATAAACTACTATAACCAGTAAGTCCTCAGAAAAACTACTATAACCAGTAAGTCCTCAGACAAACTACTATAACCAGCCAGTTCTCAAACAAACTACTATAACCAGTCAGTCCTCAGAAAAACTACTATAACCATTAAGACCTCGAGAAACTACTATAACCAGCCAGTTCTCAGGCAAACTACTATAACCATTAAGTTCTCAGACAATCTACTATAACCAGTCATTCCTCGGAAAAACTACTATAACCAGTCAGTTCTCAGACAAACTACTATAACCAGTCATTCCTCAGACAAGCTACTATAACAAGTCAGTTTTCAGACAAGCTACTATAACCAGCCAGTCTTTAGAAAAACTACTATAACCAGTCAGTTCTCAGACAAACTACTATAACCAGTCATTCCTCAGACAAACTACTATAAGAAGTCAGTTCTCAGACAAACTACTATAACCAGACAGTCTTCAGACAAACTACTATAGCCAGCCAGTCCTCAGAAAAACTTCTATAACCATTAAGACCTCGAGCAAACTACTATAACCAGCCAGTTCTCAGACAAACTACTATAACTAGTCAGTTCTCAGACAAACTACTATAATCAGTCATTCCTCAGAAAAACTACTATAACCAGTCAGTTCTCAGACAAATTACTATAACTAGTCAGTCCTCAGACAAACTACTATAACAAGTCAGTTCTCAGACAAACTACTATAACCAATCAGTCTTCAGACAAACTACTATAGCCAGTCAGTTGTCAGAAAAACTACTATAACCAGCCAGTCCTTAGAAAAACTAATATAACCAGTCAGTTCTCAGACGAACTACTATAACCAGCCAGTTCTTAAATAAACTTCTCTAACCAGCTAGTTTTCAGACAAATTACTATAACCAGTCAGTCCTGAGACATACCACTATAACCAGTAATTCCTCAGAAAAAGTACTATAACCAGTAAGTCCTTGGTCAAACTACTACAACCAGTCAGTTCTCAGACAAACTACTATAACCAGTCATTCCTCAGACAAACTACTATAACCAGTCAGTTCTCAGACAAACTACTATAACCATGCAGTTCTCAGACAAACTACTATAACCAGCCAGTTCTCAGAAAAACTACTATAACCATTAAGACCTCGAGCAAGCTACTATAACCAGCCAGTTCTCAGACAATCTACTATAACCAGTCAGTTATCAGAAAAACTACTATAACCAGTAAGTCCTCAGACAAACTACTAAAACCAGCCAGTTCTCAAACAAACTACTATAACCAGTCAGTCCTCAGAAAAACTACTATAGCCATTAAGACCTCGAGCAAACTAATATAACCAGCCAGTTCTCAGGCAAACTACTATAACCATTAAGTTCTCAGACAAACTACTATAACCAGTCATTCCTCGGAAAAACTACTATAACCAGTCAGTTCTCAGACAAACCACTATAACCAGTCATTCCTCAGACAAGCTACTATAACAAGTCAGTTTTCAGACAAGCTACTATAACCAGCCAGTCTTTAGAAAACTACTATAACCAGTCAGTTCTCAGACAAACTACTATAACCAGTCATTCCTCAGAAAAACTACTATAACCAGCCAGTCCTTAGAAAAACTAATATAACCAGTCAGTTCTCAGACGAACTACTATAACCAGCCAGTTCTTAAATAAACTTCTCTAACCAGCTAGTTTTCAGACAAATTACTATAACCAGTCAGTCCTGAGACATACCACTATAACCAGTAATTCCTCAGAAAAAGTACTATAACCAGTAAGTCCTTGGTCAAACTACTACAACCAGTCAGTTCTCAGACAAACTACTATAACCAGTCATTCCTCAGACAAACTACTATAACCAGTCAGTTCTCAAAAAAACTACTATAACCAGTCATTCCTCAGAAAAACTACTATAACCAGTCAGTTCTCAGACAAACTACTATAACCATGCAGTTCTCAGACAAACTACTATAACCAGCCAGTTCTCAGAAAAACTACTATAACCATTAAGACCTCGAGCAAACTACTATAACCAGCCAGTTCTCAGACAATCTACTATAACCAGTCAGTTATCAGAAAAACTACTATAACCAGTAAGTCCTCAGACAAACTACTAAAACCAGCCAGTTCTCAAACAAACTACTATAACCAGTCAGTCCTCAGAAAAACTACTATAGCCATTAAGACCTCGTGCAAACTAATATAACCAGCCAGTTCTCAGGCAAACTACTATAACCATTAAGTTCTCAGACAAACTACTATAACCAGTCATTCCTCGGAAAAACTACTATAACCAGTCAGTTCTCAGACAAACCACTATAACCAGTCATTCCTCAGACAAGCTACTATAACAAGTCAGTTTTCAGACAAGCTACTATAACCAGCCAGTCTTTAGAAAAACTACTATAACCAGTCAGTTCTCAGACAAACTACTATAACCAGTCATTCCTCAGACAAACTACTATAATAAGTCAGTTCTCAGACAAACTACTATAGCCAGACAGTCTTCAGACAAACTACTATAGCCAGTCAGTCCTCAGAAAAACTTCTATAACCATTAAGACCTCGAGCAAACTACTATAACCAGCCAGTTCTCAGACAAACTACTATAACTAGTCAGTTCTCGGACAAACTACTATAACCAGTCATTCCTCAGAAAAACTACTATAACCAGTCAGTTCTCAGACAAATTACTATAACTAGTCAGTCCTCAGACAAACCACTATAACAAGTCAGTTCTCAGACAAACTACTATAACCAATCAGTCCTCAGACAAACTACTATAGCCAGTCAGTTGTCAGAAAAACTACTATAACCAGCCAGTCCTTAGAAAAACTAATATAACCAGTCAGTTCTCAGACGAACTACTATAACCAGCCAGTTCTTAAATAAACTTCTCTAACCAGCTAGTTTTCAGACAAATTACTATAACCAGTCAGTCCTGAGACATACCACTATAACCAGTCATTCATCAGAAAAACTACTATAACCAGTAAGTCCTTGGTCAAACTACTATAACCAGTCAGTTCTCCGACAAACTACTATAACCAGTCATTCCTCAGACAAACTACTATAACCAGTCAGTTCTCAAAAAAACTACTATAACCAGTCATTCCTCAGAAAAACTACTATAACCAGTCAGTTCTCAGACAAACTACTATAACCATGCAGTTCTCAGACAAACTACTATAACCAGCCAGTTCTCAGACAAACTACTATAACCAGTCAGTCCTCAGACAAACTACTATAACCAGCCATTCCTCAGACATACTACTATAACCAGTCAGACCTCAGAAAAACTACTATAACCAGCAAATTCTCAAAAAAACTACTATAACCAGTAAGTCCTCAGACAATCTACTATAACCAGCCAGTTCTCAGAAAAACTACTATAAACAGTAAGTCCTCAGACAAACTACTATAACCAGCCAGTTCTCAGAAAAACCAATATAACCAGTAAGTCCTCTGGCAAGCTACTATAACCAGTCATTACTCAGACAAACTACTATAACCAGCCAGTTCTCAGAAAAACTACTATAACCAGTAAGTCCTCAGACAAACTACTATAACCAGCCAGTTATCAGACAAACTACTATAATCAATCACTCCTCAGATAAACTACTATAACCAGCCAGTTCTCAGACAAACTACTATAACCAGTCATTCCTCAGACAAACTACTATAACCAGTTATTCCTCAGAAAAACTACTACAACCAATCAGTCCTCAGACAACCTACTATAACCAGTCAGTCCTCAGAAAAGGTACTATAGCCAGTCACTTCTCAGACAAACTACTATAACCAGCCAGTTCTCAGACAAACTACTATAACCAGTCATTCCCTCAGACAACCTACTACACCCAGTCAGTCCTCAGAAAAACTACTATAACCAGTCATTCCCTCAGAAAAACTACTATTACCAGTCATTCCCTCAGACAAACTACTATAACCAGTCATTCCCTCAGACAAACTACTATAACCTGTCATTCCCTCAGAAAAACTACCATTACCAGTCATTCCCCAGAAAAACTACTATAACCAGTCATTCCCTCAGACAAACTACTATAACAAGTCATTCCCTCAGAAAAACTACTATTACCAGTCATTCCCTCAGACAAACTACTATTACCAGTCATTCCTTCATAAAAACTGCTGTAACTAGTTATTCCCTCAGACAAACTACTATTACCAGTCATTCCCTCAGACAAACTACTATGACCTGTCATTCCCTCAGAAAAACTACTATAACCAGTTTTTCCCTCAGACAAACTACTATAACCAGTCATTCCCTCAGACAAACTACTATAACCAGTCATTCCCTCAGACAAACTACTTTAACCAGTCATTTCCTCAGAAAAACTGCTATAACCAGTTATTCCCTCAGACAAACTATTATAACCAGTCAAACAACGTAAATCGTGATACAGTTTGTTTCATGCTATTGACAATTTTACAATTTTGTATCATTTATTTATAGTTTCTTTTCTCTTGAAATGAAGGGAATTTAGAGAAATCTCTTTTTAAACCAAGAAAAGATAAATATTTTTTTTAATGTTTGGCGCTGTTTATCTGCCCGTGAATATAACTGTTGATACGTCATATGTATGTTTTGATTTCTCAATTTTACCCTATTAAAGCAATAGAAACATGATGGCAGAACTTTTTTTCAAGTCAGCTTTGAAATACGGATTGTAATATGTACTTACAATTACATTCTAATGATAATAGATTGACTGTGACTGTATATCATACATTGTGATAACAATTACTAAACACTGCTTTGTTTTATGCATCACAAGGTAGATATATAATCTAGTGCGCACGAAGCGTTTCTGGAATAACCTTCACAAGGTACGCTCAAAGTCAAAAGATTTGAAAGCTGGGAGGATGATACCCACGGGGACTAATAGTCCACCAGCAGAGGTATCGACCCAGCGGAAGTTATTCAATTAAGTTTCTGGAATAATCATCTTACTAAGAGGGGAGGGTTGACCCCATAAAACTAGCTTAATCTCCGTCACTTTTTAAATAAGGTGTTTATGTGAAGCCAGGAAAGTGAGCGGGAGTGTATATGTTTGTTGTATGTTTGGCCTCTTGCTACGATTATTTTTTACTAGATTGTGGAACTGTTCTGACAATGGTATCTTTTTTCATTTTTTTTCCATATATGTCTAAGCATACCGGGGTATTGATTAATTCTTCATTACACTTGACATAAGCGAATAATGACTGGGATACAGTCTATATAAAATTTGATGTCCGATATTTGTTTGGTTTATTGTTTGCGATACACCCACAGTTAATAACATCCCGCATAGGGTCATCTCGGAAAACAATGCAACTGGTTTTTAAATAATACTATGGGAAACAATAGCCGAGGGATTAATTGGCTATAGCAGTTTGTCTGAGTGACTCACTGGTCATAGTAGTTTGTCCGAGGGACTGACTGGTTATTGTAGTTTATCTGAGGACTGACTGGTTATAGTAGTTTGTCTGAGAACTGAATGGTTATAGTAGTTTGTCTGAGAACTGAATGGTAATAGTAGTTTGTCTGAGGTCTGACTGGTTATAGTAGTTTGCCTGAGGACTGGTTGATTATAATAGTTTGCTTGAGGACTGACTGGTTATAGTAGTTTGTCTGAGGATTGGCTGGTTATAGTAGTTTGTCTGAGGAATGGCTTCTTATAGTAGTTTGTCTGAGGACTGGCTGATTATAGTAGTTTGTCTGAGGACTGAGTGGTAATAGTAGTTTGTCTGATGACTGGCTGGTTATAGTTGTTTGTCTGAGGACTGACAGGTTATAGTAGTTTGTCTGAGGGACTGACTGGTTATAGTAGTTTGTCTGAGGGACTGACTGGTTATAGTAGTTTGTCTGAGGACTGACTGGTTATAGTAGTTTGTCTGAGGTCTGACTGGTTATAGTAGTTTGTCTGAGGACTGGTTGGTTATAGTAGTTTGTTTGAGGACTGTCTGGTTATAGTAGTTTGCCTGAGGACTGTCTGGTTATAGTAGATTGTCTGAGGACTGTCTGGTTAGAGTAGTTTGTCTAAGGACTGTCTGGTTATAGTAGTGTGTCTGAGGACTGACTGGTTATAGTACTTGTCTGAGGACTGACAGGTTATAGTAGTTTGTCTGAGGTCTGACTGGTTATAGTACATTGTCTGAGGATTGACAGGTTATAGTAGTTTGTCTGAGGTCTGACTGGTTATAGTAGTTTGTCTGAGGACTGTCTGGTTAGAGTAGTTTGTCTAAGGACTGTCTGGTTATAGTAGTGTGTCTGAGGACTGACTGGTTATAGTACTTTGTCTGATGACTGGCTGGTTATAGTTGTTTGTCTGAGGACTGACAGGTTATAGTAGTTTGTCTGAGGACTGACTGGTTATAATAGTTTGTCTGAGGGACTGACTGGTTATAGTAGTTTGTCTGAGGACTGACAGGTTATAGTAGTTTGTCTGAGGTCTGACTGGTTATAGTAGTTTGTCTGAGGACTGGTTGGTTATAGTAGTTTTTTTGAGGACTGACTGGTTATAGTAGTTTAACTGGGATTGGCTGGTCATAGTAGTTTGTCTGAGGACTGACTTGTTATAGTAGTGTGTCTGAGGACTGACTCGTAATAATAGTTTTTCTGAGGACTGTCTGGTTATAGTAGTGTGTCTGAGGACTGGCTGGTTATAGTAGTTTGTCTGAGGACTGGCTGGTTATAGCAGTTTGTCTGAGGTCTGACTGGTAATAGTAGTTTGTCTGAGGACTGGCTGGTTAGAGTAGTTTGTCTAAGGACTGGCTGGTTATAGTAGTGTGTCTGAGGACTGACTGGTAATAGTAGTTTGTCTGATGACTGGCTGGTTATAGTTGTTTGTCTGAGGACTGACAGGTTATAGTAGTTTGTCTGAGGACTGGCTGGTTATAGTAGTTTGTCTGAGGACTGACTGGTAATAGTAGTTTGTCTAAGGACTGGCTGGTTATAGTAGTGTGTCTGAGGACTGACTGGTAACAGTAGTTTGTCTGAGGACTGGCTGATTATAGTAGTTTGTCTGAGGACTGACAGGTAATAGTAGTTTGTCTGATGACTGGCTGGTTATAGTTGTTTGTCTGAGGACTGACAGGTTACAGTAGTTTGTCTGAGGACTGGCTGGTTATAGTAGTTTGTCTGAGGACTGACTGGTAATAGTAGTTTGTCTGAGGACTGGCTGGTTAGAGTAGTTTGTCTCAGGACTGCCTGGTTATAGTAGTGTGTCTGAGGACTGACTGGTAACAGTAGTTTGTCTGAGGACTGGCTGATTATAGTAGTTTGTCTGAGGACTGACTGGTAATAGTAGTTTGTCTGATGACAGGCTGGTTATAGTTGTTTGTCTGAGGACTGAAGGTTATAGTAGTTTTTCTGAGGACTGACTGGTTATAGTAGTTTGTCTGAGGGACTGACTGGTTATAGTAGTTTGTCTGAGGATTGACAGGTTATAGTAATTTGTCTGAGGAATGACAGGTTATAGTAGTTTTCCTGAGGACTGACTGGTTATAGTAGTTTGTCTGAGGGACTGACTGGTTATAGTAGTTTGTCTGAGGATTGACAGGTTATAGTAGTTTGTCTGAGGTCTGACTGGTTATAGTAGTTTGTCTGAGGACTGTCTGGTTATAGTAGTGTGTCTGAGGAGTGACTGGTTATAGTACTTTGTCTGATGACTGGCTGGTTATAGTTGTTTTTCTGAGGACTGACAGGTTATAGTAGTTTGTCTGAGGACTGACTGGTTATAGTACTTTGTCTGATGACTGGCTGGTTATAGTAGTTTGTCTGAGGACTGACAGGTTATAGTAGTTTGTCTGAGGACTGACTCGTAATAATAGTTTTTCTGAGGACTGGTTGGTTATAGTAGTTTTTTTGAGGACTGACTGGTTATAGTAGTTTGTCTGGGATTGGCTGGTTATAGTAGTTTGTCTGAGGACTGACTTGTTATAGTAGTGTGTCTGAGGACTGACTCGTAATAATAGTTTTTCTGAGGACTGTCTGGTTATAGTAGTGTGTCTGAGGACTGGCTGGTTATAGTAGTTTGTCTGAGGACTGGCTGGTTATAGTAGTTTGTCTAAGGACTGACTGGTAATAGTAGTTTGTCTGAGGACTGGCTGGTTAGAGTAGTTTGTCTAAGGACTGGCTGGTTATAGTAGTGTGTCTGAGGACTGACTGGTAACAGTAGTTAGTCTGAGGACTGGCTGATTATAGTAGTTTGTCTGAGGACTGACAGGTAATAGTAGTTTGTCTGATGACTGGCTGGTTATAGTTGTTTGTCTGAGGACTGACAGGTTATAGTAGTTTGTCTGAGGACTGGCTGGTTATAGTAGTTTGTCTGAGGACTGACTGGTAATAGTAGTTTGTCTGAGGACTGGCTGGTTAGAGTAGTTTGTCTCAGGACTGCCTGGTTATAGTAGTGTGTCTGAGGACTGACTTGTAACAGTAGTTTGTCTGAGGACTGGCTGATTATAGTAGTTTGTCTGAAACTGACTGGTAATAGTAGTTTGTCTGATGACAGGCTGGTTATAGTTGTTTGTCTGAGGACTGAAGGTTATAGTAGTTTTTCTGAGGACTGACTGGTTATAGTAGTTTGTCTGAGGGACTGACTGGTTATAGTAGTTTGTCTGATGATTGACAGGTTATAGTAATTTGTCTGAGGAATGACAGGTTATAGTAGTTTTTCTGAGGACTGACTGGTTATAGTAGTTTGTCTGAGGGACTGACTGGTTATAGTAGTTTGTCTGAGGATTGACAGGTTATAGTAGTTTGTCTGAGGTCTGACTGGTTATAGTAGTTTGTCTGAGGACTGTCTGGTTAGAGTAGTTTGTCTAAGGACTGTATGGTTATAGTAGTGTGTCTGAGGACTGACTGGTTATAGTACTTTGTCTGATGACTGGCTGGTTATAGTTGTTTTTCTGAGGACTGACAGGTTATAGTAGTTTGTCTGAGGACTGACTGGTTATAGTACTTTGTCTGATGACTGGCTGGTAATAGTAGTTTGTCTGAGGACTGACAGGTTATAGTAGTTTGTCTGAGGACTGACTCGTAATAATAGTTTTTCTGAGGACTGGTTGGTTATAGTAGTTTTTTTGAGGACTGACTGGTTATAGTAGTTTGTCTGGGATTGGCTGGTTATAGTAGTTTGTCTGAGGACTGACTTGTTATAGTAGTGTGTCTGAGGACTGACTCGTAATAATAGTTTATCTGAGGACTGTCAGGTTATAGTAGAGTGTCTGAGGACTGGCTGGTTATAGTAGTTTGTCTGAGGACTGGCTGGTTATAGTAGTTTGTCTGAGGACTGACTGGTAATAGTAGTTTGTCTGAGGACTGGCTGGTTAGAGTAGTTTGTCTAAGGACTGGCTGGTTATAGTAGTGTGTCTGAGGACTGACTGGTAACAGTAGTTTGTCTGAGGACTGGCTGATTATAGTAGTTTGTCTGAAACTGACTGGTAATAGTAGTTTGTCTGATGACAGGCTGGTTATAGTTGTTAGTCTGAGGACTGAAGGTTATAGTAGTTTTTCTGAGGACTGACTGGTTATAGTAGTTTGTCTGAGGGACTGACTGGTTATAGTAGTTTGTCTGAGGATTGACAGGTTATAGTAGTTTGTCTGAGGACTGACAGGTTATAGTAGTTTTTCTGAGGACTGACTGGCTATAGTATTTTGTCTGAGGGACTGACTGGTTATAGTAGTTTGTCTGAGGATTGACAGGTTATAGTAGTTTGTCTGAGGTCTGACTGGTTATAGTAGTTTGTCTGAGGACTGTCTGGTTAGAGTAGTTTGTCTAAGGACTGTCTGGTTATAGTAGTGTGTCTGATGACTGGCTGGTTAGAGTTGTTTGTCTGAGGACTGACTGGTTATAGTAGTTTGTCTGAGGACTGGCTGATTATAGTAGCTTGTATGATGACTGACTGGTTATAGTAGTTTTTCTGAGGGACGGACTGGTAATAGTAGCTTCTATAAGGACTGGCTGGTTATAGTAGTTTGTCTGAGAACTGCCTGGTTATAATAGTTTGTCTGAGGGACTGACTGGTTATAGTAGTTTGCATGAGGACTGACTGGTTATAGTAGTTTGTCTGAGGGACTGACTGCTTATAGTAGTTTGTTTGTGAACTGACTGGTTATAATAGTTTGCCTAAGGACTGACGGGTTATATTAGTTTGTCTGGGGGACTGACTGGTTATAGCAGTTTATAGGAAGACTGACTGGTTATAGTAGTTTGTCTGAGGGACTGATTGGTCATAGTAGTTTGTATGAGGACTGACTGGTAATAGTAGTTTGTCTGATGGCTGGCTGGTTATAGTTGTTTGTCTGAGGACTGACTGGTAATAGTAGTTTGTCTGATGACTGGCTGATTATAGTAGCTTGTATGATGACTGACTGGTTGTAGTAGTTTTTCTGAGGGACTGACTGGTTATAGTAGTTTGTATGAGGGACTGATTGGTTATTGTAGTTTTTCTAAGGACTGACTGGTTATAGTAGCTTGTCTGAGGAACTGACTGGCTATGGTAATTTATCTGAGGACTGGCTGGTTATAGTAGTTTTCTGGAGGAATGACTGGTTATGGTAGTTTGTCTGAAGGACTGACTGGTTATAGTAGTTTGTATGAGAACTGACTGGTTATAGTAGTTTGCCTGAAGACTGACGGGTTATATTAGTTTGTCTGGGGGACTGACTGGTTATAGCAGTTTATAGGAAGACTGACTGGTTATAGTAGTTTGTCTGAGGGACTGACTGGTTATTGTAGTTTGTATGAGGACTGACTGGTAATAGTAGTTTGTCTGATGGCTGGCTGGTTATAGTTGTTTGTCTGAGGACTGACTCGTAATAGTAGTTTGTCTGATGATTGGCTGATTATTGTAGCTTGTATGATGACTGACTGGTTATAGTAGTTTGTCTCAGGGACTGACTGGTTATAGTAGTTTGTATGAGGGACTGATTGGTTATTGTAGTTTTTCTAAGGACTGACTGGTTATAGTAGCTTGTCTGAGGAGCTGACTGGCTATGGTAATTTATCTGAGGACTGGCTGGTTATAGTAGTTTTCTGGAGGACTGACTGGTTATGGTTGTTTGTCTGAAGGACTGACTGGTTATAGTAGTTTTTCTGGGGACTGGTTGGTTGTATTAGATTTCTGGGCGACTGTCTGGTTATAGTAGTTTGTCTGAGGGACTGACTGGTTATCGTAGTTTGGATGAGTGACTGATTGGTTATTGTAGTTTTTCTAAGGACTGACTGGTTATAGTAGCTTGTCTCAGGACTGACTGGTTATAGTAGTCTAGCTGAGAATTGATTGGTTATAATAATTTTCTGACGACTGACTGGTTATTGTAGTTTGTCTGAAGGACTGACTGGTTATAGTAGTTGTCTGAGGGACTGACTGGTTATAGTAGTTTGTCTGAGGACTGACTGGTTATAGTAGTTTGTCTCAGGACTGACTGGTTATAGTAGTTTGTCTGAGGAATGACTGGTTATAGTAGTTTGTCTGAGGGATGACTGGTCATAGTTGTTTGTCTGAGGACTGACTGGTTATAGTAGTTTGTCTGAGGACTGACTGGTAATAGTAGTTTGTCTGAGTGACTGGCTGGTTTTAGTAGTTTGTCTGAGGACTGACTGGTTATAGTAGTTTGTCTCAGGACTGACAGGTTATAGTAGTTTTTCTGAGTGCTGACTGGTTATAGTAGTTTTTCTGAGGACTGACTGGTTATAGTAGTTTGTCTGAGGGACTGACTGGTTATAGTAGTTTGTCTGAGGACTGACTGGTTATAGTAGTTTGTCTGAGGGACTGGCTGGTTTTAGTAGTTTGTCTCAGGACTGACAGGTTATAGTAGTTTTTCTGAGGGCTGACTGGTTATAGTAGTTTGTCTGAGGACTGACAGTTTATAGTAGTTTTTCTGAGGGCTGACTGGTTATAGTAGTTTGTCTGAGGACTGACTGGTTATAGTAGTTTGTCTGAGGGACTGGCTGGTTTTAGTAGTTTGTCTCAGGACTGACAGGTTATAGTAGTTTTTCTGAGGGCTGACTGGTTATAGTAGTTTGTCTGAGGACTGACAGTTTATAGTAGTTTTTTTGAGGGCTGACTGGTTATAGTAGTTTGTCTGAGGACTGACTGGTTATAGTAATTTGTCTGAGTGACTGACTGGTTATAGTAGTTTTTCTGAGGACTGACTGGTTATAGTAGTTTGTCTGAGGACTGACTGGTTATGGTAGTTTTTCTGAGGACTGACTGGTTATAGTAGCTTGTCTGAGGGCTGACTGGTCATAGTTGTTTGTCTGAGGACTGACTGGTTATAGTAGTTTGTCTCAGGACTGACTGGTTATAGTAGTCTCTCTGAGGATTGATTGGTTATAGTAATTTTCTGACGACTGACTGGTTATAGTAGTTTGTCTGAGGACTGATTGGTAATAGTATTTTTTCTGAAGGATTGACTAGTTATAGTAGCTTGGTTAACGTGTGTGCTTCAAAGTTTGTTGTTTTATCACTCCAATGTTGATATATACCAAAACTAACTATATGTCCTCCCTGTAGTACACAATGAGAACCATATAGGAGCAGATAATATCAGATTTAACCAGTAAGTCCTCAGAAAAACTACTATAACCAGTAAGTCCTCAGACAAACTACTATCACCAGCCAGTTCTAAGAAAAACCAATATAACCAGTAAGTCCACAGACCAACTACTATAACCAGCCAGTTCTCAGAAAAACTACTATAACAAGTAAGTCCTCAGAAAAACTACTATAGCCAGCCAGTTCTCAGACAAACTACTATAACCAGTCACTCCTCAGACAAACTACTATAACCAGCCAGTCCTCAGACATACTACTATAACCAGTCAGACCTCAGAAAAACTACTATAACCAGCCAATTTTCAGAAAAACTACTATAACCAGTAAGTCCTCCGACAATCTACTATAAACAGCCAGTTCTCAGAAAACTACGATAACCAGTAAGTCCTCATACAAACTACTATAACCAGCCAGTTCTCAGAAAAACCAATATAACCAGTAATTCCTCTGGCAAGCTATTATAACCAGTCATTACTCAGACAAACTGCTATAACCAGCCAGTTCTCAGAAAAACTACTATACCCAGTAAGTCCTCAGACAAACTACTATAACCAGCCAGTTCTCAGACAAACTACTATAATCAATCACTCCTCAGACAAACTACTATAACCAGCCAGTTCTCAGAAAAACTACTATAACCAGTAAGTCCTCAGACAAACTACTATAACCAGCCAGTTCTCAGACACACTACTATAATCAATCGCTCCTCAAAAAAAACTACTATAACCAATCAGTCCTTAGAAAAACTAATATAACCAGTCAGTCCTCAGACGAACAACTATAACCACCCAGTTCTTAAATAAACTTCTCTAACCAGCTAGTTCTCAGACAAACTACTATAACAAGTCAGTCCTCAGAAAAACTACTATAACCATTAAGACCTCGAGCAAACTACTATAACCAGCCAGTTCTCAGACAAACTACTATAACTAGTCAGTTCTCAGACAAACTACTATAACCAGTAAGTCCTCAGACAAACTACTATAACCAGTAAGTCCTCAGACAAACTACTATAACCAGCCAGTTCTCAGAAAAACTACTATAACCAGTAAGTCCTCAGACCAACTACTATAGCCAGCCAGTTCTCAGAAAAACTACTATAACCAGTAAGTCCTCAGAAAAACTACTATAGTCAGCCAGTTCTCAGACAAACTACTATAACCAGTTAGTCCTCAGACAAACTACTATAACCAGCCAGTCCTCAGACATACTACTATAACCAGTCAGACCTCAGAAAAACTACTATAACCAGCCAATTCTCAGAAAAACTACTATAACCAGTAAGTCCTCAGACAATCTACTATAACCAGCCAGTTCTCAGAAAAACTACTATAACCAGTAAGTCCTCAGACAAACTACTATAACCAGCCAGTTCTCAGAAAAACCAATATAACCAGTAAGTCCTCAGACCAACTACTATAACCAGTAAGTCCTCAGAAAAACTACTATAGCCAGCCAGTTCTCAGACAAACTACTATAACCAGTCAGTCCTCAGACAAACTACTATAACCAGCCAGTTCTCAGACATACTACTATAACCAGTCAGACCTCAGAAAAACTACTACAACCAGCCAATTTTCAGAAAAACTACTATAACCAGTAAGTCCTCATACAAACTACTATAACCAGCCAGTTCTCAGAAAAACCAATATAACCAGTAATTCCTCTGGCAAGCTATTAAACAAGTCATTACTAAGACAAACTACTATAACCAGCCAGTTCTCAGAAAAACTACTATAACCGGTAAGTCCTCAGACAAACTACTATAACCAGCCAGTTCTCAGACAAACTACTATAATCAATCACTCCTCAGACAAACTACTATAACCAGCCAGTTCTCAGACAAACTACTATGACCAGTCATTCCTCAGACAAACTACTATAACCAGTTATTCCTCAGAAAATCTACTACAACCAATCAGTCCTCAGAGAACCTACTATAACCAGTCAGTCCTCAGAAAAAGTACTATAGCCAGTCAGTTCTCAGACAAACTACTATAACCAGCCAGTTCTCAGACAAATTATTACAACCAGTCAGTCCTCAGACAACCTACTACACCCAGTCAGTCCTTAGCAAAACTATTATAACCAGTCATTCCCTCAGAAAAACTACTATAACCAGTCAGTTCTCAGACGAACTACTATAACAAGCCAGTTCTTAAATAAACTTCTCTAACCAGCTAGTTCTCAGACAAACTACTATAACAAGTCAGTCCTCAGAAAAACTACTATAACCAGCAAGTTCTCAGACAAACTACTATAACCAGTAAGTCCTCAGACAAACTACTATAACCAGTAAGTCCTCAGAAAAACTACTATAACCATTAAGACCTCGAGCAAACTACTATAACCAGCCAGTTCTTAAATAAACTTCTCTAACCAGCTAGTTCCCAGACAAACTACTATAACCAGTCAGACCTCAGAAAAACTACTATAACCAGCAAGTTCTCAGACAAACTACTATAACCAGTAAGTCCTCAGACAAACTACTATAAGCAGTAAGTCCTCAGAAAAACTACTATAACCAGTAAGTCCTCAGACAAACTACTATAACCAGCCAGTTCTCAGAAAAACTACTATAACCAGTAAGTCCTCAGACCAACTACTATAGCCAGCCAGTTCTCAGAAAAACTACTATAACCAGTAAGTCCTCAGAAAAACTACTATAGTCAGCCAGTTCTCAGACAAATTACTATAACCAGTCAGTCCTCGGACAAACTTCTATAACCAGCCAGTCCTCAGACATACTACTATAACCAGTCAGACCTCAGACCAACTACTATAACCAGCCAGTTCTCAGAAAAACTACTATAACCAGTAAGTCCTCAGAAAAACTACTATAGCCATCCAGTTCTCAGACAAACTACTATAACCAGTCACTCCTCAGACAAACTACTATAACCAGCCAGTTCTCTGAAAAACCAATATAACCAGTAATTCCTCTGGCAAGCTACTATAACCAGTCATTACTCAGAAAAACTACTATAACCAGCCAGTTCTTAGAAAAACTATTATAACCAGTAAGTCCTCAGACAAACTACTATAACCAGCCAGTTCTCAGACAAACTACTATAATCAATCACTCCTCAGACAAACTACTATAACCAGCCAGTTCTCAGACAAACTACTATGACCAGTCATTCCTCAGACAAACTGCTATAACCCGCCAAGTTTCAGAAAAACTACTATAACCAATAAGTCCTCAGACAATCTACTATAACCAGCCAGTTCTCAGAAAACTACTATAACCAGTAAGTCCTCATACAAACTACTATAACCAGCCAGTTCTCTGAAAAACCAATATAACCAGTAATTCCTCTGGCAAGCTACTATAACCAGTCATTACTCAGAAAAACTACTATAACCAGCCAGTTCTTAGAAAAACTACTATAACCAGTAAGTCCTCAGACAAACTACTATAACCAGCCAGTTCTCAGACAAACTACTATAATCAATCACTCCTCAGACAAACTACTATAACCAGCCAGTTCTCAGACAAACTACTATGACCAGTCATTCCTCAGACAAACTACTATAACCAGTTATTCCTTAGAAAAACTACTACAACCAATCAGTCCTCAGACAACCTACTATAACCAGTCAGTCCTCAGAAAAAGTACTATAGCCAGTCAGTTCTCAGACAGACTACTATAACCAGCCAGTTCTCAGACAAATTATTACAACCAGTCAGTCCTCAGACAACCTACTATACCCAATCAGTCCTCAGAAAAACTATTATAACCAGTCATTCCCTCAGAAAAACTACTATAACCAGTCATTCCCTCAAAAAAACTACTATAACCAGTCATTCCATCAGACAAACTACTATAACCTGTCATTCCCTCAGAAAAACTACTATAACCAGTCATTCCCTCAGACAAACTACTATGACCAGTCATTCCCTCAGACAAACTACTATAACCAGTCATTCCCTCAGACAAACTACTATGACCAGTCATTCCATCAGAAAAACTACTGTAACCAGTCATTCCCTCAGACAAACTACTATAACCAGTCATTCCCTCAGACAAACTACTATTACCAGTCATTCCCTCAGACAAACTACTATAACCAGTCATTCCCTCAGAAAAACTGCTATTACCAGTCATTCCCTCAGACAAACTACTATAACCAGTCATTCCCTCAGAAAAACTGCTATGACCAGTCATTCCCTCAGACAAACTACTATAACCAGTCATTCCTTCATAAAAACTGCTGTAACTAGTTATTCCCTCAGACAAACTACTATTACCAGTCATTCCCTCAGACAAACTACTATGACCTGTCATTCCCTCAGAAAAACTACTATAACCAGTTTTTCCCTCAGACAAACTACTATAACCAGTCATTCCCTCAGACAAACTACTATAACCAGTCATTCCCTCAGACAAACTACTTTAACCAGTCATTTCCTCAGAAAAACTGCTATAACCAGTTATTCCCTCAGACAAACTATTATAACCAGTCAAACAACGTAAATCGTGATACAGTTTGTTTCATGCTATTGACAATTTTACAATTTTGTATCATTTATTTATAGTTTCTTTTCTCTTGAAATGAAGGGAATTTAGAGAAATCTCTTTTTAAACCAAGAAAAGATAAATATTTTTTTTAATGTTTGGCGCTGTTTATCTGCCCGTGAATATAACTGTTGATACGTCATATGTATGTTTTGATTTCTCAATTTTACCCTATTAAAGCAATAGAAACATGATGGCAGAACTTTTTTTCAAGTCAGCTTTGAAATACGGATTGTAATATGTACTTACAATTACATTCTAATGATAATAGATTGACTGTGACTGTATATCATACATTGTGATAACAATTACTAAACACTGCTTTGTTTTATGCATCACAAGGTAGATATATAATCTAGTGCGCACGAAGCGTTTCTGGAATAACCTTCACAAGGTACGCTCAAAGTCAAAAGATTTGAAAGCTGGGAGGATGATACCCACGGGGACTAATAGTCCACCAGCAGAGGTATCGACCCAGCGGAAGTTATTCAATTAAGTTTCTGGAATAATCATCTTACTAAGAGGGGAGGGTTGACCCCATAAAACTAGCTTAATCTCCGTCACTTTTTAAATAAGGTGTTTATGTGAAGCCAGGAAAGTGAGCGGGAGTGTATATGTTTGTTGTATGTTTGGCCTCTTGCTACGATTATTTTTTACTAGATTGTGGAACTGTTCTGACAATGGTATCTTTTTTCATTTTTTTTCCATATATGTCTAAGCATACCGGGGTATTGATTAATTCTTCATTACACTTGACATAAGCGAATAATGACTGGGATACAGTCTATATAAAATTTGATGTCCGATATTTGTTTGGTTTATTGTTTGCGATACACCCACAGTTAATAACATCCCGCATAGGGTCATCTCGGAAAACAATGCAACTGGTTTTTAAATAATACTATGGGAAACAATAGCCGAGGGATTAATTGGCTATAGCAGTTTGTCTGAGTGACTCACTGGTCATAGTAGTTTGTCCGAGGGACTGACTGGTTATTGTAGTTTATCTGAGGACTGACTGGTTATAGTAGTTTGTCTGAGAACTGAATGGTTATAGTAGTTTGTCTGAGAACTGAATGGTTATAGTAGTTTGTCTGAGGAATGACAGGTTATAGTAGTTTGTCTGAGGACTGACAGGTTTAGTAGTTTGTCTGAAGACTGACTGGTTATAGTAGTTTGTCTGAAGACTGACTGGTTATAGTAGTTTGTCTGAAGACTGACTGGTTATAGTAGTTTGTCTGAAGACTGGCTGGTTATAGTAGTTTGTCTGAAGACTGACTGGTTATAGTAGTTTGTCTGAAGACTGGCTGGTTATAGTAGTTTGTCTGAAGACTGACTGGTTATAGTAGTTTGTCTGAGGGACTGACTGGTTATAGTAGTTTGTCTGAAGGCTGACAGGTTATAGTAGTTTGTCTGAGGTCTGACTGGTTATAGTAGTTTGCCTGAGGACTGGTTGGTTATAATAGTTTGCTTGAGGACTGACTGGTTATAGTAGTTTGTCTGAGGATTGGCTGGTTATAGTAGTTTGTCTGAGGAATGGCTTCTTATAGTAGTTTGTCTGAGGACTGGCTGATTATAGTAGTTTGTCTGAGGACTGAGTGGTAATAGTAGTTTGTCTGATGACTGGCTGGTTATAGTTGTTTGTCTGAGGACTGACAGGTTATAGTAGTTTGTCTGAGGGACTGACTGGTTATAGTAGTTTGTCTGAGGGACTGACTGGTTATAGTAGTTTGTCTGAGGACTGACTGGTTATAGTAGTTTGTCTGAGGTCTGACTGGTTATAGTAGTTTGTCTGAGGACTGGTTGGTTATAGTAGTTTGTTTGAAGACTGTCTGGTTATAGTAGTTTGCCTGAGGACTGTCTGGTTATAGTAGATTGTCTGAGGACTGTCTGGTTAGAGTAGTTTGTCTAAGGACTGTCTGGTTATAGTAGTGTGTCTGAGGACTGACTGGTTATAGTACTTTGTCTGAGGACTGACAGGTTATAGTAGTTTGTCTGAGGTCTGACTGGTTATAGTACATTGTCTGAGGATTGACAGGTTGTAGTAGTTTGTCTGAGGTCTGACTGGTTATAGTAGTTTGTCTGAGGACTGACTGGTAATAGTTGTTTGTCTGATGACTGGCTGGTTAGAGTTGTTTGTCTGAGGACTGACTGGTTATAGTAGTTTGTCTGAGGACTGGCTGATTATAGTAGCTTGTATGATGACTGACTGGATATAGTAGTTTTTCTGAGGGACGGACTGGTAATAGTAGCTTCTATAAGGACTGGCTGGTTATAGTAGTTTGTCTGAGAACTGCCTGGTTATAATAGTTTGTCTGAGGGACTGACTGGTTATAGTAGTTTGCATGAGGACTGACTGGTTATAGTAGTTTGTATGAGGGACTGACTGGTTATAGTAGTTTGTTTGTGAACTGACTGGTTATAATAGGTTGCCTAAGGACTGACGGGTTATATTAGTTTGTCTGGGGGACTGACTGGTTATAGCAGTTTATAGGAAGACTGACTGGTTATAGTAGTTTGTCTGAGGGACTGATTGGTCATAGTAGTTTGTATGATGGCTGGCTGGTTATAGTTGTTTGTCTGAGGACTGACTGGTAATAGTAGTTTGTCTGATGACTGGCTGATTATAGTAGCTTGTATGATGACTGACTGGTTGTAGTAGTTTTTCTGAGGGACTGACTGGTTATAGTAGTTTGTATGAGGGACTGATTGGTTATTGTAGTTTTTCTAAGGACTGACTGGTTATAGTAGCTTGTCTGAGGAACTGACTGGCTATGGTAATTTATCTGAGGACTGGCTGGTTATAGTAGTTTTCTGGAGGAATGACTGGTTATGGTAGTTTGTCTGAAGGACTGACTGGTTATAGTAGTTTGTATGAGAACTGACTGGTTATAGTAGTTTGCCTGAGGACTGACGGGTTATATTAGTTTGTCTGGGGGACTGACTGGTTATAGCAGTTTATAGGAAGACTGACTGGTTATAGTAGTTTGTCTGAGGGACTGACTGGTTATTGTAGTTTGTATGAGGACTGACTGGTAATAGTAGTTTGTCTGATGGCTGGCTGGTTATAGTTGTTTGTCTGAGGACTGACTCGTAATAGTAGTTTGTCTGATGATTGGCTGATTATTGTAGCTTGTATGATGACTGACTGGTTATAGTAGTTTGTCTCAGGGACTGACTGGTTATAGTAGTTTGTATGAGGGACTGATTGGTTATTGTAGTTTTTCTAAGGACTGACTGGTTATAGTAGCTTGTCTGAGGAGCTGACTGGCTATGGTAATTTATCTGAGGACTGGCTGGTTATAGTAGTTTTCTGGAGGACTGACTGGTTATGGTTGTTTGTCTGAAGGACTGACTGGTTATAGTAGTTTTTCTGGGGACTGGTTGGTTGTATTAGATTTCTGGGCGACTGTCTGGTTATAGTAGTTTGTCTGAGTGACTGACTGATTACAATAGTAGTTTTCGGAGGACTGGCTGGTCATAGTAGTTGTCTGGTGGACTGACTGGTTATGGTAGTTTGTGTGAGGAACTGACTGGTTATAGTAGTTTGTCTAAGGACTGGCTGGTTATAGTAGTTTGTCTGAGGACTGGCTGGTTAGAGTAGTTTGTCTAAGGACTGACAGGTTATAGTAGTTTGTATGAGGACTGACTGGTAATAGTAGTTTGTCTGAGGACTGGCTGGTTAGAGTAGTTTGTCTAAGGACTTGCTGGTTATAATAGCGTTTCTGAGGACTGACTGGTAACAGTAGTTTGTCTGATGACTGGCTGGTTATAGTTGTTTGTCTGAGGACTGATTGGTTATAGTAGTTTGTCTAAGGGACTGACTGGTAATAGTAGTTTGTATGAGGACTGGCTGGTTATAGTAGTTTGTCTGACGACTGACTGGTTATAGTAGTTTGTCTGAGGGACTGACTTGCTATAGTAGTTTGTATGAGGACTGACTGGTTATAGTAGTTTGCCTAAGGACTGACTGGTTATATTAGTTTGTCTGGCGGACTGACTGGTTATAGCAGTTTGTAGGAAGACTGACTGGTTATAGTAGCTTGTCTCAGGACTGACTGGTTATAGTAGTCTGTCTGAGAATTGATTGGTTATAGTAGCTTGTCTGAGGACTGACTGGTTATAGTAGTTTGTTTGAGGACTGGCTGGTTATAGTAGCTTGTCTGAGGACTGGCTGGTTAGAGTAGTTTGTCTCAGGACTGACAGGTTATAGTAGTTTGTATGAGGACTGACTGGTTATTGTAGCTTTTCTGAGGAACTGACTGGCTATGGTAATTTATCTGAGGACTGGCTGGTTATAGTAGTTTTCTGGATGACTGACTGGTTATAGTAGTTTTTCTGAGGGACTGACTGGTTATAGTAGTTTTTCTGGGGACTGGTTGGTTGTATTAGATTTCTGGGCGACTGACTGGTTATAGTAGTTTTCGGAGGACTGGTTGGTCATTGTAGTTTTCTGGTGGACTGACTGGTTATGGTAGTTTGTGTGAGGAACTGGCTGGTTATAGTAGTTTGTCTAAGGACTGGCTGGTTAAAGTAGCTTGTCTGAGGACTGGCTGGTTAGAGTAGTTGGTCTAAGGACTGACAGGTTATAGTAGTTTGTATGAGGACTGACTGGTAATAGTAGTTTGTCTGAGGACTGGCTGGTTAGAGTAGTTTGTCTAAGGACTTGCTGGTTATAATAGCCTGTCTGAGGACTGACTGGTAACAGTAGTTTGTCTGATGACTGGCTGGTTATAGTTGTTTGTCTGAGGACTGACTGGTTATAGTAGTTTGCCTGAGGGACTGACTGGTAATAGTAGTTTGTATGAGGACTGGCTGGTTATAGTAGTTTGTCTGACGACTGACTGGTTATAGTAGTTTGTCTGAGGGACTGACTTGTTATAGTAGTTTGTATGAGGACTGACTGGTTATAGTAGTCTGCCTAAGGACTAACTGGTTATATTAGTTTGTCTGGGGGACTGACTGGTTATAGTAGTTTGTAGGAAGACTGACTGGTTATAGTAGTTTGTCTGAGGGACTGACTGGTTATAGTAGCTTGTATGAGAACTGACAGGTTATAGTAGTTTGTCTGAGGGACTGACTGGTTATCGTAGTTTGGATGAGTGACTGATTGGTTATTGTAGTTTTTCTAAGGACTGACTGGTTATAGTAGCTTGTCTCAGGACTGACTGGTTATAGTAGTCTAGCTGAGAATTGATTGGTTATAGTAATTTTCTGACGACTGACTGGTTATTGTAGTTTGTCTGAAGGACTGACTGGTTATAGTAGTTGTCTGAGGGACTGACTGGTTATAGTAGTTTGTCTGAGGACTGACTGGTTATAGTAGTTTGTCTGAGGACTGACAGGTTATAGTAGTTTTTCTGAGGACTGACTGGTTATAGTAGTTTGTCTGAGGGATGACTGGTCATAGTTGTTTGTCTGAGGACTGACTGGTTATAGTAGTTTGTCTGAGGACTGACTGGTTATAGTAGTTTGTCTGAGGGACTGGCTGGTTTTAGTAGTTTGTCTCAGGACTGACAGGTTATAGTAGTTTTTCTGAGGGCTGACTGGTTATAGTAGTTTGTCTGAGGACTGACTGGTTATAGTAGTTTGTCTGAGGGACTGACTGGTTATAGTAGTTTGTCTGAGGACTGACTGGTTATAGTAGTTTGTCTGAGGGACTGGCTGGTTTTAGTAGTTTGTCTCAGTACTGACAGGTTATAGTAGTTTTTCTGAGGGCTGACTGGTTATAGTAGTTTGTCTGAGGACTGACAGTTTATAGTAGTTTTTCTGAGGGCTGACTGGTTATAGTAGTTTGTCTGAGGGCTGACTGGTAATAGTTGTTTGTCTGAGGACTGACTGGTTATAGTAGTTTGTCTGAGGACTGACTGGTTATAGTAGTTTGTCTGAGGGCTAACTGGTCATAGTTGTTTGTCTGAGGACTGACTGGTTATAGTAGTTTGTCTGAGGACTGACTGGTTATAGTAGTTTTTCTGAGGAACTGACTGGTTATAGTAGTTTGTATGAGGGACTGATTGGTTAATGTAGTTTTTCTAAGGACTGACTGGTTATAGTAGCTTGTCTGAGGAACTGACTGGCTATGGTAATTTATCTGAGAACTGACTGGTTATAGTAGTTTGTCTGAGGGACGGACTGGTTTTAGTAGTTTGTATGAGGAACTGATTGGTTATAGTAGTTTTTCTAAGGACTGGCTGGTTATAGTAGCTTGTCTGAGGACTGACTGGTTATAGTAGTTTGTCTGAGGACTGGCTGATTATAGTAGCTTGTATGATGACTGACTGGTTATAGTAGTTTTTCTGAGGAGTGGCTGGTTAGAGTAGTTTTTCTAAGGACCGGCTGGTTATAGTAGTGTGTCTGAGGACTGACTGGTAACAGTAGTTTGTCTGAGGACTGGCTGATTATAGTAGTTTGTCTGAGGACTGACTGGTAATAGTAGTTTGTCTGATGACTGGCTGGTTATAGTTGTTTGCATGAGGACTGACTGGTTATAGTAGCTTGTATGATGACTGACTGGTCATAGTAGTTTGTCTGAGGGACTGACTGGTAATAGTAGCTTGTATAAGGACTGGCTGGTTATAGTAGTTTGTCTGAGGACTGACTGGTTATAATAGTTTGTCTGAGGGACTGACTGGTTGTAGTAGTTTGCATGAGAACTGACTGGTTATAGTAGTGTGTCTGAGGACTGGCTGGTCATAGTAGTTTGTCTGAGGGGCTGACTGGTTATAGTAGTTTGTATGAGGACTGACTGGTTATAGTAATCTGCCTGAGGACTGACTGGTTATATTAGTTTTTCTGGGGGACTGACTGGTTATAGCAGTTTATAGGAAGACTGACTGGTTATAGTAGTTTGTCTGATGGACTGGCTGGTTATAGGAGTTTGTATGAGGACTGACTGGTAATAGTAGTTTGTCTGATGACTGGCTGGTTATAGTTGTTTGTCTGAGGACTGACTGGTTATAGTAATTTTTCTGAGGACTGGCTGATTATAGTAGCTTGTATGATGACTGACTGGTTATGTTATTTTTTTTGCGGGACTGACTGGTAATAGTAGCTTGTATAAGGACTGGCTGGTTATAGTAGTTTGTCTGAGGACTGACTGGTTATAATAGTTTGTCTGAGGGACTGACTGGTTATAGTAGTTTGCATGAGGACTGACTGGTTATAGTAGTTTGTCTGAGGACTGACTGGTTATAGTAGTCTGCCTGAGGACTGACTGGTTATATTAGTTTGTCTAGGGGACTGACTGGTTATAGTAGTTTGTATGAGGACTGACTGGTTATAGTAGTTTGTCTGAGAACTGACTGATTATAGTAGTTTTTCTGAGAACTGACTGGTTATAGTAGTTTTTCTGAGGGACTGACTGGTTATAGTAATTTGTATGAGGGACTGATTGGTTAATGTAGTTTTTCTAAGGACTGACTGGTTATAGTAGCTTGTCTGAGGAACTGACTGGCTATGGTAATTTATCTGAGAACTGACTGGTTATAGTAGTTTGTCTGAGGGACTGACTGGTTTTAGTAGTTTGTATGAGGAACTGATTGGTTATAGTAGTTTTTCTAAGGACTAGCTGGTTATAGTAGCTTGTCTGAGGACTGACTGGTTATAGTAATTTGTCTGAGGACTGGCTGATTATAGTAGCTTGTATGATGACTGACTGGTTATAGTAGTTTGTCTGAGGGACTGACTGGTTATAGTAGTTTGCATGAGGACTGACTGGTTATAGTAGTCTGCCTGAGGACTGACTGGTTATATTAGTTTGTCTAGGGGACTGACTGGTTATAGCAGTTTGTAGGAAGACACTGGTTATAGTAGTTTGTCTGAGGGACTGACTGGTTATAGTAGTTTGTATGAGGGACTGACTGGTTATAGTAGTTTGTCTGAGGACGGATGGGTTATAGTAGTTTGTCTCCGTTCTGACAGGTTATAGTAGTTTGTCTGAGGACTGGCTGGTTATAGTAGTTTGTCTGAGGGCTAACTGGTCATAGTTGTTTGTCTGAGGACTGACTGGTTATAGTAGTTTTCCTGAGGGAATGACTGGTTATAGTAGTTTGTATGAGGGACTGATTGGTTATTGTAGTTTTTCTAAGGACTGACTGGTTATAGTAGCTTGTCTGAGGAACTGACTGGCTATGGTAATTTATCTGAGAACTGACTGGTTATAGTAGTTTGTCTGAGGGACTGACTGGTTTTAGTAGTTTGTATGAGGAACTGATTGGTTATTGTAGTTTTTCTAAGGACTGACTGGTTATAGTAGCTTGTCTGAGGACTGACTGGTTATAGTAATTTGTCTGAGGACTGGCTGATTATAGTAGCTTGTATGATGACTGTCTGGTTATAGTAGTTTGTCTGAGGGACTGACTGGTTATAGTAGTTTGCATGAGGACTGACTGGTTATAGTAGTCTGCCTGAGGACTGACTTGTTATATTAGTTTGTCTAGGGGACTGACTGGTTATAGCAGTTTGTAGGAAGACTGACTGGTTATAGTAGTTTGTATGAGGGACTGACTGGTTATAGTAGTTTGTCTGAGGACTGACTGGTTATAGTAGTTTGTCTCAGTTCTGACAGGTTATAGTAGTTTGTCTGAGGACTGACTGGTTATAGTAGTTTGTCTGAGGGCTAACTGGTCATAGTTGTTTGTCTGAGGACTGACTGGTTATAGTAGTTTGTCTGATGACTGACTGGTTATAGTAGTTTTTCTGAAGACTGACTGGTTATAGTAGCTTGTCTGAGGGCTGACTGGTCATAGTTGTTTGTGTGAAGACTGACTTGGTTATAGTAGTTTGTCTCAGGACTGACTGGTTATAGTAGTCTGTCTGAGGATTGATTGGTCATAGTAATTTTCTGACGACTGACTGGTTATAGTAGTTTGTCTGAGGACTGACTGGTAATAGTATTTTTTCTGAAGGACTGACTGGTTGTAGTAGCTTGGTTGACGTGTGTGTGTTTCAAAGGTTTGTTGTTTTATCCCTCCAGTGTTGATATATACCAAAACTAACTCTATGGCCTCCCTATAGTACACAATGAGAACCATATATGGAGCAGATAATATCGAACATTCCGAGACACCTGGCTTTGCTTCCGGTTTTGTGTGGAGATTTTGCTGTCTGTGCATTTCTTACTTGTTTTTAATTTGCTTTGTTTTACCTTTGTGCTTCAATTTTTTAGACATCCGAATCACCGTTTTTCGGGGGTCGTAGTGGTCGGTATCGTAGGGTAGTTGGATTGATAGCTACATATGCAATCAGTGCCTGTCACTACTAACGTTGTGAGTTCGAATCCCGCTAATGGAGGGGTCTACTCGATACAACATTACGTGAAAAAGTATGTCAGTGACTTGCGGCAGGTTGGTGGTTTTCTCCGGGCACTACGGTTTTCTCCACCAATAAAACTGACGCCACGATATAACTGAAATATTGTTGAAGGTGGCGTTAAACACCATAACTATAACCCCCTCACATATTTGCTCGAACCGCATCGGTGGTGTAACGGTTAGCATGTTCGTTTGGAATGCGGTAGATCGTGGGTTTGTGCCACAGTCGGGTGAAGCTAAAGACTATGACATTGGTATTTGTTGCTTCCACTCTAAACAATCAACATTGTAGGAGACGAATTAGTATAAGCTTAGCCTGTTTCCAAATCCTGTCATGTTAAAACAAAATGTGTGTGTATTGTAACATTATACCAGTTTATCATGAATAAATATGTTTATGCCAACACGCAACATTAAGAACAAAAAGCAAAGAATGATTGCAACATGTCTACCCTCGGACTGTTTTTTCCTTGAGCTAGCACTATAAATTTCAACTAATCATGATGTACAAGGCAGACAATGTTATCATCTCATGGAATTTAACTTGTTCTTGCCATGATATGGCTGAAAAATTGCTCATTTGGAGTTGACCAACAATCACTCACTCATTTATGTATATAAAACAAGACCACGTGGTGTATTTTGCTATCATTTATTGATTGTTTTCAGAATCAATTATTTTTGCAGGTGGGCGTGGTTCTTTCGCAACTTTTGAGGGTGTCGTCCCATTTCAGTTTATCTGGACACGTCCTGTCGTATTTAATCCCATGGACACACGTGACGTACTCCTCACAAGAGTCACATGACTGAAAATAACCAACCTGTGTATTGCCACACTTCGCCACACACCCTGAAATTAATTAATTAATAATGTAATATAGTAATAATACTTTATTAAGAAACTACTCCTTTACAACGGGTGAAAACATCATCGGGAAACCAATGTTTGCGTCTAATAATCATAAATAAACAACCATACAATTAAAATGAACATCATTAAATATAAGACATTGTTATCAAAGAACATAAAACATATCAACATCATTGTGATAAACGTCATAGCTTATTATCACAGAAACAAGTTCGATAATAAGATAAACGTCATAGCTTATTATCACAGAAACAAGTTCGATAATAAGATAAACGTCATAGCTTATTATCACAGAAACAAGTTCGATAATAAGATAAACGTCATAGCTTATTATCACAGAAACAAGTTCGATAATAAGATAAGATAAGATAAGATAAGAAAACTTTATTTTGATTCGGCACATAATAAAACAGTACAACATAAGCTCTAATGAGCTTTTTACCGAATATACATTAACAATAAAACAACACAAGTCACATGCAGAGTTACAAACTAAAATAAGCTAAGACATATAGGCATAAAAAGGAGGACTGTGTATAGATCTGAACAAGAACCCACGTGGCAAGTGCCTCTTTGGACTCTTGTTCAAGATCCACACACAGATGCTCCAACATAAAGCAGCATTTAAAAAGAAGCAGCAGGTAAAAAAAAATAATGAAATAATAATACTGAATATTTAAAACTGGTACCAACATAATCAGTAAAAGTAGCACTGTCTAACTAAAAAATCAAAGAATATAAAATTTTCAAGCCAAACTAAAAAAAATTAATAATTAGAAAAATTAAAAATTAAAATTAAGCAAACTAGAAGCAAAATTTGAATCATCTACATGCAGAACAGCAACATTTGGACCCATTCCAGGACTGCAAAAGACTCTTGAATTGAGAGAAACTATTTTCAGTCCTGAAATGATCTGGGAGGCTGTTCCACAATGTAGATGCAGCAAATCTGAAAGAGTTTTTACTGTACCGTGCATACTGCATATAGATGCCGGCCGGGGACCAGGTGGCAATGCCTCGCTGGGTTCCCATCGGCATCCACATGCATCATGACATAATAAAGCAGAAAATTAAGCATGTTTGGATAAAAAATTGACAAGCACTAAAACAAAGAAATATATATCTAAAAGCTATATGCAAATAAAAAGAGCAAAAACAGTAGCAGAATATTCAGGATAATACTCAGGATCACTGAGGGGTGAACTTCATTGGAAGAAGAAGAAGAAGAAACAATTGTGTCATTCTTCATTAAAACAAAATTATATACAATGTATCACATTATTTTAATTGCACTTAATTATAAGTAAAATATAAGAATGACATATATAATAAGAGAAACACAATATTAAGCGAGTTCCTGATCATCGACACATGACTCAATTAAAATAGCTCGCTCTTTTATCAATTTACATACACATGTAATAGTTTTTTAATGAACTGGTCAAGCAAGAAACCAAACTCAATGTTAAAACTAAGACAAAAGTCTCCGATCAAGAAATGCAGCTTTTGAAAGGGTGGTAGCTCTGAAAACGGGAGATCCAGATAAAGCGATTTTATTACTGTTTCTATTTCTTCGAATAGTTCTTGTCTGGTACCACGTAAGGTTTTGCATTAAAAAAAGAAATGGTTCAAGTCTTCGACTATATCGTTATCGCATATATTACACTTAGAACTTTCACGGAGATTAATTTTAAAAAGACGTTCATTCAAGGGGAAGTAATTGGTTCTAGTTAGGAACTTCAGTCGAGAGGCCCAGAAATCCTTTATACTGCATAAATATGCTAGTTTGCCTGGTGAAATATTAAAAGTGTTATAGTTTGATAGACAGCTCATTTCCAGTCTCCTAGATAATTTCTTATCTTGAACTGTTTTACCGAAAACATGTTTAAAAATATTTGTATTAAAATTTCCATACTAGTAATGGTCTAATCCTATTGACTGGAAAATATTTTTCATATAATTTACATACTTTCATTCCACACATTCGGAATTTTTTTAGCTCCATGAATACAACTTTGCATAACCTGTGAGCCGGAAGTTCATCAAATCTTGCAAAATAATTAACACGCTGTCGGTCAAGAAATTCATTAATTGGTTCCCACCCAAATTCTGATAGGAGAGCAGATTTTGGAAAGCTCATTTTCGTTTTCAAAATAATTTGTCCAGCTTGGTACTGCAAACTTTTAATGGTTTAAGCACTTGAAATTGCAGAAGGGAACTATACGACGCAACCGCACAATAGACGGGCGTATAATAGAGGTCCATTCTGAGTCTCCAATCGAAATTAGGTTAGAGTTACCGTGTTCGCCTAAAATTCGTGTCATATAATTTAGTTTTTTCTGGACATTTTCCTTTACGAAAGTTTCTATATGACAAGTAAATTTTAGGGAACGTGAAATTTACACCCCAAGATACTTTTTAACATTTGTTTCTTCTTTTTGATCATTTCCAAGATCCCATCGTTTATATTTATCTATCTTCTTGCCTATTTGACTTTTTGGATTTAAATTTTAAGTTCAACTTACTTGCAAACCTAGCTGTAATATTTAGAAGAGTTTGCAGTTCCTTCTCCGATTTGTAATTATTATTTACATAAGGTAATTTTGGCAGATTCTGGCGATCCTATTTAGACCCTTTGGTTTACTTGCCACCAATGACTTAAATTATTTAGTTTTCCAATCTTTTGACTTTGATAACGTTATTCCTAAAACACACTTTAACTTAAATATCTACATTATTAGTCATGATTTGTAACGCGAAGAAAGCTACATGAATCTTGGTATGCACGGACAAACAATTAGGTAAAGCTATTACATCATATACAATGTAGATTCATGTCATCAAAAGTCGGTTTCTATTGCAGGACATATTTTGTTGTTGTTGACAAAATGCTGATAGTAGATAACTAACATGCACATGTCTTATTTAGAAAACCTTTTTATGCTACAAAGACCTAAGAACAGTTTGATCACGAAGATATCTGAGATAATATGAAACACTGATCTGTTAGAATTTAACAACAATCAATGGATCAACCGATCTTGTTCTGTTCGAAAGCTAGTGTCATTGGTTGTAATTCGGACGAATTAATGTCCGATGTTATCAACAACTTTTGCTCGCATTTCCAAATATAATGATGGATATATCAGAACAGTAGATTAGCTAACAGTAAAAATGTATAAGTATGTATTTACCACTCGTCTTTACTTTTGGCTTTTTTCCTGTAATGTGAAAAAAAACATGTTACCTCATATTTTTAAAAATATACATGTGTACACGATTGGTTTTTTTTTAGTTAGAATACGTTGGAAATATAAAAATTATTCTAGGTCATATCACATGTAAATTGAGAATTAGTGCACATTCTCGCAGAATTGAAAATACTAGATATACAGAGCGTGGACAAATAAATAAACGTCAAAGAATGAGCAGGTAACACTGGGCACAAGACATAAAACGAAAACAAACGAAACAAAAATCACAACACAACACAGAAAACTAAAAATGAGCAACACGAACCCCACTAAAATACGGGGTGAAACCAGGTGCTTGCGAATGTATGTGGACGCTTCTAACTTTCCTTACATATTTCAAATAAAACTACATATACAATTTTTCAAAAATATATCCTGAAGTCAGTTCTTGTACGATTTTCAGAAGTTTGTTATGAACAAATGCGGAATTTAATGAATTTTCAATCTTTTATCGCAATATAATTTTTTATACTAACAATTTTGAGAGAATATACACAAAGCTGAATTAATTTCATCCAAAACACAATACAATCAATAATAATGTAGTATGCAAATAATTGAAGTCCATGTTAAACCATTGATATTTTGAAATACATATTCTTAAAAATTATTTATAATATTAAATATTAAAATATTAAATATATTAACTATAAACTTCATAATTATCAAAATCAGACAAGAATATTCTTTGATTTTTTATTTTTAATTGATCATTCTTTAGTCGGTAGCCATTTTAATTATGTAGAATACGTAAATGTGTCTTGCGAATATTATATCGAATTAAAAGACAAAAGGAGATATAATTTTATTTTGTGACAGACCATCACAGGCGCGGATCCAGGATTTTACGTTAGGGGGGGGGGGGGGGGGCGCACTTCTTGACGAGGGGTCTGGGTACCACCTAGGTCCCCAGCGGGTCCAGGGGAACGCCGGTGGGTAGACCGGGGGAACGAACCCCCCGCAAGCTCCTGAGAATTAGAAAATATAGGACCTCTTTTCTGAACCGAAATTGATTTAAATTGTACCATGTCACTGTGCGACATGATGCTTCACATCGAATGTACGTGCAATGAAGTATGATATTTTACTCATGACGTAAGGCCTTGTTACTGCTTCAATATGAAGAATAGCAATCAAAGGCATTTGCTTGTTCCAGGAAAATATGTGTGATTTTGTTCAATGCACATTACCCTATATCCGTTCGCTCAAAAGAGAAAGAACTAATTCGTATGTTTGAAATAGTATTAGGAAGGGGGAAATGGACATGTCTCAAACAGAATGGAAAAGAACAGGTGAAAAATATTCACAACTTAACGCCGCATACATGACCAGTTTCAGAAAACTGTGACGTCTGCTTTAAAATTGATCAATATTTGGTCATCCTAGGGAAGATTTATATATTACATGTACAAATGTACAAACAAATAGATCACGAAATTAAACAAATTTGCAAAAAATGGCCAAACAGAAACTATATTATGCACATATAACCAGAACACATACACATTGTCTAGTCACGCCAATCCTTTTTTTAAGAGGGGGCGCGCACCGGTTGCGCCCCCGCCTGGATCCGCGCCTGCATCATGGATGGAATACTTTATAGTTACACTAAAAGGGGTGTCATCGTGGGTTTTAATGTCAATTTCTTTTAATGTGGCTCGGCGTGATTTTTTTTTTATTGAAATTTTTAGAATTTCGAAATAAAAATTGATTAGTTGCTCCCTTTTGTGTTGATTTTTGAATAATTACAAAACCTATATAGCACAACATATGATAATTTGATTGAGGGTCGGATGTTAGATTGAGGGTCGGATGTTAGATTGAGGGTCGGATGATAGATTGAGGGTCGGATGTTAGATTGAGGGTCGGATGTTAGATTGAGGGTCGGATGTTAGATTGAGGTTCGGATGTTACGCCTCGGGATTAATATACCATACATCCAAACAAACCTTTATACAATGGACATTTTAGGACACTAGTTTAAGTGCTGTTTATGAACAAGAAGAGTTTGAAGATACCAAAGGGGTGGGTAATCATAATCCGTATTCTTAGACTTTTTTACACAATGTGGTAAGTCAGAGTGTCCGCTATAGACAGTGCTTTGTTATATTGATTTCTCATATATAACAGGTTTTATTGTAAATCAACTCCCTTTGTCTTCTTATGTAATATTTTGGTTATTTTTAGAATAAAAGGAATAGTTGCAACTTTTCTATCACGAATTAAAAAAAGCTTTCACCATATATAATGTATAAATTTTTTCAAAATCTTACCATGAGTCAGTGCCAGGATTCCACAGATTACCACACAGAATATGAAAATCTTCATTTTTTTCTCAGTATTGTCTGTCCACGTCTATGCTGTTACAAAATTTAGTTCTGTTTAAAATTCCGTGACATCTGTATAATAACAATTAATATGCTATATAGAAATACGATATGTATCGCTTAACAAAATGTTGTTTTAAAAATGTCAAACTTTCGATCTGCAGCAAATGGCGACATGTTTTTTTACTAAGAATTTTACAGAAATCAATTGTGTACTTTCATTGAAAATAAATTGTGTCATGTATCCGTATCCATAAAGCATCTTAACTTAAGTATCCCTTAAACTAAGATTCCACTAAGGAATCCCTTAGATAAGTGATGATATTAAATAGTATGCACATAACTACTTAAGTTTGAACTTAACAAAGGAAACCTTAAGTGGAAATTATCGAATCTCTTTTCCATTTACCGTTTAATATTATATTTACTCATCCTTGGTAATTTCGCTTTAATTTTTCAATAGATAGATAATGCACGCTTTTATTACTTTGTGCGGGTAAACATTCAAGGTCGGGTGTGTTTGAATGTTACTATTCGTGACTGTTGAAAATAAAAAATGTCTAAACGGAAGCCAAATTGGACAGATAGAGAAACAGTTGTATTGTTGGAAGAGTACGAGAAGAGAAAAGTTATTTTGAAAGCAAAGTTTTACTCGTCGATAACTTCTGGGGACAAACATAGGGCATGGCAGGAAATTGCAAACATAGTAAATGCCGGGAATTCCGTAAAAAGAGACATTAAATAAATACAGAAAAATGGGACAATATATGTGCTACCGCAAAAACTGAGGTTTCATTACATCTAAATCTTTCAATTAATTCCAAATCATCATATATTTCTAATGCAGTCAAGGAAATTAGGAATTTGAATCCACAGGACATTCGGTCCTGTGAACTGTGAGGAATTACAGGACCGAACAAGATTTTACAGGACCGACAATAAAATAATGATTTTTTTTAAGTGTCACATATTGATTGCATTAAACTTACAATCACACAAACAGTAATATCTACAATTAGACAGCGGCGTAAAGGTTAGCGTGCAAGTGCTCATGGGTTCGTGCTCCAGTCTGGTCAGACCAAAGACTATACAATTGGTATTTTTTGCTTCTCTGTTGGGGTCAGGTCATTATTCCGACAGTCCATTGCTCCGACGGCCCATTATTCCGACAGCTCATTGCTCCGACGGCCCATTTCTCCGACAACCCATTATTCCGTCAAAAATGGTTAAAAGTAGTATAATTATCTTAAAACCTGTTGTTTTTCTTCTATACCTAACGGAAGACTGACTTTAATCGTTATACTCACTGGGCGGATTCTTTCTGTATTAAACTAAAGGGTAAATATGGGGTCAAAGTCAAATGTCATGGTGCTAGCAGATACCTTACATCATGACGACATGAGAAATATCAGTACCAATTTCGGATGGTCTAACACTGCTACATTTTGGATTTAATCATGAACAGTTTACACCGCCACCGTTACGCGAGACGACACAAAAATTATTGGAGGGGGGGGGGGGGATAATTTCTTGCCCTGATTTTTACCGAAAAAAAAATCTGTCCGGACGGAAATCCCAGCCCCCGCCCCCGTCCGTCCATAAACCTTGTAACCATTCAAAACCGTCCAAAGTATTTTTTTTTATTAAACTTTACACAAAGGAGTACACCATATGTAGATGTGCATGAAATAATTATAAAGGTTTGTTCTGACATTAACGGTTGCATTTAGGATACAGAGGGCGGAGGTAACCATTGCGAGTAAGCTAGTCTAGTTTGATCCTGGATCTGGAGAAAAAAAAATGCCATTACCGTACATTATGATTAATACAATAAAAAATTTCCATAAACTCCAGGAGGGGGGCTAAAATTAAATAATAAAGATTTCATTTTAAGCAAAATTCGGTTGTTGTCGGGAGTATCACGTCTCGACTCCCACAATTTGTGACTGGAGAGACACTGCATTATGCTGTTCAACCGTATTGCGTTTTCTAATATGTTTTAGATACATTGTAAACCGATGAATGCCTCCTTCACATGTACATGTAATGCCCATTGAATGCACATCGCATGCTCTAAACGCTTCACACCTATGACAAGGAGTTTTCAGTTGGCATAAGTTACGACTGTAATAATACTATTTTTTGCATGTAGAGAAAATGTAAATATTTTCACGTAAATAATGGAAATCGCAAATGTTTTGACGTACGTGTGAAGGCATTAACCGTGTTGGATGCGCATTCAATTCGCATTAAGCGTACGTGGGAACGCAGAATAAATGAACGTGTGTGGAAGCGGCATAATGCATATGGAAGGCGTTCTATTAGCTGCTTATGTTGGTTACCAATCGTGCTTCAACAGAAGTGATCGATGTATTTATTGACCTGAACAAGGGAACTGTCTACCTATCTTCGGAGCTTTTTCCATTCTTCTGCATGTACATTGTGCTCCCTTTCTCTCCTTTTCTACTATATACATCCTTCTTCAATTCTTAACTCTCCTCGCTTCCATGCATATTGCTATCTTCCGTCATTTTGTCTTTCTCATGCTTCTCCCGGTTCACACTTTTTTCCTTCACTCCTCTTTTCTTCAATTTTTAACTTTCCCCATACCAGATCGGTCGATCATACTTGCCTTGAGCGGGGATGTACAGCCTAGGATAAAAGCTCCTTTTCCTTTCCAGAACATTCTGTCTAGGCCATGGTCCGTCAAGATTAGCCTGACCGACGGACCATCCTGTTGGATACACCTGGTTAAACCATGGATTTGTGGATTGAGTTCTATTTTGCATTGTCGGAAAAATGGGCCGTCAGAGTAATGGGCTGTTGGAATAATGGGTCGTCGAAATAATGGGCCGTCGGAATAACGGGCTGTCGGAGCAATGATACGCACCCTCTCTGTTAAGTACGCAGCATTAAGGAGAAAGAGCAAAGACTAGTTGGCTCTGAATCAGTATAATGTGTCCAAGTGGGATGACAACTTTTACTTTGACACTATGTCCATAAATATATTATTGTATACAGCATGATTATATTCATTAACGTATATTTCCACTCTAAAATTACAAAACTATTTGTGACATTAAAAATTACTAAATGAAATATTCATTCTATCTAAACAAATGAATCCTTATACATTGTATGTAAAAAAAAAAATAGAATAAAATAATAGCTCTATGCTACCAGAAAAAGTATACAATGTAATTAGAAACCAGAATTTAGAATTACAAAATAATATATATATAGCTCTTTTGGTCCATTGGCTTCAATGCACCAGTTGCAGACCATAACATTTTGTTCAACGTCGGTCCTGCTTCCAAGAATCAATAATGTTCTCTGTCTTTTTCATACTGTTTCTCTCTTGTTTTGAAGTGATAAAATGTTCCGAATTAACAACGATTGTTAATGAAGAAAACTCTAGAGAATAATATTTTTCCAAAATACCACGATCACTGTAGTCACACGAAATATTTTACGACATCAACATATTACGACAATAACTGTCGTAAATAGTTAGTGTCTTTACCAAAACTCGTGATTATCAATTACGATATGTGTTATTTATTTTAGATTTTTCTTGATCTAAAAATAACAAATAAAAGAGAATTAGAAATATTTTTAAGTTGAATTTACCGAGAACCTCAATTTATCTATTCTTAAAGGCAGCGGCTGACTAAACAATTTACCGGACAGACGGTCCGGTGAGTTAACGAAAACTACCGGACCGCCGGGAAATTTATCGGACGCGGTCCGTCGGTCCGGTGCCAATTTCCTTGACTGAAATGGATTAATTCTATCTCTAAAGATACGCTCCCTTCTCATAACTTCTAGCATTCGATACCGGTTAACGTGAAACATTGTAGTGACAATTTTTAATTTTGAAATGAGTTTATATGGGCAGACCTGTACAAAGAATCAATGAAAATGTTACATAGCATGAATTGCACGCTTGTCATAAGATACTATACATGTATGTACAGATACGTGGACATTTTTAATTTGAAAAACAAGACTTGTGGTTCCAACAACGAATATTGATATTTTTGACGCAATAAATCAAGTAAACTGCCCCGGAAAAGTTACGTATACTTTCTGTTGAGATATGAATTAATTAATAATTAGAGCCCATATAAAATATTTCGGACAATATACCCATCCGATATTCATTTATATAATATCAACGATATTGAGAATTTTTCGTTGTTAATTGGTTCGAAATCGCTGCATTTTACATATTTAAGATACCTCAATAGGTACCTTAGATTTAAGTGAAAACTTAAGTGTATTTTTATTTTAAGAAGCTTTATGCATACCACTTTAGTGGGATGGGTGGAGCTATTTAAAACTAAGATTTTGCTAAGGAAATTCTTAGTTTAAGCAGCGTTATGCATGGTAAAATGGGCGGAGTTACCTTAACTTAAGTGTTTTCTAAGGAAAATCTTAACTTAAGTAGTTTTATGCATACGGACCCAGATATTGATGAAAGTGGCGTTAAAACTATAACCCTAAGGGATCGTCGCACATTGTCGCAGTTTTTTTCAAACGAAGTTAGTTTCGTTTGGTAGGTGGGTGGTTTTGAGCTCTCTCGTTTGGAAAAAAACCAAAATCGCACATTGAGATTTGTCAATAAATCTTTAAAAATGCATTTAAAAAACGGCATAACATTGAATGGAACATCGTTTTAATTTCTTTCGAGTCTGTATATTGTACTATTTCTTTAGTATACTCCCTTCCTATGGTACCGAGGGTTCTATGATACAACGGTATTTACGTTTCACACGATTGAGCAATTGCAGCGCCACCTAGTAGCAGATCTATTTTGGTATAGTGGAGTCCCAACCTACACGCTTACGATCCATTCTCTATCCAGAGTTGTCGTTCCCGCTACGCTCCACTCTATATCTGTCAACGCTCATTTTACAAGGTTTTTGTAAAATTTAGAAACAGTAACAAAAATGTACTTAAAATTGTTTTATTTATTGTAAATATCAATAAAGATGATCGTTTTTAATTTTTACCTCCGCAAAATAGTTCTCCAAGAAGTTGGGGGGGGGGGGGGGGGGGAATCATTTTTAAGCTTAAGAGAATTTATTTGAAATGAGTGATTTATTTTCATCTTTATTGATATTTACAATAATTAAAACAATTTTAAGTACATTTTTTTTTACTGTTTTTAAATTTTACAAACATCTTGTCAAATGAGCGTTGACAGAGCTGAGTGGAGCATAGCGGGTACAACAACTCTGGATAGAGAATGGTTTACGATCATCTGACTGATCTGTCAAAATCTTATAATACAGCACTCCATAGACTGATTTTCGGAACTACCTCGGTACCATAGGAATCTCCTTTTCTTGACCTATAAAATGGACGCTGTTGTGCGAATTGCCGATTATAGACTCGTAAACATACTTTGGTTAAAAATAATGCATTGGATATGAAGGAAGGGATCTGCTGAAGTAATAAAAATAATATTTTCACTCGGGTATATAACCGTTTTTATTTATTTCTGGTAAAACATTAACTACAGTGGTACCATAGAACCCCGGGCTACTGAATAAGTAATGGCTGTATATGTATCCTGTTTGCGGTACAACTAAATATCATGCGCAACGAAAAGCAACGGTCTTCTTTTGCAAATTAAAAAAAAATAATTTTTTCGATTCTTGGAACGTTTTATGGTTCACTTGTATAGAAAGGGCTTTAAATGGATTTCTTGGTATACAAGATGCATGCACTGCTCCACAAATAATAAATAAGTGTTCCAGATCTTTGCACTTATTATAAGAATGCACATTACAGATATGTCCATATTAATCTATAAATATCATGTTATTGGTACAGTATGTTTGTTGAATTATATGTACACTTAGATGAAATCAAGTGTCTGTGATTTTGAAAGGATAAAGATTCATAGATAGACCCTTTATCATGACATGCATATGGAGAATACATGGTTCTAAACCCTATATTGTTAGGTGGAGTTTGGTTTATAATACATCGGTATTCTGTTTTTCACAGTTTCATTTGGAGGGGGTGGGTGGGTGGTCTGAGCCAAATGAAACTAACTTCATTTGAAAAAAACTGTCACATTTTGCGACGATCCCTAACCTGTATATTCTGTACAAACAAATGTGTTTTCGTCGATGATCAGTTTCGATAGGTTTCACTTGATATTGTATGCTTAAGTAATTATAAAAGTGATGAATTCGTATTTAACCAGTTAAGAGAAAAATGTTGTTATGTTTGCATGCTTGTTAAATTGTAATAAATTTGCTATTATGAAATAACGTATTCCCTTTTTGTCAGTAAAAATACTTTTCTCATTATAATTATTATGAAAAAAAAACAATTGTAGAAAGAGTCGCTAAGATTGCTAAATGTTTGCCGCCAAGAATAGATGCTTTTTTCAATATTCCAGACTATTTGTGTGTCTCCCATGTCTAAAAACAATTATCTGCATGTCTACGTAAGAATAAAAAAAGTACAATGAACAGTAGAAATAAATTGATATTAACATATATTTTTTATAATGATTGGTATGTAAACAAAAACACGAAGATATCTAATTTAGTGTACACGACACGTTTCTGAAATAAGAAGAGCTTAAACATAACAAAGGGGTAATCAGAATAACCTTCATCATTAGAAAACCAAAATAATTTAGAAGTCTTTGGGAGCAAGTAAAGCCTAAAGGACTAAAAAGAACAACCAATATCTGTTTTCATAAATAAAAACGAAGATATTTAACTTAGTGCACACGACGTCTTTCTGAAGTAACTTTCATCATTTACACTAAGAGTGGACAGCCAAATATTTCAAAGTCTTTGGGATCAGGTAAACGAAAGGGATCAGGTAAACGAAAGGGATCAGGTATACGAAAGGGATCAGGTAAACCAAAGAGATCAGGTATACGAAAGGGATCAGGTAAATGAAAGGGATCAGGTAAACCAAAGAGATCAGGTATACGAAAGGGATCAGGTAAATGAAAGGGATCAGGTAAACCAAAGAGATCAGGTATACGAAAGGGATCAGGTAAACCAAAGAGATCAGGTAAACCAAAGAGATCAGGTATACGAAAGGGATCAGGTAAACCAAAGAGATCAGGTATACGAAAGGGATCAGGTAAATGAAATGGATCAGGTAAACTAAAGAGATCAGGTATACGAAAGGGATCAGGTAAACCAAAGAGATCAGGTATACGAAAGGGATCAGGTAAACCAAAGAGATCAGGTATACGAAAGGGATCAGGTAAACCAAAGAGATCAGGTATACGAAAGGGATCAGGTAAACCAAAGAGATCAGGTATACGAAAGGGATCAGGTAAACCAAAGAGATCAGGTATACGAAAGGGATCAGGTAAACCAAAGAGATCAGGTAAACCAAAGGGATCAGGTAAACCAAAGGGATCAGGTAAATGAAAGGGATCAGGTAAACCAAAGAGATCAGGTATACGATAGGGATCAGGTAAATGAAAGGGATCAGGTAAACCAAAGAGATCAGGTATACGAAAGGGATCAGGTAAACCAAAGAGATCAGGTAAACCAAAGAGATCAGGTATACGAAAGGGATCAGGTAAACCAAAGAGATCAGGTATACGAAAGGGATCAGGTAAATGAAAGGGATCAGGTAAACCAAAGAGATCAGGTATACGAAAGGGATCAGGTAAATGAAAGGGATCAGGTAAACCAAAGAGATCAGGTATACGAAAGGGATCAGGTAAACCAAAGAGATCAGGTAAACCAAAGGGATCAGGTAAACCAAAGAGATCAGGTATACGAAAGGGATCAGGTAAACCAAAGGGATCAGGTATACGAAAGGGATCAGGTAAACCAAAGGGACTAAAAGGAGCAACCAAAAATCGGCTAAATTTACCTAAGCCTTAGTTTTAATAAATTACATAATTTACGAAATGTTAATTTCAAACTTAAGTATACATCTTATAAACTATGGCAGTGCGGAAACAAATTATGATTTAAATCAATTTATTATACTTTAATATTTGGATTTTTGAAATCAATCAATTTAAATTTTTTTTTTTATATTAACTAATTTGATATAGTTAATGTATGTGTGACTATGACATAAGTATACGTGTAAGCAAGTATGTGCCTGTTAAAAAAAATAATTGAGAAAAACAACATATTTCTGGTTTGATCCCCTTTTATAACATTTTCTATACCAAGCTGTCACGTATTTGCGTTATACGAATATCAATTTTGCTTCTTTCTACCATTTTTCTATTGGAATTTGGAACTGGTCCGACAATAAGGTATTTTTTATTTCATTTTGTTACAACGTATCAACATGTTTTCTCACGGAATCTACCACCTCCCATAATGGGAAATTGAAAACTATTACACATATTTTTGTTCTCCATTTGAAAACTAACAAAGAAAATTTCAAGGACAACAAAACAATGTTTCCACATTAATAGCCATCAAGTCTTAAATCTGTCGTGATAATTACTGCCTATTTTGATGCTGCCTAAAAGCATATCATCATCTACAATTATTTTAGGAACAACAACAACTTGCTTATCTGTGAACTTTTTAAACTGCTAGAATGTGAATTTAAACGTAAATAGCTTCAATTTACATTGGCTCGTAATATTAATCATGTGCGATAATTATTATGGGTTTTCAATTTTCATAACATATTTTGATCTGTTTTTCTAGATTAGTCCCAGAGATGATTGTACCTTCCGTTGTTGAACTTGTGATTAAGCTAATCATATGATTAGCCATAATTACATAATTAATTCCTAATCACATACTTAGCTAATGCAATGATTAAATTTTGTTGCTGAACTCTTTATTAATCAATGTATTAACTAATCATATTTAATCATTGAATTAGCTAATTATGTGATTAGGAATGAATCATGTAATTATGGCTAATCATATGATTAGCTTAATCACAAGTTCAACAACGAACCGTGTCTATTTCGTGTTTGAACATTTGTTTATTTCTTTTAAGGGGTTATATTTACTTATGATTTAAGGGGCCGTCGTGGTCGTGATCCTATGGTAGTTGGATTTACAACTATCTGTGCAATCAGTGGCTATCACCACTAAAGTTTAGTTCGAACTCCGTTCATTGCGAGGTGTACTGGATACAACATTATGTGGTAAAGTTTGTCAGTGACTTACGACAAGTCGGTGGTGTTCTCCGGGTACTCCGGTTTCCTCCATCAATAAAACTGACCTCCACGATTCAACCGAAATATTGTTGAAAGTGGTACGTAATTAGATTATTTTGCTTCAATACGTTTACTAAAAAATAAAAACGTAGATATCTAATTTAGTGCACACGACGCGTTACTGGAATAACCTTCATTAGGTACACTCATAATCAAAATAATGAAAAACCAAAAACCTAGAGGCTTATCTCATTACAGAAGAATTATATTATACTCTATTATAGAAATATAGGCTTATCTCATTACAGAAGAATTATATTATACTCTATTATAGAAATATAGGCTTATCTCATTACAGAAGAATTATATTATACTCTATTATAGAAATATAGGCTTTTCTCATTACAGAAGAATTATATTATACTCTATTATAGAAATATAGGCTTATCTCATTACAGAAGAATTATATTATACTCTATTATAGAAATATAGGCTTATCTCATTACAGAAGAATTATCTTATACTCTATTATAGAAATATAAGCTTATCTCATTACAGAAGAATTATATTATACTCTATTATAGAAATATAGGCTTATCTCATTACAGAAGAATTATCTTATACTCTATTATAGAAATATAGGCTTATCTCATTACAGAAGAATTATATTATACTCTATTATAGAAATATAGGCTTATCTCATTACAGAAGAATTATCTTATACTCTATTATAGAAATATAGGCTTATCTCATTACAGAAGAATTATTTTATACTCTATTATAGAAATATAGGCTTATCTCATTACAGAAGAATTATATTATACTCTATTATAGAAATATAGGCTTATCACATTACAGAAGAATTATATTATACTCTATTATAGAAATATAGGCTTATCTCATTACAGAAGAATTATATTATACTCTATTATAGAAATATAGGCTTATCTCATTACAGAAGAATTATCTTATACTCTATTATAGAAATATAGGCTTATCTCATTACAAAGAATTATATTATACTCTATTATAGAAATATAGGCTTATCTCATTACAGAAGAATTATCTTATACTCTATTATAGAAATATAGGCTTATCTCATTACAGAAGAATTATCTTATACTCTATTATAGAAATATAGGCTTATCTCATTACAAAGAATTATATTATACTCTATTATAGAAATATAGGCTTATCTCATTACAGAAGAATTATCTTATACTCTATTATAGAAATATAGGCTTATCTCATTACAGAAGAATTATCTTATACTCTATTATAGAAATATAGGCTTATCTCATTACAGAAGAATTATCTTATACTCTATTATAGAAATATAGGCTTATCTCATTACAGAAGAATTATCTTATACTCTATTATAGAAATATAGGCTTATCTCATTACAGAAGAATTATCTTATACTCTATTATAGAAATATAGGCTTATCTCATTACAGAAGAATTATATTATACTCTATTATAGAAATATAGGCTTATCTCATTACAGAAGAATTATCTTATACTCTATTATAGAAATATAGGCTTATCTCATTACAGAAGAATTATTTTATACTCTATTATAGAAATATATAGCAGCTATGAACGCGTTGTTCCTTTTCTTCAATTTGTATCTACGCGTAAGGTGGGATATTTGCTCATGCTCGCTTTCATCCATATCCCTGATTTACTAAATGTAAATATGCTATGTTGTTAAACTTGTTCTGGTACTGAATTGAACTACTGAACGCTTAGCAATATTCAATCAATCAATCATAGATACCCTGATTGACCCGCTTCCCCCATATACACACTGGTCATTGGTGCAAACTTGACTCTACATATCACAATGCTTGTCTTTGTCTCTTTTTTTTATTTGTTTACCATGTGTTTGTCTTCTATTTCTAAACTGAATAACATTTTTATCACCTTTTGGTATCTTCTGTCTTTCTACTTTTTTTTCTATTAATCATATTTACACCGATACCTTCAGTCAATACGGAATTTCAACATGTTTTATTTCTGCAATCGCTCACATTCAATGCATACGGAAAAACAACCATATTATATATTTTGAAAAACCCATTACACTGATCTTTAGACCTTTAAATCTTTTTGAGATAATTAATACATTTGTATTAAAATATCAAAGAAAATCGTAAAGATTTGATAGAATGCACAAAGTCTAACTGATTGTTGAATTTCAAGCCCGCACGTATTCGTAAAATCAAAAACAAATCTGTTTTAAATCTATTTTGTATATAGTAAGTACGATGAACACTGTGTTTAACAAAAAGAAGTCTGTCAAGTTTTATTATTAAGCGCTGTCAAGAGTTAGCTCATTTACTCTAATAGTTACTTACATTTAGAGGTTATCTTATGTAGTTCTGAAACTGTAAAGTTCATTCAAGCCCTATCGAGTCCACCTTTTCAATATTTCTAAGAAGAGTTTAAAGATACCAAAATTGGTAATCAGTAGACGTAAATCGAAGAAAAAACATACCTCAGGTGTTCCGGGGGGTCATTTTCTTGGATAACCCCTCAAAGTAAACATTTAGAACGTTCAAAGTAGCTGTTATTTTGATTTATCCCTCTTTAACTTGAATACTCAGTTATTTCGGAGTACATTCGTCGGTCACATCGACTGCCATACAATAAGGTTCGACAAAAAAAACCCCACACTATCGGAAAAAAATCCATTCGAAAAATCGTAGAAAGAGGCAAGCTCTATACCCTAAACACATATACCTGACATCTCAATGTCCTAGCTTAGTGCAGCCATATCAATAAAAAGTGGCGGGGCTAAACTAGATTTATGAACCCAAAGCTTATTCAATAATACTTTAATCACATCTCTCTGATACTAGAAAAGAATCAAGCATTGATGCTTCTACCGACACGAACACATCGTGAAATTCGTCAGAGTACATTGTATATTATAATGGTATCAGGTGAATTCGTGAGATGTTAAAGGTCTGTTATGAAAGTGTGTTTTCTTGATATTGTTGTAATCACATTTTCATTTACAATTATCATGGCAATAAACTTTATCTATCAACTCGACTTAATGTTTCCTAAGAGTTCATCACTATTTTGTCTTTATCATATTTTATTACTTTCTAGGGCCACACCTGTTTACAATATCTTCTGTTTGATTTGAAACGGGTTTAGTTCAACAAGCAACATATGTTCAACAAAACCGATTTGTCATCATATTTTGTGAGTGTACAGAGTTTTGCTTAAATATTTTTTTTTATCTTGTTGTACATTCGTGGTAATAAATAAACGGTTCAAAATAGATAATAAGCCAATGTATTTCTTTGTGTTTTTGTTTTTGTTTTTGTTTTGTTTTGTTTTGTTTTTATTTGTTTTGTTTTGTTTTGTGTTTGTTTGGTTTTGTTTTTGTTTTTGTCTTTGTTTTTTGCTGTTTTTGTTTTTTAATGGACAATGGTACACAGAGACAGACGTATTATGTTTTAGTCTAAAAAAAAGTCATCATGTTAGGAACACATTGATTCTAATAAAAAGTTCACCTGTACTTATTTTGTGGAAAGTCTGGAGGAAGAGAAAATATTATATTGGATAACAAATCATATACGCAAAAAACAACGAACACGTGTTTGATGAAAGTGATTGATACTTGTCATGTCTTTGCTCTTTGAATATGCTTATCTTTGACTAGAAGTTGTCTTCTACATTTTGCCCTACTGAACCCATTATGCCAAGTCTGACAAATGTTTGTTCTGCACAATAGAATCGATAAAGCATTGTCTTGTAATTGCGCATGTTAGTACATTAGTTGTTATGACAACGTTAACGTTTACTCTTCGGATTGCATTATATTTAACTGTCCTATTTATTTTAAACATATTAATATTTTCATACGTCTGAGAATCATTTGGAAAAGAAATAGGTTAATTGATCTTTCTCTGATTTCTAACCACGTGGAAATCCTCATTGTAGAAATAATACCTAGTTTCTCGGCTGCAGAGTATTTTAGGATTTTCAAATGAATTAGTGTAAAAGAAATTGAAAAGTTTGAAGATACCCAAAGTGTAATCAGAAGTCGTAACTCAAAGAATGTCAGACAATACAATGGTCAAAAGAAAACAAGGACAATAATGATCAACAAAATAATACACAGAAAACTAAAGATTGAGCAACACGAACTCCACTTACAACAGGGAGTGAACTCAGGTTCTACGGAAGAGTAAGCAGTTCCTGCTCCACGAATATAGACTGGTTCACTAACTCAAACCAAGGTGATCAATCATTAGTAATGTGTGTTTCACCATGTTGACACAAGTAGTATGGGGACCTATACCGACATCAGCAGAACAGAACAGAGTACACAAATAAATACTCCAATAGCAAGAAAAAATATATCTTTTCTGTATTTACCAGATACTTCTTACTTTTTTCAGATAAATGTTAAATGTTAAGAAATATAGGAAAGGGAAAAACAATTTTAGTATATTCTATTAATATTGTGGATCCATCTAACTGGTTACCGGTATTTAGAGAAGCAGAATTGGTACCAGCCAATATATCTATACAACAGCGAACAACATGATTGGTGGATGTCTCTCCTTATATATGTATGTGTAATGCAAAAGATAAAGAAGAAACACGAAAATGTCGAATTTAGTGCATACGACACGTTTCTGTAATAATAAAAATAAAAGCATAGATATCAAGATATCAAATGTAGGGCACACGACGCGTTTCTGGAAAAACCTCCATCAGATATGCTCAAAATATTTTGAAAGCCAAATAATTTTTAAAATCTCCTTGGAAGCAAAAAATCCCAAAGAGTTTAAGCAGATTAGCCAAATTCGGCAACTGTCACCTATGCCTTTGGGGGAAATACGTTAGTCTTGGTAATTGTTTTGACTCGTTTCTATAATCACTTTCATCAGATACGCTGACAGTCAAAATATTTGAAAGCCAAATAATTTAGACATCACTGGGAGTAAGTAAGCCAACATGCCTAAACAGGATGACCACAATAGGCTAAGGTTGAGGATAATCATGGTTTTATAATATGGAATTACATTATTTAGGATCCGGGAATCATGTCTAGTAAATGTGTACTTTTCATTAATTAAATGAAAAAATTACCAATGTGTGATATTTATTCAATAATATTACATAACAGTAACAAACCACAATTGTTGCGTGATTAAATCTTTCTATTTAGATTTCATATTAAATTTCAAAAATAAATACGATTCAATCATAGCGTATCAAATCATACGTAACAGTCTGCTTCTATCATGTCTGTGATTTTATCATAATGTTTTTTTCTGATGAAATCCGAAGAAAAATTAGATTAATTTTCATACTTTCAAGAGAACATGTAACCTTGGTCATATGTTAAATATATTAGATGGTGTAAATTTGTCATTGATATGTAATGTATGGTGTTTAGTTGTCTATGTAGAGTGTAATTCAACGTTCATTATCTATTGTACTTACACTCTTTGTGCTGAGGGTATTACTTATTGAATTAATGCCTCTATTTCACTGCATGTACGCCAATATCATTGTTCTGTTTAATGACATACATTTTATTACTTGAAATAAAGGTTATGGTGTTTAACGTCACTTTCAACAATATTTCAGCTATATCGTGGCATCAGTTTAACTAGTGAAAGAAACCGGAGTACCTGGAGAAAACCATCAGCCTGTCGCAAGTAACTGACAAATTTTATCACATAATGTTGCATCGAATACACCTCGCCTGGGCGCGGGATGCGAACTCAGAACGTTAGTGTTGATAGGCACTGATTGCACAGCTAGTTGTAGATCCAACTAGCATACGATTACGACCACGATGGCCCCTCTTGAAATAAGTAACGTCTTGTAATAACATAAGACAATTCTGCATTCCATGTTATATTGCAAAACCAGGTATATTGAGAAGGGAAAATTGCCAAATTAAAGATATTAAAAAATTCCATCGAATACCAGAACGGTTGCTTCCTGTCTTTACTTTTCTGGTCTTTGTTTTCCTCTCATTGTATTCAATGTTCTTACTGGTTTCAGGTAAAAGTTGATTTCATTTCTATATCACCCTATAACAGGTGACAGTGCTCCTACCTACACATCATCCCGACATGAAGCATATTGCTAAGCATTGGAAAATACTTTTGGGGTTTGAAGATACCAAAGGTGTAATCAGAAGCTGTAAATCAAAGGACAGGCAAATGCAATCACTATGACCAAAAGAAAAACGGACAAAAGGACAAACGCGAACCCCACTATAATCTAGGTGGTGCACCCGGATAGTTTGAAAGGGTTAGTAGTCACTGCTCCACTAATGACACCTGTCGTGTTACTGTTAAACGACACGATCATCATCTGAAGTGGTAATCGTGATGGACACCCGTATGCATAATTAAATACAAAAGAAAACATCGGTATATATTGAATATGTTTGTGATATCATGTAAGTTATCGAAATGCATCAAGCCGTTAACAGTTTCAAGAAAACTGTGAAGACACCAAAGGGTTAATCAGAAGCCGTAAATAGAACAACTAGCACAATGGACAAAGAACAAGGACAAAAGAACAAGCAATGATCTACTAAGCACCACACAGAAAACTAAAGATGGAGGAATACAACACACTAACACTGCTAAGAACCGCGGGTGCGCTGTGAAAGGGTAGGCAGTTCCTGTTTCATATGTGGCACCCATCGTGTTACTATATAACGACACGAACACCATGTAAATGGAAATAGTGTTGAACGACGATATACGTAAATTAAGAAAAAAGATAAAACGTAAACCTACAAATCAAATGAGAGTAAGGACAACATCAGAACCGTGATGTTCAATAATTCCACCAATATAAACAAAAAGAAAAGCCACCGTTAGCCTCAAACCATAGAACAGTAATGAAGAGAGCAGGACATGTGCTCATTGTTTCCCAAGTGTAGTTATTTTAACAAATCATTATTTGTTTTATTTGGCAGCGAATCCAAAGAACTAAAGAGTTAAAGCAGATGAGTATTTCCATAATTTCGATACTACGACATAAACTGAGAAAAAAAATCGTATACATTCTCTCTTTCTCCATCAACACCAGAGCAAGCAAAAAATATAGGTTCCCTTTTCATAAAACAATCACCTTTGAAAAACTTGCTTCAGAACTTGGTTAATATATGGATCAATCTTGTTTGTTTTGTCTGACTAATATTACATATATTTTGTCACAAATCATCATTAATTTATATTGCAATAACGTTTGATTGTTTGATTGACAAATGACAACTGTGTCTCTGATATATAATGTACGGGTTATCTCTAAATGTCAAACCTGTTACTGTGCATACAGTTGTTATACAGAAACCTAAATGATGGGTTCTACTGAAGTCTACATCCGGACACATGATAAATTATTATGTAAACACAAAATATCAATTATGCTGTTATTTTAAGAGAAAGAGCTCTTTATCTAACCATTTAGACAGTTAATGGATAATATGAAAATAACAAATGTCAGGCAGGGGGAAATTTTATCGCATTGATAGTAAAACGAAGAATATGTGCAGCACTGTTACCGGCCAATGAAGTCGATTAATTTGTTTTTTACTAATTAAACAGCTGACTTGAATGTTTGCAGAAAGTAACATTATATCGTTGAAATGTAACATATACTTCCTGTTCAATTTGTGAGAGTAATTTACGAGATACTGAGATCATTTTACAACATTAAACGTTAGAGAAAATCGAAGGGAAAAAAAACAACACCGGACACAAGACAAACCAGGAAAGATGAACAATAAGACATAAACAGCTGGCCTAAATGATTACAGAAAGTAACATTATATCGTTGAAATGTTACATATAGCTCCAGTTCAGGTTTTAATGTAATATACGACATACTAAGATCATTTTACAACACATTAAATAAATGTTAGAGAAAACAGAAGGGACAATCAAGAACGGATAATGCAGAGACTCTGGCAACACAGGACATAAGACACAGAACGAAGACAAAAAAGAACGGTGAGCAATAAGGCCTTTGGTGTCACAATTAAAAAATATATAGTCTTCTGATAGCAGATTATATATTCAACTTTAAGAGTTATTTTCCTCCGCCGATAGTACATGTTATATCACAGTTTTCCTCTCCTAAATAAGTGTGGTAGTCACAATTTAGTTTAAAAAAAATTCTGATAAAATGAAAAATAAAAAATACCACAGTCGGAACAATTCCAAAATACAATAGAAAAATAGTAGAAAGAGGCAAAAATCGATACTCTTAACACACATAAAAAGACAATCATTGAATTCTACAACAAGCTGTTGATCTTCCGCGCTTTTTCTTTTTTTATCATAGAAAATAATAATAAAAATATCATAAATATGAAAGAAAGCATACAAGTCTCTTATAGAATATTAAAATATAAGAAAATTAGATAAACAATCCAATATTTTACTGTTTATTATATACCAATGAGATTAATTTATCTGTCAAACAATGGTAGAACAGATGAATTGCTTTTTCTTTAGTTGATTTCTTCCCGCATTGTGCGTGTAATTTTATAACAAGGGAGTGATTATTCTTATAATATGACATCGTCACATCACGGACATGATCAGTTTATGAAGAATTATTTCCCTATGTTATAAATTCTGATACGACCTTTGTAAAGGTCAGTAGATCAACGAGAGTTCATGGAACTACTAATATGTTGGTTCCATTGGGTGTAATATAGTATACATATTTATTTCTAAAGTTCTAATGAGACCAATACATCAATGAGCATATCACTAGCAAAATATGAACATTCCCTTGCATAAGTAAGTTTTAGAAATCTTCCCACTTTGCACATGCGCATAACGATTTTGGCAAGAACTATGGTAACCTGGAATTTACAAGCCCGAATTATGTACGAAATTTAGGTTTATAGGCCTTAGGAAGTGTGGGGCCCAATGCTGTTCTCTGTATAATCTGCAGTGTGTTGTGTGTGTACTTGAACAGCCAAGAGATGATAATTTCAGTGCGGGGCCCAATGCTGTTCTCTGTAAAACCTACAGTGTGTTGTTGTGTGTACTTGAACAGCCAAGAGAAGATGATTTCAGTACGGGGCCCAATGCTGTTCTCTGTAAAACCTGCAGTGTGTTGTTGTATGGACTTGAACAGCCAAGAGAAGATAATTTCAGTGCGGGGCCCAATGCTGTTCTCTGTAAAACCTGCAGTGTGTTGTTGTATGGACTTGAACAGCCAAGAGAAGATAATTTCAGTACGGGGCCCAATGCTGTTCTCTGTAAAACCTACAGTGTGTTGTTGTGTGTACTTGAACATCTGAGAGTAGATAACCCCAAGGAGGGGTCCAATTGGGAGCAATTGGTCCAGCCGGCTTAAGGTTGGCACTGGTTATATATGAATAACATCTTCACTTAGCCATCAGTTTGATTGGAGTAAACCAGGCTACCCGTAGAAAACTGATATGCCGCAAATTACTGGCATGAAGCTGTATATTGAAATACACCTCTACGTCAGTGGTATTTATTTATTTATTTCATTTGTAAATTTAAACGTCCTACACGCTGAATTAGATATTTATTAAAATCAACTACCGTACGATCACGACAACGACGGTGAAAGGTATATGCTACCTAGTACTTACGTGGTATCACAAAATGTATTAGAAGATAACAAATCACCAAATTTAAAAACAAAAACCAATTTTTGAAAAACCAATCCTATTTGACAATTTCAGCTATTTTGATATATCTTCTTCAACAAAACGTGACCATTTTAATGACGTCATACTCAATTGTTTAAGAGTTGGTAGGCCATTAAAGAAACAATATGATCCGTTATGAAAGGCTTGACAATATCAAAACGGACGTATAAGGTTGTGATTGCGTGTTTGTTCTGTCTGATTTGAGGAATACGTGTACGATGCATGTCGATGGCCATTGCTTGTCAACTACAATCAGTGTATATTGAATATGTATGTAGGTCTTATAACTTGCTATGCAAGAAGAGATTGAAGACACCAAAGGGGTAATCAGAATCTGTAAATCGAAGAAGAACAGACAACACAATGGCCAAAAGAAAAAGGACAAAAGGACAACATCTTAGCTTTAATTGCGATACCTATATAGGTTAAAAATCAAGTTTAAATGGTTACAAAATAGTAGTATTAAACCAATAAATACTTTGATTTGTGTGTCTTCAGTATACAGGTTAATTAATTAATTATCATTTGAAGGGGGAAAAGAAACCAAACCATAATGTAATGCTATAAAAACCCCATTATTAATTAAGAAAAGCAATAAATTATTTTCTGGTTAAGAGAATAGAAGAAAGCTATTAATTAAGTCTATTAAAATCAAATATGTTAAACTTCTCTCAAGCAAGGCAGTTGCCATAGAACTAACGTTAATGGAGTTACTCTCACTTTTCCGGTATCAGTTATCAACACAACACACACCACCAACAAATAGAAAATAAAAAATACTTTTAGCGATTTTTTTTTGGATAAGAAATTGCACTTTATTTGAACTTTATTTTCGCCAAGCAATAAATGGTGTACTGTTAAACTTCTCTTATGCGACTTTCCGTGGAATAATACAAGTTATTGTTTAACAGAGGTGGTCACCAAAGCAGGTTTTACTGTATATTTAAACTAAAAGATGACATTTGAGAGATAGTTGGTACATTGTTTACATTTGATCATAAAGAGCAGCAACAAGTTGCCCGTTTACGTCATTGGAGTGTTTAATTGGCTAAATTCAAAACACTCATTAACATTCCACTCAATCAAAAGACAACGCTTAGACGACTGTTGCGAAATATCAGTTTCACAAATGACAATGGATATTATCCCATCTACACATATTTTATTTTTCCTGTACAAGTACAATCGATATATATATATTGAATATGTCTGTGACATGTAAGTTATCGAAATACACGAATATCGAAGTCGTTAACATTTACAAGAAAAGTTCGAAGACAAAAGATGTAATCAGAAGCCGTTAATAGGACAGACAACACAATGGCCACAAGAAAAAGGACAAACAATGATCTGCAAAACACTACACAGAAAACTAAAGATCGAGCAACACGAAGCCCACTATAAAGAACAGCAGTATACATCTGACAATTAAATACATTATACATATTTCTCATTTGTGTTTTTTCCCAATATATCATCTTCAGTTCTATAAAATATGATACAAAACATAACATAACCTGCTTAAAATTGCAATGTTTGTACAACTTTGAAAGAAAAAGCATATTTCATATCAAACCAGCTGTTCAATAGTGCTTTGGTGCCATTTATTCATCTTCTTACATAATCGCTTAGACAAATAAATTATGCGTTTGAAATGTGGTGCATTTAAAAAGGAGTTGTGTTTATTCAGCCTTTATATTGCTCTAAGTTTGATATTGCAATATTAAAGTGCTTCGGTAGCGTAGTAGAGGATCATGCAAGACTAGAGCGCCGATAGTCGTGAGTTTTTAATAAACTTTTGGGTTAAATTAAACACTTATATTGTATATGGCGTTTCTTCACCAAGGAAGCGGCATACAAGATCAACTGACAGCAAGGACTGGTTGACGCACGGGATACCGGACTAAAAACTGTGTGTTACTGGTCTATTTAGTCACAAGTGGGTATAATTGATAGTCACCTGAAGACTGCAATAACAAGTTCTGGTGAGGTGTACTCGATACAACTTTACATGATAGAGTGTACCGAAAAACGGTTCCTGCAACGAAAAATAAATAACTTAAATAAGTGAAAAATAAATGAAAATTGCGCTCAATGCCAATAATCTTAATTTTTAGCATTACACATTACAATTAAAATGTTGAAGAATATAATTAAGTTTCTGTGATTTTTCAATTGTATTTTGGAATTTTATTACACTACACCGTGTTGTTCATCTTTTTAGTGTTCTGTATTGTGCTTTTTGTTTTGTTTGTCGTCGTCCTGTGTCTATCTCCGCTAACGTTGTGAGTTCGAATCCCACCACTGCGAGGTGTACTCGATACAACATTATGTGAAAACGTTTGTCAGTGACTTGCAACAGGTCGGTGATTTTCTCAGGGTACTCCGCTTTACTCCATCAATAAAATTGACCGCCACGATAAAACTTATATATTGTTGAAGGTGGCGTTAAACACCATAACACTTACGTATATGTTCCACTTGTCGTAAGCACAACCCGTGTCTTTCCACATTCATTCACCGGTTTTGTAAATAGAGCAACACGACGGCTTTTTAGTGGGTCGGGTTGCTCGATCTTTTGTTTACTGTGTAGTGTGATGTAGATAGTTGATTGGCCGTTTGTCTTTTTCCTTTTTTTTGCATTGTTGTCGTTCATATTTTGTGATAAAGTGGAAGCGTGTCAGTCATTAATCTTATTAATAGTATATCTATATTGCTGTTGGAAATCCAATTATTAAGAGGATTGGGTTGGGAATCCGTTACCCGGTTTAACTTCCCCACTATTTTGGAGCAAGGACATGGATCTCCTTCGGCATATATCGGTGTCTCTTTTGTGTTCAATGATTAAAGGTAAGAGGTAATCGTTCGCTTTGTGTATATTCTGAGCAATTGTTGGCCATCACTGTTTAAACTTTCTTTTATAATTTAAATGGCTATGTACCCGTGACGTCTGACAGGTCTGGATTCACATATATGGCCAACACGTCCAAGGTGTAAGCTAGGGTTATTTTCTCGGTGTATTTTGTGAGGTCATAATATAGAATAATATAGAGTTTGGAGCAGCCACGCTCCCTGCAAGTTCAATAACTCTTTAGCAGAATTCGAAATGAAATAATGTGCATTGTTCCCGCCACGAAAGGCTAAAGTTTTCGTCATCAGCTCATCGTACTTTCCCGAGATTCAAGAAGAGTGAAGATACCAAGCACAATTCGTATATCGATGAAGAACAGACAACACAATGTACAAAAGAAAAAGAACAAAAGGACAAATGACGATCTACAAAACATACACTTAAAATTAAAGATCGATTAACACGAATCCCACTAAAAAGCGGGGGTGAACTCAGTTGCTCCATTAGTGAAACCCGTCGTGTCAATCTAATTACAAACCCGGTGATAAAAGTCATGAATGAGGAAAGTGTTAACGACAAGTTGAGCATATCCGTGGTCATTTGTGACACAGATATTCCATAGTGGTCAACCAAGTCATGGTGCAAATAAGAACTTTATGCTGTGATAATGCTACCGTCCTTGCACGTAAAACAAACTGCAGTAGTTTCTACTGAATGCGTTTATGTTTGGTGGCATCGTTGATAGCCCACTGCAATGTAACAGTTTATAATGCACATTATCTTACCTTTCACCGCTGACAATCAAGACATCCATCGACACGCTATCCCATTGTCAACCATTTACCCGATTTAGTGTTTGTGAGCTTGATTTCGTCCTGAATATAGGTGAAATACCAATACCACTTTAATGACGTCACACAATAATTACTCAATTTATCAATCCTACTAGTAATTAATATGTTTTAACGTTAAAGATCATACATTTTGTAAGAATGGATAAATCACTAGGATGGCACTAAACTATTAAGTTTTTATTTACAGGTGCTAAAACGATGGACAGTTATTGCATTACTAAACAGCTGCCAGTTTTAAAAATAATATGTCTGTCCTTCTTCAATTTTCGGCTTCTGATTACCACATTGGTATCTTCAAACTCTTCTATGTATTTATCATATATTATATCTGTTTGAATAATAACTGTCACTTCTAAGAAAAAACGTGAATATTGGCTGCATAAAAATGAAACTGTTTCAACAGCACAGCCAATTAAATCTGTAATAACATTATGGCAAGTGTAGTATAAAGAGGAATGTAGATATTACGTCTGTCAATGACATAGAATAAAAATTCTATGTTTTTTGCAGAAAAGAAAATTTATCGTTAACATGTGTTCACAATGTGATGATGATGTTTACTTTTGAATTAGGTCGTGCAGGTGTTTGTTTACATGATATCTCCAAAATGTCCAATGCTATGCGAGTTTTTTCCATCCCTTGGCGTCCGTCCGTCGTCTCCTGGAAAGCTGGTCATCTCTATTAGTTATTTAGCTTAGTTTACGACTTCTCTTCCATTAATGATGTGGCGGACGGACCAAATAATCAACTATACTTAAAGAGTTCACGCTACATGCACGTGAAAGACAAATTACATAAAGAGGGGAGGGGGTGCGAGATATCCAATGCTTGAAAAGAGGAGAAACTTAGTTGTAGTAATCATTACATTATTTATCAACTATAAATTTCAATAATATATATATCTAATAAACCATGTTGGTGTCGAAACACTGACAACTGGGTGGATGGTACCCCCAGAGAGTAATAGTTCAAAAGCAGAGGTGTCGACCAGGTGATAATATTACGTAGATATCTAACCTAGTGAACAAGTAGTGAAATAAACTTCATCAGGTACCCTCAAAGTCTAATGATTGGAACGGCAAACATATAAAGAGCTTGGGAGCTATAAAACCAAATTGCATAAACAGCATAGCTAAAAATCGGCCTAGGTCAAGTATGCCCGAGGGTGGAGAATCATAGTTTAAATAATAAATATTACTTAGAAACCGTTAATTTCAATTATAAATATATCTAATAAACAATCCATTTTGATGTTTTTGTAGTGGAAGTTTTATGTGTAATTGGTTTACTATAATGTACATATAAGATATCACAGAACTTGATTTGTTTGCAATGTTATAATGGTTAAACTACCTCAGTGGAATATTTCAGAAGAAAAGTAATTTATTATTTGTTTGACACAAAATATGCAAACAAAATCAAAAGACTATATTTATGTATATTCATGGTATTGCTTTATACAAAGACGTAAGCACAAATAATTATCCTTTTGTTATTGCCATGCAAGAGTTATCATTGCTTTGTTCTTTTGCTTAGTTTGTATCTGTATTGTACATATTGTAGGTCACAAATAATAAAAGATATTGATCATAAATGGAAACGAAAACAATGCATGTGGAATAGTTGTACAAGGTATTTTAGGTACGTTTGAAGAAATGATTGGTTGGGTGTTGGCTAAACCTCTAGTGAGTGACACTTCAGCTCTATGTATTACTAGAAGAAGTTGACAAATAATAAGTAAACGCCAGAGAAAATCGAAAGGGCAATCAAGAATGGACAATCCAGAGACACAAAATAAAATACAACATGAACCCACCAAAAACCGGAGGTGAACACAGGTGCTCGCGAATGCTAAGCAGTTCATGCCTCCTCTTATAAGCCATGTTGTTCATATAGTCAATACGTGTTGGACACCACTAAATGAAAATAAACCACATAAATATGACAAACAACTGGAGGTAAAGTCAAATAGAACATCGTTTTCATGCGAAAATCGTAGCGGACATCACAACACGGAACAAAAAACGGAAAGACACATGTAGTATTGGGTTTTGCTAATTAACGGCTGTTTCAATTGTTACAAGGAACGTGGGAAGTGAGTGACCTTGCAATGTGCCTCTAACGACTACATTAGCTCACCAAAAGTTGTTGCAACCTACTACAGGAAAGGAGCGCGGCATTTTCCAAGCAATTAATGTCTTACAGAAAAATAAAGGTGTTGTATTATTGAAAAGTATGCAAAATGAAAACAAAAACAAAAAACGAACAACCAAAGTTTCCTTCAAGAATCGACTATGATATCCTATGAACGGACTTGATGGTGTAAAGGTTAGCGTACAATACAACCTTACACTGAAAATATAACCCAGACATAACTCTATAAAGATTTAGCATAATCTTGCTCACTCTTGACAGATGTTATATTTAGTCATATCGTCTATATGTACACTAGAGATCAGAAGGAATTACCAGTGTATTATACAGACGTAATTGGAATAAATCTAGCAGAAACAAATTAAACATATATATATCGAATTCAATATTGAACGTATTCTGAGAGTAAATGAAGCTGAAGAAATTTACGTTATTCCATCATAGTTAATTTAGGTCACAGTAGCTCGGTTAGGTTGAAATACTGGAATATAGTAAGCAAAAATGTTAATATTAATTTAGTACATCAGGTGCTAATTTAACCTTTCGAGTAGTTCTAGACTGTGAACACTGAAAACCGACTAAAACACTTGAAAGTCAACCAAGGACGTTTGTCTTTTAAAGGAGGTAGACAATAGTTTTAAAATAATTTCCAAAATTTAATATCTATTTTCTGAGGAGGTAAACAAATTGTCAACTGAATAGTAAATAAAAACATTGTAAAGCGAGCCAAAGCTTTTATGATTCAAGAAGATATAAAATAATTTCCAAAATTTAATATCTATTTTCTGAGGAGGTAAACAAATTGTCAACTGAAAAGTAAATAAAAACATTGTAAAGCGAGTCAAAGCTTTTATGATTCAAGAAGATAAAGAATAGTTTTAAAATAATTTCCAAAATTTAAGATCTGTTTTATGAAGAAAAATAAATAAAATAAAAATAAAATAAGCAACATGATGTAAAAGCTACCGGAAATGAAACTCTCAGGAAGCAATAGTATACTACTAATGTCATCGACATAGTAGATAATGGTAGTGTAAATAAAAACAAAATTGATTAAGTACACTAGATGTACATTTCTGTAGTTAACTTCTTCAGTGTTAGTCCTATGGCGTTTTACACCACTTTCAACAATATTTCAGTTATATTGTGGCTGTCAGTTTTATTGGTGGAGGAAACCAGAGTTCCCGGAGAAAACCACCCAGGTCGCCGCAAGTCACTGACAAACTTTATCACATAATATTGTGTCAAGTACACCTCGCCTAAGCAGGATTCGAACTTACAACGTTAGTGGCGATAGGCATTGATTGCATAGGTAGTTATAATTTCAACTACCATACGATCACGACCACGACGACCACAACTTCTTCAGTGGTGTTACTCAAATGAGTTCACTTTCAATACTGAAAACCGAAGGGGCAATCCAAGAGCAGTATTTCAGCTATATTCTTGACTAGAAGACAATACACCTTACAGGTACAAAAGTGGCAATGGGATGGGTTCATGTTAGGAAGTTTAAATAACCACAGGAAATCAAGGATATGCATTGAATAGGATCAGACAATTCAGCCTTGCACCGGTTCACCATTGACTCCTAACAAGATACTGCTTATTTGGAGCTACTGCAGTTGTCTTTTACTTGGAAGAAACGAAGCATTAATCATGATTCATGCCACCTCCTAAAGGCTGATTGTGTATTTGATGCATCCCGCACAACCAAAAGGCGCACTCTTCGGCAGTGAGGAGACTTGGTCCTCGGGATTTCTGTAAGGACACCATATAACCACGCAAGTGAGTTTAAGTGGCCAGTATATCTGTAATTGTCGAACAATTGTGAAAAGTTTAATCATTGATGCTAACAATTCCAATATCTCAACAAAACGAACAATCACCTATCACTTCTACTCATTAAACATACAAAAAACTACGACATATCACGTTAGAAATACCGGTCCTAGCCTGGAAGTATGGATCAATTTAGAAAAACAGACATTCACAAACGGTAATGCTAATAGGACAGGAGAGTTTCCTTAACTTCTGGGCACACTACGTATTTTTGTAGTAGTTTGTTGTTGTTTTTTCATGATTTTGTTGTCGTTGTTGTTATTTCGTTTTATCCGATAGTATTTTATTCTACATTTCCCGTAATAATAACTTCTTAAGTGCTCGTCGCAGACAAAACATGTAATATTGTACAGCATGACCTTTTTTATGCATCTAACGCTAAAATTTGTTGCCGAAGCTTTAGTTTTCTGTGTAGTGTTTCGTATATCATTGTTTAACCTTTTTCTTAACCAATGTCTTTCTGTCTTTCTTCGATTTAATACCTGATTACCCCTCTGGCATATTCAACGTTTTCCTGTGGATCTATTAATTTGTATTACACCAGGCAATTGCAATAATTTGATTAACTGAATTATAATATCTGTTATTACACCATTTGATTTTAATCGAAAACAACGATACATTCTCAATCTAGACAGTGTGTTTTCCTCAATTACTTCTTTAAAAATTAAGAATCCAATACACTTATTATGGCTTCCACTTTGCTTATTTAGTCTAAGAAGCCTTATTGCCTTCTGCATTCGTGTCACATCATTGAAATATTTATTACCATCAATGAATTTTGCTTGACCCTTGTGACGTCAAGGGCAAGTAGTTTACAAACATAGTTTACAGATGTGAAAAATAATTTATCTTTGAATTTAATAAAAAAAAAGAAAGAAGTTTATTTGTAAATAAATCGTAATTGATTTTACGACATTATAAATTAAGATATCACATATCTATGTAAGTGATACATGATGGCATGGGGTTGCTCTATTGATATCGGTTGTGTGATTTTTATTGTTCCTATATTGTATATACCTTTGTGATCTTGGAGTTGTTTTTGAGCATCATCTCATGTTACCTTATGAACGTCCATTTTACACAATTCGTTTTAGAAACAGGACATTTTATCTTTACAATATAGTTTTAATATGATATCTTAACTCATATTATCTCATACACTAATGATAATGTTTGTGATATCACACATATGAGGTCTTTAATCTACAGTAGAGTGTCTCTAGTACACATGCACTGCAATACAATAATGTACTCCCTGGCCCTATTGATCCCATCACTATATAAAACTCTAGACCAAATAATGGGCAATAACGTGTATAAGTTGAAATGATTTAAATCTGAGGTCTAAGTCTTTTGATTTTAATGGAAGACAACAATACAATGAGTAAAACGTGTTATATGATCTTAATTACTCATTACTTTTGATTTATGTCAAAAATACTGTGTCATTCACTTTCTCCTTTGATCTAAAATAATGTCTAATTGTATGCGTAATGTCAGTCCCTCATCTTGGAATGTGTTCATTTTCTCCATCTGATGTCAAATACATGCACGTTTCAAATGTCGACATGAACCATTTGACATATATGTCATTAAATGGACAAGAGGTGTTAACACGTCCCGCAAAAAACTGGTTAAAATACTATTCTAAGCGGTAGTTCTTGTTATCATAGGTCTTTTGTAATTGCTTTTGGTATGTGTTTGTATTGTTCTTTGTGTTTGGACTTTATATTCTGTACCGTCATTTATTCGAGGAATTCAAATTTTAAATATAGGAGGTGGTGCGCGTACATACCTTTTGTGATGAACGGACAGGACAGAACGAAAACAATTTATCCTGCAATTGGGTTATTTTTTGTCATAATAAACGGATTGCAATAAACTGTTGCTTTATTACGAGTGTCATAATAACACTTTTCACATTATCCTAATAAAACTATTAAGCCACATCCCTGTCATAATAACACTTTTCACATTAGCCTAATAAAGCTATTAAGCCACGACCCTTACCGGAACTACAATTAAGGAATCAATGGGGTTTCCGTTTCTTTTTTTCTTATCATCAAATTAAATAACATTTTTTTTGCGAATTTTATTGCAGGATAAATACAATATTAGTGTATTGTATATATATCTCCACAAAAGATGGGAACACATTAGTATCTCATATTAACAATTTCAGTGCCGAAAACATCACTATTGGAGGGATAATATCAACTGAGACTAACAGTCGACCGATATACACCAATAACCCACACCAAAGGGTGATTATAATTAATGCAAAATGTACTTAACAGGGGGGATGTACTACTTCGACCATGATTACATTCTACACTTCTATGGCTTCATTGTTATTAACAGTTTAGATCACTAACTGGAAGCCTAATATCAACAAATTGTCATTCATTGAATCCGCCGTCGTCTATCATCGTTCAAACAATTCAATTTCATTCGAACTTACAGAGGCAAATAGTAAATTAAAAAAAAAATGATTCAATGATTGTCCTCCAATTTGTAGTTTTGATCGTGTTAGAAAATCCCAAATGGTTCGTCAAAATATGCTATGGTCTCTGATATCTACACAAACTTCAGTTATTTCTGATGGAATTGCTACATAGTAGGTCATGTTATTTCGTTTCAATCTGCAAGTTTTGTTTTTTGGTTGTGAACATTTCTGTCATAGGCTACACCTTAATTATTACTAAAACAACTAAGGTTCTCCTCCCTCGGATATAGTCAATGCAATACCTTGAAAATGAGCGGTCATGTATTTGTGTGTTTGTGGTATCCATGTTGTCTCTTTCCACAGTTTTGATACCGGTATTTTATTTTGGAACTGTTCCGAAAATATTGTAACTTTCGTTCTTCATTTTATATCTATAATCCATTCCCTTTTCGGTCATGCCAATCTAACAAACAAATAATGATCCGGCACAGATTCGATTAAGCTTAATAAAATCCACATATAATCACATACGGTGAATGGCCCTTCAGCATGCCATGGATCACCAGTAGCAGGAACCTCAATGATCAGACCTAGTGAGTCCATCTTTAGATCGATAGGACACAAGCTTATTCAAGTCAGAAAAGTAAATATACATTATAGCACTATCATCACAACTGAATTAATTGTAGTCAATTTGCCATTAATGCTAGCTGAATACAGATAGTGTTCGTAATACTAAATATATCCTAATAGAAATTCAATACTGTATGTACTATCACTATCATTCTAGGTTACGGACCAATATTAAATTACCGTAGTATTAAATGTCTTTGTTTATCACATTAAGTGGACTGGAGTAATCTAGTACGTTGGAATAATATTGAAATTAGTTTTCCATACCCCACATTTCTAACATTTTTATATTTCTAATACTGTAGCAAAATAATGTATTTTTTATGTTTACAAAAAATAATTTGGCAAACATAATAGTGAAAATGTCACATTGAATTACATTGAATAGTGCGTACTTCTGGGTAGTTAATGAAATATAGCTTTTTAAAAAATTATAATAAAATGAAGAAAAAAAATACCACATTGTCGGAACAAAATCAAATATCAATACCGTAGAAAGAGATAACATTGATACAATTAAAAGTCCGTTTACACCATCAAATTTTTAGTCCAAAACTTGGTCAATTTTTTTTATCCCAAGTGACCTTTCGGAGGAAAATACAAACAAAATGGCTGAATTCGATCTTGATTCCAAAAAGATGTTTTGATTAGTCAATTCTCATCAAAGTCCGTCAACGTTTTTAGAAATATAGGATGGGTTTCTATTCCGTGAAAGTCCTTCAAAGTCCATGAAAGTTCTTTGACAAAGATTTTGATGCAGGCTTACACGATCAAAGAACTTTGTCAAAGAAAAGTTTGACCAAGTGTTTGATGGAAAACTTTGATCGTGTAAACGAGTATGTGCCAGAAATATGGTACAAAATGCCAAATAAAGACAAACAACATATAAATCAATCTATCCTCGGTTGTTGCTCGTTTTCATTGACAAACCACTTGAGTGTATTCGAGGATAGAAAACTGAGGACTCTTGTTACTGTGGGTTAGCACTGTGAATATCCAACTAGCGTGTAGGTTTAGTATAAGCACAAGACATCTCATCAAAAGTAAAATTTTCTCGCCAGGGTATATCTGATCAATTGTTCATTTGGGGTTAAACACCCCGCTCACTAAAATCAGACGCTGACGTATTGTAAAATACACTTTTCAAAGCAACAACATTTTGAAAATGTGAGAATTCCAGCTCACCCCCAGGCATAAGTAATCTTGATCAATTTTGGCTATCGTATATATGCCCATTGGTTTACTGCTCTTAAAGACTTTTTAATTATTTGGCTTTTCAATCTTTGGACTATGAGCATATCCAATGAATGTTATTCCATAACCGCGTCGTGCGAACTAAATTTGATATTCACGTTTATACGACAACTATAAATATTCTGATTATTTACAATTTAAAACACTGGTGTTAAACGAACAATATCATTAGACATTTTGTTTATTTGGCAGCTGTAACATGACGAAAATGTCATCGATATTTGTTTATCTTCTACAGGAGATATTTGTTTATTCAGGGAAATGTTTTTACATTTTAGGAGAAGGAAAATGGCACAGACTTCTCTGTAGCTCTGGACAGTGTTAGTAGTTAAACATGAAAGGTGGTTACAAATGACATTCCATGCGTTTGAATTTTCTTTAATCTTAGGTAATGCAGCCAGGTGAAAGCTTATACAACAAAAACATACTGGTGCAGCCACTACTTGTAATGGCAAACAGTGCTTGCTTTGTTGTAACTTACTATCCACGTAAACCTTAGGCAGCACAATACCTGCAATTTATAATAATATTTTCGGAAATTGCTCGTGTATATGTAAATATGAAAATGATGGACATGTATCCACCAGTGTTTATAAATTGGTCAGTTACGATAATTTCATTATAATTCTCATTCAAACCAGGATATATAACAAATATATTTACAATTCTAACATGACGTCCTTCTTTCGCTATGTTAACACACGAGCGATTTATCGATGGGGTATAATTTCATCAGCACATGCGCCGGTGCATGTGACTGACTTTCCCGTCGTAAATGTACATGTTGATGTATTGTCGTCTGCTCAAATTTGGCAGAATAAATTGCGTGCGACATTGTCCGCAAACGTAAATGTAAATTATCGTCTTCCAATTAAAGTATACTACCGTATTTGTACTCTTAGATATATCAGAATGGAAATGATTCATGGAAGCCAGAATGTGTCTTGAATTTTAACATGGGTTGGCGGATATTAGTAAATTTTATCCCTCGCCTATGGCTCGGGATTAAATACTAATATCCACCAACCCATGTTAAAACTCAAAACACATTCTGGCTTCCATGATTTATTTCTTAATCCAACTAGATGACATAATCAAACTCTTAGATCACGCGTACGTGACAGTATATTTGAAAATGGTGAACGACTTTATATTATATTGACTGATTTTAGGAGACAAGAGGATAAATAATAATTATGCTTCTTAACCAGTCATTTCGTCTTTTTCAATAATCAAGATGCCTCAGATTTAATGATAATTGCATCGTCAAATTGGGACTTATTAGAAAGAAAGTAATAAAGCCAAATTACAAAAACATAATATATAATTTAATATTACGACTGCGAGAAACAGCAAAAAGAAAGTCATTATCTTATTCTGATAAAAGTTAATATTAGTGAATCAAGGTAAATAATATATTGTTATTAGTTTCTGAATGATCAATCTAATAAACCTATAGATATTTATTGGATTTAATACGTACAACGCGTCTCCGGAATAACCTTCATCAGGTATGTTTAGTCAATCGATTGGAAAGCCAAGTAATGTATAATTTGTGTGAGAAAGGAAACCAAAGGGCGGAAACTGAATAAAACAAATTCGCTTACGGTATATATGCAAGAGGGAGATATTTGTTAGTTTCAATATAGTTCCTCCACCAGTAAAACAGACCTCCACAGTATAACTGAATTATTTTTTGGAAAATGGTTTTAAAACCACCAGCTCTAGCACGTTACTTTTACAGTCAATTCGGCTTGTTAATTTATGTTCATCTTAATGAACAATGGCAAACCTTTTGTCATCAATGTTGAAACTAGATTTCTGACAACGGTATTGTTATATATCTCACCAGTAAGGTTCATATCCACACTTTTGTGAAAATGTGTCCAATTCATCGTAAATAATGTTCGATGATCGTGATCAGTGTTTTTACTTAAAATCTCTAGAAATTGTTAACATCCTTACTTCCGATGTTTATCCGTTACTAAGGAATCGGAATGACACTTAATAAGAGTTTGAAGATACTGAAGGGGTAATCAGAATCCGTAAAACGAAGGACAGACAACACAATGGCCAGAAGAAAAAGTACAAAGACAAACAATGATACCAAACACTACACAGAAAACTAAAGATCGAATAAAATGAACCCCACAAAAAGTCACGGGTGAACTCATGTGCTTCGGAAGTGGGATCCATCGTGCTACTTAAGATTGTATTTGAATTATTAATACCAGTTTGAACTTAAAAGTGTGTTATTGTTTTAATCATATCAGCTAGCAATCTGTTAATCGTATTAAGGCATCGATTGTGTCTATGTTTCTATGATTTTCCAGTTATATTTTGGAACTGTTTCGACGATGTGATATGCTTTGTTGTTTTTCCGTTCATTGCTACCTTATTCTTAATTGATAGAGTAATGGTGTTTATCTCTACTGTCAACAATATGTCAGTTATATCCTGGCGGTAAGCTTAATTCGTGGAGGACACCGGAGTTCCAGGTAAAAACCACTGACCTTTCGCAAGTCACTGACAAATTCTGATGTGATAAGCAAACATCAGCATAAATCACAGTTTCTACAATTGACAATCACGTATATGTTCCGTTTGTCGTAGTTCCGAACACGTTCGTCTTTCCTCTTTCATCACATACAAATTTTAGCACGTAGCTCTTGTTCAATCTGTGTAGTTTCTGTGGACCATTGTTACTCATAATTTGTTTCGCCACTGTCTTCTCTATTATGGATGCACTGCTTCTCATTTGCCATTTTGTATTTTCAAACTTTTCTGACTGAAATTGCCTCTATCACACTTTACAGATATATCTTACGATCTGTGATGTGTTTGTTTTGTTTTTGAGTTGTGTAGTGTCAATGCTATCATTATCTGGATTGTTTTATTTGCTTATCAACTGTCAACAACACCTAGAAAAAATAACCCAGATTTGTGTTCATGTTACAAACAGCTGACATTCTTGACATGGGTTTGACCCTACTTTACATAGAAATAGTTCATGGTAATGTCACTTACGGACGCGTATTAATCTAATTTAAATCAAAGGTCTTACTGATATATTTATTTCTTGATGCAAATTATTATCCTAACCTGTTTTTGTATTGGAAACCATATTAGGAAATGAAGCTGTCTTTATCAAATTACAATTGTCATAACATGGATGATCCATATGCTGCTTCTATTTAAAATTGATTCCGTCTATTGAATATGGATGTCATTATTAGATGATCTTTAACTATAATTCTCAAAGCTGTAATAAATATAATTTTAAATATGATTGAAATATCAATTCGTGATTATTAGAATGATTTAATTTCAATATTACACGATTGACGACTAAAACACCGTAATATTATTATTAGTTTCAAGGCCACGGTGAATATCAAGAACAACACACAACAAACAATGTCCATGAAAATAATATTTTATGATCCTGTGTCAAGACTGTTTTCTGTACTATTTCCTGTACAACATAATAGTGTGATAAATCTGGTGTTTACAATAATTTTGCAGTAATGGAATTGATGTAACGAAACATTCGTTATCCAAACCGGAAGTGGAAATAGAAGTGAATTGTGATATGTAGGATTTACCAGTCTCAACAAATATTTGTGTAATTATAAAATACTGTGGATTAATATATTTTCGTTTTTATCTATTTTCATGGATAAACATATATTGATTGATTGAACGATTGATTGGTGTTTAAAGCCTACTTTAATGGTATTTCAGCTATGTCGTGGCGAAACATATGGTGGCATGTCTGTTAGCATATGAAAACGTTGTTCGTATTTACCTCCAGTTGTTTGCAGGAGGGCGCGTGTCTTATTTACGTTATTTGTGCTTGCTTGTGTATAGTGGTGTCCAACGCATATTGTGTTGTGTTTTTGTTGTGCTTCTATGTTGCCAGTTTCTCTGGATTGTCCATTTTCGATTTCCCCTTCGGTATTCTCTAACGTTTATTTGAAATTCACTCATAACTTCTCTTGTTATTTATTTATGCCTTTTGTGATGTATATAATTTCGTAGTTTTATTATATTAAATAAAACTCATGAAAATTGGTATTTAACGAATAAACATTTCTTCGAAAAGACAATCATTAATGACATTGTGTGCTGGCATAAATTTGGGCAGTACGACAGTGCGAAGTAAAGCTACACGGACATATATGACATAGGGATACCAAGAGAACATGACTCGCTGCCACATTTTTTGTACATGTCCCAAGCCAGAACGTGATTTTCCTTTGGTTGATATTATATTCAATGATTTTAGGCGAGCGGTAGTTCTGCGTACTGTTGATACTTGCGGCATTGTTGACAATCACTCTTTAAACTTTCTTTTCATTATGAAGTGAATACAAAGGTGGCGAGTTTTGAACAAAAAGTAGTTGTTCTTATAGCAAACGAACAGACGACAACCAATTATTTAATAACTGGGCATGTTCTGCATAATTTTCTTATTACCGTTGTTCGACCAGAAATTAACAATGATTTGCAGGGGAATGTGCTAACCTTTAGAAATTACCAAAAATAGACTATGTAATGAATGCATGGTAAGAATTTTGTGAACGAGAAATCATTTTATGGGGTTTATTTCACGCATTTGACGAAGTGCCTCGATAAAATGAAGATTACAACCATTGCTATCAAATTATGTGCTTTAATCAGCACACTTCCATAATACGTACAAAGTATCGATAAATGCTGAATATTACTGTTTATTCCAATATAATTCTTATATGATTTACATAATTAGAAATCCCATACTCTGATTGGGTATAAGCGCTTATGGAGGCAGGGTTTTGTCAGTTTATTTTTCGATAGACGATGCTCACCGGACTACTTTTTTCGTAATGTAAATAAAATGTCGGCTTCGATTCCCGATAATAAAAAAAGATAAAAGAAACAATGTTTATTGTTAATAATCGACAATTATTGTTAGATATGAAATAAAAAAATAAATGCCAATGAAAAAAAAAGCTTGTATTGTTGACATAAAAAAAACATTCCGGAAAAAATACTTAAGACAACCATCTATCGACTTTGACTTTTGTAATATATCGTCATCCTGTGACGTTGTTTACAAGGGACGCTGATTGACACAAGCTGGTTACTGATTTATTTTACGATTTTGTGGGCATTTTACTTGTTTGAGTAGCTAAATGCAAAATGCCATCAAATTGGAAAATATCAGTAACTTAATTACATCATCGTCTAGTTTAAAGTAGGAACACAAGCAGGTTAGTTCATTTTGTTATTCATGGCCGACACACATCAATGCCAATGGAATGTATCTATGTGTGCGTACTGGGGATCCCCAAAGGTAAATTAAAAAAAAAAATGAAAAAAAAAACTTAGTTACAAAATTATAAGGATTAAACGCATTTTTTCCCGAGTTTATTGATGTATAGCCTGGACCAAGTCACTCACAAACTTACATAAAAGTCCTTCGGACTTTTATTTGTTTGTGAGTGAATTGTTCCAGGTTATACATAAATAAACTCCGGAAAAAATGCGCTTAATCCTATAATACAGTTAATCAACCATCTCCACTCTGGAATACAAAATGACTTAATCATTCTTGACTTCTCTAAAGCCTTTGATAAAGTGCCTCATAATAACCTACTATGCAAACTGGAAAATTATGGCATAAGAAATACCACCTTAAAATGGATAGGATCATTCTTAAACAACAGAATGCAGCAGGTTGTTCTTGATGGGGAGTCATCCAGAAAAATTCCAGTTGTCAGCGGAGTACCCCAGGGGTCTGTCCTGGGACCTCTTCTCTTTCTCACATTTATTAATGACCTACCAGCAGAGTATCATCACAAACTCATCTCTTTGCTGAAGATTGTATTTTGTATAGTCCAATCAGGCACTTCTCCGACTGTGAAAAACTACAGAATGACTTGGATAAGCTAGCACAATGGGAGCAACAATGGGACATGCAATTCCACTCTTCCAAATGTAACTCTATGTCTGTCACACGATCAGAAGCACATTTCAAATACAATGACATCTTAAAAGGACACACTCTTGATTCAGTAGATACCCCAACATACCTTGGAATCACCAATCTCATCCGACATGACATGGAATGCACACATAAACAACATGACATCAAAAGCACAGAAATTATTAGGATTTTTGAGAAGAAACCTCCATATAAAGAATGAGCATACTAGGAGCATGGCATATAAATCCTTAGTTAGATAAAACCTGGAATACTGCTCAACCAGCTGGTCACCACACACTAAAAACAGAAAAGTGAAATAGAAAAGGTTCAACGCGGAGCAGCCAGATACACAACAGGGAGATTCCATAACACTAGCAGCGTGACATCTATTCTGGACCACATGGAATAGAATTCCCTAGAAACACGCAGAAACATTGCCAAAGTCACCATGCTATATAAAATTACACACAATCTGGTTGCCATCAATCCAGACTCCTATATCTCATCTCAGACATCAATCACACGACACGGTCATAGTCTTCGATACAAACCCTTCAGCACATCCACTGTCTACTTCAAATTTAGTTTTTCCCTCATACAATTGTCATTTGGAATGCTTTACCACCCGCTATTGTCTCTGCTTCTTCTTTGGATCAGTTTAAATCTCAGATCCAAACTCACTACATCTAAACAGTTTTCCATTTTATATAAATGTAAATACGTTACTGTTTTTTCCTCTTTTTTGTTTATTGATTAATTGTAAATATATGGTCTGTTCACCCCGATGCATAGTCGTCACATTTGACGGAGCATCGCATGATGTAGATACACAGAACAATTGTCACCATTCGAAGTAAGAGCATAGTATATTGGGTATTTGTTATGATGGGAAAACGGACATGAAAACTCGTACCCCCCTCCCCCCCCCCCCCCGTTTGATAACTGTGACACATATAACTTTGTTCTCTGACATTTTGTACACGAATAGACAAGTTGAAACTATCCATTTCTAATAGCAAGGGCGTAGAGAACTCTGTGTCGACGTTTAACCGCAGTTCGTTTTGTGTGTTACTTGGACAAAAAGGTACTTTTTAACACCCTTCTGTCCTGCTATATCGGAAGAGACCAGTTTTTGCTATGAGCAAAAATAAAATCAAAACTGGTAGTTTGGAGCAGACTTCATATGAAATGCAACCCGATACAACATTCATTTAAACAGCAATGCAACTTATTGTCGAACTTTCGACAACACATATCAACAAGGGTGTGATAACTAATATTCGATGTGTTATTGTAAATTATACCCTTAAATATTAATTGGCTGTTGGTTGCGTTATGTAATGCACATATATGCTTAATAACATGTATTGGGGCATTTGTGAAACGGCATACTCAATTATATTAATGTGAAGAAATTCAGTGTAGATACAATGTACGTATAACTTTACGTTAGCAACACCGGACAAACATAAAAAATGAAACATCAAACGCATTGTCAGGCAACTGTAGTTCCTATGACGACATCCTGTCAGATTCCAGACATATAGTATGCCACGCATGCATTATATATAGTATATATTTTCTACAGTAAGGACAATGTTGTTCTTTATGACTTAATAAAAACGTAGATATCAAATTTAGTGCGCATGACGTGTTTCTTGAATAACCTTCATCAGAGTCATATCCTCAACTTTAATTTGATACATTTAGTGTAGATATGTGTAACTGTACTTTAACCACATCTGACAAAAATTTAAAAAAAGGAAAGGGCAAACGCATTACAAAGCAACCGTAGATCCTGTGATGACATCTTGTCAGATTCCAGAAATATACCATTGCACGACTCGCATTCATCTTATTATATATATATATATTTATTTATCTTTTACAGTAAGGACAATTTTGTTCTTTGTATAAAGGAATGCACAACTGTTGATTGAAGACTCTGAAAAAAACTAAAGATCCCGGAATGGAAAAAGACACAATTAACCGATTTATCCTTTGCTAGTACAGACGTACAGACTCGGTGACAATTCTCAATCTATTTCCAAACACGAAGACCAATTTATAATTTCCATTAATGAAGGAATATATTACTTGCTGCAGGATGTTTATGGTAAAAGTAGATAGAAATCGAAAAAAAAACTTTGTGGGAATTTAAGAAAATTGCAAATTATGACGTAAACAGTTAGTAATTTAATGTTTAATTGTTTCTAATGACTTATTGTGAGAGGTGCTTGAACACTTATCAAACGATATGTAGAAGTATAACAATCATTTATGTAGACTTCAGAACAGCGCGTTTTTTTTTATTATAATCCGGTGTAAGCATTAGGTAGAATATAAGTCCAGATTTACCGATATTTACAGTAAAATAAATACATTATTAAAAATCTTCCTAGTTCAAAATGTCATTTGAATACTATACCTAATTGAAATCGGTTAATGGGATCCTTTTTGATAACTGGATATCATAAACCATTTAATGAACTTAATTTAAACTTTGGTAACAGGCTACGAAAATGACGAATAGTGAGCAAGGTATGTAATGAGAGAACAATGACAGCAATGTTTTCCAGAAACTCGTTGAGATCACTAAATCAGATATCAATGTTTTTATTATCACTGAGTCGATACCTCTGTTTGTGGACTATTAGTCCCTGAGAGTATCACCCGCCCAGTAGTCAGTGTTATTATCACTGGGTCGATTCCTCTGCTGGTGGACTATTAGTCCCCGAGAGTATCATCCGCCCAGTAGTCAGTGTTATTATCACTGGGTCGATTCCTCTGCTGGTGGACTAGTAGTCCCCGAGAGTATCACCCGCCCAGTAGTCAGTGTTATTATCACTGGGTCGATTCCTCTACTGGTGGACTATTAGTCCCAGAGAGTATCACCCGCCCAGTAGTCAGTGTTATTATCACTGGGTCGATTCCTCTGTTGGTGGACTATTAGTCCCCGAGAGTATCACCCGCCCAGTAGTCAGTGTTATTATCACTGGGTCGATTCCTCTGCTGGTGGACTAGTAGTCCCCGAGAGTATCACCCGCCCAGTAGTCAGTGTTGTTATCACTGTGTCGATTCTTCTGTTGGTGGACTATTAGTCCCCGAGAGTATCACCCGCCCAGTAGTCAGTGTTATTATCACTGGGTCGATTCCTCATACTGGTGGACTATTAGTCACCGAGAGCATCACCCGCCCAGTAGTCAGTGTTATTATCACTGGGTCGATTCCTCTGCTGGTGGACTAGTAGTCCCCGAGAGTATCATCCGCCCAATAGTCAGAGTTATTATCACTGGGTTGATTCCTCTGCTGGTGGACTATTAGTCCCCGAGAGTATCTCCCGCCCAGTAGTCAGTGTTATTATCACTGGGTAGAATCCTCTGCTGGTGGACTATTAGTCCCCGAGAGTATCACCCGCCCAGTATTCAGTGTTATTATCACTGGGTCGATTCCTCTGCTGGTGGACTATTAGTCCCAGAGAGTATCACCCGTCCAGTAGTCAGTGTTATTATCACTGGGTTGATTCCTCTGCTGGTGGACTATTAGTCCCCGAGAGTATCACCCGCCCAGTAGTCAGTGTTATTATCACTGGGTAGAATCCTCTGCTGGTGGACTATTAGTCCCCGAGAGTATCACCCGCCCAGTATTCAGTGTTATTATCACTGGGTCGATTCCTCTGCTGGTGGACTATTAGTCCCAGAGAGTATCACCCGCCCAGTAGTCAGTGTTATTATCACTGGGTCGATTCCTCTGCTGGTGGACTATTAGTCCCCGAGAGTATCACTCGCCCAGTAGTCAGTGTTATTATCACTGGGTTGATTCCTCTGCTGGTGGACTATTAGTCTCCGAGAGTATCACCCGCCCAGTAGTCAGTGTTATTATCACTGTGTCGATTCCTCTACTGGTGGACTAGTAGTCCCCGAGAGTATCACCCGCCCAGTAGTCAGTGTTATTATCACTGGGTCGATTCCTCTGCTGGTGGACTATTAGTTACCGAGAGTATCACCCGCCCAGTAGTCAGTGTTATTATCACTGGGTCGATTCCTCTGCTGGTGGACTAGTAGTCCCCGAGAGTATCACCCGCCCAGTAGTCAGTGTTATTATCACTGGGTCGATTCCTCTGCTGGTGGACTATTAGTCCCAGAGAGTATCACCCGCCCAGTAGTCAGTGTTATTATCACTGGGTCGATTCCTCTGCTGGTGGACTATTAGTCCCAGAGAGTATCACCCGCCCAGTAGTCAGTGTTATTATCACTGGGTCGTTTCCTCTGCTGGTGGACTATTAGTCCCCGAGAGTATCACCTGCCCAGTAGTCAGTGTTATTATCACTGGATCGATTCCTCTGCTGGTGGACTATTAGTCCCCGATAGCATCACCAGCCCAGTAGTCAGTGTTATTATCACTGGATCGATTCCTCTGCTGGTGGACTATTAGTCCCCGAGAGTATAACCCACCCAGTAGTCAGTGCTGTTATCATTGGGTCGATTCCTCTGTTGGTGGACTATTAGTCCCCGAGAGTATCATCCGCCCAGTAGTCAGTGTTGTTATCACTGGGTTGATTCCTCTGCTGGTGGACTAGTAGTCCCCGAGAGTATCACCCGCCCAGTAGTCAGCGTTATTATCACTGGGTAGAATCCTCTGCTGGTGGACTATTAGTCCCCGAGAGTATCACCCGCCCAGTAGTCAGTGTTATTATCACTGGGTCGATTCCTCTGCTGGTGGACTATTAGTCCCAGAGAGTATCACCCGTCCAGTAGTCAGTGTTATTATCACTGGGTTGATTCCTCTGCTGGTGGACTATTAGTCCCCGAGAGTATCACCCGCCCAGTAGTCAGTGTTATTATCACTGGGTAGAATCCTCTGCTGGTGGACTATTAGTCCCAGAGAGTATCACCCGCCCAGTAGTCAGTGTTATTATCACTGGGTCGATTCCTCTGCTGGGGGACTATTAGTCCCAGAGAGTATCACCCGCCCAGTAGTCAGTGTTATTATCACTGGGTTGATTCCTCTGCTGGTGGACTATTAGTCCCCGAGAGTATCACCCGCCCAGTAGTCAGTGTTATTATCACTGTGTCGATTCCTCTACTGGTGGACTAGTAGTCCCCGAGAGTATCACCCGCCCAGTAGTCAGTGTTATTATCACTGGGTCGATTCCTCTGCTGGTGGACTATTAGTTACCGAGAGTATCACCCGCCCAGTAGTCAGTGTTATTATCACTGGGTCGATTCCTCTGCTGGTGGACTAGTAGTCCCCGAGAGTATCACCCGCCCAGTAGTCAGTATTATTATCACTGGGTCGATTCCTCTGCTGGTGGACTATTAGTCCCAGAGAGTATCACCCGCCCAGTAGTCAGTGTTATTATCACTGGGTCGATTCCTCTGCTGGTGGACTATTAGTCCCAGAGAGTATCACCCGCCCAGTAGTCAGTGTTATTATCACTGGGTCGATTCCTCTGCTGGTGGACTATTAGTCCCCGAGAGTATCACCTGCCCAGTAATCAGTGTTATTATCACTGGATCGATTCCTCTGCTGGTGGACTATTAGTCACCGATAGCATCACCAGCCCAGTAGTCAGTGTTATTATCACTGGGTCGATTCCTCTGCTGGTGGACTATTAGTCCCCGAGAGTATAACCCACCCAGTAGTCAGTGCTGTTATCATTGGGTCGATTCCTCTGTTGGTGGACTATTAGTCCCCGAGAGTATCATCCGCCCAGTAGTCAGTGTTGTTATCACTGTGTCGATTCCTCTGTTGGTGGACTATTAGTCCTCGAGAGTATCACCCGCCCAGTAGTCAGTGTTATTATCACTGGGTCGATTCTACTGCTGGTGGACTATTAGTCACCGAGAGTATCACCCGCCCAGTAGTCAGTGCTATTATCACTGGGTCGATTCCTCTGCTGGTGGACTAGTAGTCCCCGAGAGTATCATCCGCCCAATAGTCAGTGTTATTATCACTGGGTTGATTCCTCTGCTGGTGGACTAGTAGTCCCCGAGAGTATCACCCGCCCAGTAGTCAGTGTTATTATCACTGGGTAGAATCCTCTGCTGGTGGACTATTAGTCCCCGAGAGTATCACCCGCCCAGTAGTCAGTGTTATTATCACTGGGTTGATTCCTCTGCTGGTGGACTATTAGTCCCCGAGAGTATCACTCGCCCAGTAGTCAGTGTTATTATCACTGGGTCGATTCCTCTGCTGGTGGACTATTAGTCACCGAGAGTATCACCCGCCCAGTAGTCAGTGTTATTATCACTGGGTCGATTCCTCTGCTGGTGGACTATTAGTTACCGAGAGTATCACTCGCCCAGTAATCGGTGTTTCAGCAATGATATTGTTTATTAGATATATTTATTATTGAAATTCACAGTTTCTAAATATGTAATTATTATTAAAGCTAAGGTTGTCTCCCCTCAGACAAAGATGGCCTCAGCCAATTTTTGTTATTTCGTTGGTTCCTGCTACCAAACCTTAACAAAATATTTGGTTTTCCAATTTTTTGACTTAGAGAATGAACATGATGAATGTTATTCCAGAAATGCAGCATGTGGACAGTGCATTAAATATAATATCTGCGTATTTATTCCTTTAAACATTTTCGAGTTTTATTTTGTTTCTTGCTATACGCTTTCACATTTTATTGCAAATTTACTCAATTTATTTTTTATGAAGAAATTGCCTACTACTAATGGATTCAAAAGGATAAAATGTATCATGTGTATATTAAAGTGGTTTGGTGTTCGTGTAGAGTAGGTTGGGTTAGAGTAAATGATATTTACGTCCATCGTTTTTGTTTCAGCGATATCGTAACTACCAGACGTAATTGGGAAGAGACAGCTATAACGAATTAACAGACGGGGCCCAGGTTATGGGTAAATATGTGTCTGAAAATCTTAACACTTAACACAGTGGGTATGAGTACGTGAACCCATTTCAGTGATGTTATTGTAAGGCTTGTGATAAAAGGTCAATGACACTTACCACATGGACTATAATATTTGTGCCTGGTACATATGTACAATTTCCATTTATTAAAAGATGAAATGATGTAAATTGTACACAAAATAAAAAAAAGACATTACAATGCTTTAAACAGCTGTAGCTGTAAAAGTTAGATAACACAATTAATTGTAATTTGACACTTACGTACACCAATACACACTGATAACACATTGTCAGGTTTGGTGTACTATCTATGGTGCATGCATATACATAATAAAAACAAACAAACAGGAATTTGCAGTTTGTATTCCTTGCAACTTACAAATTTTAATTAAATTGAGTACGTATTAATTTATAATTGAAATAAAATCTGTCGTGTATGATTGGTAAATGTGAAACCCATGGTTCACCCATATTGAAAGCAGTGGTGACCTATTTATATAAATTATTCACTTATTTATCTACAGAAAGAAAAGTTAACTAGTCGACAGGTTCAGGTTGGTAAAAAATCAGAAATATATTTCGTTTATTTTATACACATATATGTTTTATATAAAAAAGAATGTTCAATTTGAATACAATAAATCTTTAATAACACAAAAAGTTGACAATATTTTTAATTTATATTATGTCCTCGATTTTGACCTCAATTGTATGTTGACATTATTGTCAAATGTCCAAACAAGAAAGGTAAACAAATGTGATACACGTGGAGATACATTGTTTGACTAGTGACTTATTAAATTAAATAATATTTCAGACAGATAATTATGTAGCCATTACTGTGATTACATAGTAGATCATTTCAGGACAGATATTATTTGTTTCCAGACCTCCCCACATTTCTGTGCGAATTCGATACGATAAACAATTCACCCTTGACGCTTGTGTATTTTTGTTTTGTTTGTCTTCGTCGTATTTTTTTGTGCACACAATGTTGCCAGTTTCTCTGGATTGTTCATTCTTGATTATTGCCCCTTCAGTTAATTGGAGTAAAAGTGTCCAGTTCGTTGCAAATTAGAAGACAACTTTCAGCAGCTACTGGTAAAACAAAGTTTGTTATGTGTGATCTCTGCTGGTAATTACATGGCAACATTTCGAACCCTATTCAATAATTCTCTCATTATGTTCTCCTGTGGCAATCAAGACCAATCCCGAACGCCACTTTTTATGTCACAAGAGTTGGAGCGAATGTTTATTTGATCCGTATATCTTTCTAGTTAGGGGTGGGGGGCGGTATCCTGAAGGAAACATTGTGTCCTGTTTCAATACCCAGTGAGGTTGGGGTTTCTCCTGGGTAGTTAGAATTGAAAATGACAATGTTAGATCCTTTTTTTAAAAATATATGTCCAAATAATTTCCTCATGTCAATTTTCTCTTGATTGTTATAACTCTATTTCTATTAATCGCTTTAGAATACATCTTCATGTTGATATGCGTAGGGAAAAGGGGGAGGTAATTGTTTACATTTTACATGTGTACATAAAGAAAAGGCATTAGAAATGACTATTACATGGAGGTTTTATTGGTAGTATTTTGATAATGTTTTACAGGTATTATACCTCTTTCATTCGATTACATATAATTACAGGTACAATTAGCAATACCACTGACAACAGCAATATTAGTACAGACAGTATTAGTAAATATCCCTGTCACTACACCAGAAATTTTCCACAAATACTGAGAATAATACATGCTTAGGACAATAAAATCATCAGCCAGATATGCCACTAGACTCCTTGGAATCAAGTTCTCCACTTTCGAGTCCATTTTCACATTCTTCTAGTGGATCTATGAACAATATACCATATATTTCCGGTTCAGAACATAATTCATCTGTAGATGGACTTTCAAGCAATATTCATTCCAACTCTTCACAAATATATATCAGTTCAGGGTCTTCATCTGAAAATGAAGAATCTGAGACGAGTTACATACCAAAACATATAAGAACAAAGAAAGTCTTCAAGCATAGTAAACAACACCCCCCTGATCCCGATGACTTACCACCATGTAGAGTTTGTGGAGAAAGGGCATCAGGTCTACATTATGGAGTCAACACTTGTGAACCATGTAAGGTTAGTTTCTATCAGCAACTTTCATTAAATCATGTTTCAACGCCACATCCAACAATGTGTCAGTTTAAACATGGCGACCATTTGGCTTGATGAAGTAAACCAAACACATAGAATCACGGACCAACTACAGGAACTAAACAATAAAGTAATGCTGAGTGAACACTTGCCATAAAGCGAACACACCTCCTCCCCACACACATACACACACACGTTAATGGTGATATTCAATGGTTGCAAATGTAAAACTACCATAAGACCGTAGTGACATATATGTTTCTCGACAACACAATCATATAATAGCTATCTTGCAAAGTTAAGTCATTGATGTCTCCATGCCCAGCAACTGTGTCAGGGATTGTTGTAAGTTGTTTTTTCACGAAATTAACGAATACGAACAAATGCATCCCATCCGAAGGCCGAGGTCAGTATTTGATTCGTCATTAACACACCAGTTGACACCCATTTAAGAGATGTCGTACATGTGTAGACGGCGAACACCCCTTAAGTGAAAGATGTGATTTTAATCCGATTAAGAGCTGAAAAATGTGCATGGACCTAATATTGCTAATGCTAGATATTAAATGTCATACTGACTTTGTGAAAACCTGCAGAGTGAGCTGCGCCCGAGGGTCGAAAAACACATATGGCCATAAAATTACTATTGCTATATGGCAAGTGTCATACTGATTTTGTTGAGACCTTTTGAGTGAGCTACCACCCAGATCTGCGAAACGGTGGAACTTCTGAAAACCAACCAAGGCTGGGACCGCAGAAACAGGTCGGTTCTAACAGGATTTTTTAGCATGATCATTTCCATATTTTGCTAATTGGAATTATTGTAAATTATGATGTCTAAATGTTTTATTGAATATGGTTAATCAAAACCTTTTGAAAGAAATAATATATAAACGTTAATTTTCAGGGTTTTTTTCGGCGAAGCATCGTAAAAATAGTGAAAAAGAAAGAGACGTACACGTGTGTACGGAAGAGACAGGATTGTAAACTTGGAACAGGAAAACGCACAATGTGTTCCTACTGTAGATATAGAAAATGTATAGCAGTCGGGATGTCACAGGATGGTAATATATTTATGCACAAATATAAAAAATGTCTTTGTTTCTTTGAATATATTTTTTTTAAAACACAAAAACAAACAAAAAACGATGCAAAAAAAACAAAAACAAAAACAAAAAAAAATAATGAAAAGATGTGCATAGCATATCGAGATTAAATTGTTTAAATTATTCATTTTCAACGGGATAGACCATAGTAAAAAAAACGTTTGAAGATACCGAAGTGGTAAGTTTATAAGAAGCCGTAAGTCAAAGGATGAGAAACAATACAATGGCTAAATATTGTTGGCAGTATTGTTTTTCACACTATTTGAGAATCCAACGACTAATGACAAAAATGCCTGGTAACCGAACTTGCTTGTTTGATGGTACTATCAGCTATATTCATCATATAGTAATATATGAGATCATGAAAATGACAATAGGGTAGCAATATGTAAACATGGGGATATTGTATACAGCCGGATAATTGTGAGTTGCATCGGGCGATCAAATACCACTACAAGCACATTTATTCATAGGAGCTACAAGTTGCAAGGAGAGCAACTTTATATAAGCACGTACCACCACGAGACACACATTTAGAGCATAGTGATGTCCCATACGACTTGCCTATATGAGTAACATGGCGTGTGTCTAATAAGGAGCAAAAACTGATAACCCTTCATAGGCACATGTGATCACCTCTGTTTATTAGTGGGGTCCGCGTTGCTCATCTCTTTAGTTTAGTCTCAGTGTTGTATTTGCTAAATTGTTTGTCGTCGTTCTGTATTTTGTTCTTGTTGTATTTGCCATTACCAATTTGATTCGTCCCACGCACCCAGCGGACCCACATTTCGGAACGGTTATACTCCAAATCGGAAAAAACTATGTTTCTATATTAAAACTTATTTCTATACACTAGGATTCCAACTAAGTGGTTTGACCTCGACTCGAACAACGTTAGTAGTAGATATAGACTAGATCGTTGGTGATCTGGTTGAATCTTGTGTCATTCAACAGGGTTAGGGTTAGGGTGTTTAACGTCACTTTCAACAATATTTCAGTTATATCGTGGCGGTCAATTTTATTGGCAGATGTCGCTGGTGGTTTCTTCCAGTAATCAGACACAATCCATCCAGTAGTCATTTCATTTATATCAGATATACGGTACATGTTCAGATGAACGAGTTTGAGAGAAGAAGACGTTTGCAAAAGGAATATGTTAATCATTATATTATTCCTGTATTTTGATAGTTAAAAGACATGTAGCTCCACGCGGACACATTATCCTGATTCCGAGTCAACCACTCCTAAATGTTTCATGCGTAGCGGAGAAACAACAAATGTCAATTTTATTGTCTTTGGTTTGACTCGATCAGGGCTCGAACCCACGATCTACCGCACTCGAGGCGAGTACGCTAACCATTAAACATCCGATGTGGTTATTACGAGTAGAGGTTAAATATGAATTGTATATGCTGCCCGTGTACTTGTTTTGATGTTTAGGATATGTTGTCTCTTATTTCACACAGCTATCAAAATTGGGAGGTACACACACGTCAAACGATCCAGCGATTGTATAGAAGTCAAAAGGCTGAAAGGGGAAGAAACTCCTAATAACTCACAAGAACAGGAAACCGATGTCTTTTCTAACTCTGCAACTACGTCTTCCAAATATTCAACTACATCGCCCAATTCTGCAACAACATCTCCTAAATCTGCAACTAAATCGCCTATTTCTGCAAGTACATCTCTTATATCGGCAACTACATCAGATCAGAAAAAGCTATCTGTTGTCGATGTTGACGAAACGGAGGTCGAACAACTGTTGGAGAAGCTTATTGCAATTCAAGAAGAAGGCCACGATGATTTCAGATTAGGTTTTCAACCAGGTGTTCTTTTGGAGAAGCAATTGCTTGTTTATGTAAGTTGGTTTATAATTAGATTGTTAAACTGAGCACAATTTTTCAAAAAATAGTTTGAAGATACCAAAGGGGTAATTAGAAGCCGTAAGTCGAAGGACTACTAAAATACAATGGGCAAAGGACAATAGGACACACAATGATCTACAAAACACTACACAGAAAACCATAGACTTAGTAATATGAACCCCATTAAACAAGGGGATAAACTCAGGTGATCCAATAGGGTAACCAGTTCCTGCTCCACTAGTGCCACCCATCGTGTTATTCTTATTAGAGAACCTGTGATACGTCACGTTCACTACAAATGGCACATTTACTCTAAGAATAATAATAATGATCATAACCAGTAATTTATTCCATAACCAAAAATGAGCTATATTAAAATGAACAGGTTATACAGTTGTAGCCATAGCAACTCCTCTGACCCGAAACCGGATGAAATCAACGAGAGAACCTGATTGAAATATTGGTTCTGACATCATTTCAACAATTACCTTTCAAACAGCATACACAATAAAGTCATAGATATCTAATTTAGTGTTGAAGAAGAATTTCTGGAATAACCATCTTATTTTGCAATTTGATATGTCCAAGATATATTATATATCGAAGTATATAGATCAAATTTTCAGAGTTAATGTAAATCATGTTTTCTTAAAGTAAGCATAAACATTGAAACACTGATGGTAAGCAATTCCTTCCTTCAATATCAACAAAGCGAAGAACCACCTCTCACATCATGATTAATCATTGATCACAACAATAAAAACGATGTTTTGCAGATGAAAATACAGGTTCTGGTATAGGGAAGTCACAAAGAGCGAAGGGGTTAAAGGTACCCCGAAAGACAGGCAGTAAAAATGAGGGACTTGAATGTGACTGCCGATGGATATCGATTGGTAATGTAAAGGGGACATCAACTAACGCTTAATAAACTGTTACTCATTACAAAATGTAGGTGTGGTACATATTGAAAAGATGCTAATTGATTGATTGCTTGATTGACTGATTGTTGCATAACGTCCAGCGAGTTGTATATTAGTGCGTGCGTGCGTGCGTGCGTGCGTGTCTGTTTTGTCCCAGAGAAGACAAGTCTTATTTCGATACACCAGAGTACTCTCGAGCATTGAAGGGAGCTCTGTTTATATACTTTGTCTTCATTTGTATTACATGTAGTGTCTTCGTGTTATGGTATGATCATATAAAATTTACAGGTCTATGAATAAATCTTTTTTCAGGAGAGACATCAACGAAAGTTAGAAATGTTTGGTAAGCTTGGTACATTACCTCAGAGTGTTTATGAAGAATTTCACAATTTGACTGGGATAGAAATTGACGATCGTAAAGATAAAATGACCATTGTTGCCTTGGAACTGGAAAAATGGATTGTAAATATGGTAAAATTCGCCAGACGTCTTCCTGGATTTTCCGAACTCTCTCAAGTGGACCAGATTACTTTATTAAAAGGTACTATTTTTTGTCTATACGACAAAGTGATAATTCGAAAAGATAGGATAAAATAGTACACTGTATCGAGAAAACAAAATGCCAGAATAAACATTAGAAGTTTTTACCAAGGTTCCTCCCTCCTTTGGTTTTAATGTTCCAAAACTTTAAATTATTTGGATTTCCAACATTTCGATTTTGAGCGTACCTGAGGAATGTTATTTCAGAAACGCGTAGTGCGCACTAATTTTGATATCTACGTTTTTATTTTTGCTATAAGTGTATAATCAATATTCTACGTAGATATTTTACTAGTAATCTTGTTTGTTAGTGATGTTATTAGCTTCTGTTACATATTAACATACGTTACGTTTGTCATTTTACTCATATGTGGAAAACACCATTATTTCACTAAGAGAGGTGGTTGGGCAGGTGACCGACACCATGTGGAAAACACCATCATTTCACTAAGAGATGTGGTTGGGCAGGTGACCGATACCATGTGGAAAACCTCATCATTTCACTACAAGAGGTGGCTGGGCAGGTGACTGACACCATGTGGAAAACACCATCATTTCACTAAGAGAGGTGGTTGGGAAGGTGACCGACACCATGTGGAAAACACCATCATTTCACTAAGAGAGGTGGTTGGGCAGGTGACTGACACCATGTGGAAAACACCATCATTTCACTAAGACAGGTGGTTGGGCAGGTGACTGACACCATGTGGAAAACACCATCATTTCACTAAGAGAGGTGGTTGGGCAGGTGACCGACACCATGTGGAAAACACCATCATTTCACTAAGAGAGGTGGTTGGGCAGGTGACTGACACCATGTGGAAAACACCATCATTTCACTAAGAGAGGTGGTTGGACAGGTGACCGACACCATGTGGAAAACACCATCATTTCACTAAGAGAGGTGGTTGGGCAGGTGACCAACACCATCATTTCACTAAGAGAGGTGGTTGGGCAGGTGACCAACACCATCATTTCACTAAGAGAGGTGGTTGGGCAGGTGACCGACACCATGTGGAAAACACCATCATTTCACTAAGAGAGGTGGTTGGGCAGGTGACCGAAACCACCATTTCACTAAGAGAGGTGGTTGGGCAGGTGACCGACACCATCATTTCACTAAGAGAGGTGGTTGGGCAGGTGACCGATACCATGTGGAAAACCTCATCATTTCACTAAGAGAGGTGGTTGGGCAGGTGACTGACACAATGTGGAAAACACCATCATTTCACTAAGAGATGTGGATGGGCAGATGACCGACACCATGTGGAAAATACCATCATTTCACTAAGAGAGGTGGTTGGGCAGGTGACCGACACCATGTGGAAAACACCATCATTTCACTAAGAGAGGTGGTTGGGCAGGTGACCGACACCATGTGGAAAACACCATCATTTCACTAAGAGAGGTGGTTGTGCAGGTGACCGACACCATGTGGAAAACACCATCATTTCACTAAGAGAGGTGGTTGGGCAGGTGATAGACACCATGTGGAAAACCTCATCATTTCACTACGAGAGGTGGTTGGGCAGGTGACTGAAACCATGTGGAAAACACCATCATTTCACTAAGAGAGGTGGTTGGGCAGGTGACCGATACCATGTGGAAAACCTCATCATTTCACTACGAGAGGTGGTTGGGCAGGTGACTGACACCATGTGGAAAATACCATCATTTCACTAAGAGATGTGGTTGGGCAGATGACCGACACCATGTGGAAAAGACCATCTTTTCACTAAGAGAGGTGGTTGGGTAGGTGCCTGACACCATGTGGAAAACACCATCATTTCACTAAGAGAGGTGGTTGGGCAGTTGACCGACACCATGTGGAAAACACCATCATTTCACTAAGAGAGGTGGTTGTGCAGGTGACCGACACCATGTGGAAAACACCATCATTTCACTAAGAGAGGTGGTTGGGCAGGTGACCGACACCATGTGGAAAACACCATCATTTCACTACGAGAGGTGGTTGGGCAGGTGACTGACACCATGTGGAAAACACCATCATTTCACTAAGAGATGTGGTTGGGCAGGTGACCGATACCATGTGGAAAACCTCATCATTTCACTACAAGAGGTGGCTGGGCAGGTGACTGACACCATGTGGAAAACACCATCATTTCACTAAGAGAGGTGGTTGGGAAGGTGACCGACACCATGTGGAAAACACCACCATTTCACTAGGGAGGTGGTTGGGCAGGTGACTGACACCATGTGGAAAACACCATCATTTCACTAAGAGAGGTGGTTGGGCAGGTGACTGACACCATGTGGAAAACACCATCATTTCACTAAGAGAGGTGGTTGGGCAGGTGACCGACACCATGTGGAAAACACCTTCATTTCACTAAGAGAGGTGGTTGGGCAGGTGACTGACACCATGTGGAAAACACCATCATTTCACTAAGAGAGGTGGTTGGGAAGGTGACCGACACCATGTGGAAAACACCATCATTTCACTAAGAGAGGTGGTTGGGTAGGTGACCGACACCATGTGGAAAACACCATCATTTCACTAAGAGAGGTGGTTGGGTAGGTGACCGACACCATGTGGAAAACACCATCATTTCACTAAGAGAGATGGTTGGGCGGGTGACCAACACCATGTGGAAAACACCATCATTTCACTAAGAGAGGTGGTTGGGCAGGTGACCGACACCATGTGGAAAACACCATCATTTCACTAAGAGAGGTGGTTGGGCAGGTGACCGACACCATGTGGAAAACACCATCATTTCACTAAGAGAGGTGGTTGGGCAGGTGACCGACACCATCATTTCACTAAGAGAGGTGGTTGGGCAGGTGACCGACACCATCATTTCACTAAGAGAGGTGGTTGGGTAGGTGACCGACACCATGTGGAAAACACCATCATTTCACTAAGAGAGGTGGTTGGGCAGGTGACCGACACCATCATTTCACTAAGAGAGGTGGTTGGGCAGGTGACCGATACCATGTGGAAAACCTCATCATTTCACTAAGAGAGGTGGTTGGGCAGGTGACTGACACCATGTGGAAAACATCATCATTTCACTAAGAGATGTGGTTGGGCAGATGACCGACACCATGTGGAAAACACCATCATTTCACTAAGAGAGGTGGTTGGGCAGGTGACCGACACCATGTGGAAAACACCATCATTTCACTAAGAGAGGTGGTTGGGCAGGTGACTGACACCATGTGGAAAACACCATCATTTCACTAAGAGAGGTGGTTGTGCAGGTGACCGACACCATGTGGAAAACCTCATCATTTCACTACGAGAGGTGGTTGGGCAGGTGACTGAAACCATGTGGAAAACACCATCATTTCACTAAGAGAGGTGGTTGGGCATGTGATCGACACCATGTGGAAAACCTCGTTATTTCACTACGAGAGGTGGTTGGGCAGGTGACTGACACCATGTGGAAAACACCATCATTTCACTAAGAAATGTGGTTGGGCAGATGACCGACACCATGTGGAAAACACCATCTTTTCACTAAGAGAGGTGGTTGGGCAAGTGCCCGATACCATGTGGAAAACACCATCATTTCACTAAGAGAGGTGGTTGGGCAGGTGACCGACACCATGTGGAAAACACCATCATTTCACTAATAAAGGTGGTTGTGCAGGTGACCGACACCATGTGGAAAACACCATCATTTCACTAAGAGAGGTGGTTGGGCAGGTGACCGACACCATGTGGAAAACCTCATCATTTCACTACGAGAGGTGGTAGGGCAGGTGACTGACACCATGTGGAAAACACCATCATTTCACTAAGAGAGGTGGTTGGGCAGGGGACCGACACCTTGTGGAAAATCCATCATTTCACTAAGAGAGGTGGATGGGCAGGTGACCGACACCATGTGGAAAACCTCATCATTTCACTACGAGGGAGGGTTGGACAGGTGACGGACACCATGTGGAAAACACCATCATTTCACTAAGAGATGTGGTTGGGCAGATGACCGACACCATGTGGAAAACACCATCATTTCACTAAGAGAGGTGGTTGGGCAGGTGACCGACACCATGTGCAAAACACCATCATTTCACTAAGAGAGGTGGTTGGGCAGGTGACCGACACCATGTGGAAAACACCATCATTTCACTACGAGAGGTGGTTGTGCAGGTGACCGACACCATGTGGAAAACACCATCATTTCACTAAGAGAGGTGGTTGTGCAGGTGACCGACACCATGTGGAAAACACCATCATTTCACTAAGAGAGGTGGTTGGGCAGGTGACCGACACCATGTGAAAAACCTCATCATTTCACTACGAGAGGTGGTTGGGCAGGTGACTGACACCATGTGGAAAACACCATCATTTCACTAAGAGAGGTGGTTGGGCAGGGGACCGACACCATGTGGAAAACACCATCATTTCACTAAGAGAGGTGGTTGGGCAGGTGACCGACACCATGTGGAAAACCTCATCATTTCACTACGAGAGGTGGTTGGGCAGGTGACTGACACCATGTGGAAAACACCATCATTTCACTAAGAGAGGTGGTTGGGCAGATGACCGACACCATGTGGAAAAGACCATCTTTTCACTAAGAGAGGTGGTTGGGTAGGTGCCTGACACCATGTGGAAAACACCATCATTTCACTAAGAGAGGTGGTTGGGCAGTTGACCGACACCATGTGGAAAACACCATCATTTCACTAAGAGAGGTGGTTGTGCAGGTGACCGACACCATGTGGAAAACACCATCATTTCACTAAGAGAGGTGGTTGGGCAGGTGACCGACACCATGTGGAAAACACCATCATTTCACTACGAGAGGTGGTTGGGCAGGTGACTGACACCATGTGGAAAACACCATCATTTCACTAAGAGATGTGGTTGGGCAGGTGACCGATACCATGTGGAAAACCTCATCATTTCACTACAAGAGGTGGCTGGGCAGGTGACTGACACCATGTGGAAAACACCATCATTTCACTAAGAGAGGTGGTTGGGAAGGTGACCGACACCATGTGGAAAACACCACCATTTCACTAGGGAGGTGGTTGGGCAGGTGACTGACACCATGTGGAAAACACCATCATTTCACTAAGAGAGGTGGTTGGGCAGGTGACTGACACCATGTGGAAAACACCATCATTTCACTAAGAGAGGTGGTTGGGCAGGTGACCGACACCATGTGGAAAACACCATCATTTCACTAAGAGAGGTGGTTGGGAAGGTGACCGACACCATGTGGAAAACACCATCATTTCACTAAGAGAGGTGGTTGGGTAGGTGACCGACACCATGTGGAAAACACCATCATTTCACTAAGAGAGGTGGTTGGGTAGGTGACCGACACCATGTGGAAAACACCATCATTTCACTAAGAGAGATGGTTGGGCGGGTGACCAACACCATGTGGAAAACACCATCATTTCACTAAGAGAGGTGGTTGGGCAGGTGACCGACACCATGTGGAAAACACCATCATTTCACTAAGAGAGGTGGTTGGGCAGGTGACCGACACCATGTGGAAAACACCATCATTTCACTAAGAGAGGTGGTTGGGCAGGTGACCGACACCATCATTTCACTAAGAGAGGTGGTTGGGCAGGTGACCGACACCATCATTTCACTAAGAGAGGTGGTTGGGTAGGTGACCGACACCATGTGGAAAACACCATCATTTCACTAAGAGAGGTGGTTGGGCAGGTGACCGACACCATCATTTCACTAAGAGAGGTGGTTGGGCAGGTGACCGATACCATGTGGAAAACCTCATCATTTCACTAAGAGAGGTGGTTGGGCAGGTGACTGACACCATGTGGAAAACATCATCATTTCACTAAGAGATGTGGTTGGGCAGATGACCGACACCATGTGGAAAACACCATCATTTCACTAAGAGAGGTGGTTGGGCAGGTGACCGACACCATGTGGAAAACACCATCATTTCACTAAGAGAGGTGGTTGGGCAGGTGACTGACACCATGTGGAAAACACCATCATTTCACTAAGAGAGGTGGTTGTGCAGGTGACCGACACCATGTGGAAAACCTCATCATTTCACTACGAGAGGTGGTTGGGCAGGTGACTGAAACCATGTGGAAAACACCATCATTTCACTAAGAGAGGTGGTTGGGCATGTGATCGACACCATGTGGAAAACCTCGTTATTTCACTACGAGAGGTGGTTGGGCAGGTGACTGACACCATGTGGAAAACACCATCATTTCACTAAGAAATGTGGTTGGGCAGATGACCGACACCATGTGGAAAACACCATCTTTTCACTAAGAGAGGTGGTTGGGCAAGTGCCCGATACCATGTGGAAAACACCATCATTTCACTAAGAGAGGTGGTTGGGCAGGTGACCGACACCATGTGGAAAACACCATCATTTCACTAATAAAGGTGGTTGTGCAGGTGACCGACACCATGTGGAAAACACCATCATTTCACTAAGAGAGGTGGTTGGGCAGGTGACCGACACCATGTGGAAAACCTCATCATTTCACTACGAGAGGTGGTAGGGCAGGTGACTGACACCATGTGGAAAACACCATCATTTCACTAAGAGAGGTGGTTGGGCAGGGGACCGACACCTTGTGGAAAATCCATCATTTCACTAAGAGAGGTGGATGGGAAGGTGACCGACACCATGTGGAAAACCTCATCATTTCACTACGAGGGAGGGTTGGACAGGTGACGGACACCATGTGGAAAACACCATCATTTCACTAAGAGATGTGGTTGGGCAGATGACCGACACCATGTGGAAAACACCATCATTTCACTAAGAGAGGTGGTTGGGCAGGTGACCGACACCATGTGCAAAACACCATCATTTCACTAAGAGAGGTGGTTGGGCAGGTGACCGACACCATGTGGAAAACACCATCATTTCACTACGAGAGGTGGTTGTGCAGGTGACCGACACCATGTGGAAAACACCATCATTTCACTAAGAGAGGTGGTTGTGCAGGTGACCGACACCATGTGGAAAACACCATCATTTCACTAAGAGAGGTGGTTGGGCAGGTGACCGACACCATGTGAAAAACCTCATCATTTCACTACGAGAGGTGGTTGGGCAGGTGACTGACACCATGTGGAAAACACCATCATTTCACTAAGAGAGGTGGTTGGGCAGGGGACCGACACCATGTGGAAAACACCATCATTTCACTAAGAGAGGTGGTTGGGCAGGTGACCGACACCATGTGGAAAACCTCATCATTTCACTACGAGAGGTGGTTGGGCAGGTGACTGACACCATGTGGAAAACACCATCATTTCACTAAGAGAGGTGGTTGGGCAGGGGACCGACACCATGTGGAAAACTCCATCATTTCACTAAGAGAGGTGGATGGGAAGGTGACCGACACCATGTGGAAAACCTCATCATTTCACTACGAGAGAGGGTTGGGCAGGTGACTGACACCATGTGGAAAACACCATCATTTCACTAAGAGATGTGGTTGGGCAGATGACTGACACCATGTGGAAAACACCATCATTTCACTAAGAGAGGTGGTTGGGCAGGTGACCGACACCATGTGCAAAACACCATCATTTCACTAAGAGAGGTGGTTGGGCAGGTGACCGACACCATGTGGAAAACACCATCATTTCACTACGAGAGGTGGTTGTGCAGGTGACCGACACCATGTGGAAAACACCATCATTTCACTAAGAGAGGTGGTTGTGCAGGTGACCGACACCATGTGGAAAACCTCATCATTTCACTACGAGAAGTGGTTGGGCAGGTGACTGACACCATGTGGAAAACACCATCATTTCACTAAGAAATGTGGTTGGGCAGATGACCGACACCATGTGGAAAACACCATCTTTTCGCTAAGAGAGGTGGTTGGGCAAGTGCCCGATACCATGTGGAAAACACCATCATTTCACTAAGAGAGGTGGTTGGGCAGGTGACCGACACCATCTGGAAAACACCATCATTTCACTAAGAGAGGTGGTTGGGCAGGTGACCGACACCATGTGGAAAACACCATCATTTCATTAAGAGAGGTGGTTGGGCAGGTGACCGACACCATGTGGAAAACCTCATCATTTCACTACGAGAGGTGGTAGGGCAGGTGACTGACACCATGTGGAAAACACCATCATTTCACTAAAAGAGGTGGTTGGGCAGGGGACCGACACCATGTGGAAAATCCATCATTTCACTAAGAGAGGTGGATGGGCAGGTGACCGACACCATGTGGAAAACCTCATCATTTCACTACGAGGGAGGGTTGGGCAGGTGACGGACACCATGTGGAAAACACCATCATTTCACTAAGAGATGTGGTTGGGCAGATGACCGACACCATGTGGAAAACACCATCATTTCACTAAGAGAGGTGGTTGGGCAGGTGACCGACACCATGTGGAAAACACCATCATTTCACTAAGAGAGGTGGTTGGGCAGGTGACCGACACCATGTGGAAAACACCATCATTTCACTACCAGAGGTGGTTGTGCAGGTGACCGACACCATGTGGAAAACACCATCATTTCACTAAGAGAGGTGGTTGTGCAGGTGACCGACACCATGTGGAAAACACCATCATTTCACTAAGAGAGGTGGTTGTGCAGGTGACCGACACCATGTGGAAAACCTCATCATTTCACTACGAGAGGTGGTTGGGCAGGTGACTGACACCATGTGGAAAACACCATCATTTCACTAAGAGAGGTGGTTGGGCAGGGGACCGACACCATGTGGAAAACACCATCATTTCACTAAGAGAGGTGGTTGGGCAGGTGACCGACACCATGTGGAAAAGACCATCCTTTCACTAAGAGAGGTGGTTGGGTAGGTGCCTGACACCATGTGGAAAACACCATCATTTCACTAAGAGAGGTGGTTGGGCAGTTGACCGACACCATGTGGAAAACACCATCATTTCACTAAGAGAGGTGGTTGTGCAGGTGACCGACACCATGTGGAAAACACCATCATTTCACTAAGAGAGGTGGTTGGGCAGGTGACCGACACCATGTGGAAAACACCATCATTTCACTACGAGAGGTGGTTGGGCAGGTGACTGACACCATGTGGAAAACACCATCATTTCACTAAGAGATGTGGTTGGGCAGGTGACCGATACCATGTGGAAAACCTCATCATTTCACTACAAGAGGTGGCTGGGCAGGTGACTGACACCATGTGGAAAACACCATCATTTCACTAAGAGAGGTGGTTGGGAAGGTGACCGACACCATGTGGAAAACACCACCATTTCACTAGGGAGGTGGTTGGGCAGGTGACTGACACCATGTGGAAAACACCATCATTTCACTAAGAGAGGTGGTTGGGCAGGTGACTGACACCATGTGGAAAACACCATCATTTCACTAAGAGAGGTGGTTGGGCAGGTGACCGACACCATGTGGAAAACACCATCATTTCACTAAGAGAGGTGGTTGGGAAGGTGACCGACACCATGTGGAAAACACCATCATTTCACTAAGAGAGGTGGTTGGGTAGGTGACCGACACCATGTGGAAAACACCATCATTTCACTAAGAGAGGTGGTTGGGTAGGTGACCGACACCATGTGGAAAACACCATCATTTCACTAAGAGAGATGGTTGGGCGGGTGACCAACACCATGTGGAAAACACCATCATTTCACTAAGAGAGGTGGTTGGGCAGGTGACCGACACCATGTGGAAAACACCATCATTTCACTAAGAGAGGTGGTTGGGCAGGTGACCGACACCATGTGGAAAACACCATCATTTCACTAAGAGAGGTGGTTGGGCAGGTGACCGACACCATCATTTCACTAAGAGAGGTGGTTGGGCAGGTGACCGACACCATCATTTCACTAAGAGAGGTGGTTGGGTAGGTGACCGACACCATGTGGAAAACACCATCATTTCACTAAGAGAGGTGGTTGGGCAGGTGACCGACACCATCATTTCACTAAGAGAGGTGGTTGGGCAGGTGACCGATACCATGTGGAAAACCTCATCATTTCACTAAGAGAGGTGGTTGGGCAGGTGACTGACACCATGTGGAAAACATCATCATTTCACTAAGAGATGTGGTTGGGCAGATGACCGACACCATGTGGAAAACACCATCATTTCACTAAGAGAGGTGGTTGGGCAGGTGACCGACACCATGTGGAAAACACCATCATTTCACTAAGAGAGGTGGTTGGGCAGGTGACTGAAACCATGTGGAAAACACCATCATTTCACTAAGAGAGGTGGTTGGGCATGTGATCGACACCATGTGGAAAACCTCGTTATTTCACTACGAGAGGTGGTTGGGCAGGTGACTGACACCATGTGGAAAACACCATCATTTCACTAAGAAATGTGGTTGGGCAGATGACCGACACCATGTGGAAAACACCATCTTTTCACTAAGAGAGGTGGTTGGGCAAGTGCCCGATACCATGTGGAAAACACCATCATTTCACTAAGAGAGGTGGTTGGGCAGGTGACCGACACCATGTGGAAAACACCATCATTTCACTAATAAAGGTGGTTGTGCAGGTGACCGACACCATGTGGAAAACACCATCATTTCACTAAGAGAGGTGGTTGGGCAGGTGACCGACACCATGTGGAAAACCTCATCATTTCACTACGAGAGGTGGTAGGGCAGGTGACTGACACCATGTGGAAAACACCATCATTTCACTAAGAGAGGTGGTTGGGCAGGGGACCGACACCTTGTGGAAAATCCATCATTTCACTAAGAGAGGTGGATGGGAAGGTGACCGACACCATGTGGAAAACCTCATCATTTCACTACGAGGGAGGGTTGGACAGGTGACGGACACCATGTGGAAAACACCATCATTTCACTAAGAGATGTGGTTGGGCAGATGACCGACACCATGTGGAAAACACCATCATTTCACTAAGAGAGGTGGTTGGGCAGGTGACCGACACCATGTGCAAAACACCATCATTTCACTAAGAGAGGTGGTTGGGCAGGTGACCGACACCATGTGGAAAACACCATCATTTCACTACGAGAGGTGGTTGTGCAGGTGACCGACACCATGTGGAAAACACCATCATTTCACTAAGAGAGGTGGTTGTGCAGGTGACCGACACCATGTGGAAAACACCATCATTTCACTAAGAGAGGTGGTTGGGCAGGTGACCGACACCATGTGAAAAACCTCATCATTTCACTACGAGAGGTGGTTGGGCAGGTGACTGACACCATGTGGAAAACACCATCATTTCACTAAGAGAGGTGGTTGGGCAGGGGACCGACACCATGTGGAAAACACCATCATTTCACTAAGAGAGGTGGTTGGGCAGGTGACCGACACCATGTGGAAAACCTCATCATTTCACTACGAGAGGTGGTTGGGCAGGTGACTGACACCATGTGGAAAACACCATCATTTCACTAAGAGAGGTGGTTGGGCAGGGGACCGACACCATGTGGAAAACTCCATCATTTCACTAAGAGAGGTGGATGGGAAGGTGACCGACACCATGTGCAAAACCTCATCATTTCACTACGAGAGAGGGTTGGGCAGGTGACTGACACCATGTGGAAAACACCATCATTTCACTAAGAGATGTGGTTGGGCAGATGACTGACACCATGTGGAAAACACCATCATTTCACTAAGAGAGGTGGTTGGGCAGGTGACCGACACCATGTGCAAAACACCATCATTTCACTAAGAGAGGTGGTTGGGCAGGTGACCGACACCATGTGGAAAACACCATCATTTCACTACGAGAGGTGGTTGTGCAGGTGACCGACACCATGTGGAAAACACCATCATTTCACTAAGAGAGGTGGTTGTGCAGGTGACCGACACCATGTGGAAAACCTCATCATTTCACTACGAGAAGTGGTTGGGCAGGTGACTGACACCATGTGGAAAACACCATCATTTCACTAAGAAATGTGGTTGGGCAGATGACCGACACCATGTGGAAAACACCATCTTTTCGCTAAGAGAGGTGGTTGGGCAAGTGCCCGATATCATGTGGAAAACACCATCATTTCACTAAGAGAGGTGGTTGGGCAGGTGACCGACACCATGTGGAAAACACCATCATTTCACTAAGAGAGGTGGTTGGGCAGGTGACCGACACCATGTGGAAAACACCATCATTTCATTAAGAGAGGTGGTTGGGCAGGTGACCGACACCATGTGGAAAACCTCATCATTTCACTACGAGAGGTGGTAGGGCAGGTGACTGACACCATGTGGAAAACACCATCATTTCACTAAAAGAGGTGGTTGGGCAGGGGACCGACACCATGTGGAAAATCCATCATTTCACTAAGAGAGGTGGATGGGCAGGTGACCGACACCATGTGGAAAACCTCATCATTTCACTACGAGGGAGGGTTGGGCAGGTGACGGACACCATGTGGAAAACACCATCATTTCACTAAGAGATGTGGTTGGGCAGATGACCGACACCATGTGGAAAACACCATCATTTCACTAAGAGAGGTGGTTGGGCAGGTGACCGACACCATGTGGAAAACACCATCATTTCACTAAGAGAGGTGGTTGGGCAGGTGACCGACACCATGTGGAAAACACCATCATTTCACTACCAGAGGTGGTTGTGCAGGTGACCGACACCATGTGGAAAACACCATCATTTCACTAAGAGAGGTGGTTGTGCAGGTGACCGACACCATGTGGAAAACACCATCATTTCACTAAGAGAGGTGGTTGTGCAGGTGACCGACACCATGTGGAAAACCTCATCATTTCACTACGAGAGGTGGTTGGGCAGGTGACTGACACCATGTGGAAAACACCATCATTTCACTAAGAGAGGTGGTTGGGCAGGGGACCGACACCATGTGGAAAACACCATCATTTCACTAAGAGAGGTGGTTGGGCAGGTCACCGACACCATGTGGAAAACCTCATCATTTCACTACGAGAGGTGGTTGGGCAGGTGACTGACACCATGTGGAAAACACCATCATTTCACTAAGAGAGGTGGTTGGGCAGGGGACGGACACCATGTGGAAAACTCCATCTTTTCACTAAGAGAGGTGGATGGGCAGGTGACCGACACCATGTGGAAAACCTCATCATTTCACTACGAGAGAGGGTTGGGCAGGTGACTGACACAATGTGGAAAACACCATCATTTCACTAAGAGATGTGGTTGGGCAGATGACTGACACCATGTGGAAAACACCATCATTTCACTAAGAGAGGTGGTTGGGCAGGTGACCGACACCATGTGCAAAACACCATCATTTCACTACCAGAGGTGGTTGTGCAGGTGACCGACACCATGTGGAAAACACCATCATTTCACTAAGAGAGGTGGTTGTGCAGGTGACCGACACCATGTGGAAAACACCATCATTTCACTAAGAGAGGTGGTTGTGCAGGTGACCGACACCATGTGGAAAACCTCATCATTTCACTACGAGAAGTGGTTGGGCAGGTGACTGACACCATGTGGAAAACACCATCATTTCACTAAGAGAGGTGGTTGGGCAGGGGACCGACACCATGTGGAAAACACCATCATTTCACTAAGAGAGGTGGTTGGGCAGGTGACAGACACCATGTGGAAAACACCATCATTTCACTACGAGAAGTGGTTGGGCAGGTGACTGACACCATGTGGAAAACACCATCATTTCACTAAGAGAGGTGGTTGGGCAGGTGACCGACACCATGTGGAAAACACCATCATTTCACTAAGAGAGGTGGTTGGGCAGGTGACCGACACCATGTAGAAAACACCATCATTTCACAAAGAGAGGTGGTTGGGCAGGTGACCGACACCATGTGGAAAACACCATCATTTCACTACGAGAGATGGTTGGGCAGATGACCGACACCATGTGGAAAAAACCATCATTTCACTAAGAGAGGTGGTTGGGCAGGTGACCGACACCATGTGGAAAATACATCATTTCACTAAGAGAGGTGGTTGGGCAGCTGACCGACACCATGTGGAAAACACCATCATTTCACTAAGAGAGGTGGTTGGGTCGGTAACCGACACCATGTGGAAAACCTCATCATTTCACTACGAGAGGTGGTTCTGCAGGTGACCGACACCATGTGGAAAACCTCATCATTTCACTACGAGAGGTGGTTGGGCAGGTGACCGACACCATGTGTAAAACCTCATCATTTCACTAAGAGAAGTGGTTGGGCAGGTTACCGACACCACGTGGAAAACACCTTCATTTCACTAAGAGAGGTGGTTGGGCAGGTGACCGACACCATGTGGAAAACACCATCATTTTACTAAGAGAGGTGGTTGGGCAGGTGACCGACACCATGTGGAAAACACCATCTTTTCACTAAGAGAGGTGGTTGCGCAGGTGACCGACACCATGTGGAAAACACCATCATTTCACTACGAGAGGTGGTTGGGCAGGTGACTGACACCATGTGGAAAACACCATCATTTCACTAAGAGAGGTGGATGGGCAGGTGACCGACACCATGTGGAAAACACCATCATTTCACTAAGAGAGGTGGTTGGGCAGGTGACTGACACCATGTGGAAAACACCATCATTTCACTAAGAGAGGTGGTTGTGCAGGTGACCGACACAATGTGGAAAACACCATCATTTCACTAAGACAGGTGGTTGGGCAGGTGACCGACACCATGTGGAAAACCTCATCATTTCACTACGAGAGGTGGTTCTGCAGGTGACCGACACCATGTGGAAAACACCATCATTTCACTACGAGAGGTGGTTTGGCAGGTGACCGACACCATGTGGAAAACACCATCATTTCACTAAGAGAGGTGGTTGGGCAGATGACCGACACCATGTGGAAAACACCATCATTTCACTAAGAGAGGTGGTTGGGCAGGTGACCGACACCATGTGGAAAACACCATCATTTCACTAAGAGAGGTTGTTGGGAAGGTAACCGACACCATGTGGAAAACACCATCATTTCACTAAGAGATGTGGTTGGGCAGATGACCGACACCATGTGGAAAACACCATCATTTCACTAAGAGAGGTGGTTGGGCAAGTGACCGACACCATGTGGAAAACACCATCATTTCACTAAGAGAGGTGGTTGGGCAGGTGACCGACACCATGTGGAAAACACCATCATTTCACTAAGAGAGGTGGTTGTGCGGATGACCGACACCATGTGGAAAACACCATCATTTCACTAAGAGAGGTGGTTGGGCAGGTGACCGACACCATGTGGAAAACCTCATCATTTCACTACGAGAGGTGGTTGGGCAGGTGACTGAAACCATGTGGAAAACACCATCATTTCACTAAGAGAGGTGGTTGGGCAGGTGACCGACACCATGTGGAAAACACCATCATTTCACTAAGAGAGGTGGTTAGGCAGGTGACCGACACCATGTGGAAAACACCATCATTTCACAAAGAGAGGTGGTTGGGCAGGTGACCGAAACCATGTGGAAAACACCATCATTTCACTACGATAGGTGGTTGGGCAGGTGACCGACACCATGTGGAAAACACCATCATTTCACTAAGAGAGGTGGTTGGGCAGATGACCGACACCATGTGGAAAACACCATCATTTCACTAAGAGAGGTGGTTGGGCAGGTGACCGACACCATGTGGAAAACACCATCATTTCACTAAGAGAGGTGGTTGGTCAGGTGACCGACACCATGTGGAAAACTCCATCATTTCACTAAGAGAGGTGGTTGGGAAGGTGACCGACACCATGTGGAAAACACCATCATTTCACTAAGAGAGGTGGTTGGGCAGGTAACCGACACCATGTGGAAAACCTCATCATTTCACTACGAGAGGTAGTTGGGCAGGTGACCGACACCATGTGGAAAACCTCATCATTTCACTAAGAGAAGTGGTTGGGCAGGTGACCGACACCATGTGGATAACACCATCATTTCACTAAGAGAGGTGGTTGGGCAGGTGACCGACACCATGTGGAAAACACCATCATTTCACTAAGAGAGGTGGTTGGGCAGGTGACCGACACCATGTGGAAAACACCATCATTTCACTACGAGAGGTGGTTGGGAAGGTGACTGACACCATGTGGAAAACACCATAATTTCACTAAGAGAGGTGGTTGGGCAGGTGACCGACACCATGTGGAAAACACCATCATTTCACTAAGAGAGGTGGTTGGGCAGGTGACCGACACCATGTGGAAAACACCATCATTTCACTAAGAGAGGTTGTTGGGCAGGTGACCGACACCATGTGGAAAACACCATCATTTCACTAAGAGAGGTGGTTGGGCAGGTGACCGACACCATGTGGAAAACACCATCATTTCACTAAGAGAGGTGGTTGTGCAGGTGACCGACATCCTGTGGAAAACACCATCATTTCACTAAGAGAGGTTGTTGGGAAGGTAACCGACACCATGTGGAAAACACCATCATTTCACTAAGAGATGTGGTTGTGCGGATGACCGACACCATGTGGAAAACACCATCATTTCACTAAGAGAGGTGGTTGGGCAGGTGACCGACACCATGTGGAAAACCTCATCATTTCACTACGAGAGGTGGTTGGGCAGGTGACTGAAACCATGTGGAAAACACCATCATTTCACTAAGAGAGGTGGTTGGGCAGGTGACCGACACCATGTGGAAAACACCATCATTTCACTAAGAGAGGTGGTTAGGCAGGTGACCGACACCATGTGGAAAACACCATCATTTCACAAAGAGAGGTGGTTGGGCAGGTGACCGAAACCATGTGGAAAACACCATCATTTCACTACGATAGGTGGTTGGGCAGGTGACCGACACCATGTGGAAAACACCATCATTTCACTAAGAGAGGTGGTTGGGCAGATGACCGACACCATGTGGAAAACACCATCATTTCACTAAGAGAGGTGGTTGGGCAGGTGACCGACACCATGTGGAAAACACCATCATTTCACTAAGAGAGGTGGTTGGTCAGGTGACCGACACCATGTGGAAAACTCCATCATTTCACTAAGAGAGGTGGTTGGGAAGGTGACCGACACCATGTGGAAAACACCATCATTTCACTAAGAGAGGTGGTTGGGCAGGTAACCGACACCATGTGGAAAACCTCATCATTTCACTACGAGAGGTAGTTGGGCAGGTGACCGACACCATGTGGAAAACCTCATCATTTCACTACGAGAGGTGGTTGGGTAGGTGACCGACACCATGTGAAAAACCTCATCATTTCACTAAGAGAAGTGGTTGGGCAGGTGACCGACACCATGTGGATAACACCATCATTTCACTAAGAGAGGTGGTTGGGCAGGTGACCGACACCATGTGGAAAACACCATCATTTCACTAAGAGAGGTGGTTGGGCAGGTGACCGACACCATGTGGAAAACACCATCATTTCACTACGAGAGGTGGTTGGGAAGGTGACTGACACCATGTGGAAAACACCATAATTTCACTAAGAGAGGTGGTTGGGCAGGTGACCGACACCATGTGGAAAACACCATCATTTCACTAAGAGAGGTGGTTGGGCAGGGGACGGACACCATGTGGAAAACTCCATCTTTTCACTAAGAGAGGTGGATGGGCAGGTGACCGACACCATGTGGAAAACCTCATCATTTCACTACGAGAGAGGGTTGGGCAGGTGACTGACACAATGTGGAAAACACCATCATTTCACTAAGAGATGTGGTTGGGCAGATGACTGACACCATGTGGAAAACACCATCATTTCACTAAGAGAGGTGGTTGGGCAGGTGACCGACACCATGTGCAAAACACCATCATTTCACTACCAGAGGTGGTTGTGCAGGTGACCGACACCATGTGGAAAACACCATCATTTCACTAAGAGAGGTGGTTGTGCAGGTGACCGACACCATGTGGAAAACACCATCATTTCACTAAGAGAGGTGGTTGTGCAGGTGACCGACACCATGTGGAAAACCTCATCATTTCACTACGAGAAGTGGTTGGGCAGGTGACTGACACCATGTGGAAAACACCATCATTTCACTAAGAGAGGTGGTTGGGCAGGGGACCGACACCATGTGGAAAACACCATCATTTCACTAAGAGAGGTGGTTGGGCAGGTGACCGACACCATGTGGAAAACACCATCATTTCACTACGAGAAGTGGTTGGGCAGGTGACTGACACCATGTGGAAAACACCATCATTTCACTAAGAGAGGTGGTTGGGCAGGTGACCGACACCATGTGGAAAACACCATCATTTCACTAAGAGAGGTGGTTGGGCAGGTGACCGACACCATGTAGAAAACACCATCATTTCACAAAGAGAGGTGGTTGGGCAGGTGACCGACACCATGTGGAAAACACCATCATTTCACTACGAGAGATGGTTGGGCAGATGACCGACACCATGTGGAAAAAACCATCATTTCACTATGAGAGGTGGTTGGGCAGGTGACCGACACCATGTGGAAAATACATCATTTCACTAAGAGAGGTGGTTGGGCAGCTGACCGACACCATGTGGAAAACACCATCATTTCACTAAGAGAGGTGGTTGGGTCGGTAACCGACACCATGTGGAAAACCTCATCATTTCACTACGAGAGGTGGTTCTGCAGGTGACCGACACCATGTGGAAAACCTCATCATTTCACTACGAGAGGTGGTTGGGCAGGTGACCGACACCATGTGTAAAACCTCATCATTTCACTAAGAGAAGTGGTTGGGCAGGTTACCGACACCACGTGGAAAACACCTTCATTTCACTAAGAGAGGTGGTTGGGCAGGTGACCGACACCATGTGGAAAACACCATCTTTTCACTAAGAGAGGTGGTTGCGCAGGTGACCGACACCATGTGGAAAACACCATCATTTCACTACGAGAGGTGGTTGGGCAGGTGACTGACACCATGTGGAAAACACCATCATTTCACTAAGAGAGGTGGATGGGCAGGTGACCGACACCATGTGGAAAACACCATCATTTCACTAAGAGAGGTGGTTGGGCAGGTGACTGACACCATGTGGAAAACACCATCATTTCACTAAGAGAGGTGGTTGTGCAGGTGACCGACACAATGTGGAAAACACCATCATTTCACTAAGACAGGTGGTTGGGCAGGTGACCGACACCATGTGGAAAACCTCATCATTTCACTACGAGAGGTGGTTCTGCAGGTGACCGACACCATGTGGAAAACACCATCATTTCACTACGAGAGGTGGTTTGGCAGGTGACCGACACCATGTGGAAAACACCATCATTTCACTAAGAGAGGTGGTTGGGCAGATGACCGACACCATGTGGAAAACACCATCATTTCACTAAGAGAGGTGGTTGGGCAGGTGACCGACACCATGTGGAAAACACCATCATTTCACTAAGAGAGGTTGTTGGGAAGGTAACCGACACCATGTGGAAAACACCATCATTTCACTAAGAGATGTGGTTGGGCAGATGACCGACACCATGTGGAAAACACCATCATTTCACTAAGAGAGGTGGTTGGGCAAGTGACCGACACCATGTGGAAAACACCATCATTTCACTAAGAGAGGTGGTTGGGCAGGTGACCGACACCATGTGGAAAACACCATCATTTCACTAAGAGAGGTGGTTGTGCGGATGACCGACACCATGTGGAAAACACCATCATTTCACTAAGAGAGGTGGTTGGGCAGGTGACCGACACCATGTGGAAAACCTCATCATTTCACTACGAGAGGTGGTTGGGCAGGTGACTGAAACCATGTGGAAAACACCATCATTTCACTAAGAGAGGTGGTTGGGCAGGTGACCGACACCATGTGGAAAACACCATCATTTCACTAAGAGAGGTGGTTAGGCAGGTGACCGACACCATGTGGAAAACACCATCATTTCACAAAGAGAGGTGGTTGGGCAGGTGACCGAAACCATGTGGAAAACACCATCATTTCACTACGATAGGTGGTTGGGCAGGTGACCGACACCATGTGGAAAACACCATCATTTCACTAAGAGAGGTGGTTGGGCAGATGACCGACACCATGTGGAAAACACCATCATTTCACTAAGAGAGGTGGTTGGGCAGGTGACCGACACCATGTGGAAAACACCATCATTTCACTAAGAGAGGTGGTTGGTCAGGTGACCGACACCATGTGGAAAACTCCATCATTTCACTAAGAGAGGTGGTTGGGAAGGTGACCGACACCATGTGGAAAACACCATCATTTCACTAAGAGAGGTGGTTGGGCAGGTAACCGACACCATGTGGAAAACCTCATCATTTCACTACGAGAGGTAGTTGGGCAGGTGACCGACACCATGTGGAAAACCTCATCATTTCACTAAGAGAAGTGGTTGGGCAGGTGACCGACACCATGTGGATAACACCATCATTTCACTAAGAGAGGTGGTTGGGCAGGTGACCGACACCATGTGGAAAACACCATCATTTCACTAAGAGAGGTTGTTGGGCAGGTGACCGACACCATGTGGAAAACACCATCATTTCACTAAGAGAGGTGGTTGGGCAGGTGACCGACACCATGTGGAAAACACCATCATTTCACTAAGAGAGGTGGTTGTGCAGGTGACCGACATCCTGTGGAAAACACCATCATTTCACTAAGAGAGGTTGTTGGGAAGGTAACCGACACCATGTGGAAAACACCATCATTTCACTAAGAGATGTGGTTGTGCGGATGACCGACACCATGTGGAAAACACCATCATTTCACTAAGAGAGGTGGTTGGGCAGGTGACCGACACCATGTGGAAAACCTCATCATTTCACTACGAGAGGTGGTTGGGCAGGTGACTGAAACCATGTGGAAAACACCATCATTTCACTAAGAGAGGTGGTTGGGCAGGTGACCGACACCATGTGGAAAACACCATCATTTCACTAAGAGAGGTGGTTAGGCAGGTGACCGACACCATGTGGAAAACACCATCATTTCACAAAGAGAGGTGGTTGGGCAGGTGACCGAAACCATGTGGAAAACACCATCATTTCACTACGATAGGTGGTTGGGCAGGTGACCGACACCATGTGGAAAACACCATCATTTCACTAAGAGAGGTGGTTGGGCAGATGACCGACACCATGTGGAAAACACCATCATTTCACTAAGAGAGGTGGTTGGGCAGGTGACCGACACCATGTGGAAAACACCATCATTTCACTAAGAGAGGTGGTTGGTCAGGTGACCGACACCATGTGGAAAACTCCATCATTTCACTAAGAGAGGTGGTTGGGAAGGTGACCGACACCATGTGGAAAACACCATCATTTCACTAAGAGAGGTGGTTGGGCAGGTAACCGACACCATGTGGAAAACCTCATCATTTCACTACGAGAGGTAGTTGGGCAGGTGACCGACACCATGTGGAAAACCTCATCATTTCACTACGAGAGGTGGTTGGGTAGGTGACCGACACCATGTGAAAAACCTCATCATTTCACTAAGAGAAGTGGTTGGGCAGGTGACCGACACCATGTGGATAACACCATCATTTCACTAAGAGAGGTGGTTGGGCAGGTGACCGACACCATGTGGAAAACACCATCATTTCACTAAGAGAGGTGGTTGGGCAGGTGACCGACACCATGTGGAAAACACCATCATTTCACTACGAGAGGTGGTTGGGAAGGTGACTGACACCATGTGGAAAACACCATAATTTCACTAAGAGAGGTGGTTGGGCAGGTGACCGACACCATGTGGAAAACACCATCATTTCACTAAGAGAGGTGGTTGGGCAGGTGACCGACACCATGTGGAAAACACCATCATTTCACTAAGAGAGGTTGTTGGGCAGGTGACCGACACCATGTGGAAAACACCATCATTTCACTAAGAGAGGTGGTTGGGCAGGTGACCGACACCATGTGGAAAACACCATCATTTCACTAAGAGAGGTGGTTGTGCAGGTGACCGACATCCTGTGGAAAACACCATCATTTCACTAAGAGAGGTTGTTGGGAAGGTAACCGACACCATGTGGAAAACACCATCATTTCACTAAGAGATGTGGTTGGGCAGATGACCGACACCATGTGGAAAACACCATCATTTCACTAAGAGAGGTGGTTGGGCAAGTGACCGACACCATGTGGAAAACACCATCATTTCACTAAGAGATGTGGTTCGGCAGATGACCGACACCATGTGGAAAACACCATCATTTCACTAAGAGAGGTGGTTGGGCAAGTGACCGACACCATGTGGAAAACACCATCATTTCACTAAGAGAGGTGGTTGGGCAGGTGACCGACACCATGTGGAAAACACCATCATTTCACTAAGAGAGGTGGTTGTGCGGATGACCGACACCATGTGGAAAACACCATCATTTCACTAAGAGAGGTGGTTGGGCAGGTGACCGACACCATGTGGAAAACCTCATCATTTCACTACGAGAGGTGGTTGGGCAGGTGACTGAAACCATGTGGAAAACACCATCATTTCACTAAGAGAGGTGGTTGGGCAGGTGACCGACACCATGTGGAAAACACCATCATTTCACTAAGAGAGGTGGTTAGGCAGGTGACCGACACCATGTGGAAAACACCATCATTTCACAAAGAGAGGTGGTTGGGCAGGTGACCGAAACCATGTGGAAAACACCATCATTTCACTACGATAGGTGGTTGGGCAGGTGACCGACACCATGTGGAAAACACCATCATTTCACTAAGAGAGGTGGTTGGGCAGATGACCGACACCATGTGGAAAACACCATCATTTCACTAAGAGAGGTGGTTGGGCAGGTGACCGACACCATGTGGAAAACACCATCATTTCACTAAGAGAGGTGGTTGGTCAGGTGACCGACACCATGTGGAAAACTCCATCATTTTACTAAGAGAGGTGGTTGGGAAGGTGACCGACACCATGTGGAAAACACCATCATTTCACTAAGAGAGGTGGTTGGGCAGGTAACCGACACCATGTGGAAAACCTCATCATTTCACTACGAGAGGTAGTTGGGCAGGTGACCGACACCATGTGGAAAACCTCATCATTTCACTACGAGAGGTGGTTGGGTAGGTGACCGACACCATGGGAAAAACCTCATCATTTCACTAAGAGAAGTGGTTGGGCAGGTGACCGACACCATGTGGATAACACCATCATTTCACTAAGAGAGGTGGTTGGGCAGGTGACCGACACCATGTGGAAAACACCATCATTTCACTAAGAGAGGTGGTTGGGCAGGTGACCGACACCATGTGGAAAACACCATAATTTCACTAAGAGAGGTGGTTGGGCAGGTGACCGACACCATGTGGAAAACACCATCATTTCACTAAGAGAGGTGGTTGGGCAGGTGACCGACACCATGTGGGAAACACCATCATTTCACTAAGAGAGGTTGTTGGGCAGGTGACCGACACCATGTGGAAAACACCATCATTTCACTAAGAGAGGTGGTTGGGCAGGTGACCGACACCATGTGGAAAACACCATCATTTCACTAAGAGAGGTGGTTGTGCAGGTGACCGACATCCTGTGGAAAACACCATCATTTCACTAAGAGAGGTGGTTGGGCAGGTGACCGACACCATGTGGAAAACCTCATCATTTCACTACGAGAGGTGGTTGGGCAGGTGACTGACACCATGTTGAAAACACCATCATTTCACTAAGAGAGGTGGTTGGGCAGGTGACCGAAACCATGTGGAAAACACCATCATTTCACTAAGAGAGGTGGTTGGGCAGGTAACCGACACCATGTGGAAAACACCATCATTTCACTAAGAGAGGTGGTTGGGCAGGTGACCAACACCATGTGGAAAACACCATCATTTCACTACGACAGGTGGTTGTGCAGGTGACTGACACCATATGGAAAACACCATCATTTCACTAAGATAGGTGGTTGTGCAGGTGACCGACACCATGTGGAAAACACCATCATTTCACTAAGAGAGGTGGTTGGGCAGGTGACCGACACCATGTGGAAAACACCATCATTTCACTAAGAGAGGTGGTTGGGTAGGTGACCGACACCATGTGGAAACCCTCATCATTTCACTACGAGAGGTGGTTGGGCAGGTGACCGACACCATGTGGAAAACCTCATCATTTCACTAAGAGAGGTGGTTGGGCAGGTGACCGACACCATGTGGAAAACACCATCATTTCACTAAGAGAGGTGGTTGGGCAGGTGACCGACACCATGTGGAAAACACCTTCATTTCACTAAGAGAGGTGATTGGGCAGGTGACCGACACCATGTGGAAAACACCATCATTTCACTAAGAGAGGTGGTTGGGCAGGTGACCGACACCATGTGGAAAACCTCATCATTTCACTACGAGAGGTGGATGGGCAGGTGACCGACACCATGTGGAAAACACCATCATTTCACTAAGAGAGGTGGTTGGGCAGGTGACCGACATCATGTGGAAAACACCATCATTTCACTAAGAGAGGTGGCTGGGCAGGTGACCGACACCATGTGGAAAACACCATCATTCCACTACGAGCGGTGGTTGGGCAGGTGACTGACACCATGTGGAAAACACCATCATTTCACTAAGAGAGGTGGTTGGGCAGGTGACCGACACCATGTGGAAAACACCATCATTTCACTAAGAGAGGTTGTTGGGCAGGTGACCGACACCATGTGGAAAACATCATCATTTCACTAAGAGAGGTGGTTGGGCAGGTGACCGACACCATGTGGAAAACACCATCATTTCACTAAGAGAGGTGGTTGTGCAGGTGACCGACATTCTGTGGAAAACACCATCATTTCACTAAGAGAGGTGGTTGGGCAGGTGACCGACACCATGTGGAAAACCTCATCATTTCACTACGAGAGGTGGTTGGGCAGGTGACTGACACCATGTTGAAAACACCATCATTTCACTAAGAGAGGTGGTTGGGCAGGTGACCGAAACCATGTGGAAAACACCATCATTTCATTAAGAGAGGTGGTTGGGCAGGTAACCGACACCATGTGGAAAACACCATCATTTCACTAAGAGAGGTGGTTGGGCAGGTGACCAACACCATGTGGAAAACACCATCATTTCACTACGACAGGTGGTTGAGCAGGTGACTGACACCATATGGAAAACACCATCATTTCACTAAGATAGGTGGTTGGGCAGGTGACCGACACCATGTGGAAAACACCATCATTTCACCAAGAGAGGTGGTTGGGCAGGTGACCGACACCATGTGGAAACCCTCATCATTTCACTACGAGAGGTGGTTGGGCAGGTGACCGACACCATGTGGAAAACCTCATCATTTCACTAAGAGAGGTGGTTGGGCAGGTGACCGACACCATGTGGAAAACACCATCATTTCACTAAGAGAGGTGGTTGGGCAGGTGACCGACACCATGTGGAAAACACCTTCATTTCACTAAGAGAGGTGGTTGGGCAGGTGACCAACACCATGTGGAAAACACCATCATTTCACTAAGAGAGGTGGTTGGGCAGGTGAACGACACCATGTGGAAAACACCATCATTTCACTAAGAGAGGTGGATGGGCAGGTGACCGACATCATGTGGAAAACACCATCATTTCACTAAGAGAGGTGGTTGGGCAGGTGACCGACACCATGTGGAAAACACCATCATTCCACTACGAGCGGTGGTTGGGCAGGTGACTGACACCATGTGGAAAACACCATCATTTCACTAAGAGAGGTGGTTGGGCAGGTGACCGACACCATGTGGAAAACACCATCATTTCACTAAGAGAGGTTGTTGGGCAGGTGACCGACACCATGTGGAAAAGACCATCATTTCACTAAGAGAGGTGTTTGGGCAGGTGACCGACACCATGTGGAAAACACCTTCATTTCACTAAGAGAGGTGGTTGGGCAGGTGACCGACACCATGTGGAAAACACCATCATTTCACTAAGAGAGGTGGTTGGGCAGGTGAACGACACCATGTGGAAAACACCATCATTTCACTAAGAGAGGTGGATGGGCAGGTGACCGACATCATGTGGAAAACACCATCATTTCACTAAGAGAGGTGGTTGGGCAGGTGACCGACACCATGTGGAAAACACCATCATTCCACTACGAGCGGTGGTTGGGCAGGTGACTGACACCATGTGGAAAACACCATCATTTCACTAAGAGAGGTGGTTGGGCAGGTGACCGACACCATGTGGAAAACACCATCATTTCACTAAGAGAGGTTGTTGGGCAGGTGACCGACACCATGTGGAAAACACCATCATTTCACTAAGAGAGGTGTTTGGGCAGGTGACCGACACCATGTGGAAAACACCATCATTTCACTAAGAGAGGTGGTTGGGCAGGTGACCGACACCATGTGGAAAACACCTTCATTTCACTAAGAGAGGTGGTTGGGCAGGTGACCAACACCATGTGGAAAACACCATCATTTCACTAAGAGAGGTGGTTGGGCAGGTGAACGACACCATGTGGAAAACACCATCATTTCACTAAGAGAGGTGGATGGGCAGGTGACCGACATCATGTGGAAAACACCATCATTTCACTAAGAGAGGTGGTTGGGCAGGTGACCGACACCATGTGGAAAACACCATCATTCCACTACGAGCGGTGGTTGGGCAGGTGACTGACACCATGTGGAAAACACCATCATTTCACTAAGAGAGGTGGTTGGGCAGGTGACCGACACCATGTGGAAAACACCATCATTTCACTAAGAGAGGTTGTTGGGCAGGTGACCGACACCATGTGGAAAAGACCATCATTTCACTAAGAGAGGTGTTTGGGCAGGTGACCGACACCATGTGGAAAACACCTTCATTTCACTAAGAGAGGTGGTTGGGCAGGTGACCGACACCATGTGGAAAACACCATCATTTCACTAAGAGAGGTGGATGGGCAGGTGACCGACATCATGTGGAAAACACCATCATTTCACTAAGAGAGGTGGTTGGGCAGGTGACCGACACCATGTGGAAAACACCATCATTCCACTACGAGCGGTGGTTGGGCAGGTGACTGACACCATGTGGAAAACACCATCATTTCACTAAGAGAGGTGGTTGGGCAGGTGACCGACACCATGTGGAAAACACCATCATTTCACTAAGAGAGGTTGTTGGGCAGGTGACCGACACCATGTGGAAAACACCATCATTTCACTAAGAGAGGTGTTTGGGCAGGTGACCGACACCATGTGGAAAACACCATCATTTCACTAAGAGAGGTGGTTGTGCAGGTGACCGACACCATGTGGAAAACACCATCATTTCACTAAGAGAGGTGGTTGGGCAGGTAACCGACACCATGTGGAAAACCTCATCATTTCACTACGAGAGGTAGTTGGGCAGGTGACCGACACCATGTGGAAAACCTCATCATTTCACTACGAGAGGTGGTTGGGTAGGTGACCGACACCATGTGAAAAACCTCATCATTTCACTAAGAGAAGTGGTTGGGCAGGTGACCGACACCATGTGGATAACACCATCATTTCACTAAGAGAGGTGGTTGGGCAGGTGACCGACACCATGTGGAAAACACCATCATTTCACTAAGAGAGGTGGTTGGGCAGGTGACCGACACCATGTGGAAAACACCATCATTTCACTACGAGAGGTGGTTGGGAAGGTGACTGACACCATGTGGAAAACACCATAATTTCACTAAGAGAGGTGGTTGGGCAGGTGACCGACACCATGTGGAAAACACCATCATTTCACTAAGAGAGGTGGTTGGGCAGGTGACCGACACCATGTGGAAAACACCATCATTTCACTAAGAGAGGTTGTTGGGCAGGTGACCGACACCATGTGGAAAACACCATCATTTCACTAAGAGAGGTGGTTGGGCAGGTGACCGACACCATGTGGAAAACACCATCATTTCACTAAGAGAGGTGGTTGTGCAGGTGACCGACATCCTGTGGAAAACACCATCATTTCACTAAGAGAGGTTGTTGGGAAGGTAACCGACACCATGTGGAAAACACCATCATTTCACTAAGAGATGTGGTTGGGCAGATGACCGACACCATGTGGAAAACACCATCATTTCACTAAGAGAGGTGGTTGGGCAAGTGACCGACACCATGTGGAAAACACCATCATTTCACTAAGAGATGTGGTTGGGCAGATGACCGACACCATGTGGAAAACACCATCATTTCACTAAGAGAGGTGGTTGGGCAAGTGACCGACACCATGTGGAAAACACCATCATTTCACTAAGAGAGGTGGTTGGGCAGGTGACCGACACCATGTGGAAAACCTCATCATTTCACTACGAGAGGTGGTTGGGCAGGTGACTGAAACCATGTGGAAAACACCATCATTTCACTAAGAGAGGTGGTTGGGCAGGTGACCGACACCATGTGGAAAACACCATCATTTCACTAAGAGAGGTGGTTAGGCAGGTGACCGACACCATGTGGAAAACACCATCATTTCACAAAGAGAGGTGGTTGGGCAGGTGACCGAAACCATGTGGAAAACACCATCATTTCACTACGATAGGTGGTTGGGCAGGTGACCGACACCATGTGGAAAACACCATCATTTCACTAAGAGAGGTGGTTGGGCAGATGACCGACACCATGTGGAAAACACCATCATTTCACTAAGAGAGGTGGTTGGGCAGGTGACCGACACCATGTGGAAAACACCATCATTTCACTAAGAGAGGTGGTTGGTCAGGTGACCGACACCATGTGGAAAACTCCATCATTTTACTAAGAGAGGTGGTTGGGAAGGTGACCGACACCATGTGGAAAACACCATCATTTCACTAAGAGAGGAGGTTGGGCAGGTGACCGACACCATGTGGAAAACCTCATCATTTCACTACGAGAGGTAGTTGGGCAGGTGACCGACACCATGTGGAAAACCTCATCATTTCACTACGAGAGGTGGTTGGGTAGGTGACCGACACCATGTGAAAAACCTCATCATTTCACTAAGAGAAGTGGTTGGGCAGGTGACCGACACCATGTGGATAACACCATCATTTCACTAAGAGAGGTGGTTGGGCAGGTGACCGACACCATCTGGAAAACACCATCATTTCACTAAGAGAGGTGGTTGGGCAGGTGACCGACACCATGTGGAAAACACCATCATTTCACTACGAGAGGTGGTTGGGAAGGTGACTGACACCATGTGGAAAACACCATAATTTCACTAAGAGAGGTGGTTGGGCAGGTGACCGACACCATGTGGAAAACACCATCATTTCACTAAGAGAGGTGGTTGGGCAGGTGACCGACACCATGTGGGAAACACCATCATTTCACTAAGAGAGGTTGTTGGGCAGGTGACCGACACCATGTGGAAAACACCATCATTTCACTAAGAGAGGTGGTTGGGCAGGTGACCGACACCATGTGGAAAACACCATCATTTCACTAAGAGAGGTGGTTGTGCAGGTGACCGACATCCTGTGGAAAACACCATCATTTCACTAAGAGAGGTGGTTGGGCAGGTGACCGACACCATGTGGAAAACCTCATCATTTCACTACGAGAGGTGGTTGGGCAGGTGACTGACACCATGTTGAAAACACCATCATTTCACTAAGAGAGGTGGTTGGGCAGGTGACCGAAACCATGTGGAAAACACCATCATTTCACTAAGAGAGGTGGTTGGGCAGGTAACCGACACCATGAGGAAAACACCATCATTTCACTAAGAGAGGTGGTTGGGCAGGTGACCAACACCATGTGGAAAACACCATCATTTCACTACGACAGGTGGTTGTGCAAGTGACTGACACCATATGGAAAACACCATCATTTCACTAAGATAGGTGGTTGTGCAGGTGACCGACACCATGTGGAAAACACCATCATTTCACTAAGAGAGGTGGTTGGGCAGGTGACCGACACCATGTGGAAAACACCATCATTTCACTAAGAGAGGTGGTTGGGTAGGTGACCGACACCATGTGGAAACCCTCATCATTTCACTACGAGAGGTGGTTGGGCAGGTGACCGACACCATGTGGAAAACCTCATCATTTCACTAAGAGAGGTGGTTGGGCAGGTGACCGACACCATGTGGAAAACACCATCATTTCACTAAGAGAGGTGGTTGGGCAGGTGACCGACACCATGTGGAAAACACCTTCATTTCACTAAGAGAGGTGATTGGGCAGGTGACCGACACCATGTGGAAAACACCATCATTTCACTAAGAGAGGTGGTTGCGCAGGTGACCAACACCATGTGGAAAACACCATCATTTCATTACGAGAGGTGGTTGAGCAGGTGACTGACACCATGTTGAAAACACCATCATTTCACTAAGAGAGGTGGTTGGGCAGGTGACCGACACCATGTCGAAAACACCATCATTTCACTAAGAGAGGTGGTTGGGCAGGTGACCGACACCATGTGGAAAACACCATCATTTCACTAAGAGAGGTTGTTGGGCAGGTGACCGACACCATGTGGATAACACCATCATTTCACTAAGAGAGGTGTTTGGGCAGGTGACCGACACCATGTGGAAAACACCATCATTTCACTAAGAGAGGTGGTTGTGCAGGTGACCGACACCATGTGGAAAACACCATCATTTCACTACGAGAGGTGGTTGGGCAGGTGACTGACACCATGTTGAAAACACCATCATTTCACTAAGAGAGGTGGTTGGGCAGGTGACCGAAACCATGTGGAAAACACCATCATTTCACTAAGAGAGGTGGTTGGGCAGGTGACCGACACCATGTGGAAAACACCATCATTTCACTAAGAGAGGTGGTTGCGCAGGTGACCAACACCATGTGGAAAACACCATCATTTCATTACGAGAGGTGGTTGAGCAGGTGACTGACACCATGTTGAAAACACCATCATTTCACTAAGAGAGGTGGTTGGGCAGGTGACCGACACCATGTCGAAAACACCATCATTTCACTAAGAGAGGTGGTTCGGCAGGTGACCGACACCATGTGGAAAACACCATCATTTCACTAAGAGATGTGGTTGGGCAAGTGACCGACACCATTCGTCAATGAACTATTCAGTTTTAATCTTTCTAGTTGCTTGTTCGCTACAGTTTGTAAAATTAACATATTTGCCCATTTATTTTTTAAAACAAATATTTAAACTTCATTAAGCAAAAGTTCGAGAAAACAGAAGGGGTAAACAAGAATGGTAAATCCACCGACACAGAAAACATTGGACACATTAGACATAGCAAAGACACACGAAACTCACTTTTTATTAAACCCGGCATGCATGCATGAACCGGAATACTGATTTAATAACTTTCATAATTGATTCCTTTTCTCTACAGTTGGTTTTCTCGAGTACGTGTTTCTTGGGATTCACAACAGAATAAATACAGAGTTAAATGTGATTGTTCTTGGAGGAATGGGCTTACCAGATGAAGATGGTGCACATTTTGCTGAGTTTTCTCCTGCCCTTGATGATGAAGAACAATATACATGGACAAACTATGCAGGTATTCTCCAGAAATGTCATCTGACGCTGGAAGAAGTTACTCTTGTACGTGGGATAGTCTTAACATTTACAGGTAATAAGATGACGAAAAACCTTTAGGGGTAATACCATGACGAAAAACCTTTAGGGGTAATACCATGACGAAAAACCTTTAGAGGTAATAAAATGACGAAAAACATACACTGGCGAAACAATTCTAAAAAATAATTTTAAAAATCGTATAAAGAGGCAAAATCGATACCCTTTACACACAAATACATAACCACATACATTCCTGGTTTGGAACAGACGCGTTAGTAAACATGTTATATGGGTTGAAATATCCTGATAAATATAATGTTTGATGTAATGCTGCAGAACCTGATCTCATTTCATTTTCCCTTTTTTTAAATTCGTGTTTCCGCTCTATTGTGTTACCGCTTGTGTTGATACTGTTCTCGTATTTCCTTCCGTATTGTACATTTACATAAAAATGTCTTCAGACTTGGGATTACTCTGCTTTCGTCTTTTAAAAGCACTTGTCAAAATGTTCTTTCCAACGTCAAGAAATTATTTCCAAGTGATCTAGACCTTGATCGATCTAATGACATACAATATTATTGCCAAAAAGACAAACCATGATCCACAAAGTGCTACACAGAAAACTAAAGATTGAGCAACACGAGTCCTAAAAAAAAAATTGGTGGTTGTTTCGGGTGTTCCGGTTGGGTAAACAATTCTTGCTCCACTAGTTGCATCCGTCGTGTTACTCGTGTTACAAATGGTGTGATAATTCATGAGAGGATGCAAAGTCAGAAATGTGACAACGATAAATAAAACTTATCTAACAGTATGTACGTTTTTCTTTGAAATTAACATAAGTCGCTTGCCTGATACAAGATGTTGCATCACCACACTGTATCACACTGTGGTGATAACAGAATGGTGCGACGTGTCACGAGACGTTCTCTGCCGAACTACTTTGTCATGACGTCATATCATTAGAATGTAAGACAAAACACAGTAACGTGAATGAACGTCAAAAAGAACGTGACGTCATGCACAAAATGTAGTCTCCCTCTGAGTATTGTACACATTTTAATTCAACCCTTGTTATTTGTTTAAAATTCGTTTTTATTGAAATGTTAGATATACTTATTACATACATAGTGTGTTGGTACCAGACTTTATATCAGGACTTGCCTATTGCGTGAACTAACCGCATCACAACTCGTCGCTAACGCGACTCTTAGTGATACTGATTCACACATCAGGCTCGATCTGATACAAAGTCGTGTACCAACACGCTATGTATGTAATGAATATACATCCGTTGTCATCTGTGAAACTACTGCTATTCCGTAACGGTTAGTCAAGTCAAGATGGCGACAATAAAATGTTTTAAACTTTGGTCCAGTAACTTCCTCGTTAGTGTCAGGGTTATGGTGCTTAGCGCCACTTTCAACAATATGTCAGTTATATTGTGACGGTCAGTTTTATTGGTGGCGGAAACCGGAAGACCCGGAGAAAACCACCGACATGCCGCAAGTCACTGACAAACTTTATCACATAATATTGTATAGAGTATACCTCGCCTGAGCGGGATTCGAACTTATAACGTTATTGTTGATATGCATGAGCACTAGTTGCATAGGTAGTTGTAAATCCAACTACCATACGATAACGGCCACGAAGGCCCCCACTTCCTCGTTAGCAGCAAACGTCCATCAGGAAAATCCTGATAGGAACAATCTAATCTAGAATATCGTATCAGCGGAGAGATATATGATCCATATGCAAGTGCCACTGGAATGTTGCTACATATAAATTTCCTCTTTTATTGTAAAGTTTGATCTGTGATTTTTTTAATTGTATTTCTAAGTCAAGTTGTTAGAAATTTAGCTATTAACAATCAGAAAAAAATAGAAGATGAGTGTTTTGTTTGCTACAAGTAAAAAGGAAAAAATGGATATGGTAGAAAATTGTTAATTTGTCCATTAGGATCTGCTGCAAGTTGACATTTACGTGTAAGGATGCCACAATGCGTAAATATATAGCAATTCATAAATTGTAACGTTGACAGTTTCAAGTACTGTGCGTCCCGCACAACCAGTGAACTTCTCTTTTGGAGAGTTGAACCTCTTTGCGGGGACACTAGTTCCTTTTGAATAGTCCCCGTGTATGGTGTGAGTTGTAATATTGACAGTTTCCCGCACAACCAGGGAACGTCTCTTTCGAAGAGTTGCACCTTGGCACAGGCACTAGGTCCTATTTCCATACTCGTTGTTTCCATTTAGTAGAAACATTCCAGCTTTCACAGAATATATGATACAGTTTATATGAAACGACACGGCGATAATACAAAATTATCAAATCTTCTACAAGTATTAGAATTAGAGTGCTCTAATAGTCTAATAGACTGATGGCTGTACTCATTATTTAGTTGATCCGGTTGTAATGAATGTTTATATGTTATCGTATCATAGAATTTAGGCAACATCCTTAATATGACTTTTAATAGCCAATACAGATGCGGATTCTTTTGCAGATCGGGGAAGTTTTCAAGAACCAGAAAAAGTTGAACAAATCCAGTGGAAGTTGATAGAATATTTGTTATTTCTATGCAAGAAGAATCACAAAAATCCAAACCAACGTCTATGGCAGATATTTGACAAGTTTACAACGCTTCGGAGCTTTGCTGAATATGCAAATGTATTGAATAAAATTAAAGCCGAATGGCCAGTCATGAAAGACCATCCATTGTTCCTAGAACTTATATCACATGAGTCCAAACAAAATGACTAACATAAATGAGAATGAGCCATGTTGTGTCCATCCCAAGATGTCTGTTATCTTTCATTTGTTTCGTATTGCTCAATTTTCATATTATTTGATATGACATTATTTAATTCTATTTTTTTTATTTTTCCTTTTCTCATTTTATACTACAGAGGGACCACCGGGTCCTTCATCTTATATGATAGTTGGGGTATTATCTGTTCATGCAATCGGTGCACATTATTGTTAAAATCGTCAGTTCTACTCCAACCTGTGGTGAGGTGTACTCGATACAACTTTATATGATACATTTGTGTTCAGTGATGTGCGACAGGTTTTCTAGGACCATATATATGGCAATATTTTAGTCATATCTTGACATGAGATTTAAATTAAACACATTAAAATTATACAAGCAAATATGGGCTGCGACATCACAGAAATTAAAACTAGGAATTATATCAACAAATAAAAAAAGTTGAATTAAAAATACACAGTAATAAAAACGTAAATATATAATCTAATCTAAAGGCATGACTCGTTTCTGGAATGACCTTCATCGGGTACGCTTATAGTCAAAATATTATAAAGCCAAATAATGTAATAGTCTTTGGGAGCGGGTAATTTAAAGGGACTAATCATATTTTTATTAGAGTCGATATAACACCAGTCCATATTATAATGATTTCTTTAACAACAAAAATATACAATAGCATCCCATTAGTTATTTATAAAAAACATTTATAAAAGAGTTATCAACGACTGTATAGAATATTCGTGGGATATCACGAACATCAAGACAGTCAAATTAAAACACAATCAATGGTGTAAAAAGGTTTGTCGTGGAAGGCCTTTAGGTCGTTGTTCGTCATTTATATAAAAAACAACAACAAACAAACAAACACCCCCCCCAGAAAAAACAACAAACAAACAAACACCCCTCCCCCCAGAAAAAACAACAAACAAACAAACACCCCTCCCCCCAGAAAAAACAACAAACAAACAAACACCCCTCCCCCCCAGAAAAAACAACAAACAAACAAACACCCCTCCCCCCCAGAAAAAACAACAAACAAACAAACACCCCTCCCCCCCAGAAAAAACAACAAACAAACAAACACCCCTCCCCCCCAGAAAAAACAACAAACAAACAAACACCCCTCCCCCCCAGAAAAAACAACAAACAAACAAACACCCCTCCCCCCCAGAAAAAACAACAAACAAACAAACACCCCTCCCCCCAGAAAAAACAACAAACAAACAAACACCCCTCCCCCCAGAAAAAACAACAAACAAACAAACACCCCTCCCCCCAGAAAAAACAACAAACAAACAAACACCCCTCCCCCCAGAAAAAACAACAAACAAACAAACACCCCTCCCCCCCAGAAAAAACAACAAACAAACAAACACCCCTCCCCCCAGAAAAAACAACAAACAAACAAACACCCCTACCCCCCAGAAAAAACAACAAACAAGCAAACACCCCTCCCCCCAGAAAAAACAACAAACAAACAAACACCCCTCCCCCCCCAGAAAAAACAACAAACAAACAAACACCCCTCCCCCCCAGAAAAAAAAACAAACAAACAAACACCCCTACCCCCCAGAAAAAACAACAAACAAGCAAACACCCCTCCCCCCAGAAAAAACAACAAACAAACAAACACCCCTCCCCCCAGAAAAAACAACAAACAAACAAACACCCCTCCCCCCCAGAAAAAACAACAAACAAACAAACACCCCTCCCCCCCAGAAAAAACAACAAACAAACAAACACCCTCCCCCCAGAAAAAACAACAAACAAACAAACAAACACCCCCCCAGAAAAAACAACAAACAAACAAACACCCCCTCCCCCCCAGAAAAAACAACAAACAAACAAACACCCCTCCCCCCAGAAAAAACAACAACAAACAAACAAACACCCCCCCCCAGAAAAAACAAACAAACAAACAAACACCCCTCCCCCCCCAGAAAAAACAAACAAGCCAACAAAAACGTGGTGTAAACTCATGTGCACCAATACTATCTTATGCAGAGCCGGCATTAATCCAATTGGACTAATTTCTCCCGCTCTAGATTTTTCTTTTGGCCATTGTGTTGTCTATTCTTCTTCTATTTACGGATTCTGAATACCCCTTTGGTATCTACCTTTGGCTGTTCAAGAACACACAACAACACACTGCAAGTCTTACAGAAAACAGCACATCGAAGGCCAGTATCGATCTTGTCGAAATGTACGCTGTATGTTAGAAAAAAGGCCACTGGATTCAAAATACCATCTGAGCCAATCATTAATCATCATATCCATGGTTTTACTAGCCCAACCTGTGAGAAGAATATGACGATAGTTTGTTTGACGGCTTAGAGTGATCTGTTGGTTTTTGTTTTTTTTGCGTGTTTTTTTAATAGGTATTACCATTGTCAATCTCTAAATTCATGACAAATCTCTTGTTTCGTACATATTATGAAAAAGATATGGCGGGTTTTTAGGGTTGGTTCTTTAATTTAATTAATAAGTTGGTAATACATTTCGTCAAGGTCGTATGTATAAGCATGTGCCTTATTCAAAGATGTTTGAAGTTCTTCTAGTGAAAATATTTTTTATTCCGCCAAATTTCGAATCATGAAATTAAGTTGTTTTATGCTTAATACTCAGAGAAATCGTTTTGGTAAACTTTAAGAAAATATCTCGTCTAATTTATTTAAGTGTTTTTCTGGGTGTCATAAAACTGATCTCCACGATATAAGAAAAGTTTGAAGATACCAAAAGGGTAATCAGTGGCAGTAAATCGAAGAAGAACACAGACAATGCAATGGCGAAAAGAAAAAGGTCAAACAGAAAAGTTTTAACAATTATCTACAAAACACAAACTACACAGAAATCTAAAGCTCAGGCAACATAAACCCCACTAAAACCGGGTTAAGATCAGGTACTCCGGGTAAGATATAATTACAGCTTAATAATTGTTGAGTGGAATAAGTGGGGTTAAACCCTCATGTCCAATTTATATTGGGGGGGGGGGGGGGGAGTTGGATAGACAAATACATACGTAAACGGAAAAAGATCCACTGGCATTTGAGATACGGATGTGCCGTAACGGTCAACCAGTTCGTGGTGCGAATTTTTGTAGCGAAATCTTCAACCTAGGAGCAGCGTAGTCTTGCTTAAGTAGCTTTTGAGTCAGCAACTGAGCTCAGTTATGTATTGGCTGTCAGTTTTATTATTGAGGGAATCATGTGTACCTAGAGATAATGAACATGACAATCGCATGTCACTGAACATACGTACAAAAACGTATCGAGTACACCACATTCGTATTTACTGATTACTGTTAAATGGCAAATGAGAAATAATTGAGGGTTAGGATTAGAGCGTTTCGCGCCACTTCAACAATATTTCAAGTATATTGTGGTGGTCAGTTTTATTGGTGGATGAAACCGGAATACCCGGAGAAAACCACCGACCTGTCACAAATCACTGACAAACTTTATCACATAGTGTTGTATCGAGTACACCTAGCCACGAGCGGGATTCTTATTTTTGAAGATATATTGATGATGAGCATTGATTGACTGTTTTATTGTTCATGTTGTTGTTTAACGCCAAGTGAGAAGTATTTTGAGAAAGTTCCCATGGCTCAAACCCACAGAGTGGCTCGGTGCATCCCGGGGTGGAGGATAATGGAACCCTATCGATGGGGAGGGGATTCTCGTGTTATTATACGGAACACCTGATTGTGGATCGTATGACAGTGGATCACAGTGGGTAACGTGATTGTAGAGTGTCACGCTCCCTGCACGCCAAAGACCTCTTTTGTAGATTTCGAAAAAAAAACATAAATATTTCGTCCCTACTCAACTCTCCATACTTTTTCCGTCGCAGTCAACAGTCTTTGACCGGGTTGATCCATCCCTTCCCTCATTTTTATATTGTTGTTATATGTTGTTGAACTTGTTCTATTCCTGTACACAGCTGATATACCGCTCACTGGAATCAAGCAATCTAAATAATCAAAAGTGCTTAGATCAAAATCAGTCAATCAGAAAATGCTATAAAACAGTCCATATATATCAATACATCAGGGAAGAACATTTTCATCTAGTTCTTTTATATTTGATCAAGAATTTTTTGAAGCGCTTATCTATGTTTTTATTACTATCACTGGGTCGATACCTCTGCTGGTAAACTATAAGTACCCGAGGGTATTACCCCCCCACCCAGTAGTCAGTGGTTCGGCGGCAATGACATGGTTCATTAAATGTATCTATTATTGATATTGACAGTTCCAGAATAATGTCAGTATTGTTACATTTAAGGTTCTCCTCCATCAAAGCACAGGTCAGTGACCTTAGCCGATTTTAGCTAACCCGTTTATGTTCTTCTGATTTACTTTTAAATTATTTTGGCTTTGAGAACCTAATGAAGGTTATTCCAGCAACGCGTCGTGCGCACTAAATTTGATATCTACGTTTTCACTATTACGTTTAAATAAGAATATGAAATACGTACGAAATACTTTATTAAAGAAAGCTCAATCATTGAACATTAAGGTTGACAAAGATTACGAGATAGTACATGAAAGAAGAATGACATAATAAAATAACAAATACAATTATAGGTTATAGTTTGCGTTATAGTTTGCATTGGGAGGCAATGAAACGGAGATAACTGTAGTTGGAAAAGATAAAATATAAAACATGCATGCAGAGAACTAGGGTGCCATTTGAAAACACGAGTGAATAAATTTTGCGAGTTCTCTGACGCAAGATGTATCTTCGTTGCTCAATATCCAAACAAATTTATCCTCTGCACTTAATATAGCCGCATTATAATTAAGGACATTTGAAAAGATTTCTCTTCTGTGGTTTTCAAACCTAGGACAATGCATTAGAAAATGAAGTTCATCTTCTACGCTTTTAGAGTTACAATTGCAACACATACGGTTCTCAACAGGAGTAATTGGACGGGTATATCGACCGGTTTCAATATGGAGCTTGTGGTTACTAGTACGAAAGCGTGTAAGAATGTTTCTATGGCTAATATTTCTAATATCAGAAATATAAGTTTCGTATATAAATATAAACTTAAATTTTCTATATGTCCTAAGTTTCTCACATTTGTTTAAGTTAATTTTCCAAAATGTCTAATAATTATTCTGTAATGTTTACTTTATACTATATATGTGTCTAGATTTGAAATTTTCAGGATGAGTCAACATATGATCCATATTTAGATGTTTCAATAAAATATGTATACATCTTAACCAACAAGGTTCGTTGTTACCGTACATTAACAGATTCTCTTCATATGCCTCCCGCAGCAAGGGGTCATGATGAGTGTTTTTGCACAGCCGGACCCAGTATTTGATCATGGAAATAATAGTGTCAATATTTAGAGGGTAACTTCCCAGTTCACCATAAATGGCTAAGTTAGTTGTTCTTTTATCAACTCCAAGAACATATTTACCCATGGAAATATTTAGTTTTTCTAAAGGATTCCGGCTGTATAAATTACTAATAAAATGTGAATCATTGTTACTATTAACGCCAACATTTTTATTATTGTTAAACAAACCAACAATTTCAGAAGCATATAAGAGTACAGGTTTAACTGTGTGGTCAAATATATGCATACAATTTGGGGCTGAACAAGGTATATTAAATATATTTTTCAATTTGAAAAAGGCTTTTTGACCTCTCCTTTTAAGGTCAAGTAGAGCTTGAGTAAAGCTTCCGTTTAAACTTAGCAATATTCCAAGATATTTGTAGTGACGAACTATCTCAAGCTCAGTCTTATCAATATAAAAGGATGGGTTGCGATAAGGTCCTATATCGGCCCAAGGAGAGGGTGTAAAATTATATTTTACAGAACCATATCTTTATTACTATTTTTCGAAAGGCCGATTTTATAAGTTTTTGAAACACGAAAAGTTTTTATATAATATTGATGTACTACTCAGAAATATGTTGGCTTTTCACACCACTATTGGTCAGCATTACCATTAGGCCTATGGTCAAATGTAATCAACTGACCCCTTTTAGCTTAATTTTTTACTATGCCTTGCACGCGGAACCAGCTTGACATTAATACAATACGTCATGTACTTAATAAGAAGGGCACATGCAAAACACCTGTCTGGTTCCGCGTGCAACGCATATTCAAAAATGAGAAAAACCGCAAGTGTTAATGGGTTGCGATAAGATGCTAAGTTGGCCCAAAAGGAGACTGATTTTTGTTTCTCCAGTAAACTGTGCGGCATCATTATATTTTTAAAGCCTATTCATTTTAGTCTTCAGAATATATAATAATAATTTGGTACTCTGGCTTGTGATTGAGAAAAAACTTGGTTTTTGACCCCTCTACTCTATGTGATTAGCATTGCGCCTATGGGAAAATGTCCAGCAAATGCATTGTTCTGACTGAATTTTCACTATGCCTTGCATTCGGAACACGCTTAATAATTATATCATAAATCAATTATATCATAGGTAGTATTCATGCAAAACATATATATGGTTTCACGTACAAGGCATATTGAAAATTAGAAAAAAATGGTATATTTTGTGGGTAAAATGTGTAATTGCTTTAATATAGAATTTGTACATTATGCATGCGTATGTATGCATGTACATACTTTACGGAATAAAATTATGACTGCACCACCTTACTCTTGTGATAAACTTATAATGGCTATACACAGAGTCATCTACTCTTGGAAATGTGCCAACATGGCGGAAAAAGTGATGAATTACCCTTATAGCAGATTTAATGTTTTTTCTTCAACTCCACTGTTTTCTATACATAGCAACCTATACAACAACCTAATATTCCCCGAGAATAGCAACAACATAAAAAGCATGCAGTATTCAACGTTACGACAAAAATATCATTACCGACGGATCATTCACGACACTTCCTGAATGCAGCTGATGTTGATTGGAATTCAGATGATAGCGATATCGGCTTCTAGTTGTCCAAATTATCGCGCTAATCAATATTTTATATAATATTCACCCTATCATCGATATGTAACAGTATAACAACATTTCTATATTGTTTGGCAGATTGCCAAAACATTGCATTGCTGCACCCATTGTAAACAGTATTGTACACACAGGCAAAATGAAACAAAGCCACACGGCCTGCGTATGCGTGGTTTGAACATTTAAAAATACATTATAATAAAGTAGAGGTATATGCCTTAATATTTGGGCATATTTTATTTAATTCCACGTTGTGGCGAAAAACGGCCTTATCTGAACCCATCCTTTAACATTACTTAGGGAACGACCATTTAACTTGAAGGGGGGGTTATGGTTTTTTTCTAAAAAAATATTCTGTTTCCCAATGTTGCTGAAAAAAAATTTCTGATTTTGGTGGAGGAAAAAAAAAATAATCTGATTCAGAGTTTTTGTCATATAACTTAATGTTAAAATCTGGAAAAAAAATTCGCGCTTAGCGCGACAAAAAAAAAATATTCTAACTCTTGTGTTGTCCGAAAAAAAATTTCTGAACGAAACAAAAAACCATAACCCCCCTCTTCAAGTTAAATGGTCGGTCCCTTAGTCTTGAGCCTTTATTGAAAATCATAGCTTTAGACTTTGTGTAGTTAATTTCAAGACCCCAACTTTTACAATATTCCCAAGTTTTATTTAAACAGTTCTGTATACCCTCTTGACTTTCAGATAATAGAACTAAGTCATCGGCATAGAGGAGACAACTTATATGCTTCTGTCCTAATAATACAGGTGAACAGGAATGATCAAAATCATCAATTAACCCATTGATATAAAGATTAAATAAATTTGGACGAAGGTTATCACCTTGAAAACCACCAACATTTGAAGGAAAGGCATTGCTAAGGCTATGAGAGTTAACAATTTTAATAACTCTGAGACTTAGATTTGAATAAAGGGATTTTAATCAAGCCAAAAATTGACCTCCGATTTTAGCACAAAGGAGTTTTAAAAACAGGACAGAATGAATGACTGAATCGAACGCCTTGCGGAGGTCTATAAGACAGGCATACACTTTTTAGATTTATTTAAATATTTATCAATAATAGTTTTTAGCTTAAATATGTTGTCGGATGTTCGGCATCCTGCTTTGAAGCCAATTTGTTCATTACGTATAAGTTCATTTTTGAGAATATATTGTTCAAGTCTGGCATTCAAAATACTGTTGAATAGTTTTGATAAACAGCTGGTAATCGCTATACCTCTGTCATTAGATGGGTTCAGAGGGTCACCAGTTTTGTAAATAGGAAATATGAGTCCCTGGACACATTCCGTAGGGTAAATACCTGATGACAGGATAATGTTAAACAATTTTACCAAACACGGCTGTAATATGTGCTACAACATGTTAAATGATTTGTATACCTGTGATGTAATTTTATTTTGTTTTAATTTCTAAAATACTAATTAAAACGACATTTCAAAACTGGGATTTTTTTTTAAAAGTAATACTTTTTATACGCCCGTCTCAAGACGGGTCGTATTATGTGAATGGGTATGACGGGCGGCGGGCGTGCGCCCACACAGGTTTCCGCACATTAACTTTAGTTCTGTATATCGGATCTTTACCAAACTTGGCCACACGATTCCCCTGTAGAAGGGGAAGAACCCTATTTATTTTGGGGTCAAAAGGTCAAGATCACCGTTACTATAAATATAATTTTTGACAACAGGGTCGTTTCCACATGATAACTTTAGTTCTGTATAATGGATCTTTACCAAACCTGACCACATGATTGCCCTGTGGAAGGGGCAGAACCCTATTTATTTTGGGCCATTAGGTCAAAGGTCAAGGTCACCGTTACAATAAATATATTTTTTTACCGTTTGATAAATTTATATAGACGGGTGTATTTTGTGATGCACACATTTCTTGTTTATGTTTATGATTGTTTTTTTGTTTTGTTTTTGTTTGCTTGAAACAAGGCAATAATATTTATTACGCTTGTTATAAATCTTGCTACAAATATGCTCCTCTTAAAATTTCCCTGTGTAATCGTACGCGTTCTGATTATCCAGGGATTTAATGAAATTGCAATGTTAAGATTGAAGTATAAATCACTTCTATAGATATTATATATGTAATATAGATAAACAAATCTTGAGTTTAAACAATAAAATTATAGTACATGTAACACCAAGACAACCGATCGTGAGGACTTCTGGGATTACATAATTTGACGTCGTTATCAATCGTAAAGATAATTACATTTGGTAAAACCTTTACTAGTGACGTCAAACGTTGTCTATTGATACTATTTATGGTAAATAAAGATAAGTTGTTTTCCTGGAAACACAGCACATGTCTTGTTACGAGATCACTTACCAATTAACTAGTACATTAAGGTGTAATAGAGAGACACAATTGTCCTGAATTTTGAACCTAGTTAATAATAAGAAAAATAAAAAATGCCAAACTGTCGCAACAGTTCCAAAATCCATTAGAAAAATCATAGAAACAGGGAAGGTCGATACTCCTAACACACAAATGCATGACCGCTCACTTTCCTGGCTTGGAACAGACATTTCAATAAAAAGTGGCAGGGTTAAAGTAGTTTAATGGACCCAAACCTCCGTTAATAATTTTTGAAAATGCTTGAAAATTAAAAAAAAATGGAAATTTCATTCAATTTGTTCGTTCAGGATTTACTGTTTTAGCAACCCACATTTGTTTATATTACAGTTTGTCAGTGACTTGCGGCAGGTTTGTGGTTTTCTCCTGGTACTCCGGTTCCCTCCACCAATTAACCTGACCGCCACTATATAGCTGAACTATTGTTGAAAGTGACGTTAAACACCATAAACAAACCAACCTTAAAGACGTATATGATAGTGATAGTATACATGCAGGGATACTTATACATATTGTAATCAAATGAAAAACAAAAGTAAGCTACTACACTGCTGGAGCAGTTCCAAAATCCAAGAGAAAAAATCGATATCCGTAACACACAAATACATGATATTACACTTTTCTGGGTTGGTACAGACTTCAGCAAAAAGTGGCGGGGTTAAACTAGTTTTAAGGACCTGAGCATTCCATTTAAGTCAGATGATTCGGTATGTAAATGATTTGCTGGAGTTGGAATATTTGATTTACAAAATAAATAGGAAAATGTGTAGATATTGTAAGTTATGCCAGTGCCATGTATTTACCTTTCTTCTGAGATGCATCACATCAAATCATTGCATCACAAACGAAAACATTTTATATATATATTTTACAGGAATATTGTAAATGTTCTTAAATTTTGTAAATTACTGCAAACAATACATAGAAATAAGCTTTTAAAATTATTTGTAAATTTATTACTATAATAAATACACTAGCAGATCTTCCGGGTTAGTTCTTGGTCGATAATACAACTAAATCAAATGTAATATCTTGACATATGCACATGTTAATATGTATTTTATGTTTTGTATTTACATGTTTACCAATGTGTTTACAGTGGGAAAGGGAAACATAGATAGGGTCGGCATATCTTACCTAGCAAGAGACCATCAACGAACACTGCTATGACAAACTGACTTTCATTAGGATCTGCTGATTGTAGTACTTTACGTGCAAGGTACGACCCTCCACGAGACAATTTTTTACGTTCGGCTATACCGCGTTTCATGTGTGATTCGTTCTATACAACTAGCACATTTCGGATAGGAGTTGTAAAATAATTCTACTAAAGTATTACCGTGAATATAATTTAGTGCTATGAAATATATGGATCTACGTAGCCATTTACTGACCACGCTCGTACATTTCCGTCAACATCCGTAAAGAAACATCATTAATCATTCAATTACGGACAATTTTTAGCGGGAAATGGGAGAAATTGGTCAGGTTGATGGATTTATGAATACTTGATAAAAAGAAATATCACATCACACAGTTTTGTAGTATTTTTGCTACTATTGGCGATTCAAGTAATAAATGGTTGTATATATATTTGTGTAACCTTTGCAGCCATTTGTATTTAGTTGGTATGAGAAGAACGTACTAATTTACACGCTCGATAATGTATAACGTTTAGTATATCCTTGTAATTGTAAATGATGTCACGTCAATCATAGTAATGTATTATCAAAAATATTTCTCTAAAAAGAGGGAAAATATTTATGCACAAAGGTGTAATTATATCTCATAACTTAAGAAAAATGGGTCCATTAAAATGAAATATCACCTGTGTATGACATTTTCCCTGTAAAAAAATTCAGTAATTCCATATATACATTTTACAACTTAATAACTTACATTACTGCCACAAGTACATGTATATAGCTTTAGATGATTGATAGTGTCAAACATTTTGCCTAGCAACGGGCCACGAACGACCACTCTTGATAAACTTACTCATTTCGAACTTCTGCAAGATGTTCTTTTCGTACAATGAATCTAGGTTTATGTGACGGTTCCCATGGCGTCGACCATAGAGCTGCCTAGCGTATCCCCAGGTGGTGGATATAGGATGCCCTCTCTATTGTGGAGGGGTTTGTAAGAAAATAATTAGGAAAACCCACAGCGAACCATAGTATGTAACGTGTTTGGAGAATGTCACGCTCCGTGTACGCTAGATACCTCTTTAGGTAGACACATTGTAACCGCTACAGGGAACTAATTGTTTCGTTCCTACCCAACTCTCCATACGTTTCTAGTGGCAGTATTATACTGTATTTCTATTGCAAATGTTGTTGTTCTTTTGCTTTTGTTTTTCCGACACTTATTGTACCGGTGCTAACTATTGCTTGGATAAAGTTCACCAGTTCCGTATGGTTAATGGATAACTTCGGAACGGTCGTTCGGGGAACAGCTAGGCCGGTGAAGGCTTGAAAGAAAAGAAATTGGAACCGCACTTTTATTATACAGATAAAATTCAATATCAAATACAATACAAAAACAAATTACAAAATACATAATTTCAATAGTTCTGTTTCTAAAAATAAATCAAAGTAACATTTCAAATAGACATTTATTATTCTAAATAAACTATGAAATAAATCTGAGCATTTCTTTTTCCATTTAACTCCTTAAATTACAATTAACAAGTAACAAGTTCCTTTTTATTATTTTTTCTACTTACTAAAATATACCAATAACAACATCTATACTAAATATTATAACATGACATTAAATATTTATTTAAATAAAATTGTGCATGAAAATGAATTATCAATGTTTTTTATTTATCTTTTTGCGTTAACTTGAATTAAAAATAATTATTGAAAATAATTTAAAAGAAATAATATAAGTAATTTCCGAAATAGAAAATGAAAAATGTTTTAAATTATTTTCTCACCTTGAAAGAAAAGAAATTGGAACCGCACTGGGCTTTCCAACAATTCTTTCTTTTTATATTAGGCGAGGGGTAAAGTCGGTCATCTTGCTAGGTTAATATGATCTAATTACTTTAATTAAGTAATATTCTATTTCAACAATTCTGATATAACATTGTTTCCTAGATCACATCCTGCAATTCTGATATAACATTGTTTTTCTAGGTCACATCCTGTAATTCTGATATAACATTGTTTTTCTCGTTATGCAAGATTTTCTCTGCCAAATGTTTATTTTCATATGTCAATTAGGTCAGTGGTATTGACCTTTAACATTGGACTTCTAAATAACAATTTAGTATTATATTTGCACTTTTAAAATTGATGAAAATTAATGCTATGATAGCAGTCAAAACTCGTTGTCATGGTTGACCAATACCTCCCTCACTTCCGTATCATGCTTAAATATTAATGAACTTATTCTAGTTATGAATATAGCTGAAATACTGCAAGCTAATCAATTAATCATACTCATATATAAGAAGTGACTTTGTGAGACACATTAAACAAGAAAGTAAGATTATAAGAAAATAATACAAAGCCAAAACACAACAAAATATCGGGACCGTTGTGGCCGTGATCGTATGATAGTTGGATTTACAACTACCTATGTAACCAGTGCCTATCACCACTGATGTGAGTTCGAATCTCGATCAAGGCGAGGTATACAACATTATGTGATCAAGTTTGTCAGTGACTTCCGACAGGTCGGTGGTTTTTCCCAGGCCCTCCGGTTTCCTCTACGAATAAAACTGACCGCCATGGTATAACGGAAATATTGTAGAAAGTGGCGTTAAACACCATCAAGCAAGCATAGACAATAAATTGCACAGGATACAGCTGAAGCCAAGAAGCAAAGAAGCTAGTTAAATACTTGGATATTTGTGTAATGGCACTACAAATTGCATAGATTTGAATATCTTCGTACCCTGAGTAACTTGCCAAAGGACTGGGAGCTATAAGGGCCAAAATCAGCCCCACCTCAGATGTGGATAACATCTTCTCCAAAATGTATTCACAATATGTGCTTTTCAGAAATAAATACAGTTAGTTAATATGTGCATCTAATTCCTCACAGCGGACCGACAAAGTCAGGTAATGAAAAGCACTGAACGCCATTTTTTTCAGAATACAGAACGTACGTATCATTGTATTATAATGCATATCTTTAAAAAAAAAACTAAAAACAAAAAAACACAAAGCATAATAAAACTCAGTAAACAAAGCATAAATTTGACTTAATAGGCAATGTGGATTGATTTCAGGAATAAAAACATGTTCCGAAACTGTATTATGAAATTAAAGTGAACGAATAGTAATGTCGCAACGTCACCCATTTTCGACGGTCTCCTATTTTCGACGGTTTGTTTCACGTGATAAAATCTCTCATTATTTTGATCGCTTCATTTGTCAGAGGTTATATTATGATGCTGAAATTGCATGAATGATCTCAAGAAATCTGATCTAAAAATGTCATCTTTAGATGTAAGAACTACGTACCACATCTATTATTTCACGTTCAAATTGTATTTTTCGTAATTCATTTTTTCGTCACCTTAACAAAGCTTTAATCATTTAAAAAATATATCTCATACAGACCAATTTTGGTTTCATCGTCTGCTATGACATTGATTATGTACATATTGAGGTCATATCAATTCAGAAACTTATTAACATTGATTGTCGAAAACTGGTCGAAATTTTGGTATTAACCTTAAAGAAGTAATAGATAGATTTATTTGGACAATAGAACTTTGTCATATTTGAAAAATTTGTGAGCACTTTTTTAACCGTACTTTATTCTTAGCGACAACCAATGCGATGATATATTCCAGTACATTTTTACGGACAACCATCATAAATCTATAAAAAAAAATGCCAAGGTGCGGGTTAAGAGAAGTCCAATATTTAAAGATCGTTTTTTTATACTATGGTAATATTTTGGGAAATGGTGTGAAGCAAAATGTTTAATGTGTAACGATTTTAGCTAGGCACCTGTGAGAATTTTTTTTTATAAACTGATAACAAGCCATGGAATCAGATATCCCATGGAAAGTGGTTGTCGATAGATAATTGTTTTACAATCAAGTATTTCATATATATTTATGATGAGAACAAGTTTACAACCATATGATTAATCGTGTATGTAAAATGTGTGTCGCTACCGTGAGTCTATGTATGATTGTTTTGATTGTCACTAGAAAAAGAGGAGATGGTAGATATTATTTTGCTTTGTGACAAACCAACAACGACACTCCTAATAAAATGCTGCTATCAGAATCTGCTGTAAGTTGTCTTTTACGTGCAAGGAGTGTGTCCTTTGCATCCTGGGCTAAGGTATGTATTAAATTCGTTCCTCACAGCTGTCTGGTGTCCCTTTCACATGAAGTCGGCGTTTTCCTAGAGGAAGCCATTTGTTATTTTATTTATGCCAAATTCGCAGTCATGTCACTTAAGGTTGTCCATCAATACGGTTGTTTCGAATCATGTCAATTCCGACCACGTTCCGTCTTTTTCGTGTCTTGACGTCTGAAATGCTTGGCAGACGACTTCCTGTGTTTACGCTATTATTGTGACAACGTCAGCATTTCATAGTCGTAGATGCAGTAGATTATAAGTAATTGTAATATGGAGACGCCAAGGAAACGGCTGAATAAATACTGATGTTCGGTACCGCAGTATCTGTCTGATATCAGAAATATCTAAAGGCAGATCGGTTTCGTTTCATAATGCAGACAGCAGCCAATAAAGAAAGAAAACAAATTTCATCTTAAAGAAGTAATTGTCTCTGTATTCAAGTCTTTGATACAAATAAAATAATTTAATTGACATCTGTCTTTTACAGAAAATGTTAAGATTTTTTTTAAGCTGAGGATCGAACGTTAAAACGGCACACATCGATTGAAGTTTTTGTTGTGTACATTGACACCGGAAGTCTAGTGCTATGCATTCCCAATCGTAACTACTCGGCCATATAATTATATATTATTGGAAGGTTAGCGAGAATGGCCGAGTAGTTACGATCGATGCATTCCATCAAAATCACGTGATCTGGCGGACGAAAATAACAATATTTTGACGGAATGGAAATGATTCGAAACAACCGTATTGGAAATCCATAAAGAAACAACGTGTTTTTACCTTTTGGTTCAATACACGCGAAAATGCATTAATTTTAATCATTTAAGCCAATAAACCAATACAATTATGTGTGATCTACTCAAATTAAAAAAAAATATATATTAGGAATCAATTACAGAGGTCACGTGATCACATTGAAGAGAAAGTAGCATCGTGACCACTAAAACCGAGCAGAACAACGACATAACGATATTCAATACCTGTAATGAAGGAACCGGTGGATTGGGGATATCCTATTCTTCAAGTTCTATGTTCGAGTTCTATGGGATTTTTCTTGCTACGTTCAATCCCTGTATTCTTTGCCATATGCAAATATCGTATTTAATGATAAAGTCTGTTGACTGTTAAATTTTTTCCAAGATCACTCTTCGGGATGCCGTTGTGCTATTGCATTTTTTTAAATTTAATAAACAAATGCTGAAAAACGATTATTTTAAAACACTTAAAGGACGTAGGGTTTTTGTAATATCGATTGCGAACGTGTAAATATTCCGGATAAGTTACGTCACAGTAAACGTCATGTAATACAATCGTCGTTTTCATTTTCATTTAATAATCAACGTAGTAAAAATTTTCCTTAAATACATGTTTTATAGATGTGCTTCAAAAGCTTTCTTCTTCACAAATTAATTTGTATTGTTTATTTGCTGAAATATCTAAACACCAACGTTACCGTAGCATTTTACATGTGTAAACCCTCTGTACTGCTTTTTGGATAATAACAATAGAAGCAGAGCCGTCTTAACAGCATCACGTGCTCCCAGGAAAAGCAGTGCACTGGGACCCATACTTAAACAAGCACTCATAGGAATAACACTGTAAATGTATATAAAATTAAAGATATATATTGTATTGGTATTTCCAACAAAGTCAGTGTTTAAACCTTCGAAAAACATACAGTACACAACATACATAGATAAGCATGGGGCCCTATGATCGTGGGCCCCCGGGCAAAGTTCTGCCCCGCGTGCCCATGCCTTAAGACGGCACGGAATACACACCTCTCCTACATCTCTCCAATGTTAATGTTAAAGATTTACAGACCACGCTGGACGCAATGTGCTGATAATACCTTAGACCCTTTGGGTCTGGTCATGGTGAGGTAAGCGTTGATGCATGTGCGTTTTGCATAAACATGTACTATATATGCACGCGCTACAAAATAGTCCCAAAACTTAATAACGTAAAATAGTTAAAGCATTTGGTTTTGCAGTTTCTAAGAAAAAGATTAAATATTAATATGAAAAGTTATGGAAAACAGACGATGGACACTAAATGATAATATTTCTACAATTTTTCTATTGAATGTTGGAACTGTTCCGAGAGTGTGATATATATTTTTTCATTTTATTATAGTTTTATTCCTATGAGTGGTTGTGTAGGTATGGGCCCCAGTGCACTGCTTTTCCTGGATGCCCGTGATGCTGTTAAGACGGCTCTGCTTCTATTGTTATAATCCAAAAAGCAGTAGAGAGGGTCTACTCATGTAAAATGCTACGGTAACGTTTGTGTTTAGATATTTCAGCAGATAAACAATACAAATTAATTTGTGAAGAAGGAAGCTTTTGAAGCACATCTATAAAACATGTATTTAATATAATATAATAATTTATGAAAAAAAACCAGCTGAGTTGCAATTGTTAAAAAAAAATATGATTGTGATCGTCTTCCGTAATTAAAATCGTCAAAATGAAATACAACCGAATTGATATCAAATGGTGACATGTTTCAATCTCATTTAAAATATACCTTGAAATGCTTTTTCTGTTCTAGTTAAAGGACTTTATCAAACAGAATCATACAGTTTACATGTAATGCAGTTAATACGCATTTAAATCACAGAAGAATATTTCTATTTTCCACACCTTGTGGTGTTGGTTCGCTATTGTGCATGCGAAATATTAATTGCAAACCCCATTGACTGGCTATATGCTGCCTGTCTAGACTATTTTATTTTTTTCTCGATCGACAGTTCAGAAGCTAGAAAACAATATGATGAATATTGTCTGTCAATCATGCAAACAATAACTTATGCACAAAAATTAAACATATATATATTGTATTGGTATTTCCAACAAAGTCAGTGTTTAAACTTTAGAAAAACATACAGTACACAACATACATAGATAAGCATGGGGCCCTTATGCTCGTGGGCTTCCGGGCAAAGTTCTGCCCCGCGTGCCCATGCGTTAAGACGGCACTGAATACACACCTCTCCTACATCTCTCCAATGTTAATGTTAAAGATTTACAGACCACGCTGGACGCAATATGATGATAATACCTTACATGACCCTTTGGTTCTGGTCATGGTGAGGTAAGCGTTGATGCATATGCGTTTTGCATAAACATGTATTATATATGCACGCGCTACAAAATAGTCCCAAAACTTAATAACGTAAAATAGTTAAAGCATTTGGTTTTGCAGTTTCTAAGAAAAAGATTAAATATTAATATGAAAAGTTATGGAAAACAGACGACGGACACTAACTGATAATATTTCTACAATTTTTCTATTGAATGTTGGAACTGTTCCGAGAGTGTGATATATATTTTTTCATTTTATTATAGTTTTATTCCTATGAGTGGTTGTGTAGGTATGGGCCCCAGTGCACTGCTTTTCCTGGATGCCCGTGATGCTGTTAAGACGGCTCTGCTTCTATTGTTATTATCCAAAAAGCAGTAGAGAGGGTCTACATATGTAAAATGCTACGGTAACGTTTGTGTTTAGATATTTCAGCAGATAAACAATACAAATTAATTTGTGAAGAAGGAAGCTTTTGAAGCACATCTATAAAACATGTATTTAATATAATATAATAATTTATGAAAAAAACCCAGCTGAGTTGCAATTGTTAAAACAATATATGGTTGTGATCGTCTTCCGTAATTAAAATCGTCAAAATGAAATACAACCGAATTGATAACAAATGGTGACATGTTTCAACCTCATTTAAAATATACCTTGAAATGCTTTTTCTGTTCTAGTTAAAGGACATTATCAAACAGAATCATACAGTTTACATGTAATGCAGTTAATACGCATTTAAACCACAGAAGAATATTTCTATTTTCCACACTTTGTGGTGTTGGTTCGCTATTGTGCATGCGAAATGTCAATTGCAAACCCCATTGACTGGCTATATGCTGCCTGTCTAGATTATTTTATTTTTTTCTCGATCGACAGTTCAGAAGCTAGAAAACAATATGATGAATATTGTCTGTCAATCATGCAAACAATAACTTATGCACAAAAATTAAACATATATATATTGTATTGGTATTTCCAACAAAGTCAGTGTTTAAACTTTAGAAAAAACATACAGTACACAACATACATAGATAAGCATGGGGCCCCTATGCTCGTGGGCTCCCGGGCAAAGCTCTGCCCCGCGTGCCCATGCGTTAAGACGGCACTGAATACACACCTCTCCTACATCCCTCCAATGTTAATGTTAAAGATAAACAGACCACGATGGACGCAATATGATGATAATACCTTAGACCCTTTGGTTCTGGTCATGGTGAGGTAAGCGTTGATGCATGTGCGTTTTGCATAAACATGTATTATATATGCACGCGCTACAAAATAGTCCCAAAACTTAATAACGTAAAATAGTTAAAGCATTTGGTTTTGCAGTTTCTAAGAAAAAGATTAAATATTAATATGAAAAGTTATGGAAAACAGACGATGCTTTCACACTTGTACATCACGTTCACGATATTTTATTGCAGCACTGTTTCACTCAAGTGTACATTTTTTTCTGTTCTAGTTAAAGGACTTTATCAAACAGAATCATACAGTTTACATGTAATGCAGTTAATAAGCATTTCAAACACAGAAGAATATTTCTATTTTCCACACCTTGTGGTGTTGGTTCGCTATTGTGCATGCGAAATATTAATTACAAACCCCATTGACTGGCTATATGCTGCATGTCTAGAATATTTTATTATTTTCTCGATTGACAGTTCAGAAGCTAGAAAACAATATGATGAATATTGTCTGTCAATCATGCAAACAATAACGTATGCACATGACAGAACGCATATACGGATTCTGATTGCCCCTTTGGTATCTTCAAACTCTTCTCAAGGATATGTTGGATTGTACCAAAAAATATCTACTTCTTTTGGATCAAACTATTTTACTTCATTTTAAAAGTAGCATCGATAGATCATTAAACCTACCTCAGTATCCCGGTAGTAATAACTATTTCAGTATCCCGGAAGAAAATATATAATCAATAATTGGGGGCTTATGAAAAAAAAACTATTTTGGATGAAGTGGTGTTTATTTTATTTTTTTGTTATATAACTGTTGCGTGCCGACATATCATCGTTTTTTACTGCAAAGATTGCTTCTCAAACATCAAAACGTCATCTAAGCGCTTGTAATATTTGAAAAATTTCCAGTCGTTTTTCAAGAAATTTAATACCTCGTGCACCAAAAAAATACGTTAACAGTATTTGTGTTTTATTTATTTTAATAATCTGGTAAAATATTTTCTGGTGCACGACTACGGAGGTGCTTAATTTCTTCGAAAATCGTCGAAATATCGCGGGCAATATTCCACGAAATACAGAAAACAAATAACGCTCATGACGTCACAATGACGTCAAATACGTATCGATTTTGTTGGAAACAAGTTTTAACATCAAAAGTATGATGTCGTCTATAAAATAAAACACATCAAATTTTAATCAAGTATTTTCTAAGATAATGATTCATTAAATATGGGGTCATATATGGCACTTATAGTCCCCAGTTCTTTTTATTGCATTGACTATCGCATTGACGCCGGAATGCATGCACTGAGTTTTTCTCCTGGTTTCAATGTACACAAACTGTATTTAAAATAGATACAATTATTTACAGAAACAAGTTATTTACTGATGAATTTCATTACTTAATGGCTGAGTAAGCCAGCGTCCACAGTAGTTCCTATGGTATTACTTGAAATGAATCATATATACATAATGGTATCATATATACAATCAGAAGAGTGAAAATATTGATAATTAATATTTAACAACCTCCACAATCCTCCACCAACAAAATATTTTGATACAATCATTAACCCTCTATACTCAAAACAACTGCTCAATTTGGTGTTGGTGGAAGACTGTGGAGGTATATAAAATAGCTAAAATGTACATTGAATATGTCGTTTATAGTCCATTTTTAGCATTATCCGTCTAATTATGATGTCATTATGACGTCATAGCGCACCCAATCTCACGGAAAGATATATTTTTTGAAAATTTGTTTATATAACAATTAAATTAGTAAATTGTTTTTATTCTATGTCAAGCATTATTTTTTAATAAAATGTGGGGCCAATTTTGCACCTTAGCGCCTCTCCCTCTTTCTCTTGTACTAACTACGTCAGGAATCCTTGAAAAAATATGGGGAAGCTCTAGCCCAGATTCAATATCTATGTGTAATTATTCAATCACTGCCTATCACCTCTAAATTTTCTCTCATAGACCTAACCCGCATGATGCAGTCGCTTCATTCTCTACGATCGCTACATTAAGATGATCGTCGATAAAAGACGCAGCAATCATTCGTGTAAGCATGGTTCGATGTAGTTTGGTGGTTTACATCGTTTCCTTCACCAAGACAAACTGACCAACACGTCCAGACTGAACTATTGTTAAAAGTATATTTTATTAAAAATTATCATTGGACAAATACAGTAATATACCGTGGGCACAATTGTACGATAGATATATTTCGTTTACCTTGGCATCCAGTTACTACCACTGCTGGATTTGTGACTTCTATTGCCTCCCGTGCTGAGGTTTAATCGATGAAGCTTGTCGGTAACTGTGACAGATTGTTTTCTGATTCCTCCTCCGATAACATTAAACCACCATGACATGACTGAAATAACGATACAAGTGGCGTTAAACACCAATAATCATAGCCATGTATGAATTCCGTGTCATATCGGTGAATGTGACACAAGAGAGCAAGATTTCTTCAATGCCATGTCACGACAAAAATACTTTTCGATGAGATGATGATCAATGTCTCCTTAGTAACAAATCAAATGTTGATCTGGAATTGTTTATCGTACCAGGTCACTGAAAACAATCATCCTAAAGTTGACATACCGTCGTGGTCGTGATCGTATGGTGGTTAGATTAAAAACGTCATGTGCAATCAGTGCATATCACCACTAACGTTGTGAGTTCGAAATCGGCGAATGGCGAGGTATTGTCGATACAACAATATGAAATACAGTTTGTCAGTGTCCTGCGGCACGTCGGTGGTTTTCTCCGGTTACTCCGGTTTCCTCCAACAATAGACTGACCGCAACGATATAAGTGAATATCGTTAAAAGTGGCGTTAAATACCATACAGTTACCAAACTCTACGCCCGCTCCATGTAGGACACACTATCCTGATTCAAACTCGACCAATGTTAATTCCTACTCTGTTATGCTGTGTTTTTGATAGAGAAAGAACAAACACATATTTTGTAATTTTTGGTTAGGTCAGACTGAGATCCACATCAAGTCAATGTTATCACACTGACCAATACCATGCACAGCCAGTAGAAAAAGAATTTTACACGACGCGAGAACCCGCAGGACAAGTGAGAACACATTTAATTATAATTGGGTTTTTATTATTTATCTTTTTATCACAATCACATCATTTATAAAAATGAATCTTAAATAAGTTAAAAATATTTTTGTCATCGTATCTAGTTGACCTTTCTTAAACTGTCAATCATGATCATTAAATTCATTGAAAATATCTTTATGATGTTTATCACACGTCCCTAAAATTTAAAGAGGATCTATACGACCGGTCCATGACTATGACAAAAGAATGCCTGTCCCAACGGACATGTTGCATTTCCACTCTAAAAAAAATAATTTATGTAGAGATCCTGGAAAGAAATAATATACTCTCATTTGTTCCCTTTTAAGTGAATTATTTGTATTTAAAAGTAAAATAGCTTTACTTTATATTGATTTCAATATCTATACAATTTGATTGAGAACAAGTTTATACAACTTACTAGTCCCTCTCCATGCAAATACATTAATAACACTAATCAAATGATAGCAAATGTACAACTTATATCAATTATAATTAATAAACTAAACAGAATTATATTATAAATTGTGTGTACATATTAAATATTGTTTTACTATCTATCAGAGGATAATAGAGGGAAAATGATGGGGGCCGGTGTAAAGCTTATAAATTGTGTAGAGATAATATTACGGTTGGGGGGAAATTTGATAATTAAATGGAAAAGGTTGTCGAATATATCTATCCACTGATTTGAACAATAAAGTATTCAATCCTTCACTAATTTCGTTAAGCTTTACATCCAAAGAGTACATATTCTATAGAGATAGGAAAATGTTATTACATTTTGTTTACCTCATAATATAGTTTATTCAAAAATCTTCTGCTTAAAATAACCTTAATGGCCCAGGATTGCAGATTAAGGGTCCCTGTTTTACATCAATTTCACTTGTCCAGGGGTAGCAAGTGAAAAAAGAAAAGTCTACTTACACATCCTTTATATTCATTTGTTTTTAAATTTCATCATAATATACACAATTAGAAGATACAATTATTACCATGCATTAGCTTTATTTATGTTAATAAATAATATATCATTATATGCTATTTCGAATAAGTTTTAATTTGTTTTTATCAATTTCATTAATATGGGAAGTTTGTAATGTGCCTTGTACATTTTTTTTTAATTATTTTTCCAGGTATTGAAAGTTGTTTGATCTCCAATTCGGGATTGGTTTTATTTCATCTCATTACGTGTCTTCCATATTTCCCACTTTGAGATAAATATTATTATATTAAAAATGACGTCTAAATCCTCACCCTCATACAGTCCTAACATAATATTTGATTCCTTGATTTCTATATTAGCTGTTAATCCAGATCTGTTAGATATTGCTTCTATTTCTTTTATAACTTTTTTCACATTTAAAAAAATAGATGCTGCATCGTTTCATCGTTGTCTCTTATTTGGCATAGATGGCATTTTCCATTTGACAAATTGTTTTTTTTTCAATCTATGTTCTGTATAATTTATATTATGGAGACATTTCCACTGGAATTCTTTGACCTTATTAGTAACTTTGATTTTCTTTTATTTTGTCCAAATTTGTGTCCAATCAATATTACCGCCATACTGTTCTTCCAATTTAATCTGACATTTTGATTTTATATTTTGTTTATAGATTCTCTGGATTATTTTTATTTTCAATTTATCAGGTGATATTGTTGTATTTGACTCATTTAAAAATTGTAGCTTATCGTTGCTATTGAAGGTAACGCTACGTTCTGGTACTATTTCAGTTTCACCTTTTAATACTTTTATGAACATTTCGGGGATTACTTTTTTTTATCTTAGAAAACTCTGAAATACAGTTTCTCCTATCGATTAATAAATTGTATATATCATTACAACGTTTATTTTTATTTGAATCCCAAATATCGTTTATAGTCCATACATTACTTTGCAGAAACGAGGTAATCACTTTTGGTTTGTTTTGAAAAGTTATTGAAGAGTTATTACATTAAATAACATTAAATAATAGACAACAATGTAAGCAAAGCTTGAAGAAACCGAAGGAGTAACCTGGGGATGCATATCGAGGAAGGACAGACAATACAATGGTCAACAGAAAACTGACAAACAATGATCTACAAAACACTACACATAAAACTAAAGATGGAGAAACACGAACCTCAACAATGCAGGCGATGTAAGGTGCTCCGAACAAAACAGGAAGCATATTCTTATAAAGGACCCTTACTTCGGGAAAATCCGATGACTATAGTATGCTTATCTCACGTGAACAATAACTTTCAATTTTCAGTAAAAAACAATTGTTGTTATCAATTTTAAGAGACACTAAATAGATATGCCATACCATCCTCTACATTAGCAACAAGCAGCTGCTTTTTCGGTTCATCAAAACATACAGCTGATGGTTTACTTAATCCATCGTCACTCGTCAGGATTCTTTTTTGGTATTGTCCATCAGCTGATATTACTACAGTATTTGACGTACGTTCACCAACCACATACAAATTCCCGTTCTCATCTACGGTTATGCCATGTGGATTTCCTAGAATGTCCTCGTTCTTGAACTGCCAAAGAGGAGTACCATTGAAAAGACAACATGTTATGGTCTTTTTCCTTTGATTGGTATAACATATTTTCCCCTTGAATGCCACAACGTAAGAATATCCAAGTGTATTAGTGTTTGGAATTGTAGATATTCTGAAATCCTCCGAACAGGATAGCACGTGTACATATTTATTTTCAAGACAGCATATTAATGAATCGTTATAATATGTAATTCCATATGTGTTTCCAGGAAGTCGGACGAATTTTGTAATACTTAGTCTTGCTATGTTTACTATGTTTATACCTGGTGCTGATGATAACTCCCCAGTGGTGACTGCAGCTGTGTTATCATCAATACATACAACATCAAAACAATTACTCACAGGAACTTTCTTGATTGAGCCATCACCATATACAACCATCAGTTGAAAACCGTAATGTAAGGTAAACAACATCAAACCCGTCGTCGTTACACAACATCCCCTTACAGAACTTCCGCTAGTTTTGACTTTTCTTTTTAGCTTAAGCGATTTGTCGTTGATGGTCAAAATCTGGGCCTGTTTATATTTATTTCTCACCAAGCTGACGCTACTTCGTTCGGTTTGAAATCCTACAGAGCCAAATAATTTAACACCTGTTAAAATATCTTGTATCTTGGTATCAATACTACACATAATGTTTATTTGTGTTAAATTATGTTCATCTTTTAATGATTGAATAAAGCGTTCGTGTTCTGTGACGTTTGATTTGACTTCTCTCATTCCAAAAAATGCTTGGAAATCTGACGCATGCTTCGTGATGTCTTCAATGTTTTTCTGACGCTTTACTATATCATTTTCTTTATCATTCAGAATGGCAATGGTTCCCTGGATATCAGTTTTAGCTTTATTCTCCAGTTTTTGAAGTTCTGATTTTAATTCCTCCTCTAACTTGTCTAGGTGTTGGTTTATATTACTTCGGAGGTTCTGAACTTTCAAAATATGCTTTTGCACTTGATTGTTAACGGTTGTCAAGTTCTCCTCCCGATCAGTTCTGAGTCGCTTAATGTTTTCTACCAAATCTTCAACTTCCTGTCGTAAATCTTGAAAAGTTTGAGATGTATTTTCGTTGTCAACCACTTCATCAATTGGAATGACATCACTACACTCTTTGTGTGCTTCGATACACCTGTCGCATATCGGACATTCATGTGTGACGCAGTATTGCTGGTATCTTTGATTGTGATCGGCACAAAACAGCTTAATATCGGCCAGAAAGGACGGTTGTTTCTGATAGTCTGAAATAGGAATTGCATTGTGATGCCGTATTAATTTCGCCAGGCTATGGTGTTCATTACAGCTTGAACATAGCGTTTCCTGACATTCAGGGCACCAGATCGTGGCATTGATAGATATATGACGCTGATTACAAATATCACACAAGGATACTTCTGAAGCCATGGATTGTCTTGCCTAAAATGAAAAGAAATCATATTTGAACACGGTAGATCGTTACAAAGGGTTATTGTATTTCGTCCTTTCCCAACTATCTATACTTTCTAGCGGCAGTCAAAAGTTGTCCCGGTGTCATAGAGTAAACCTTCCCTCATAGTAGATTAACCCCTCGGAATATTTACTATATAGTAAACCTTCCCCCATGGGGGAACGTTTAATATATAGTATGTATTCCGCATAGTAAACCTTCCTACCTACTCAAATACTGCAAAATGGCTCCGTACAACTTTTTTTTACCTTTTAATCATAACCGGATATAATTAATTGTATATAGCAATTCAAATTAACACGATTAAGGTGCTAAATTCCGAATCAATAGTAATTATCCGGATTAAGGGGGAACATTTACATTCCGGGGGAAGGTTTGCTATGCGGAAGGTTTACCATACGACACCGGTTTGTCCCATGCCTCCCTCATTTCTATTTATGTGTTTATATTGTAGTACTTGTTCTCGTCCTATGAATATTCATTAAATAATGTTGCTGTTGAACATTTATAAACCAACATCCAAAATTTGTAAAAAAAAAACAAACTAGGATATCTATTTCAAAAAAACAACTAGAGCACACCGAATTAAAAAGAAGAAAACTACATTTGTTTTGACATACTCTGTAAAGTGTTTATAGTGTAAACTGTAAATTTGTGTCTAAGAAATTGTGTTTTTAGTTGAGCAGTATAACTTTGTGGTGTAACCAATAATACTAAGTTGTAGGTTTGGCTCTGATCAAATAAAACGTAACGTATATGTCAAATTGGTTTTATAGTTCTTTAGATACTCACACATGATTTCGGCCAACAGATAAAAAAATAAAAAAAATATTATCTAATAGAAAAAAGAATGTTTTTGTTCCGTCCTGTATTTATAAGTAAGTCATATTGAGATTATCAGCACGTAAAAAGGAAATTTCTTTTATATCATCAAAAGAAAGTTTAAACAGTGATATATGTCAATAGTTTCACCAATGTCTACAAAACGAACGATCATCTCTCACCTCAAAACAATTCCGTCAATATCAAGAACACGAACGGTCACCTCTCATATAAAAACAATTCTATCAATATCGACAAAACGAACGATCACCTCTGACCTCAAAAGGGGTCGTCTTGGTCGTGATCGTATGGTATGTGGATTTATAACTACATAGGTAATCAGTGCCTATCACCACTAACGTTAAGAGTTCCCGATGAGGCAAGGTCTACTCGATACAACATTATGTGATAAAGTTTGTCAGTGACTTGTGACAGTTCGGTTGTTTTCTCCGGTTACTCTGACCGCCACGATATAACTGAAATATTGTTGAACACCATAACCCCTAACCTCTAACCTCCACCCCAAAACAATTCAACCAGTATCAACAAAACGAACGATCACCTATCACCACATATGACTGAACATAAAAAACACAGTGACATATGACGTTAGAAATACAGGCCCTAGTTTAAGACAGACACAAAAATGTGCCGGGGTAAAACCGGTTAATGGGATCTCAGATCATATCATGGAAACCGCTCCTTTTAATAAGGATTTTTAGAGAGGCGGTCACATGTCTCTTTTTGCCTTTCAAATTGTTAAGCAATATAAGCTACATGTACATATCAAAGTGATGTTCCATGATACGTTTCGTTGAAAGAATCTCAGGGATTTGTTTCCATTTCAAATGATGGTATAATGGAAGTTCTATATTAAATTTGATTGTGAATTAAAGCCAAGGTATGTTGCAGCTGCTGCTAAATCTGGGATGTGGTTGTGAAGAATATAATTATTTCTGAATGCTTGTTTTGTTTTGTTCTTCTTGGGGAGTGGGGGGGCTGAGTTTTGTATATTTATCTGGATGGAAAGCCATTAGCCAATCTGCTATTATATGTTCATTTTTATATAATATTTAAATATTATTGAACATATACTCATTTGAATTTGCATGAAATACTTACTATTGGACATTAAGCAATTAACAATCAACCAATTATTTTTTCCAGGGGAACGAGTTGTTTGTGGATTTCTGTTTTCAATATCCATGATTTTCAGAATCCAAATATGGTTATTTCCGATTTGAGGAACAGCATTACGACAAACAAATGTTTATATTTGAGTGTTTATTTCTTATTTTTGAAATTCGCATTCAAGAACAAACGGATATGTATTTTATGAGCAATCATCGAAAATTGGGATGGACGAATTTAAATTTTTTCACAGTATCAGTTGTACATGTACAATGTAAATACGTCCTTGATTGTGTTTGTCAATGATATATCAGATTTACTTACCTTGATGAGCCGAATAACATACGATCAATGGATTTTTGGAAATCTTCAATTATTTTATTCCCAAAGGTGATTCATTAGTGAAACATGTCTGTATTTATTCTTCATGTTCTGAATAGTGGATTAGCAATATACCATGCAGTGTGCAAAGCATAGGACACAGTCACCGAACAATGAATGTGATTTACTGTACCTGAAAAACCACTTGTTCTGCTTTCAGTTTTGAAATTATATTAAATTTCATTATGTTAGTAATAAATGATTAAACTTTGATACTTACAGGTACTACAATGGTTCCTACAATAAGGTACCTGTCTTGATTCTCATATTTCTCAAAATGTGAAACGTTGCTTCAAACATTAAACATGTACTAACTGAAAATGAATGTTGCACATGATAAAATAAAATATGGCACGTGATCAATAACATTTAATATTTGTGACGTAACATAGTTGAAATACTAACACTAAGCTTGTACTAAATATAGTTAAATAGAAGATTGCTTAAAGGAATACAGGCTGTCAGAATTGAATTTCTTTGTTTATATTAAAAGTTGCCAATATTCAATGTTTTATACTAATAAAATGTTTTGAACAAGAAGCCAGGTTTAAAAAATATGCTATAATGTCGTAATTAGTGAAAAGAATTTGAATGTCTGTTGGTAAAATCGCCATTAACACGACCTAATTATAAGTCGGCTGCTTTTCCGAAGTTGGCCGAATACTGATAACTGCTATAATTAACCAGGAAGCATGTTGCATGTAAATTCGTTAGAATTAATATAATTTAAGAAATATATCTATGAAATTGGATCTCGGGGTAATCAGTTAATATTATATAATGGTATTTAGTAAGAATGACACTTAGCATCGGAAATACGTGATGAAATCAATAAAAACAAACGGAAACTCTGCAGAGGGGCCCGATAAAGGGAAAATTCTAAACAAATTGTATTGCATATTATTGACAACACTTGAGTAAAAAATAGACATGAAGTTCATTATTTTAGTCTCTAATTTAAGAGATATCACCTAGCGTTTTCTCCTGACAAAAAAAAAGAATATATAAAAAACTACCATGCAATTCTACTGTTAAAATATGATTTGGCGAAAAAAGATACTAAATTATGCTTTCGTGTTGAAAAATTGAGTAGGTGTGTATAACATCTTTTTTTTATTTTTACACAAATCTTGCTGAATCCTCCCTTTTGTGTCGTTTTCGTATAAAATCCGTCAATGTTTTTGTTCAATTCCATGATTCCATGATTCGATTTGTGCCATGTCATCAACAAACAACTTCGCACATGCGCAAACGCTTTTCCGAATGAGTTCACTGTCAGGTCGTATGAATATTGCGCGTGTAAACGTTGAATTCTTTATTGGATTGAAGAAAATAAAACAACGACGTTGACCCTTTTCTCCCTTTTCTTGTGTTTGTTTTCCTTCTTCTTAGGAAATGGGGGGGGGGGGGGGGCTGGGGATTGTACACTCTTTACCGTCTTCTGGATCAGCCACTGGAGTATGGTACCTTTGTGAAAGGCTTATTTTTCAAGGCTAAAAAAAGAGCATGTACACCAAAAGTAATGAATTATACATTTTAGAGCTGATTTCGTTTGATATAATATACCAAGTGTTTGAGGAAATTTATCAACTAATTAATTCAGTGTTCAACATTCCGTTATTTATATATAAAGTCATTATATCTCGATTTTATTCCAAAATGACAATCATTAAAAATTATAGCAGAAATTTTACACCATAACCACATTCTTACTGTCAGTGCTATTTTACAGTGTTTGAGAATCCGTCTTTTGAATGGCACAACATAAATCGATTGATTGATTGTTGTTTAATGTCAAGTTAACAGTATTTTCAGCTATATTCATGACTAAGAACAAGATTACTAAGAATATGCATATTGTAGGGGATATGTTAGATTTGGATGGGTGGAGTTTTCTATTACCACAGAAAAAAGGGAATCATTGCTTTGAAATAGGTTCATAACGGCCAAAGTATATTGCTCATTAGAGAGCTACTGTACGTTGTTTATTATGTGCATGGAGAGTGATGTTTTCCTTACATGAGGTACTCGTTTACGTCACTTCATCAGAACGAGTGTGTTAGGGTTAATTGTTATTGTGTTTAACGCCACTTTCAACAATATTAAATTTATATCGTGGCGTCACTGAATTTGGTACTGCTTTGACAACTATTTTACCTATTTTGTTCCAGTATTGTTATAAATACTGTTATAGTGACAGCCGGAATCTTTGAGCCGTAATGAAAGCGGGAGGTTTGGCGCTTTAAAATCTGATTCAACCCACCATTTCTTTAGAAATGCCTGTACCAAGTCAGGGTCATTACGGTTTTCACAGTTTTCCGGTTGTTGACTGATTTTGTCTGATTTAAATACTTATGAGTTTTGACTTTCCCTTTGTAAGATTGTTCGGAGTTCGATAATTTTGTTATTACCCTTATATTTAATAGGTAAATGAATTCGGAGTACCCGGAGAAAACCACCTACCTGGCGCAATTAACTGACAAACTTCATCACATAATTATGTATCAAGTATACCTCGCCATGAACGGGATTTGAACTTGATGAAGAGTTTGTATCTAATTCGTTCCGCACAAACAGAGGACGGTATTTTCGGAGGAGTTGTACCTCAGTAGTATATGAGTACAGCTCAAGCCATATTTGCGGGGTTCGATGTGTTGCTACTGGAAGTGACGTCAGTCACGTGACCGGAAGAATCCCTGACCAGAAGTCATAACCGGAAGTATGTTCTGTGCATGCCTGGAAGTGCATTCCCGCGCTTTTGTCTTCCTTACTATAGTAGTAGTACAAAATGTGTCATTGTGCATGACCGACAGGGGTACCGGAAGAAAAGTAGGTTGAAGAGTGAAATGATATGGAAAATACAGAAGAAAAGTAAATTGAATAATGAAAAGATGTGGAAATTATGGAAGAAAAGTAAGTTGAATAGTGAACAAATTTGGAAAATACAGAAGAAAATTGTGTAAATGCTATGGAAAAGATGGAAGAAAAGTAAGTTGAAATGTGAAATGAATATGGAAAATATGGAAGAAAGGCAAGTCGAATATTGATAAGATATGGACAATATGGAAGAAAAGTATGTCGAAAAGTGAAAAGATATGGACAATATGGAAGAAAGGCAAGTTGAATATTGAAAAGATATGAAAAATATGGAAGAATAGTAGGTTGAATAGTGAAATGATATGAAAAATATGGAAGAAAGGTAAGTTGAATAGTGATAAGACCTGGACAATGTGGAAGAAAGGCAAGTTGAATAGTGAAAAGACATGGAAATTATCGAAGAAAAGTAAGTTGAATAGTGAAAAAATTTGAAAATACAGAAGTAAAGTAAGCTAAATAGTGGAAAGATAGGGAAAATATGGAAGTAAAGTAAGTTGAAGAGTGAAAAGACATGGCAAATACAATATGGAAGAAAGGCTAGTCGAATTTTGAAAAAGATATGGAAAATACGGAAGAAAGTAGGTTGAATAATGAAATGATATGGAAAATATGGAAGAAAGGCAAGTTGAATATTGAAAAGATATGAAAAATATGGAAGAAAAGTAGGTTGAATAGTGAAATGATATGGAAAATATGGAAGAAAAATAAGTTGATTAGTGAAATGATATGGAAAATATGGAAGAAAGGCAAGTTGAATAGTGATAAGACATGACAATATGGAAGAAAGGCAAGTTGAATAGTGAAAAAATATGAAAAATATGGAAGAAACCTAAGTGGAATAGTGAAAAGACATGGAAATTATGGAAGAAAAGTAAGTTGAAGAGTGAGTGAAAAGACATGGGAAATACAATATAAAAGAAAGGTAAGTCTAATTGTGAAAAAGATATGGTAAATACGGAAGAAAGTAAGTTGAATAGTGAAATGATATAGAAAATATGGAAGAAAAATAAGTTGAATAGCGAAATGAATATGGAAAATATGGAAGAAAGGCAAGTCGAATATTGATAAGATATGGACAATATGGAAGAAAAGTATGTCGAAAAGTGAAAAGATATGGACAATATGGAAGAAAGGTAAGTTGAATATTGAAAAGATATGAAAAATATGGAAGAAAAGTAGGTTGAATAGTGAAATGATATGGAAAATATGGAAGAAAGGTAAGTTGAATAGTGATAAGACATGGACAATATGAAAGAAAGGCAAGTTGAATAGTGAAAAGATATGAAAAATATGGAAGAAACCTAAGTTGAATAGTGAAATGATATGGAAAAGATGGAAGAAAAGTAAGTTGAAATTTAAAATGAATATGGAAAATATGGAAGAAAGGCAAGTCGAATATTGATAAGATATGGACAATATGGAAGAAAAGTATGTCGAAAAGTGAAAAGATATGGACAATATGGAAGAAAGGCAAGTTGAATATTGAAAAGATATAAAAAATATGGAAGAAACCTAAGTTGAATAGTGAAAAGACATGGAAATTATGGAAGAAAAGTAAGTTGAAGAGTGAGTGAAAAGACATGGCAAATACAATATGGAAGAAAGGCAAGTCTAATTGTGAAAAAGATATGGAAAATACGGAAGAAAGTAAGTTGAATAGTGAAATGATATGGAAAATATGGAAGAAAAATAGGTTGAATAGCGAAATGATATGGAAAATGTGGAAGAAAGGCAAGTTGAATAGTGATAAGACATGGAAAAATATGGAAAAAAGGCAAGTTGAATAGTGAAAAGATATGAAAAATATGGAAGAAACCTAAGTTGAATAGTGAAAAGACATGGAAAATACAGAAGAAAAGTAAGTTGAATAGTGAAAAGACATGGAAATTATGGAAGAAAAGTAAGTTGAATAGTGAAAAGATTTGGAAAATACAGAAGGAAAGTAAGTTAAATAGTGAAAAGATTGGGAAAATATGGAAGAAAGCCAAGTTGAATAGTGAAATGATTTGGAAAATATGGAAGAAAAGTAGGTCGAATTGTGAAAAGATATGGACAATATGGAAGAAAGATAAGTTGAATAGTGAAAAGATATGGAAATTATGGAAGACAAGTAAGTTGAATATTGAAAAGACATGGCAAATACAATATGGAAGAAAGGCAAGTCGAATTGTGAAAAAGATATGGAAAATACGGAAGAAAGTAGGTTGAATAGTGAAATGATATGGAAAATATGGAAGAAAGGCAAATTGAATAGTGATAAGACATGGACAAATATGGAAGAAATGCAAGTTGAATAGTGAAAAGATATGAAAAATATGGAAGAAACCTAAGTTGAATAGTGAAAAGACATGGAAAATACAGAAGAAAAGTAAGTTGAATAGTGAAAAGACATGGAAATTATCGAAGAAAAGTAAGTTGAATAGTGAAAAAAATTGAAAATACAGAAGTAAAGTAAGCTAAATAGTGGAAAGATAGGGAAAATATGGAAGAAAAGTAAGTTGAAGAGTGAAAAGATATAGCAAATACAATATGGAAGAAAGGCTAGTCGAATTTTGAAAAAGATATGGAAAATACGGAAGAAAGTAGGTTGAATAGTGAAATGATATGGAAAATATGGAAGAAAGGCAAGTTGAATATTGAAAAGATATGAAAAATATGGAAGAAAAGTAGGTTGAATAGTGAAATGATATGGAAAATATGGAAGAAAGTAGGTTGAATAGTGAAATGATATGGAAAATATGGAAGAAAGGCAAGTTGAATATTGAAAAGATATGAAAAATATGGAAGAAAAGTAGGTTGAATAGTGAAATGATATGGAAAATATGGAAGAAAAATAAGTTGAATAGTGATAAGACATGACAATATGGAAGAAAGGCAAGTTGAATAGTGAAAAAATATGAAAAATATGGAAGAAACCTAAGTGGAATAGTGAAAAGACATGCAAATTATGGAAGAAAAGTAAGTTGAAGAGTGAGTGAAAAGACATGGCAAATACATTATAAAAGAAAGGTAAGTATAATTGTGAAAACGATATGGTAAATACGGAAGAAAGTAAGTTGAATAGTGAAATGATATGGAAAATGTGGAAGAAAAATAAGTTGAATAGCGAAATGAATATGGAAAATATGGAAGAAAGGCAAGTCGAATATTGATAAGATATGGACAATATGGAAGAAAAGTATGTCGAAAAGTGAAAAGATATGGACAATATGGAAGAAAGGTAAGTTGAATATTGAAAAGATATGAAAAATATGGAAGAAAAGTAGGTTGAATAGTGAAATGATATGGAAAATATGGAAGAAAAATAAGTTGATTAGTGAAATGATATGGAAAATATGGAAGAAAGGTAAGTTGAATAGTGATAAGACATGGACAATATGAAAGAAAGGCAAGTTGAATAGTGAAAAGATATGAAAAATATGGAAGAAATCTAAGTTGAATAGTGAAATGATATGGAAAAGATGGAAGAAAAGTAAGTTGAAATTTAAAATGAATATGGAAAATATGGAAGAAAGGCAAGTCGAATATTGATAAGATATGGACAATATGGAAGAAAAGTATGTCGAAAAGTGAAAAGATATGGACAATATGGAAGAAAGGCAAGTTGAATATTGAAAAGATATGAAAAATATGGAAGAAAAGTAGGTTGAATAGTGAAATGATATGGAAAATATGGAAGAAAAATAAGTTGATTAGTGAAATGATATGGAAAATATGGAAGAAAGGTAAGTTGAATAGCGATAAGACATGGACAATATGGAAGAAAGGCAAGTTGAATAGTGAAAGGATATGAAAAATATGGAAGAAACCTAAGTTGAATAGTGAAAAGACATGGAAATTATGGAAGAAAAGTAAGTTGAAGAGTGAGTGAAAAGACATGGCAAATACAATATGGAAGAAAGGCAAGTCTATTGTGAAAAAGATATGGAAAATACGGAAGAAAGTAAGTTGAATAGTGAAATGATATGGAAAATATGGAAGAAAAATAGGTTGAATAGCGAAATGATATGGAAAATGTGGAAGAAAGGCAAGTTTAATAGTGATAAGACATGGACAAATATGGAAAAAAGGAAAGTTGAATAGTGAAAAAATATGAAAAATATGGAAGAAACCTAAGTTGAATAGTGAAAAGACATAGAAAATACAGAAGAAAAGTAAGTTGAATAGTGAAAAGACATGGAAATTATGGAAGAAAAGTAAGTTAAAGAGTGAAAAGACATGGCAAATACAATATGGAAGAAAGACAAGTCGAATTGTGAAAAAGATATGGTAAATACGGAAGAAAGTAGGTTGAATAGTGAAATGATATGGAAAATATGGAAGGAAAATAAGTTGAATAGCGAAATGATATGGAAAATGTGGAAGAAACCTAAGTTGAATAGTGATAAGACATGGACAAATATGGAAGAAAGGCAAGTTGAATAGTGAAAAGATATGAAAAATATGGAAGAAACCTAAGTTGAATAGTGAAAAGACATGGAAATTATGGAATAAACGTAAGTTGAATAGTGAAAAGATTTGGAAAATACAGAAGGAAAGTATGTTGAATAGTGAAATGATTTGGAAAATATGGAAGAAAAGTAGGTCGAATTGTGAAAAGATATGGACAATATGGAAGAAAGATAAGTTGAATAGTGAAAAGATATGGAAATTATGGAAGACAAGTAAGTTGAATAGTGAAAAGGAATGGAAAATACAGAAGAAACCTAAGTTGAATATATAGTGAAAAGATATGGAAAATACAGAAGAAAAGTATGTTGAATAGTGAAAAGACATGGAAATTATGGCAGAAAAGTTGAATATGGAAATTGAACCAATGAGATGACAGAATCCAGTATCCAGAGCAGCAGCAGCAGTAGCCATACGCACTTACCTCAGAGCAGCAGCAGCAGCAGCTACCACCGCCCTCCTCCTTTTCCACCTCCACCTCCGCAGCAGCAGCAGCCACCGCCACCGCCCTCCTCCAGCTCCTCCACTGCTGCAGCAGCAGCAGCCGACGCCGCCGTCGCAGCAGCAATAACGTTGAAATTCCACAGAAAACATGTTACAAACAAAAACAAAACGAAACACATTATGAAAATATCACACATTAACATTATCTATGACAAACCTGCAACAAGTCAACAAAATAGTGATTAAGATCTTGAATAAACACGGAGATTAGAGGAAGGAATAAAAAAAACGTCAAAATCTCTGAAAATATAATAAAAATGCAATGCGGACGTGATAGACTACTTGGAGTACTACACAACTTATGCGAAAACTATTATTGAAATATATTATATGAAAATAAAAGGGGCAGATAACCAGTGAAAGGGCTAGCTCCGGTAGCCATGCTACTTTTCTGACGCGGACGTCCCAGAGAACACCCTTCCGGTGAAAAGGTCCCACTAGGGCGGATATTGCGCAACTTCCTGTTGCGCATGCGCGCACCCAAGGGAACCCCGAAGGAGGTCACGTGACATTCAGTCACTATGGGGTGACGTTTCATAACGTCACTTCCGGTAAAAATGCCCCACTAGGATGGATATTGCGTAGCTTCCGGTTGTGCATGTGCACACCCAAGGGAACCCTCTTCGGGGTCACGTCACCTCCGGTAGCACCGTGGGTCATGCGCAATGACACATTTTGTACTACTACTATTGTAAATATTTGTTCGCAGGAATGCACTTCCGGGCATGCGCAGAACATACTTCCGGTTATGACGCGACTTCCGTTCATGGTCACGTGCCTTCCGGTAGCACCCCATCGCACCCCCGCAAATGTGGCTTGAGTTGTACCCATATACTACTTACTTCGCAGCGAAGAACTATGTCTTATTTCTATATTTTATTAATACCATTCAACTTCGTAGCCAAGGACAAAACCATTCAAATACACAACTGGTTCTTAGATCGAACCTTGTATGATGTCATATATTAAGAGAATACAAGATAGTGCCATTTTTCTTATTCCTTGAGGTTCCTTCGGGGTGTATCTAAGATATACATACACACGTTATCTATTTTTAATTGGTTTAACAATACTCGATTCTGCGGTCATAATCAGATGTTTGCTTTGAAAATCAAACACGATGCAAAATGGTATAAGAAATACCTCAATGAAAAACTATTTCAAAGTTATATGAAATAGATGTACGTGACAGCTCAACATTTAAAATGTTGATTACAGTTTTAAGTAAATTTTCCAAGAAATATCACGATTTTCCACACGCTAAACGATAATCAGTCGTTCTTACATGCGCATGAATTAAGGTTCAAGACTGAAAATATTTCTTTCAGAGATTTCATCATTAATAAACTGATCGTGTTTTAACGTGGTAACCACCGACCTGTCGCAAGTCACTGACAAATTTTATCACATAATGTTGTACATCTCGCCCTGATCGTGATTCGAACGCACAACATCAGTGGTGATAGGCATGTAAATCTAACTACCATACGATCACGGTCACGACGGCCCCGAAATTATTTATCTCATATGACTGTTTTTCAAAATGATGACCATATACAATGTAAAATTTAAAATGTTGAGATACGCAGATAGATTGCTGTCAATTAGAAAAAAAACCCAATACATGTATATATACTATCGTCACACGATTAAACACGTGTATACTGACGATCTTTAATTTAACCTTACATGACAATGTATCACCTCTATATTTTTATATAGTGGGGAGGGGGGGGGGGGGGCTAAATGGTTCGTCATTATACAAAGCGACTCAGTGGCACAGTACTGTATTAATGCATGGGCACAGTGGGCAGTTGTCCGGGGCCCCACGATCATAGGGACCCCGTGTTAATGTTTAATGTTTAAACACTGATTTTGTTGGAAGTACCAATACAATAAATATATGTTTAATTGTATCGACCATTTACATTTTTTATTCCTATGAGTGGTTGTGGAGGTAGGGGTTCCAGTGCACTGTCTTACCCGGGGGACTATAATGATGTTAAGACGGCCCTGAGTGTACCAACGCTGTGGGTAACGAATACCGCTAACAGAAGTACATAGTTGTTGGTAAACGATGTCTCAGCCTGTTGCATTTACTGCAGTACTTGCACATGGCGTTACACTTTGTCTACATCAAGCTGTTGAATTCGACAAGGTCATGACCAATGTCGGTAATGCTTATGTATCTTACAGCTCCTGTATATGGTCTCTACATGATTTCTGCTACAGTATGTTGTCTAATTGGTTTTCTCCGGGTTCCGGTTTGCTCCACCAATAAAACTGACTGCCACGATATAGCTTATATATTTTGAATGTGTCGTTCAACACCATCAAACAAGCAAACAATATGTAGTCAGCAAAGTTCCAGTGTACATATTGAAATAGTCAGGAATGGTGAACAGCTCGTAGCCATATACGGGGAAGATTATGATCTCGGAAGTCAAACAATAATGGTTCAGTTGAATGAAAATGATAAAGTTTGGGTTCGACATGTCCTTGATTCGGGATTTGGATATATCAATAATGAAGCCGATAGACAATACACTACATTTACGGGAGCATTAATTGTCGCATTTTAGAAAATGTTTTATCTGTATAAATTTCCAAAATACATTTGAAAACCATAAGTATCCTTAGTTTTGTCTCATTGATGTAATACTGTGAAATCATTATTAATTTTGGGGTTCTTATTTTCGTGGATTTCGTTGTTCACTTAAAATCAAATCAAATACATTTTCCCCATTTTTATTGTTGGCTGTAGTGTTTGAAACCACGAATTCAAGAACCAGTGAATCAATGCATTTTGGTGCCAACGAATAAAAGTACTTTAACAGTATTTTATTTTCATTTGTATATGTACTAATTGTCTGATTATCACAACGATTTACTTCAAGTCAGATAACATAGTGTCAGAATTCATTATATATATTTTCTATATAGTTGATGCCTTTTAGCTCAGCAGTAGAAAAGTAGAGGCTAAGGATTCGGGGTCAGGGTTATAACAATATTTCAGTTATATCGTGGCGGTCAGTCTTATTGGTGAAATAAACCGGAGTACATGGAGAAAACCACTGACATGTCACACAGAAAAGTGGAAATTAAATTATAATGCTCTTATGCCATTTTGACAAGGGCAACGGGAAATGAAGGATATAATGGACGAGTCGCCAAAATTCAACCAACGACCACTCCTAACAATGCACAGTTCATTAAGATCTGCTGCAAGTTATCTTTAATGAGACACGGGAGTGTAGCATTCTCCATAAAACGGACACGTCTTAATGGCTCATGGGAAGGGGGCATTCTGTATTCAATTCGTCTATCACAACTTGCGAATGCCACCTTGGAATGGTTAAACCCTACAGTGGAGTAATTGGAACTCATTTTTATACAGCGATACTCTTCGGGGATAAACACCTATTATACTAAATGACGTACTCCTTCCATTTATGAGAACGGTTAGTTGGATTGTCTTTGACAATCACTCCCCCCTTCTTTTGCCCAATCTACATGCAGAATTTGCACGCACTCTAGTTTTAAGACACCAGGGTAATGAACACTATCAGGCATAATCAAATCTAAATATCTGTATCAGATAAAAACTTAGATATCTAATTTAGTGCGTACGACGCGTATCTGTGATAACCTTCATCAGATCCGTTCAATATCGAAATATTGGAAAGGCAAATAAATTAAAAGGATTTTGGAAGCAATAAACCAAAGGACTTAAACAATATAGCCTACATCGGCTAAGGTCAGATAGCCTACATCGGCTAAGGTCATCTTTGTCTGAGGGACGAGAACCTTAGGCTAAGGTCATCTATGTCTGAGGGAGGAGAACCTTAGGCTAAGGTCACCTATGTCTGAGGGACGAGAACCTTAGTTTTGATAATAATAACAAGTCTAGTAATATGTTATAGTCTTGTGGGTGTTGGTGTTGTCATGTCCAGATGAAATAAACAATGAAACATTTTAACAATTATTTTGTCATTAGATAATATCGAGAACAAGAGACCGTTGACATATATTATGAAAGGGCAGTGTGAGTTAATTTAAAAACAAATAAAGTTTTCAAATTGAAAGACTGGTTAAATAAAATATTACAATTCAAAATATGTTATTGTTTAAATTGTTAACAAATGGAATGGATAAAAGGCAATGCCTATATAAATACTTCCCTATACAAGATGGATAGAATAATAACAGTATTAAATATATACACATACATATATAAATATATATCAGACATAATGCAGTAAGTCAAGGGAGACAATTCCCCATCAAGAATAAATTCGTTGATGACATAAAATATTGAGTAGTAAACAATCATATCAGGTTGATGAATTATAAATTCCTTATATAGAGCGTAAATTGTTGTTTTACAAATCTGACAACATTTGTCATATATCACAATTTATAACTTTGAATTATTCCGCTTTCATCATTATAAGTCAAACATCAATCAGAAGGAAAACATATTACTTTGAGTTATCCCCCTTTGAACACGTTTTTCATTCTTGATAAGACCAAATACATGGCGCGATGTTGCTGCCAATGTCGTATTGTATACATAGTAAGTTATTTGACATCAACCTATGTAATATATGACATTAATTATATAAAGTTGTGAGTTCGGTGGTGGTCCGTTCCATGGAATAATTTTCCTGCCATATGTATTATATTTTCTTTTATTTGTGGTAATCCAAATTTTACCCAAAGTCTCATCTCGCTGCAACCTGTATGTTTGTTATTTTGTTCTCGTCATGAAATAAAGTTGAAATAATAGTCAACTTGTTATTAAACATCAATCACACAATCATAAGAACATCTATAATTATTACTGAGTCGATACCTTTGCTGGGCACTATTAGTCCTCGAGAGTATCATCTGCCCAGCAGTCAGTGTTTCGGAACTGACATGGTTTATAAGATATATATATTATTGAAATTTACATTTCCTAATTAATGTAATTATTAGTCAAAACTAAGCTTCTCCTCACTCGGGCATAACTCCTCACTCGGGCATATGTGACCTTATCCATGTTTGAATATCTCGTTCTGGTCCTTTGGTTTATTTGTTCCCAACGTCATTTAAATTATTTGGCTTTCCGATTTTTTGATAATGAGCGTCCCTGATGAAGGTCATTCAAGAAACGTGCTGTGCGCACTAAATTAGATTTTTACGTTTTCTATTGTAAATAGTACAAGACATGGACAGTTGTCTGTATGGAGGACGAACGTAGTATTATCATTTATCCTGCAATCAGTACATTTGCTGTACAAATATGCTATACGAATAAATGTTTGCTTTATTCGTACTAGACGAATAAACTTTTCAGCCTACGAATAAACTTTTAAACCTAAGAATAAACTTTTAAGCCCCGCCTACATATATTCCGGAACTACTTTTTGTGTTTTTGCTCTCCTTGCTTACCCAAGGTCAATAATCGACCGTCGTCTTTTTCTAATAAATGTTTTCGTTCTCACTATTTGCAAATACAAACCGACAAAATGAAACTAATAATTTTAAAATTTCATATTTTTTATACATATTTTACGATAAAAAAAATCCTAGAAGTCAATAAAAAACAAAACAAAAATCTTAAACAAATCCGAATCATTTATAACTTGACAGGGAAGCTTTGAAAACAAAACAAAAGCAGCTAAAACTACAGGACAAAGGGAATAAACCAAAGAGAGCATGCCCTCCAACAGATGAGGAAATTAACATCCTTTATAACAGAAACGTTCTGGGCAGTCACACACCACAATCTTTACTAAACACACTTATGAGTTATATGGTTAAATAACTCAGTACAGTTTGAACATCAAACTCTAAGATTACTACATATATTTTATTATAAAATTTCTTCATATTAAATGTTCAATTAATTCACATCAATTACTTCAACATATCAGATAGTAGACTTCTTCAAGGTGAAAAGATCACATATTCCTGCTATTGCATCAAGTCACTTTAAAATTATAGATAATTATTTATATTCTGAATTCTTTATAACACCACAAAATATCTATATAATTTGTTTAACCATTTGGAATAATTGTATTCAGTCACTTCTTCCAATCATTTTGCATCTTTTTTTAAAACATTTTGTTTCTTTTGCAAAATTCCAACAAAGTTGTATGATTTGTCAGTTGAAACTAGTGTTTTATCTGCTGGAATTCTACTCACTGTTGATCAGGATTACAGTACATTTTTTATTTTGTGCAAGTCCATTTGAAATTGATTCACATACCCCTGGCCTGTATGCAACAACTGAGTGATAGTTCTTGAAAAATGTCCTTTGTTTAATCAGATCTTTATAAAACGTTCATAGGTTTTTATACAATTATTTCTTTCATATATATAGTCTTTGCATTTATTTCAAACATCACATATACATTGTACACTGTTAGACCATTAACTCAGCCATTCATCTGAAAGACATTAATATAGCATTGATTATAATTAAAATACATGTTATTATATATTTACTAATAAAATAACAAGAATAAAGGAACAAAATGCAGACTAACTTAGCAATGTTTGAATGTTTGAAGCTTCAAGCTTTCATAATGCATTTTTGTATGACCTGACTCAGAAAATATATTCGCACATTAGTCATTACTCGCAGCAGCCAACATTATCATGTAAATATTGTTCGTTCCAGAAAAATATATCCTTCACTCTAATATTTTTCTGGTCACAACACTTATGCAATAAACCTATGTCCATAATATTCTTGGTTCCTTAGTGATATCGCATTATGTAATTTACCAATCAATGGATTATGGTTTAATAATAGCAAATTTGATATGAAGAAAATAGTTGGTGGGGATTCTACATAGACTTCAATGCATATTAATTCATTTGATTATGATATACAAACAGAAGTTAAATATAGTAATTAAAATCATATCTGGTGCTTGTTGACACTAAATCAGATCTCTATTTTGATTTTCTTCAATTTATATATGAAAATTTTATTTTATTCTTATAAAAATAAATTTCAATTTTCCATTGAAGCCTATGTAAAGTAAAGTCCAGAGCCAGAGGATTGGTATTAGCTTCTCCTCCTTTATATACTTGCATTGTAGCAAAATACATAATCTATTTGTACGAGCTTTAGAAACAGGTAGAAAAGTGCATGAAAGAAAACTTTCCAGTCTCATGAAAAAAATGAAGGAAAGTTGCAAATTAGACATTAATCAATCAGTGCCAGAAAATATCTTTCCCGTCCAGAAGTTAAGAGAAAACAATGTGGAAGGGATAGATATTATGCAAATATCAGTGCATAAAAATGTGGCATTTATTAATAATTACTCAACATTGAGTGAGGAAAGACACAAGAAAATATCAAACATCCTCAGCAACACTGAAACTAATAGAAATGCTTCGGTACCAGTGCAGTTTTCAGCAAACTTACCTCGTAAAACCTCCACAAATTCTACAGCCAGTAGCACTTCTGATGTTTCGTGTCGAAGTAATCCAAATGTTTCTTCCTATTGTGCCAATACAAATATGTCAAGCGAAATTAGTTCTATGTTTTACGGGGCAGTCCTCCATATTTGCATAATATCTATCCCTCCACATTGTTTTCTCTTAACTTCTGGACGGGAAAGATATTTTCTGGAACTGATTGATTAATGTCTAATTTGCAACTTTCCTTCATTTTTTTCATGAGACTGGAAAGTTTTCTTTCGTGCACTTTTCTACCTGTTTCTAAAGCTCGTACAAATAGATTATGTATTTTGCGACAATGCAAGTATATAAAGGAGGAGAAGCTAATACCAATCCTCTGGCTCTGGACTTTACTTTACATAGGTTTCAATGGTAAATTGGAATTTATTTTTATACGAATAAAATAAAACTTTCATATATAAATTGAAGAAAATCAAAATAGAGATCTGATTTAGTGTCAACAAGCACCAGATATGATTTTAATTACTATATTTAACTTCTGTTTGTATATCATAATCATAAGTGTTGTGACCAGAAAAATATTAGAGTGAAGGATATATTTTTCTGGAACGAACAATATTTACCTGATTATGTTGGCTGTTGCGAGTAATGACTAATGTGCGAATATATTTTCTGAGTCAGGTCATACAAAAATGCATTATGAAAGCTTGAAGCTTCAAACATTCAAACATTGCTAAGTTAGTCTGCATGTTGTTCCTTTTTTCTGGTTATTTTATTAGTAAATATATAATAACATGTATTTTAATTATAATCAATGCTATATTAATGTCTTTCAGATGAATGGCTGAGTTAATGGTCAAACAGTGTACAATGTACATGTGATGTTTGAAATAAGTGCAAAGACTATATATATGAAAAAAATAATTGTATAAAAACCTATGAACTTTTAATAAAGATCTGATTAAACAAAGGACATTTTTCAAGAACTAAAAATAAAAAATGTACTGTAATCCTGATCAACAGTGAGTAGAATTCCAGCAGATAAAACATTAGTTTCAACTGACAAATCATACAACTTTGTTGGAATTTTGCAAAAGAAAAAAATGTTTTAAAAAAAGATGCAAAATGATTGGAGGAAGTGACTGAATACAATTATTCCAAATGGTTAAACAAATTATATAGATATTCTGTGGTGTCATAAAGAATTCAGAATATAAATAATTATCTATAATTTTAAAGTGACTTGATGCAATAGCAGGAATATGTGATCTTTTCACCTTGAAGAAGTCTACTATCTGATATGTTGAAGTAATTGATGTCAATTAATTGAACATTTAATATGAAGAAATTTTATAATAAAATATATGTAGTAATCTTAGAGTTTGATGTTCAAACTGTACTGAGTTATTTAACCATATAACTCATAAGTGTGTTTAGTAAAGATTGTGGTGTGTGACTGCCCAGAACGTTTCTGTTATAAAGGATGTTAATTTCCTCATCTGTTGGAGGGCATGCTCTCTTTGGTTTATTCCCTTTGTCCTGTAGTTTTAGCTGCTTTTGTTTTGTTTTCAAAGCTTCCCTGTCAAGTTATAAATGATTCGGATTTGTTTAAGATTGTTGTTTTGTTTTTTATTGACTTCTAGGATTTTTCTTATCGTAAAATATGTATAAAAAATATGAAATTTTAAAATTATTAGTTTCATTTTGTCGGTTTGTATTTACAAATAGTGAGAACGAAAACATTTATTAGAAAAAGACGACGGTCGATTATTGACATTGGTTAAGCAAGGAGAGCAAAAACACAAAAGTAGTTCCGGAATATATATAGGCGGGGCTTAAAAGTTTATTCTTAGGTTTAAAAGTTTATTCGTAGGCTGAAAAGTTCATTCGTCTAGTACGAATAAAGCAAAAATTTATTCGTATAGCATATTTGTACAGCAAATGTACTGATTGCAGGATAAATCCTCATAACTGAGCTTTGTATTGTTTGACAGCGTTGGTAAATACATTTCTGTGAATCAGTTCAGTTTGTTGAAATAAATGATTAATCTTTCTGTTTTCTCTACCCTGCCTAGGTTACATAAAACTTGCTCGAACTGTCGATGTGTAATGTTTACAATCTGTGCACATTTATGAGCGTTGTACACACACATGTGACGTATGCGATATAAATTAATGTGTTTTCATATCTATGAAAAACATATTAAATTGAACACCTAGAGAGCAATATTTCTTCAATACCATGCCACGACAAAACAACTTTTCAATGAGATGATGGTCAATGTATACTTAGTAATAAATCAACATGCTAATCTGGAAATTGTTATAGTGCCAGCTCCCTGAAAACAAGCAGTATTAAGTTGACAGACCGCTCCCCAAAGAGGCCGTCGTGATCGTATGATAGTTGGATTTACAACTACCTGGGCAATCAGTGCCTATCACCACTAACGTTGTGAGTTCGAATCCCGCTAATGGCGAGGTGTACTCGATACAACATTGGGTGATTAAGTTTTTCAGTGTCCTGCGGCAGGTCGGTGGTTTTCTCCGTGTACTCTTGTTTCCTCCACTAAAAAAACTTACCACCAGGATATAACTGAACTTTTGTTGAAAGTGGAGTTACATATCATAACCCTACCCCCGTTCCACAAAGGACACATTATCTTGATTCCAACTCGATCAATTTTAATTCCTACTCTGCTATGCTGTGTTTTGGTAGAGAAAGAGCCAACACATGTTTGTAATCTTTGGTTTGGTCAAACCGGGATCCACACTCACTATACTACTACCCACTCGATTTTAGCGCACTGACCAATACAACGCATGCACATCCAGTAAAAAAAGATTTTACTCGACAAACTCACAGTACAAATGAGAACACATTTCGTTATTATTGTGTTTTTATTACTTATCTTATTATCACAATCACAGCATTGATCAAATAAAGTAAAAACAAAAACAATAAAAAAACCTTTTGTTATCGTATCTATTTGACATTTTCAAACTGTTAATCATGATCATTAAATTCGTTTAAAATATCTTTCTGTTTGATGTTTATAAAATTTAAAGATGATCTATATGACCCGGCTATGATTATTACAAAAGAATGTCTGTCCCAACGGATATGTTGCATTTCCACTCTAATTTGTTTTTTGAAATTGTAGAGATCCAGGAAAGAAACAAGTTACTCTCATTTGTTCCCTTCTAAGTGATATATTTGTATTTATAAGTTAAATTGCTTTACTCTATGATGATTTTATTGTCGATATTTGTATTGAGAACAACTTACTAGTCCCTCTCTATGTAAATACATTAATAACATAAATCTAATGACAACAAATGTAATAATTAATCAACTAAACTGAAATTATATTATAACATTAATGTAATATTGTTTTAATATTTAACAGAAGAAAATAGAGGGAAAAAAGGGGGGAGATAAAACCGATAAATTGTGTTGAGATAATATCATGGTTTGGGAAAATTTATTTATTAAATATAAGTTTGTCGAATAAATTTGTGCACTGATTTGAAAGTATAGTATTCAATTCAATATTCTTACAAACGACCCTTACTTTGGGAAAGATTCCATGACTATAGTATGTCTATCTCACATGAACAATAACGTAATTTTCAGTCAGAATATTGTCGTTATAAATTTTAAGAGACACTAAATAGATATGCCATGCCATCTTCTACATTTGCAACAAGCAGCTGCTTTTTCGGTTCATCAAAACATACAGCTGATGGTTTGTTTAATCCATCGTCACTCGTCAAGATTTGTTTTTGGTATTGCCCATCTGCTGATATTACTACAGTATTTGACGTATGTTCACCAACCACATACAGATTCCCATTCTCATCTACTGTTATTCCACGTGGTACTCCTAGAATGTCCTCGTTTTGGAACTGCCAAACAGGAGTACCATTGAAAAGAAAACATGATATGTTATTTTGGTTTCGATTGGTATAAAATATTTTCTCTGCAAATGCCACAACGTAAGAAAATAAAGGTGTGGCAGTGTTTGGAATTGTAGATATTCTGAAATCCTCAGAGCAGGATAGCACGTGTAAATTTTTATGTACAACACAACATATTAATGAATCGTTATAATATGTAATTCCATATGTGTTTCCAGGAAGTCGGACGAATTTTTTAATACTTAGTCGTGCTATGTTTACTATGTTTATACCTGGTGCTGAGTGAAAATTCCCAGTGGTGACTGCAGCTGTGTTATCATCAATACATACAACATCAAAACAATTACTCATAGGAACGTTTTTGATTGAGCCATCACCATACACAATTATAAATTGATTGTTGTCATGTAGGGTAAACAACATAAAACCCGTCGTGGTTACACAACAACCCCTCACATGCCGTCCGCCAATTTTGACATTTCTTTTTAGCTTAAGCGATTTGTCGTTGATGGTCAAAATCTGGGCCTGTTTGTTTTTATTTCTGACCAAGCTGACGCTACTTCGTCCGGTTTGAACTCTTGCAGAACCAAAACATTTAACGCTTGTTTAAATATCTTGTATCTTGGTATCAATGCTACACGTAATGTTTATTTGTGCAAACTTCTGGTCATCAGGTAATGACTGAATAAAGTGTTCGTGTTCTGTGACGTTTGATTTGACTTCTCTCATTCCAAAAAATGCTTGGAAATCTGACGCATGCTCCGTGATGTCTTCAATGTTTTTCTGACGCTTTGCTATATCATTTTCTTTATCTTTCAGAATGGCAATGGTTCCCTGGATATATGTTTTAGCTTTGCTCTCCAGTTTTTGAAGTTCTGATTTTAATTCGTCCTCTAATTTGTCTAGGTGTTGGTTTATATTACTTCGGAGGCTCTGAACTTTCAAAATATGCTTCTGCACTTGATCGTTAACGGTTGTCAAGTTCTCCTCTCGATCAGTTCTGAGTCGTTTAATGTTTTCTACCAAATCTTCAACTTCCTGTCGTAAATCTTGAAAATTTTGAGATGTCTTTGCGTTGTCAACCACTTCATCAATTGGAATGACATCACTACACTCTCTGTGTGTTTTGATACACCTGTAGCATATCGGACATTCATGTGTGACGCAATATTGCTGGTATCTTTGATTGTGATCGGCACAAAGCAGCTTAATATCGGTCAGAATAGACGGTTGATTCTGATAGTCTGAAATAGGAATTGTATTGTGATCACGTGATGATTTCGCCAGACTATGGTGTTCATTACAATTTGGACATAGCGTTTCTTGACATTCAGGGCACCATACCGTGGCTTTGATAGATAGATGACGTTGATTACAAATATCACAAAAGGGTATTTCTGAAGCCATGGATTGTCTGGCCTAAAAAGAAAAGAAAGCATATTTAAACAAAAGGCGTTTTGCTATTTATACCCAACTCTACATACTTTTCTAGTGGCAGTCAAAAGTCATTATGTAGGTTCTATTCTAAATATAATTGTAAAGTGATGCCAAGGTATTTTGCAGATGCTACTGAATCTCGGATGTGGTTGTGGAAAATATGATTTCTTCTGAATATTTGTTTTGTTTTATTTTGTCTTGGTGGGTTTTTTTTGGAGGGGGGATGGTAAACTGAGTTTGGTACATTTATCTGGATGGAATGCACTAGTTTGCGTGTTTCCAGTCTTTGTGTATTTCTTCTGATTCTAATGATTTGGAAGAAAGAAAAGTTAGAATTGGTGCAACTTGTTCGTTTAACTTGTTTTACTATTGTGTGGTCGCATGCTGTATGTGTGTTTAGATTACATAAACATTTTGATAGTCCAGCTGATGATATGTTTTTTTTTATATAATTTTGTAATATTATTGAACAAATACTCATTTGAGTATGCATGAAATACTTGCTACTGGACATTAAAGCGGCATTTGCGGTAGTGCCTACCGACAAAATTTGTGGACGGAGCCTATCATCAGCGTATTGTGTTATTAATAGAATGATCAACAAAAATCCCCGTTGAACAGCATATTTATGAAACTGTATGCTACATACCTCAGAAATTTGAATTTTCGAAGTGATTTTTGTAGTTTTTAGACAGATGAAGAATATCATTTTTAATAAGACTGAAAGTTTCGTAGAGAGGAACACTAGTGACCATGCCTGTCAAATATTTTGCTCAAAAGTAACTGTGAAAATATGTATCATTGATTTTTCCTCCTCGAGATAACCGTGGTCAAAATATTGAACAATCTGAATGTTTGCTCCGCCCACAGCTATGTATGCTCACGATCCCGGTTTAAGCAATCAACAGTCAACCAATTATTCAATTTTTTTAGGGTTTCCGTTTTCAACATCCATGATTTTCAGAATCTAAATAAATAAAATGTTTACTTTCCGTTTTGGGGAACAGCACTACGAAATGCTTGTCTTTATATTGTAGTATGTTTTCTTATATTTGAAATTCAGATTCAAGAACAAGCGAATATGTATTTTATGAGCAATCATCGAAAAATGGGATCGACGAATTTAAATTATTTCACAGTAATAGGTGTACAGGTACAATGTAACTACGTCCTTGATCGTGTGTGTCAATGATATATCAAATGTACTTACCTTGATGAGCCAAATATGATACGATCAATGGATTTATCAACTTTTTTTTTTACATTTTAATGTTACAGCTTGAGTAGAATCTATTTTTGGATTCAATTATTTTATTCACAAAGGTACATTTATGTACATTGCTATTTTTATTCATTAGTGAGGCATTTCCGTATTTATTCTTCGTGTTCTGAATAGTGGTTTGGCAATATACCATACAGTTTATAACCCATATAACACAGTGACAGAAATGTGATAATTAGTTTATTACCATCTTAGTTGCTCATAGACACAAAAAGGATGAGACACAACTTTTACCAACTTATGAAGTCTTCTCCTTTGAATTACATAACAATTATAACAAATATAGAAACAGAAATAGAAATACTTTATTAAACCAATTAAGGACCCTTGCGGGTTTATAATTTCATACAATGATTACAATGATTAGAATACATAAAATAAATTATAATGGTGATTTACCAGGAGGGAAGCAGGTGACCAAGGGAGATAAAAAAAAATAACCGTTATATATTATATGGATTATTCCCCTTTGTCCTATATTAGAAAACTTAATGAAATGGGTGTGGCTGATTCCCTCCTAGGAACGTAGACCTAGCAAATATGTATATAAAAATAAAATAATAACAATAATAATAATAATAATTAATGCAAGGACTGGACCATGTCTTGAGGAGTTATACATATAGATATGTATATATATGTATACAAGTGTTTTCTCTATATATAGTATATGTAGCACTCGCTGTTAACAATTATATGATATAATCTTACACATTATATAATATCAATCAATCATGAAGAACCTCATCCATCAGAAATATTTAATGATCTCAATTCAAAGCTTTGAATAAGAAAATTACTTAAATTTTCAGCTAAAAATATATTTTCAGTGGTCATTAACCATACAAATTTGAATTCATTATCTAATTTGATGAAATTCTTACAATAATTTTGAATTTTAGTATGCAATTTCTCACGTAAGCCATTATAAAAAGCACATTTTATTGGAAAATGAGGTTCATCTTCGATATCATTCTGTGAACAAAACTTACATATCCTCTGTGACCTTTCTATAGAATTAGTTTTATATCTCTGTTTCCACTCTTAAATGATGTGAACTTTTGCGAAATCTACATAGTATTTGCCTTACTTCAAAATTGTTTATCTCTAGATATTTTTCTTTTTGGAACATATTTTTGTAGGAAAAATATGTATCTAACTTTTCAGGAACATATATGCATATGAAATAGAACATGCACATTAATGTATGTATACCAGTAACAATTACACATGTAAAAGAGAACAGAAAAATAGAAAGAAAAAAAAGTTGGTTTTTATGTGGACACGATGATCATGTTGGCTATATTTATAAGTTTATACAATGAGGAATCGCTTAGATCTTCTAATAAATTTGTACACTTCTTTAACAATTAAGGAGGGCGATTTACTGTACCTACGGGAAAAACCCACTTGTTCTACTTTCGGTTTTGACATTATGTTAAATTTCATTATGTTTATAATAATATGATAAGTCATAAATGATTAAACTTTGATACTTACAGGTATTACAACGGTTCCTACAATAAGGTACCTGTCTTGTTTCTCATATTTCTAAAACGTTGCTTCAAACATTCAACATGTACTAACAGAAAATGAATGGGTCGGTCACATGACAAAGTAGTATAATATGGCGCGTGATCCATAACATTTATCTGTGACGTTACACAGGTGAAATACTAACAATACATTAGCTTGTACTAAAAACAGTGGTGTAAATAAAAGATTGTTTAAGAGTAAATTAACTTAAAGTGTAAAAGTTATAATGAAGATGGAGTAAAGATATAAAAAATAGAAACGGTTATGATTGTAAAAAAAACCAAACATTTCATTCATAAAAATAAATTACATGTCAAACAAGTTTACATTCAGTTTGAATGAATCGAGAAAAATAGCCTATTCAATAAAAACCCAACAGATACTTCATAACAGCGAGAAAACCCTCGGTACTAATTCGCCACCTTCCATAATGAAATACGCACTAGAGAAGAAAAAATATACTTCCCTCCGGTTCCACGAATAAAATTATACAATTATATTTGTACACATATATTCAGCATTGCTTTTTTGAATTTAATTTTTGAAACTTCGTGTTCATATATTTGCAGTTAGTTAAATATCTGCTAACAAAAAATTAATTCATCTACCAAATGGTAGAAAACCCCGGCGACACAGTCGTCTTGTTATATTTTCTGCAAAATGGATATATCTTCCCATTTCTTGCCCTTTTATATAAAATAACATGAAATTATGTTGACGTTTTAAAAATGATATATACACACATATCTGGATGTATTTGTCTTTACATTGGTGTAGAAATAAAAAAATTAAAATTAAAATGATAATGATAAGCTAGATAGTAGAGTCAGAAACATATCCAGTGAGAGTACAGGGGGTGGATAAAGATTTTTAAGCTAGAGGGAGCGTGAAAAATAGGCGAAGAGGTCCGTGGACCGCTTAGGTTCCCATTGAGTCTTTTTAAATTCAAATTCAAATTCAAAGTTTTATTTAAAGTCGATATAAAGCATACATATAACACAAGCTCTAATGAGCTTTTAAAATCGACTATAGTATATAACCAATTCTAACATGGCATCCTTCTTTCGCTTTGTAGACACATGAGCGATTTATCGATGGAATAATCTCATTCGCACATGCGCCGGTGAATGTGACTGAGTTTTCCATTGACAGCATAAATTGTGTGCGACATTTTCCGCAAATATAAATATTAATTACCGTCTTCCAATCAAAGTATACTACCGTATTTGTACCCTTAGACATATCAGAATCGAAATAAATAATGGAAGCCATAATGTGTTTTGAGTTTTAACATGGGGTGGCGGGTATTATTAAATTGTATCCCTAGCCTATGGCTCGGAATAAAATACTAATATCCGCCAATCCATGTTTAAACTCCCAACACATTCTGTCTTCCATGATTTATTTCTTAAACAACACATACAATCATGCATACAAACATATTAAATAAAAACATACATCAATCTATGCAAATCAATATACACACAAGATACAAAAACAGATATCAACTGAACAAAAGCAAACTAAAAATAAGAGGTTCATGCATTTAAACCCCAATTTTTTTTTAAAATAATAAATATATTAAATAAATGTATGCAAATTTAGATATAAAAATTTAAAGGTCATCTCCCTGCACTGCACTGGCATGAGCTGCCGTTCCATGTGTGAATTATATTTTTAAAATGTTCTAACAATGTTTCGTGTCTCAAGTGATTAGGCAGCTCATTCCAGATTTGTGCAGTATTATACGGAAAAGAATTTAAACCATATACCCTGTTGTGCTTACCCTATGTCAAACTGCTTTATCTTGATGCATAAAATTATAGTTTTTATCTTTAATTGCAATTAAATCATGAAGATAGCTTGAACTACTTTGTCTATGGATAATTTTGAATGTTTCAACTGCAATAGTTCTTAATCTTCGAATTTCTAAAGACGGCAATTTAGATTTTTTAAGTAAATTTTCATAAGTATTTGCATAGTCTTCCTAAATGAAACGGAGAGCTCTTTCCTGGATTCTTTCAATTTTTTGGGGTATTTATTTCGCTGCAAAAGTGCCTTGATACCGGACAGTAATTAAAGTTTGAAAGAATAAAGGCGTAGTAAATGGTAAGGCGACCTAATCTGATGAAATATTCACCTATTCGTTTAAGGATATGTAATTGTTGGGATGCTTTTTTTTTTTTTTTTTTTTTTTTTTTTTTTTTTTTTTTTTTACAAATTTCTGATATATGTTTATCAAAATGTAGCTGAGAATCAACGGTAACAACTAAAGGTTTAGCATTTGCTTCACATGTAATTTTATTTCCTTTTAAATCAAAAGATAGATTGTGTCTATTTTAGGACCAATGGCAATAGCCTGAAATTTATCCACATTTTATGCTGTCATTTTCTAGAGTTTGAACTACTGTATTTATCTTAGTATCAGAATAAGAAAGAGTATTGTCATCTGCATAATGATAAATAGTACTATCTTGAACAAAGTGAAAAATGTCATTTATAAAAACATTAAATAGAACTGGGCCTAGGATTGAGCCCCATGAAACCCCTTTGATTAATGTATCCCATTCACTGTAGTTATTACCACTTTTAATGCGCTGTCTTCTGTTTTCTAAATAGTTTTTTAACAATTTTAAAGAACTTTCTGACAGACCATAAGTTTCTAATTTTAACATTAATAAATTGTGTGGGAGACAGTCAGTCAAATGCTTTTGATAGATCCATTAGAATTGCTGCAATAAATGTATTATCATCCAAAGCTTTCTTCCAATCTTCTATTTTTCTAAGTAAGGCCGTCTGACACCTAAAACCTGATCTAAATGCTGAAAGCAACTGAGGGGGGACTTTCGGGTACTATAATGATTTATTAACTATGATTCAGCCAGCGCTCGTCATTTTCGTAATTAACGAATGCATTTTAATTTTGACAATTACTTTTTAGAGCAATTCGCCACTTAAAATTGTTTGAAAGCATAAAATGTATCATTAGTCTCTGACCTTACAGGTCTATGACACACACCAATTAAACAGAGGTAAAATATATTTAATTACGTAATCAAAATGATTAAAAATTTACAAAGGTATGATAATTACCCGAAGCTCAAGTCGACTTGTAATTTTGAATAATCGTCCTATATGCGTATATGAGACCCGCGTATTTTTGCCACGTGTCATTTATGAAAATGTCGATATCGTGTTTACCGAAATCTATGGTATTCGTGAAGTATTTTGAAAGTGATTTTCTTGAAAAGTAATCCATTTCGTTTTATAGAAACTTTACAAATAAAAATGACGCTATGGGAAAGTGGACGCAATCCACTGTGATATAGGAAATGTTGACCGAAGCTACTTTTAAGCAAACGAACTTTTGATTTATATTTTCTCATTTCTGTGACATGAAATCTTAGTTCTCATATTTAATATATTAATATCTGCGAAGGTTAGACATTCAAAATTCGTTGAAGTGCACGATCAGATTTTTATCGATCCGCATCCAAGTCCGATTTGTATGTTATACTCGCCATCTGGTTAAAAATTGCGATCTATTTATTGAAATGAGTACAATTTAGATTAAATCTGATTTGTGGAGTACATCAATACCGCTCTGTAAGATAAATATTTTTTTCCACAAACTTCCATAGTTAATTATCCTTGCATATTTATATTTACATCCTTAAATGGGATAAATATTTATTGTTCTTAAGTTATCCCTTTGCTCCGACATCTTAGATTGCAAGTGAAGTGACGACGCGAACAAAACAATTCTGAGAATTGTACAGCTGAAAATGCCAGTCTCAATAGATTTAGAAACATAGAAACTCATTTGTATATTAATTTATTGTGGTCAGTTGTCATATTTATTCGCTAGGTATTGCGAATTCAATCACAGGCGCATGGGGCATGGATTTCGTTTCCTCCTCCCCCCTTTTCTCTACTACCCCCCTTTTTCAAAATTTTCATATTAATCATTCCTTTTTCAAAATTTTCATAATCATTCGTTTTTCTTCATTTGACAATATCAGAAGACGTCATACATCATTAGTAATACGTGTATTCTGTGTCCACAGTTTTTCGACTGATACAGTATAGAGAGAAGGTAAGCAACTCCATTTTCATATTTCGCGCCATATCGCTCACCTCGATTGGGAAACCCCCGGTTTTTTTTTACACTTTTTACCTTGTCTACATATGGCACTGTCGTATCAAAGTGTTTCTAAGAAACTTACCTAATTGCCCATCTTCGAATTTCATTCGGTACGTTGATCTTTTCCAAGAAATCTCACCGAGAATAGCGAAGCAGCTTCGTTTCTAGATCAAGCTACATCATTTTAGACGGAAATGCAAGAACGATAACCCTAGGTTTTTTACGAATGAAATACCTGCAATGAAAAACCCAGATGCGCTCCAAATATTTTTCACGGATTTTTTTAGAAACCACATGTAACCTTGTAAAACCGTAAATAACAGATGAAAAATGGACGAAGACCAACTTCATGCATACCAGGTTGCTTTGAGTGGCCATAATGTGAGAACCAGGGGAGAGGGGGGGGGGGTGTAATTTATATGAGTATTGTGATGGATATTAAGACAAATACCATTTGTCATGTTTGCATATGCATGGCTGTGTATGAGGAAATATAGCTGTTTGTACTATTTGTACAAAATATGACATAATTAATCAATCCTTGTATATATCATTTTTTACCTGTCAGACAGCAATGCATTTTTTATTGGGTAATGTGTTCAGAGAAAATAAGAATAAATTGACTGTTTCACATTTTATTGAAGTAATGGAAATGCAAATTATCCAACTTCTGGAATTGTTAATTTTATCATAGTTTCACATTTTTCTTTGGAATCATTTTTGTAAGCACATGTTCAAATTGCTTTCTGCTAAACATGAAAGTGTGGGAACTGAAGATTGCATTGCATAGCTATTATTGTTGAAATCGCTATATATATATATTGTATGCATTAATTATGTACCTGGTACGTCCTTTATATATCATTATACGGGTTATGTGTTATTTTCATTTGTAGTCTAGTAAAACTGGCACTGAATACACAGAATTATGTCAATTTCAGCTCAGGCGCAGTCGCCATGTTTTAACTTGGAAATGTATTTACGTTACTGATTTTGTCAATAAACATCGTTTTAAGTTTATGTACATCGTAACCATGGACATATTGTAACTCCTCAGATCAGTAGTAATCCATTCATGCATTTTACAGTAGCTGTCATGTGTTTTTACGGGAGAATTTGGCCATATTATGAGCCCGCTGTCAGTCTCATTCATCAACCACTTGTTGCTTACGATTGTTCACTTCCGGTGTGGCGCCAAGTACAAATTTTAACTTACGATGATTTAGTTGTTGTAGAAAAATTCTTTCTTTAACTTTGGGGAGTTACTTTTATAAAATAAGAAATATGTTATTTAGTTACTGGAGTTTTAAAATTGTATTAAGTATTTTTGATAGTGCGCGTGCACCTTTGGTGATTTCCCACCATCGGTGGGATTTTCCCCACCGTTGGTGGAATATTTTCACGTTCGATATGACGTCATTTGACGCCAGCATCAGGAGTTCTGCTTTTGGTTTTGACTGGAACGGTCAGTATTTTTGAGTCTCTGGCTAAAATATATATTTTTACCCTTTTGGCATAATATTTTATTTTTAAAATACATTTTTATCAAAGATTTGGAAAGTAAAAGTAACTATAAATAGTAAAAGTTTAGTTTGGAAACATAGAATTATTTTGACAGAACTGTGGGGCTGGTCTCCAAGATATTTTGTTGAGTTGCTATTAAAGCTGTATGATAATTTTATTTAGACAATACTAAACCAAAATTGTAAAAGTATAATTTATCTTAATATTTTTGCTTTTTTTACATAACTTGCTTGTAAAATTTGCATTGATGTTTATTTAAAGATAAACTATTATTAATTAAATAATGCTCTTGTTGGAAGTAAAAGAAATAGTTAATTAAAATGTTAACAGGATTTACTAGTTGTTTAACAAGTTCAAGGTTTTAAATTAACTTGAAATATATTAATTAATGAAACTTAGTATAACTCTAAATTGTATAATTAATTTTTAGTAATTAATTATAGGGATTAAAATTCTTATAAATACTTTAATCAACTTTTGACGGTGGAGTATTCCAAAAGGTTGGGATATAATAAACAGATATTCCTTAGGTTGGAATATAATAATACTAAGTATTTCATAAGGTTTGGAATACATTAAACTATAATAATACTCAGTATTTCATAAGGTTTGGAATACATTAAACTAGAATAATACTAAGTATTTCATACGGTTTGGAATACATTAAACTATAATAATACTCAGTATTTCATAAGGTTTGGAATACACTAAACTATAATAATACTCAGTATTTCATAAGGTTTGGAATACATTAAATTATAATAATACTAAGTATTTCATAAGGGTTGGAATACACTAAATTATAATATTCAGTATTTCATGAGGTTTGGAATACATTAAACTAGAATAATACTAAGTAATTCATAAGGGTTGGAATACACTAAATTATAATATTCAGTATTTCATAAGGTTTGGAATACACTAAACTGATATTCCAAAGGTTGAGAATATCATAAAATTGTATTGAAATTATCTACTGAAGTAAAAGTGATAACATTAATTAATACTAATAGTAACATTTGCACAAATAAATGTTAGCAACTCAAATAGTGTTGGTAATTATATAATGTGTCTAAATTGTTGAAGTGACTTGTTCTAAGGACAGAAACATTTTCTAGTATATGTGTACATTTGTATATTTTTGAATAATCTCTAGGAAAGAGATTAATTAATCTATTAATCTAAGGGAGATAATTCCTTTCATTAGTTATAGTTCAGAGATTGATTCAAATATTACTGTTAATAAAAGGGGGATAATTCTTTCTAAAAGTTAAAGTAATTAATCTCTAAGGTAGAGATTAATCTATTAATCTAAGGGAGATAATTCCTTTCATTAGTTATAGTTCAGAGATTGATTCAAATATTACTGTTAATAAAAGGGGGATAATTCTTTCTAAAAGTTGAAGTAATTAATCTCTAAGGTAGAGATTAAACACTTTTTGTTATTGTTAATAGTTTTTAACATTTGTTATTCAAAGTTTCCATATATTGTAAATTTTCTGGTTTAAATACACTGTGGACTGACCAGGGTTTAGTTTTGAACATTTTGATCTTATAAATTGATCTTATATTGAATTGAACTAATAAAATATGGAAACTTATTCACTTTTCATGATCATTAAAGCCTGCAACCTGGAAATTTAGTCTTCATAGGCTAAATACATTGTCATTGTCATCACTTGGCTGATTTGTCGTTACCGTGGTAATAATTAATAGTAATTTGTTGATCTAAGGGTTTACTTTGCTTAGACGGAGATATTTTGGTAGAAGGTAGTTGGGAGAATTAGAACACTCCTATAGTTCAGAGGTTAACAGTTCTACCCCTGGAGCGCTACAATAACTTGCTTATTCTTGGCCAGGCAGGGACTGGTAAATCATTCTTGACGACAAAAATCGTCAAAAGTTTGAGACACAGAGGTAAACAACACAACTGGTTATTATTTTAATAATGACTAACATAGTAACGAGGTGAAACACGACTACTGAGCCACTTTAAAAGCATGTAAAATTACTGGCCACTTTAGTATTTTGTAAAATCACTAAAAATTTCAGCAATTTTACAAAATTACTGAAATTTTAATTAGGAATTTGACACGTTTACTGAAATGTATTTACTTGCTTTAATATTCGAACAACAAGAATAAAGAATAATGTTAACATTATTTTGCTAATACTATATGAAGCATTACTAAAAATGCAAAATAAGTTTATGGTTTTGAGCTTGTTCATGTATTTTTTCATTCAATGACTTATTTGTTTCCTGCTTATCTTGACATTGGATCAATACGATGTCAGTTTGACATTATTTATTAAAGTTTCAAAAACTGTATGACACACACAATCTTACATCACTCAAAATATGAAATAGTAATATTATGATCATTTAGTTTTACAAGACAGGTTTGGGTGACATCTACTGTTATATAACTTGCCCGCTTTACGACATGCACATCGATTTTGCTCACAACGATTTTTCCGGAACAGCCACTTTTCTGAAAACCATGACCATCACAAATTGAATTCAATCTGACCGCTTGTCGGAACGAAATGAAATTGTCCGCTAAAATGTCAGACGGCTTAAGAAATAAACTATCAGTAGGCTCGAACTGATTTCTCGTATATGATCCTAATAGTATGCCCTGTTTCGTTGCCAACCTATAACCTTTTTCAGTCTTGCTTTGCACTACAGACATAATGTTTTTAGGATCCCCCTTACCACGATCAACATTAGGAATCGGTACAACTACATTGCAACCAATCTCTACTTCATCAAGGGCTTTATTTGAGCGATCTAGCATAGAGGTTTTTGCGGAAAGACATTCAAATTCAATGTTGTTTTCAGAATAACACCTCCATGCTGGCCAGATCAAAAAGATGTTCTTCGGTGTCAACTTTGGAAATGAGTTCATTTTACGAAGTAGCTATGGTAAGGGCAAACAAACGATATTAAATTTTGACAGCATGCGATATGCAATTTGATAATTTAATACCTATCTGCCAACTTTACGGACACCCTCGTACATGCAAGTGAAGAAGAGGAAGTGTTTTCAATTCAGCATAGATTAATATTAATAACAAGTTATTTCTTTGATATCTGACTATCAGTGGCAGATTCAGAGAGGGTTCCGGTCCTCCTTTTGCTATGAAATACAAGAAAACTCTGGGAATATCCGCAAACAGGAGGGGGATATTTTGCAAACACTTGTTAAGTAGGGAAAAAAATCGTACTCTGATCTTTCAAATTGAATAATTGATATTTTTTAATAGAATGAAAAAAGCAATTTTCCCAAATTTTCACCCAAAAAAAATTCATTTTCTTTAAAGGGCGATAATTCATGTAACTAGTATCCCTTACTATGTCAAGATATAACAGATATATCATTCGGGATTGAAGACTCTTGAGTATTTAACTTACTTTTTGAATATGTAGTAGTATAAATTGGTTTTAGTATAAACATATTTTATCTATTAATTCAATATTACACATTATGATAATACACATATAAATTATATAGACATTTAAATTAATCAGTAGGATTCGGAAACAAGTGGTTATACTTATATTAATCCGTATTTCTGTTGTTATCTGGTGTTCAAGGTTTAATTAGTATCGAAAGGTAGAAGTGTATTGAGAATTAATCAAGTGTTAATCAGTCGTTGTCAATGTTATTTGGTGTGCTTTAGGAAGAAATTGTTTTTAAATAAATTGGTTTTGTCTTCATTCTTTGGTTCTGTTGATGAGGTGAATTAGTTCTTCGTACTTTTCCCTATTCCATATGTTACATTTTGTTTTCTCTCGTATCAATTCCTCAAGTTTTTGGGTATAATTTTTTTCAGCACTCAAACACATCTGTGCTTGAGCCATTTTACAAACTAACTGACCATCTGTTATGAAAAAAACCGTTCACATAGTTTTAATAAAATATGTTCCCTATTGAGACCTTTATTCATCTACATGCCCTAAGCAACATGTACGTGAATTTATTTATCACCTGACATGAATTCCTTTAGCCTAAACTATAATTAATCCAATCAGTAAATTTGTCAAATAAATGTTGAAATTTTCAATAATTTTGTAAAATTACCTCGGTAACGGTTTATTTCAGTAATTTTGACCTGTTTAGTAATTTTACAAAATTTTTCAGTAATTTTGCAAAATTACTGGTTTTACAAATTTACTGTAACATATAACATCGTCACACGAATAAACACGTGTATAATGACGACCTATAATTTAACCTTACATGACAATGTATCACCTCCGTTAATTAAGCTTTATCTTTATTTAGTGGATTTTACCGTGGGAAGGGGGCGGGGATAAATGGTTCGTCATTATATTAAGCAGCTTAGCGCTGCAGTGTATCAACGGTATGGGTACGAATCCCACTGACGGAAGTACATAATTTTCACAAAGCGTTTTCCGTTGGGAAAATGACACAGATAATGGAAAGATTTCCATGTTCAGATGAACATCGGGCATCAGGTGTTGATAACATCCCGTCTGTATTTAATATGCAGCTAGTTCACGACTTGTACGACAGGGATCATTGAAACAGTTTATTGAAGTTTAAAACGTTATAATATTCCCCGATACTATTGATAACGGAAATCAACTTTAGGTCAAAACACCAAGGTGCCGTTAAACGTCTTATCTTGTAGTATACCATTTATACTTGTAGCGACGTCTAGACAGCATGTTGTGTCTTGATTACTCATTTTACGTTATTTCTATCTGGCTTGGTTTGTTTTGTATGACACAAGCACAGGCTGCTGAAACAGTAGATTGGCAGAAGGTAATGGGTATGTGTAATTTAAAACAAGGTACACTCTGGTCAGATAAGGTTGAAGATACAGAAGAGGTAAACAGAAACCGTAATTCGAAGGACAGACATTACAATGACAAAGAAAAAGGAAAACAAAACAAACAGACAAACAATTATCTACAAACACTACACAGGCAACTGATGATTGAACAACATACTCCCCACAAAATTTGGGTGAACTCATATGCTCCAGCAGGGTAATCAATTTTTTCCTTCCCCACTAGTGACACCCGTCGACTCATGTCAAAACTCCAGAGGTAAGTCATCAATAAGGAAAGAGCTTGGATGTGATTATGACAAAGGGAAGACATCCGTGGTTATTTGTGACACAAATATTCCGTAATATTGTATTTTACAACAAATAAACGATTTCTAAATATAACTGAAACGTCGCTATTGAGGCTTTACATCCAACATTGAGTAACTTATATTTGCTTTATCACTCCATTAATCATATTTAACCTTTCAAGACAAACATTAATGAGCAATACTGGGTACTCGTGACGCTTCATAGAGCTCAACGCACAAAGTTGCCCGGCGCATCCCTTTGTGACATATAAGGGGTGCTCTCTCGCTTTGTGAAGGGGTAGAAATGTTAATACGGTAATCGTGGATGTGGACAATAGTTTGTTTATGTGCATGCAGATTAAAACGATCCTCCTTATCAAGAACCTATTTTTTAGATTTTGTAGCCGCCACAAATAGGCTTGTTGTTGTCCTTAGCCAACTCCTCTTACATTTACTTTCTAAAGTCGTTCAAAATATGAATTGATACAAGTTTCGAAAATTTCTTTTATTTTGGATGTCCGGAGATAATGCACATTCTACAAATTTGATACCACTTCGTTCGTTACTACAAAGCTCCTAACCCAGCTAAATGTGAGGGTTGGCATTTTACGCAGATATGGAAATGTTAACACCCGCATTTAACCGCATCGTTTCACTAAGAGGTACGATGTAGACTTTGGCCGATAAGACTAGTTTAACCTGGACATATGTTATTGATGTGCCTGTACCAAGCCAGAAAAGTACACGGTTATGTACATGTGTGTTAGGGATATCGATTTGCCTACAATTGTTTTGATAGATTTTAGAACTGTCCTAACGGTCTGATATTTTTTTGTTTTTCATATTATTGCTATATTCGCTCGACTCCATTTACATCTGACATAGCACGGTTTAACTTCCATCAAAGTTACCCTTAGACTATCAATGAAAATGGAACTGGAGAAATACTGTTAGCAGGTGGGAAAGAAAAAGCGCGGGAGAATCGAGTAAATTTGTTTTAGCGTTCCCCTGGACGAACTGTCAGGTCGCTTGTGTTACTGGAGTGTAGCACATTTAATATATATTTTTCTTACCAGATTGAATACTTTATTTACAGATGACCTAAGCAAGGTGCAGCTAGAACTAAAACAGGTCAAGGAAAAGGTGACATGCTTAGAACATGACAATACGGCATTTAAATCTTATTACAATCTCTTAAGAAAAGAAAATGTGATGTTGTACGAAGAGACAGACAAGCTTAACTTTGAGACAAGGCAATTAAAAGAATCCATAGCCTTTATGGACGCCAAACTGACAGATATAAGATATCATTATATGTCAACGAACGGCAGGGATGGTGTTGTTCATCAAAAGCAAAGACAAGCAACGGAAGACTCGAATGGAAAACCACAAGATGGGCAAATAAAAAGCGACGAATCAATTTTAAAGACAAATATGCAAAAACGATTTATTAACCAAAATGGTAAGTATTTTTAATGTATTAAATACATAACTAGTCTGCATTCATTACACAATTGATAGTGTATATGTTGTATCACCAGAAATATCTATTGTTTTTCATTTACTACACCTATCACTTTCGTCACAATAATCCATAAAATAAAGGAATTTGTAATTTTAATACCACTGTTTTCCGAGTTAACGTAAGCGTGAGATTGTTTAACCGTTTAACTCGAAAAACAGTGGTATAAATGATTTGTAACATGAAGTCATGCAATATCACATCTAGATAGTTGATTATTACACGGGTCTCTGAGAGTCTACAGCCCAGATTTAAAGTGAGCAATATCTCGTATCTGTTGTTTACATTCTATTATATAGACCATAAAAAAAATCAAAAGAAAAGAATGCACTCATCTTACAAGGTATTTTTAATGATCTTGTGGAGTATGATAATGAGTGTTTGCAGGCAGTTGCTAATAAGTAAAGAAAACTTGTGAAGATGCCATAGTGGTAATCAGAAGCTGGAAATCGAAGAAAGACAGACAACACAACGGTTCATAGAAAAAGGACAAACAATGATCTACAAAACCCTACACAGAAAACTGAAGATCGAGCAACACGAACCCCACTAAAAAGCGTGAGTGAACCCAGGTGCTCTGGGTAGGTTATCAGTTCCTGCTCTGCGGGTGTGTCGTGTTACTGTTAAACGTTTGTTAATCATTGGTATAGTGTGCCCGCTGTCAGGCCAACATTTCCAACACTATGCAGCATCCACCTTTTTACTTGTGGCTATCAAACCATCCACCACAGTACCACCTTTATAACAGATATCATTTAATGTTTGAAAATTAGTAATCGTTTTAGATATAGTTGACAATAAACAGTAAACTAAGTTCTCGTTCTTCCTTAACAACTTATTGATATTAACAATATCAGAAATGATGTCTTGAATAAAGAAAAACAACTCTTTGTTTGTACTTCAAATAGCCGATTGTTTGTTGTTTAAAGTTAGGTGAGCAGTATTTACTTACACTATGTACTCATTTAAGTCTCGAGCTTAGGGCGAGTTGTGTTTTTGGTTCTTCTGCACTGATATAACCCCCTTTTTGGATGGGGGTTTATCTCGCAGAGGAGAAAGAAGGCCCTATTTTTATATAAGCAACGACTACTGTTGCAACCTTACTAATTTCAAATCTCTACAATAAAAACGTAGATATCTTTTAGCGCACGACGCTTTTCTGGTATAACCTTCATCAGGTACGCTCAAAGTCGAAAGGTTGGAAAACCAAGTTGTCATTAGCATACAAGGAACATGGTATTCCTCATACACGAAGCATTCATTTTAGTGTCCTCTCCTAAGGACGATATATCTATATTGATTCGCCACATACAAATAGCGGATGCCACTTCCGGGGGAGTTGCATACCACAGCAGAAAAAGTCCTATTTGTATATATCACGTACATCCCTCGGCGATATTATTAATTATCTAAACGGTAATATTCGACAATATCAACAGTGACATCAATACGAACCCACTCCTCTGTCAGTCCTCTAAAATCAAAGGCAGAAGTCGAGATCACATTATGGAGTGAACATATTCTTCAGTGGTGAAGGTATATTGGTTGGTATAAAAAGTATGTCGTCTTATCTATTAGATTAGATGAAGAAAGTTGATGTAATTGAATTTCATTTTCAATAAGATATTTATATGGTATTCCTTTTTATTTCAGTCCGGCAGTTATCTCAGCCTGTTGCATTTACTGCAGTACTGGCACATGATGTTACACTTGGTCCACATCAAGCTGTTGAATTCGACAAGATCATTACCAATGTCGGTAATGCTTATGATTCTAGAGATGGACAGTTTACAGCTCCTATAGATGGTCTTTACATGATTTCTGCTACAATATGTAGTCAACAAAGTTCCAGTGTACATATTGAAATAGTCAGGAATGGTGTACAGCTCGCAGCCATATACGGGGACGATTATGATCTCGGAAGTCAAACAATAATGGTTCAGTTGAATGAAAATGATGAAGTTTGGGTTCGACATTTCTTTGATTCGGGATTTGGATATATCAATAATGAGGCCGATAGACATTACACTACATTTACGGGAGCATTAATTGTCGCATTGTAAAAACAGCTTTTTCTCTATAAATTTTAAAAACATAAGTATCCCTATTTTTGTCTCTATGATGTAATACTGTGAAATCATTATTAGTCGTGGGGTTCTTATTTTCGTGGATTTCGTTGTTCACTTAATTCACGAAAATTTAAATCGAATGAAATACATTTGCACCATTGATTGTCGCCTGTAGTGTTTGAAACCACGAATTCAAGAACCGTGAATCAATTCATGTTGGTGCCAACGAATAAAAGTACTTTCACAGTATTTTATTTTCAATTGCATATAGTACTCATAATCTGATTTTCATAACGATTTACTTCAAGTCAAATAAGATAGCATCATAATTCATTAGATATACCATATAGATCACATGACTTTTAGTTCATCGGGAGAAAAGTGGAGAATAAATTTCAATGCCCCCATTCAATCACGACAAGAGCCAAGGGAAATTGCGGATATAATGGACGTGTCGGGAAAATGCACCGAACGAGCAAATTGCATTTCATTGGGAGCTGCTGCAAGTTATCTTTAACGAGACACGCATTAATGACTCATGAAAAGGGCGTATTCTATATTTAATTCATCCCTCACAACTGGCTGACGCCAGCTTATAGTGCTTAAACCTCACAGCGGAGTAATTGGGACCCATTTTAATACTCATAGGGGATGAACACAAACACCTATTATGCTAATTAACATGCTTCTACCATTTAAGAAAATGGTCAGTGAGATTGTCTTTGACAATCACCCACTTCTTTTGTCTTCCTTTTTCGTGTCGCATTCTCTGTTAAGAAACGTTTAAAGATACAATGGGGGTAAATCGAAGGCCAGACAACACAATTGTCAAAATAGAAAGGCTAGAAAAATAAATACTGGCCCATAATACATTGCACAGACAACTAAAGACTGAGCAACATAAACACCACAACAAAATCATGGGTGAACACTTGTAGATCAGGTTACAATATTCTTCAGCAGTTTTATGTGCATGTGTATGTTAAAGCCAATCTATTCAGTACCGATCTCACTTTTAATGAGGTGTCGGCAAGGACGATTCTTGTCATCGTCCATCTCCAATCTACATGCATAATTTACACGCACTCTAGTTGTAAAACACTTGGGTCCGTTGTTGAACTTGTGATTAAGCTAATCATATGATTAACTGATTAGCCCAAATTACATGATTCATTCCTAATCACATAATTAGCTAATTTAATGATTAAATATGATTACTTAATACATTGATTTAAAAGAGTTCAGCAACAGAATTTAATCATTGCATTAGCTAAGTATGTGATTAGGAATTAATTATGCAATTAGGGCTAATCATTTGGTTAGTTTAATCACAAGTTCAACAACGAACTCCTGGATTATGAACGTTATCTACCATAGACAAATCTACTGTACATATCTGTATAAGATAAAAGCGTAGTTATGAAATTTACTGCGTACGACGTGTTTCTGTGATAACATTCATCAGGTACGCTCAATATCGAAAGATAGGAAAACCAAATGAATTAAAAGTGTTTGGTAGCAATATACCAAAGGACCTAAACAGGATAGCCAAAATCGGCTAAGGTCATCTTTGCCTGAGGATGGAGAACCTTAGTTTTGATAATAATAAGACTAGTCAGGTGTTACATTATTGTGGGTTTGGCATTGTCATGTCCAAATGACATAAACAATGAAGCATCTTTTTTGGGGGTTATTTAATAATGTCGAGAACAAGAGACCATTGACATATGCTATGAAAGGGGTAGTGCGACTCGATATAAAACCAAAATAAAGTATCCAAATTGAAAGTCTAGTAAAATAAAATATCAGAATTCAAAATATTTTATTGTTTAAATAGTAAACAAAGATATGGATAGAAGTAAATGCCTATATAAATCCTTTAGAAATGCCTGTACCAAGTCAGGGTCATTACGGTTTTCACAGTTTTCCGGTTGTTGACTGATTTTGTCTGTTTATATAATTATGAGTTTTGGCTTTCCCTTTGTAAGATTGTTCGGAGTTCGGTAATTTTGTTATTACCTTTATTTACCATACATGATGGATAGAATTATAACAGTAATAAATCAGTACACACACCTATATAAATATATATCAGATACCGGTGTCGTAAAGGAAACCTTCCGCATAGCAAACCTTCCCCCCGGATAATTACAATTGATTCGGAATTCAGCACCTAAATCGTGTTAATTTTAATTGTTGTATACCATTAATTATATCCGGTTATGATTAAAAGGCGAAAAAAAAATGTACGGAGCCATTCTGCAGTATTTGAAAAAGGTAGGAAGGCTTACTATGCGGAAAAATTACTATATAGTAAATCTTCCGGGGGGTTAATCTACTATGGGGGAAGGTTTACTCTATGACACCGGTATATGCAGTAAATCAGGGGAGACAATTCCCCTTCAAGAATAAATTTATTGATGAAAAAAAATATTGAGTAGGTAAGCAATCATATCAGGTTGATAAATTATAAATTTCTTATTATAACGTAAGTTGTTTTGCAAATCTGACGACTTGTGTGGGGCAAGTTTAGAAAGTAGATTACAGTACAAAGATCTTATTTAAGCATAGGAAAGTACGATAATACATATTAGACTTCTATCGAGAAACGTATTTTCGGGGCATTATATATGTGTAGCGTTGTTGCCATTTTACAGTACTGAAAGCCTGATCGTAAACCATAGTGGGCATCGTATTTAGAGAGTGTTGTGTTCCTTGTACGTTAAAGAACACTTTTGTGGATTTCGACAGAGTAGGCATATTGTAGGCACCGCGAAAGGATGATTTGTTTTGGTTTGCGCCCAAACTCGCCATAGTTTTCTAGTGGCCGCGTAGCAACCAATAATGAACCTACAATCAACCATTGAAATTGTCATATCACAATTCATAACTTTGAATTATTCCGTTTTCAGCGATAAAGGTCAAATACAAATCAGAAGGAAAATATATTACATTGAGTAATTCCCCTTTGAACGCAATTTTCATTCTTGATAAGAACAAATAGAGGTGTACAACGTTGCTGCCAATGCTATTTTGTTCTCGCTATGAATCAAGTTGAAATAGTCAACTTGTTATTACAAATCAATCACTTAATCATAAAACAACTATAAGTATGCATTGGGTCAATACCTCTAACGGCGGACTCTTAGTCCCTGAGGTTAACATCAGCTCAGTTAGTATTGAATTTGTAATTCAAATGTAAGCCCCTTCAAGAGGCAATCAACGACCTCTGTGATAACAAACTGACTTTCATTAGGATCTGCTGATTGTAGTGTTTTACGTGCAAGGTGCGAGACATGCAGGGGACAATTTTTGACGTTCCGGCTATACCGCGTTTCATGTATGATTCGTTCCATACAACTAGCACATTTCGTATAGGAGTTGTGAAATAATTCTACTAAAGCATTACCGTGAATATAATTTAGTGTCATGAGATATATAGATCTACGTAGCCATTTACCGGCCACGCTCGTACATTTCCGTCAACGTCCGTAAAGATACATCATTAATCATTTAATTACGGACAATTTTTAGCGGGAAATGGGCGAAAATGGTCGGGTTGATGGATTTATGATTACTTGGTAAAATGAAATATCACATCACATAGTTTTGTAGTGTTTTTGCTACTATTGACGATTCAAGTTATAGGTGGTTGTATATATATGTGTAACCGTTGCAGCCATTTGTATTTAATGGGTATGAGAGGAATGTACCAATTTGCATGCTCGATAATGTATAACGTTTAGTATATCCTTGTAACTGTAAAGGATGTCACGTCATTCATAATAATGTATTATCAAAAATATTTCTCTAACAAGAGCGGAAACATTCATACACCTTGTTGTAATTATATCTCATAACTTTAGAAAAATGGGGCCAATGAAATGAACTATCGCCTATGTATGATATTTTCCCTGTAAAATAAATTCCATAATTCCATATATATGTTTTACAACTTAATAACTTACATTATTGCCACAAGTACATGTATATAGTCTTAGATGATTGATAGTGTCAAACATTTGCCTAACAACGGGCCACGAACGACCACTCTTGATAAACTTTCTCATTCCGAACTTCTGTAAGATTTCCTTTTCGTACCATGAGTCTGGGTGGTGGTGACGGTTTCCATAACTTCACCCATAGAGCTGCCCTCTCCATTCGGGGAGGGGCTTGTCAGATTGTAAGTAGTAAAACACTACCGCAAACTATAGTATGTAACGCTCTGTGCAAGTTAGATACCTCCTAGGTTGACGCATTGTAAGCGCTACAAAAGACTTATTTGTTCCTTCCTACTCAACTCTCCATACGTTTCCAGTGGCAGTCTAAAGTAGTTATCTTGGTTGCCCAATGACTCCCTCATTTCCGTATCAGGTTTAGAAAGTAATGAACTTGTTCTACTTCTGAATATAGCTGAATACTACTAGCATAGCAATCAGCCATACTCATATCTGCAAGGAGTGGCTTTGTGAGACACATTAAACAAGAAGCTACGAGTTTATAAGAAAATAATAAACAAAGCAAAAAAAAACAAACCAAAACAACAAAATATCATGGACTCCCTTAATAATCATAATCTCAATACATTTTGATTTGATTAATTGTTGTTTAATGTCACGTGAGCAGCATTTCAGCTATAACATGTTTTATAAACAATAAATTGCACTGGATATATCTGTTATCACTGATAAAGGGTATATACTTTAAACATATTTTATTGTTCAAAAAGAAAAAAGGATACGACACAAGTTAAACAACTTAGACAGTCTTCTCCCATTACATATATTACCAAATACACAATTGAACATTACAATATTTAATTACACAATTGTATAGTTAACTTTTATAGTAAATAACAGCATGAAGAATAAAACATATAATAAAGAATTAAAAACCCCATGGAGCCTCATTGGCTATATGATCAAAATATAGATAACCTATTGATACATATCGAACAGATATGAAAGGGGATATGATAAATAAGGTTCGGAAATGTTTGCCTTGTAATGGACCATCCACGACCACTCCAAACACTATATTGCTCATTAAGGGCTCATCCGTTCATGCAGTCTTTGCTACGTGTAAGGCCTGTGCCATTTCCCCAAATTCACTCATATACTTCCATCCCTAAGGGTGAGTCATGTGTTTGATTCTCCTCACATAGCCAGCGTACAACCTTTCGCAGAAGCTTTACAAGCAGATGAGAAACCTTACTTCTATACAATGTGGTTCCTTCGAAGTGACACAATTAAGAAAAGTTTGAAGGGATAATCAGAAGCCGTAAATTTAAGAAGGACAGACAACACAATGGCCAAAAGAAAAAGAACTAAAGGACAACCGATGATCTACAAAACATTACACAGAAAACTAAAGATCGAACAATACGAACTCCACTAAAAACAGGGGGTTAACTCTGGTGCTCTGGAAGGGTAGACAGTTCCCGCTCGACATGTGGCACATGTCGTGTTAATCTTGTTACAAACCCAATGATATGCCATGAATGAGGAAAGGACCGGATTATAATTACGACAAACATAATATGTCCGTGATCATTTGTGACACAGATACTCCGTAGCGGTTACCAAAGTCATGATGGCGACCGTAAAACTTTCGAAGTGATGACTTCAACTTAACCACTAGGAGCCCTTGGTTCAGTAGCTTCGTTTTTAGCTTGGTTGATTGATTAATATAGCAGTATTTCAGCAACCCTCAAGGAAATCATGATAGGAACCACAAGCTCTGGAATATCGGATCAACTGAGAGCTATATACTCCATATGTAGGTGCGGTGCTGCTGGAATATTGCTACATATACTTAGTAAATGGAAAGTTCATTATGGAAAAACTTCTCTTTTGTCGTAAAGTTTAGTTCTTAACCGCCCCTCACTGTCAATTTCGAGGTGTCGGTCAAGGTATGAAGCAGACTTATCTGTATCTGTGGTATCCTTTATTTCAAGCTCAATGGGATAGATACTATCAACAAAATCACCAAACTTAGAATTATTTAGTGAAAGGACATCATCTATATAGCGGAACGTGAAATTAAATGATCGAGCTAGCTTCTTCTATTTTTTTAGAAGCGACTTTATTAAGTTTGTCTCGTACTTATAAAGGAACTAGTTTGCGATAATGGGAGAGCAGTTAGTACCCATAGGAATGCCGACTCTCTGTTGAAAAAAAACAACATACAGAACAAATATATTAGCAATCAAAAACTCAAGCATTTTGATGATATCGGTTTCAGAGAACGCTTTGGAAGAATCAGATTGTTTATTGCTTTACACAATAAGATTTGTCTCTTCCTAAAACAAGGTATATGGACAAATACTATAATATACATGAGAATCCTCCGTGACCGCAAATGTACGATAGGTGGATTTCATCTACATGGGCAACCAGTTACTATCACTGCTGTATTTGTGACTTCTATTGCCGCCCTTGGCGAGGTTTAATCGATAAAGCTTCTCAGTAACTATGACAGGTGGGCGCTTTTTCCGTCCCCCCACCGATAACAATCAAACACCATGACATAGCTGAAATAACGATACAAGTGGCGTTAAGCACAAATAATCATAACCTTGTATGAATTCCGTGTCATATCGGTGAGATGTGACAGTTGTTAAATCATGGAGAGCAATAATTCTCCAATACCATGGCAACACAAAGTTACTTTTTGATGAGATGATGATCAATGTTTGCTTAGTAATAAATCAACATGTTAATCTGGAAATTGCTATAAGTCAGCTAACTGAAAACAACTATCCTAAAGTTCACAGACCTCTCCAAGAAGAAGACGTCGTTGTCGTGATCTATGGTAGTTGGACTTACAACTACCTGCGCAATCAGTGCATATCATCACTACCGTTGGACGTTCGAATCCAGATAATGACGAAGTGTACTCGATACAACATTATGTGATAAAGTTTGTCAGTGTCTTGCGGCAAATCAGTGGCTTTCTCCGTGTACTCTGGTTTCCTCCAACAATAAAACTGACCGCAACGATATAACAGAAGTATTGTTGAAAGTGGCGTTAAATACCATAGCCCCACCCATCCCTACCCCCACCCCACGAAGGACACATTATACTGATTCAAAGTAGACCAAAGTCAATTCCTACTCTGTTATGCTGTGTTTGTGGTAGAGAAAGAGCAAACTCATATTTTGTAATTTTTGGTTTGATCAGACCGGGATCTAAGCTCACTATATTACTACCCACTCGACGTTAGCGTACTGACCAATACAACGCATGCACATCCATTAAAAAAATGATCATAGTACAAATGATAACACATTTCGTTATAATTTGGGTTGTTTATCATTTATTTTTTTATCACAATCACATCATTTATAAAATAAAGTAAAAAAAAAACCAATAAATGTCATCATATCTATTTTACAATTTTTAAACTGTTAATCATGATCATTGAATTCGTTCAAAACATCTTTCTTTATGATATTTATCACACGTACCTAAAATTTAAAGAGGATCTAGACGACCGGTCCCCGATGATGACAAAAGAATGTCTGTCCCAACGGACATGTTGCATTTCCACTCTAAAAAAATAATAGATTATGTAGAGATCATGGAAAGAAATAATTTACTCTCATTTGTTCCCTTTCAAGTGATATATTTGTGTTTAAAAGTTAAATTGCTTTAATTTATAATGATTTTATTGTCAATACTTGTATTGAGGACAACTTACTAGTTCCTCTCTATGTAAATACATTAATAAAAAATCAAATGACAATAAGGGTAATAACAAAATTACCGAACTCCGAACAATCTTACAAAGGGAAAGTCAAAACTCATAAGTATATAAACAGACAAATCAGTCAACAACCGGAAAACTGTGAAAACCGTAATGTAATAATTAATAAAATAAACTAAATTAGGAGAGGGGTGGTAAACTCATAAATTGTGTTGAGATAATGTCATGGTTAGGGAAAATTTAATTGTTAAATATACAAGTTTGTCGAATAAATTTATGCACTGATTTGAAAGTATAAAGTATTCGATTCGTGACTAATTTCGTTACATACAAAGAGTTTATATTCTATAGAAACAGGAACAATGTTAATACATTAAATAACATTACTTAATATACAACAAAATAGGCTTAGCTATTGGTGCTTAACGTCACTTTCAACAATATAATATAGGCAAGTTTCCAAAAGGAGTAATCAGGAAACGTATATCGAGGAAGGACAACACAAGAAAAAGGACAAACAATGATCTACAAAACAGTACACATAAAACTAAAGATGGAGCAACACGAACCTCACAAAAGCAGGGAGATGTAAGGTGCTCCGGAAGGGTAAGCATTACCTATTAAACAACAGCAAGCATATTCCTATAAAGAACCCTTACTTCGGGAAGATCCGATTATTATTGTATTCTTAGCTCGTGTGACCAAAAACTTAATTTTCAGTCAAAATAGTGTCGCTATCAATTTTAAAAGACACTAAATAGATATGCCATACCATTATCTGAATTAGCAACAAGCAGCTTCGTTTTTGGTTCATCAAAACATATAGCTGATGGTTTATTTAATCCATCCTCATTCGTCAAAATTTGTTTTTGGTATTGCCCATCTGCTGATATTACTACAGTATTTGACGTATGTTCACCAACCACATACAAATTCCCGTTCTCATCTACTGTTAAACCACGTGGTATTACTAGAATGTCCTCGTTCTGGAACTGCCAAACAGAAGTACCATTCAATAGACAACAGTTTATGGTATTTTGGGGTCGATTGATATAAATTACTTTCCCTGCAAATGCCACAACGTAAGAAAATAAAGGTGTGGCAGTGTTTGGAATTGTAGATATTCTGAAATCCTCAGAACAGGATAGCATGTGTAAATTTTTATTTTCAACACAACATATTAATGAATCGTTATAATATGTAATTCCATATGTGTTTCCAGGAAGACGGACGAATTTTGTAATACTTAGTCTTGCTATGTTTACTATTTTTATACCTTGTGTTGATGAACAATTCCCAGTGGTGACTGCAGCTGTGTTATCGTCAATGCATACAACATCAAAAGAACTATTTAAAGGAACTTTCCTGATTGAGCCATCACCATATACAATCATCAGTTGAAGATCGGCATGCAAGGTAAACAACATCAAACCTGTCGTGGTTACACAACAACCCCTTACAGAACTTTTGCCAATTTTGACTTTTCTTTTTAGCTTAAGCGATTTGTCGTTGGTTGTCAAAATCTGGGCCTGTTTATTTTTATTTCTGACCAAGTTCACGCTACTTCGTCCGGTTTGAAATCCTACAGTGCCAAAAGATTTAACGCCCGTTAAAATATCTTGTATCTTGGTGTCAATGCTACACGTAATGTTTATTTGTGCAAACTTCTGGTCATCAGGTAATGATTGAATAAAGCGTTCGTGTTCTGTGACGTTTGATTTGACTTCTCTCATTCCAAAGAAAGCTTGGAAATCTGATGCATGCTTCGTGATGTCTTCGATGTTTTTCTGACGCCTTACTATATCATTTTCTTTATCATTCAGAATGGCAATGGTTCCCTGGATATCAGTTTTAGCTTTATTCTCCAGTTTTTTAAGTTCTGATTTTAATTCCTCCTCTAACTTGTCTAGGTGTTGGTTTATATTACTTCGGAGGTTCTGAACTTTCAAAATATGTTTCTGCACTTGATCGTTAACGGTGGTCAAGTTCTCCTCTCGATCAGATCTGAGTCGCTTAATGTTTTCTACCAAATCTTCAACTTCCTGTCGCAAATCTTGAAAATTTTGAGATGTCTTTGCGTTGTCAACCACTTCATCAATTGGAATGACATCACTACACTCTCTGTGTGTCTTGATACACCTGTAGCAAATTGGACATTCGTGTATGACGCAATATTGCTGGAGTCTTTGATTGTGATCGGCACAAAACAGCTTAATATCGGCCAGGAAGGACGGCTGTTTCTGATAGTCTGAAATAGGAATTGTATTGTGATCACGTGATAATTTCGCCAGACAATGGTGTTCATTACAGTTTGAACATAGTGTTTCTTGACATTCAGCGCACCAGACCGTGGCATTGATAGATAGATGACGCTGATTACAAATATCACACAAGGGTATTTCTGAAGCCATGGATTTTCTGGCCTGAAAAGAAAATAAATCATATGTAAACACGGTAGATCGATACAAAAGGCTTTGTTTCTGTTCATACCAAACTCTACATACTTTTCAAGTGGCAGTCAATAGTCATAATGTAGGTTCTAATTTAAATCTAATTGTAAAGTGATGCCATGGTATTTTGCAGGTTCTACTGAATCACGGATGTGTTTGTGGAAAATATAATTATTTCTGAATATTTGTTTTGTTTTAGTTTGTCTTGGGGTTTTTTGGAGGTGGGGGAGGGGCGGGGGGGGGGGGGGGGGTAAACTGAGATTGGTACATTTATTTGGATAAAATGCCATTAGCCAATCCGCCTCCGATCGTGCTGCTGCATCTATGTCTTGTTGAAGTCTTAGACAGTCATCTTGTGTTTTAATATCTCTGTAAATGATGCTGGAAAATCATTATTGAATATGAGAAATAACATAGGTCCCAATGCGATACTCTGTGAAACAACAGATGTAACTGGTACTGTATTGGGAAATATTCCATTCACAACAATTGTCTGTGTACGGTCTGACAGAAAGGCTAGGAACCAGAGTAGAGTGTTTCTTGTATACCATAGTATTGGAGTTGATGCCTGAAAGCAGGGGAGTGGTACCCTATCAAATGAGTTACCATAGCATCATATAAGTCTGTATGTTCTTTATAGTTGCGATTCACATTATCTAGATTTTCTGACGCCATGTTGAAGATTGTAAATAATGTTGTTGTTTTCTAGATATGTCATGATATTACTGGTTATGATATGCTCCATAATTTTACAACACATGCATGTAAGAGATATAGGACGTTAATTTACTGCTTTATATTTTTCACCTTCTTTATATGTTTGCACTACGTTTGCGTGTTTTCAGTCTTTGTATATTTCTTCTGATTCTAGTGATTTTGAAAATAAAATTGATGTTAATATTGGTGTAACTTGTTCATTTAATTCTTTTACTATTGTCCGGTCTGCATGCTGCATGTGGGTTTAGATTACATAAAAATTTTCATACTCCAGCTGATGATATCTTCATTTTTATATAATACTTTTTGGGAAACAGAATTACGGAAAACAAATCTTTAATTTAATTTTTTTTTGTTTAAAATTTAATATAAAGAACAAACAAATATGTATTTTATGAGCAATCATCGACAATTGGGATCGACGAATTCAAATTACTTCACAGAATTAGGTGTACAGGTAAAATGTAAATACGCCCTTGATCGTGTTTGTCAATGGTATATCAAATTTATTTAACTTGAACCAAATATGATACGATCAATGGATTTGTTAACTTGTTATAACGTTGTTGTTTTTTGTGTGGTTTTTTTTGGGGGGGGGGTCATTTTAATGTGTCAGCTTGAGTAGAATCTATTTTTGGAAATCTTCATTTGTTTTTTATTCACAAAGGTTCATTTATATTTTTATTCATTAGTGGGACATTACTGTATCTATTCGTCATGTTCTGAATAGTGGTTTAGCAATATACCATACAGTTGATTAACAATAGAACACAGTGACAGAACATGAAATGTGATCTACTGTACCTATGCATGGGACAAACCACTTGTTCTGCTTTCGGCTTTGAAATTATGTTTAAAATATGATAAGTCATTAATGATTAAACTTTGGTACTTACATGTATTACAACGGTTCCTACAATAAGATACCTGTCTTGTTTCTCATATTTCTAAAACTTTGCTTCAAACATTAAACATGTACTAACAGGAAATGAATGGGTGACATGATAAAGTAATATATGGCCCGTGATCAATAACATGTAATATCTGTGACGTTACATAGGTGAAATACTAACACTCTAGCTTGTAAATAGAAGATTGTATAAGATTAAATCAAGTTAATGTGTAAAAATGATAATGAAGATTGAGTAAAGCTTGAAAAAAATAGAAATGGTTATGATTGTAAAAAAAACAAAGATTTTATTTATCAAAATAAATTACATGTCTTTCATATAGTATACATTCAGTTTGAATGAATCGAGAGAAATAGCCCAAGAAAAAAACAAATGGAGCAATTATTTCATCAGAGCGAGAAAACCACTGCTACCAATTCGCCACCTTCCATAATGAAATATGCCCAATAATTTAAGTCCAAACAATAAAATTATACTATAATAGTTGTACACATATATTCAACTTTGCGTTTTTCAACGTAATTGATGTAACTTCGCGTTCATATATTTGCAGTTATTAAAATATCTGGTAACAAAAACTTAATTCATCTATCAAATGGATTGTTTAATAGTGCTAACTCACTGAAACAATAGTCCGCGGGTAGATATGTCGCCCCACTAGGTCACATTATGCTGATTCCGAGCCAAAAAGTCTGTGCTCTTACTCCTTAATACTCCCTGCTTAACGGAGAATCAGCAAATAACAATATCATAGTCTGTAGTTTGACCCGACAAGAGTTCGAACCCACATCCGACGTGAGCAAGCTAATCAATTACTACTGATGCGGTTACCATGCGATGCAAAATATTTAAACATGTTATGTACTTTAGATAGAATGGGTAATATGTTATGTACGCTATGAGAACATGACCGTTTTATCCATAAGAAAGTTCAATGAGGTTTATATGAACTTAATGCACTAATGTTTTTAATACAGCATAGTATTTCCTCATTAGTTATTATATTCCTGTTAACGTGCTGATGACTTAAAGGGAATGAGTCGTCTTGTTATATTTTCTCCAAAATGGATATATCTTTCCATTTCTTACCCATTTATATAAAATAACATGAAATTATATTGATGTTTTAAAAATGACCAGATCGTGTCAATACATACTTGTTACTATATACACATCTATCTGCTAGATTTTTCTTCACACATTGGTGTAGAATTAAAAGAATAAAATCTAAAATGACAATGATAAAGCTAGTTAGTACAGTCAGAAAAACATCCAGCGAGAGTGCATTGGCGGATCCAGGTTTTTAAGTTAGAGGGAACGTGAAAAAAAGGGTCGAGGGGGGTGGGGAGGGGTCCGTGGACCGCTGAAGCCCCCATGGAGTCTTGGGATTTGATGATTACTATATACTTCCACGCCAAACTCGATATTAATTAGATGAACAGCACGGTGCAAATTGTATAAGCCAAATGTACTGTAAAGCACAAATATATTTTGTTTCACCCAAATGTTTGTCAATATATCGATTGATTGATTGTTGTTTAATGTCAAGTTAACAGTATGTTCAGCTATATTCCTGACGAGAACAAGATTACTAAGAATATACATATTGTAGGGAGATATGTTGCACTTGGATGAGTGGAGTATTCTATTACCACAGAAAAAAGGGATTATTTGCTTTGAAATAGGTTCATAACGGCAAAAATATATTGTTCATTAGAAAGCTACTGTAAGTCGTCTATTATGTGCATGGAGAGTGCTATTTTCCCTACACGAGGTACTCGTTTACTTCACTTCATAAGAACGAATTTGATAGAGTTAAGTGTTATAGTGTTTAACGCCACTCTAAACAATATTTAATTTATATCCTGGCGTAAGTTTTATAGGTAGATGAATTCGGAGTACTCGGAGAAAACCACCTACCTGTCGCAATTAACTGACAAACTTCATCACATAATTATGTATCGAGTACACCTCGCCATGAACGGGATTTGAACTTTATGAATAGTTTGTATCTGATTCGTTCCGCACAAACAGAGGACGGTATTTTCCGGAGGATTTGTACCTCGCAGCGAAGAACTATGTCTTATTCCTATATTTTATTAATACCATTCAAATTCGGAGCCAAGTCAGAACCATTCAAATACACAGCTGGCGACCGTTTCACTAAAGTGATCGTAAATCGTAAGTCTAAGATCACTCTTAAGATTTCCTTACGTGCACGTATACGTGCGTTTCACTAAACTAATCCTAAGCTGCTTAAGAGTTACGACTTACGACTTGCGACAAGTAACATCTCCTATAATGGAGGTAAAAAGATATTATTTTGTATCATATATTTTATATATAATAAACCCAACAGCTCAAAAGCTGATTAGGGTGGTTCAATGAGTTAGGTCGTTGGATCTAACAACTCATACAAACCTATCCCCAATACGGAGTAGGTTCGCGCCCGGCTTTGTATATTACAAAAAGGGTGCACTCGACTCGCAGCCGATATAGCTGAAATACTACTGAAAGTGGCGTTAAAACACCAAAAAATCTAATCAAAAGCTGATTACATTTATAATCACATTTTAAATATATTTAAATACATTTTTAATATTCATCTAATTATAAAACTCCAAAGTGATTGTTTAAATGAATAAACCAAAGCTATCAGGGACAAAATGTTAAGTGTAAAAATTTACCGAAATTTGTGAAGAATTTTTTGTTATGGAATATATTTTAACAAATTTCATGCTATATGTAACGGGAAATTTCAAAAATGTGATCATATATATTTGGCAATACATTCACATTCTGCACTGATATTCCGTTTGCGGCGCATTTCAATTGCGCGGACAAAAATCCTACATTTTCGTGAAGAACTTCAACACATGACAATTGTGCGGACTTTTTTTTTTTTACTTTTCTTTAAAGTACAATTCGTATTTTCATAATATTTTATGGTTTTTATAAACACTGATGCAGCAACTTCTTTTTTAACTCTTTATTGACTTCTTTCGCCAGCCAGAAATTACTTAATCTGTAATCCCTGTCCACTACGGGGGGAGGGGGGGGAGGAGTTAGGATTTGGGTAGTTTTATTGCATCACTATATTCACGCATATAAAATAATATGTTTCATCAACACATAGCACAACAAAAATACACATCTTACAATATCAAATGTACATGTACTGTTGATTTATATTCATAGTGAGTGTTTAACGCTTTATATAATCAATAAAAACTACCAATGAATTTTAACATTTGGACTGCGAAAATATCTGTTGCCTTCAAAATTATTGTGTTTTTTTTATACATGTATGTTCCACTATTTTTTTAAAATTATATTTCATATATTTGTATAGATGTTATTCTTATATTATTTGTTTTCATTTTAAAGGCTGATCAAAGAGGCGAATAATCCATATTGCATCGTCAGTCGTGCTGCAAAATGCAGAAAATGTTATGAGTAAATCAAATATATTCTAAATAACAGGTAATCCGCGCAAATGTAAAAAAAAGTCTCATGTATAGTTTACGGGTAATTGTAATGCTCTTTCTTCGTGCAAAAGTGATACCTGTTAATCCTCAAATCCACGAAAATGTATTGTGCCCTCTGTTTGTGCTTAACTTTATTTTTGAACCATTGTTTGTACATGCACCCCATATCATTGTTTTCTTGAAATTTCATCTAGGTACATACACTCGTTAATAAAATATGTTGATATTGTAAATGCAGAACTGATAGAAAGTACACTGAAACAAACAATAATGTGTAGCTGTTTTAATGATTTTTTATGGCTCTCGAAATATAACAAATGTTGCGTGCATCTAATATCTATCGATTGCTTCATTTGATTAATGTTCATATTAAAAAAAAATATAGATAGCAATTCTTCTCTTCAAAAATAGGCTTACGATTTACGACTTACGAGTACCTTCCACCACTCTTAACTTTGCGATCAATTTTTATCGCAAGTTGTAAATCCTAACTAAGTGAAACGGTCGTAACTCTTAAAAGTACACTTACGTCTACGTTTACGACCTTTAGTGAAACGGTCGCCTGGTTCTTAGATCGAACCATATATGATGTCATGTATTAAGAGAATACAAGATAGCGCCATTTTTCTTATTCCTTGAGGTTCCTTCGGGGGTGTATCTAGGATATACATACACACTTTATTTATTTGTAATTGCTTTAACAATACTCGATTTTGCGGTCATAATCAGATGTTCGTTTTGAAAATAAAACACGATATAAAATGGTAGAAGAAATACCTCAATGAAAACCTATTTCAAAGGTATATGAAATAGATGTACGTGACAGCTCAACATTTAAAATGTTGAATACAGTTTCATGTAAATTTACCAAGGAATATCACGATTTTCCACACGCTAAAAGATAAGCAGTCGTTCTTACATGTGCATGAATTAAGGTTCAAGACTGAAAATATTTCATTCAGAGACTTCATCATTAATAAACTGATCGTGTTTTAACGTGGAAACCACCGACCTGTCGCAAGTCACTGACAAACTTTATCACATAATGTTGTACACCTCTCCCTGATCGAGATTCGAACTCACAACATCAGTGGTGATAGGCACTGATTGCATAGGTAGTTGTAAATCCAACTACCATACGATCACGGCCACGACGGCCCCAAAATATTTATTTCATATAGACTGTTGATCAAAATGATGACCATATACAATGTAAAATTTAAAATGTTGAGATACGGAGATAGATTGCTGCCATATAAAAAAAATACACGTATATATACCATCGTCACAAGATTAAACACTTGCATAGTGTCGACCTATAATGTAACCTTACATGCCAATGTATCACTCTATATTTTTATATAGTAGGGGGGGGGCTAAATGGTTCGTCATTATACAAAGCGACTCAGCGGCACACAGTACTGTATTAATGCATGGGAACAGTGAGTAGTTGTCCGGTAAACACTGATATACCAATACAATAAAAATAAATATATACTTGAATTTATCGACCATTTACATGTCTTATTCCTATGAGTGGTTGTGTAGGTAGGGACACCAGTGCACTGTCTTACCCGGGGGACTATAATGATGGTAAGACGGCCCTGAGTGTACCAACACTGTGGGTACGAATCTCGCTAACGGAAGTACATAGTTTTCAGTAAACGATGTCTCAGCCTGTTGCATTTACTGCAGTACTTGCACATGGTGCTACACTTGATCCACATCAAGCTGTTGAATTCGACATGGTCATGACCAATGTCGGTAATGCATATGTATCTAAGGATGGACAGTTTACAGCTCCTGTATATGGTCTCTACATGATTTCTGCTACAATATGTTGTCTAGTTGGTTTTCTCCGGTTCCTGTTTTCTCCACCAATAAAACTGACTGCCACGATATAGCTGAAATATTGCTGAAAATGGCGTTAAACACCATCAAGCAAACAAACAATATGTAGTCAACAAAGTTTCAGTGTAAATAATTGAAATAGTCAGGAATTGTGTACAGCTCGCAGTCATATAGGGGGAGGATTATGATCTTGGAAGTCAAACAATAATGGTTCAGGTGAATGAAAATGATAAAGTCTGGGTTCGACATTTCTTTGATTTGGGATTTGGATATATCAATAATGAAGCTGTAAGACATTACACTACATTTACGGGAGCATTAATTGTCGCATTTTAGAAAATGTTTTATCTCTATAAATTTCCTAAATGCATTTGAAAAACATAAGTATCTTATTTTTGTCTCATTGATGTAATACTGTGAAATCATTATTAATCGTGGGGTTCTGATTTTCGTGGATTTCACGAAAATTTAAATCGAATGAAATACATTTTCCCCATTGATTGTCGCCTGTAGTGTTTGAAACCACGAATTCAAGAACCAGTGAATCAATCACAGTATTTTATTTTCATTTACAGTATGCATATGTACTCATTATCTGATTATCACAACGATTTACTTCAAGTCAGATAACATAGCGTCAGAATTCATTAATTATATATACTATATAGTTGATGCCTTTTAGTTCAGCAGTAGAAAAGTAGAGGCTAGAGGTTTAGTTTAAACATATTTTTATTTGCTAAATATAACAAATAGGGATCAGACACAAGTTTTTCCAACTTATGAAGTCTTCTCCCGAATACAATAATTTACAATATGGATTAGCATGCGCAATGAAATGATATAATATGTATATAATAGCATAGAGTTAAATATACAAAGAATGACTATATACAAAAACGTAAGTATAGACAATATACGGGGGAAAAAAAGAATAAAGAAAAAAGAAAAGAGAATAAATACTTTTGGAGATGTGTGTTGGTTCTTTAGATCATTTAGACAATTGTAAATCTTTTGGAGTCTTTAATATATTTAAAAGCATGTTTAAAAATGGTTATATTTTCTTCATATGTTAGGCTAGAGGTTCGGGGTCAGGGTTATAACAATATTTCAGTTATATCGTGGCGGTCAGTCTTATTGGTGAAATAAACCGGAGTACATGGAGAAAACCACTGACATGCCACACAGAAAAGTGGAAATTAAATTATAATGCTCTTATGCCATTTTGACAAGAGCAACGGGAAATGAAGGATATAATGGACGAATCGCCAAAATTCAACCATTGACCACTCCTAACAATTTACAGTTCATTAGGAACTGCTGCAAGTTGTTTTAATGGCTCGTGGGAAGGTATCATTCTCCATAAAAGAGACAAGTATTAATGGCTCATGGAAAGGGGGCATTCTGTATTTAATTCGTCTATCACAACTTGCGAATGCCACCTTGGAATGGTTAAACCCTACAGTGGAGTAATTGGAACTCATTTTTATACAGCGATACTCTTCGGGGATGAACACCTATTATACTAAATGACGTACTCCTTCCATTTATGAGAACGGTTAGTTGGATTGTCTTTGACAATCACTCCCCCCTTCTTTTGCCCAAATCTACATGCAGAATTTGCACGCACTCTAGTTTTAAGACACCAGGGTAATGAACGTTATCTATCATAACCAAATCTAAATATCTGTATGAGATAAACACGTAGATATCTAATTTAGTGCGTACGACGCGTATCTGTGTTAACCTTCATCAGATACGTTCAATATCGAAATATTGGAAAACCAAATAATTTAAAAGGATTTTGGAAGCAATAAACCAAAGGACTTAAACAGCATAGCCTACATCGGCTAAGGTCATCTTTGTCTGAGGGAGGTGAACCTTAGGTTAAGGTCATCTATGTCTGAGGGACGAGAACCTTAGGCTAAGGTCATCTATGTCTGAGGGACGAGAACCTTAGGCTGAGGTCACCTATGTCTGAGGGACGAGAACCTTAGGTTAAGGTCATCTATGTCTGAGGGAGGTGAACCTTAGGTTAAGGTTATCTATGTCTGAGGGACGAGAACCTTAGGTTAAGGTCATCTATGTCTGAGGGACGAGAACCTTAGGTTAAGGTCATCTATGTCTGAGGGACGAGAACCTTAGGTTAAGGTCATCTATGTCTGAGGGACGAGAACCTTAGGCTAAGGTCACCTATGTCTGAGGGACGAGAACCTTAGGCTAAGGTCGCCTATGTCTGAGGGACGGGAACCTTAGGCTAAGGTCACCTATGTCTGAGGGACGAGAACCTTAGGCTAAGGTCGCCTATGTCTGAGGGACGGGAACCTTAGGCTAAGGTCATCTATGTCTGAGGGAGGAGAACCTTAGGCTAAGGTCATCTATGTCTGAGGGAGGTGAACCTTAGGCTAAGGTCATCTATGTCTGAGGGACGAGAACCTTAGGCTAAGGTCACCTATGTCTGAGGGAGGTGAACCTTAGGCTAAGGTCATTTATGTCTGAGGGACGAGAACCTTAGGTTAAGGTCATCTATGTCTGAGGGACGAGAACCTTAGGTTAAGGTCATCTATGTCTGAGGGACGAGAACCTTAGGCTAAGGTCACCTATGTCTGAGGGACGAGAACCTTAGGCTAAGGTCGCCTATGTCTGAGGGACGGGAACCTTAGGCTAAGGTCACCTATGTCTGAGGGACGAGAATCTTAGGCTAAGGTCGCCTATGTCTGAGGGACGGGAACCTTAGGCTAAGGTCGCCTATGTCTGAGGGAGGAGAACCTTAGGCTAAGGTCATCTATGTCTGAGGGAGGAGAACTTTAGGCTAAGGTCATCTATGTCTGAGGGAGGTGACCCTTAGGCTAAGGTCATCTATGTCTGAGGGACGAGAACCTTAGGCTAAGGTCATCTATGTCTGAGGGAGGAGAACCTTAGGCTAAGGTCACCTATGTCTGAGGGACGAGAACCTTAGGCTGAGGTCACCTATGTCTGAGGGACGAGAACCTTAGGCTGAGGTCACCTATGTCTGAGGGACGAGAACCTTAGGCTATGGTCGCTTATGTCTGAGGGACGAGAACCTTAGGCTAAGGTCGCCTATGTCTGAGGGACGGGAACCTTAGGCTAGGGTCACCTATGTCTGAGGGACGAGAACCTTAGGCTAAGGTCGTCTATGTCCGAGGGACGGGAACCTTAGGCTAAGGTCGCCTATGTCTGAGGGAGGAGAACCTTAGGCTAAGGTCATCTATGTCTGAGGGAGGAGAACCTTAGGCTAAGGTCATCTATGTCTGAGGGACGAGAACCTTAGGTTAAGGTCATCTATGTCTGAGGGACGAGAACCTTAGGTTAAGGTCATCTATGTCTGAGGGACGAGAACCTTAGGCTAAGGTCACCTATGTCTGAGGGACGAGAACCTTAGGCTAAGGTCGCCTATGTCTGAGGGACGGGAACCTTAGGCTAAGGTCACCTATGTCTGAGGGACGAGAATCTTAGGCTAAGGTCGCCTATGTCTGAGGGACGGGAACCTTAGGCTAAGGTCACCTATGTCTGAGGGAGGAGAACCTTAGGCTAAGGTCATCTATGTCTGAGGGAGGAGAAATTTAGGCTAAGGTCATCTATGTCTGAGGTAGGTGACCCTTAGGCTAAGGTCATCTATGTCTGAGGGACGAGAACCTTAGGCTAAGGTCATCTATGTCTGAGGGAGGAGAACCTTAGGCTAAGGTCACCTATGTCTGAGGGACGAGAACCTTAGGCTGAGGTCACCTATGTCTGAGGAACGAGAACCTTAGGCTGAGGTCACCTATGTCTGAGGGACGAGAACCTTAGGCTAAGGTCACCTATGTCTGAGGGACGAGAACCTTAGGCTAAGGTCGCCTATGTCTGAGGGACGAGAACCTTAGGCTAAGGTCGCCTATGTCTGAGGGACGGGAACCTTAGGCTAAGGTCACCTATGTCTGAGGGACGAGAACCTTAGGCTAAGGTCGTCTATGTCCGAGGGACGGGAACCTTAGGCTAAGGTCGCCTATGTCTGAGGGAGGAGAACCTTAGGCTAAGGTCATCTATGTCTGAGGGAGGAGAACCTTAGGCTAAGGTCATCTATGTCTGAGGGACGAGAACCTTAGGCTAAGGTCACCTATGTCTGAGGGAGGTTAACCTTAGGCTAAGGTCATCTATGTCTGAGGGAGGAGAACCTTAGGCTAAGGTCACCTATGTCTGAGGGACGAGAACCTTAGGCTGAGGTCACCTATGTCTGAGGGACGAGAACCTTAGGCTGAGGTCACCTATGTCTGAGGGACGAGAACCTTAGGCTAAGGTCACCTATGTCTGAGGGACGAGAACCTTAGGCTAAGGTCGCCTATGTCTGAGGGACGAGAACCTTAGTTTTGATAATAATAACAAGTCTAGTAATATGTTATAGTCTTGTGGGTGTTGGTGTTGTCATGTCCAAATGAAATAAACAATGAAACATTTTAACAATGTTTTTGTCATTAAATAATATCGAGAACAAGAGACCGTTGACATATATTATGAAAGGGCAGTGTGAGTTAATCTTAAAACAAATAAAGTTTTCAAATTGAAAGACTGGTTAAATAAAATATTACAATTCAAAATATGTTATTGTTTAAATAGTAAACAAATGGAATGGATAAAAGTCAATGCCTATATAAATCCTCCCCTATACAAGATGGATAGAATAATAACAGTATTAAATATATACACACACATATATAAATATATATCAGACATAATGCAGTAAGTCAGGGGAGACAATTCCCCATCAAGAATAAATTCGTTGATGACATAAAATATTGAGTAGTAAACAATCATATCAGGTTGATGAATTATAAATTTCTTATATAGAGCGTAAATTGTTGTTTTACAAATCTGACGACTTGTGTGGGCAAGTTTAGACAGTAGCTTACAGCACTTTTTGTACTTTCTACTTTTTGTCCGTTTCTCAAAACAAAGATCCTATATAAGCATATGGAAGTACAATAAGACATATTAGACTTCTATCGAGAAAAATATTTGGGGGGTATTATATCTGTGCAACATATAACTTCTACTCTTGGTACTGATGGCGAGTTAAATGGCTCAACCTACAAAGATGTCCTCTCAGTGGGGGGCTTTTAATTTTACAGTACTGAAATCCCGATATCCAACCATAGAGGGCGCCTCATTTAGAGAGTGTTGTGTTCCTTGTACGCTAAAGAACACCTTTGTAGATTTCGACAGAGTAGGCATATTGTTGATACCACGAAAGGTTAATTTGTTTTCACTTCTGGCCACAATCGCCATAGTTTTCTAGTGGCCGCTTAGCAACCAATAACGGACCTACAATCAACCATTGAAATTTGTCATATAGCACAATTTATAACTTTGAATTATTCCGCTTTCATCATTATAAGTCAAATATCAATCAGAAGGAAAATATATTACTTTGAGTTATCCCCCTTTGAACACATTTTTCATTCTTGATAAGACCAAATACATGGCGCAACGTTGCTGCCAATGTCGTATTGTATGTAGTAAGTTACTTGACATCAACCTATGTAATATACGACATTAATTATATAAAGTTGTGAGTTCGTTGGTGGTTCGTTCCATTGAATAATTTTCTTGCCATATTTATTATATTTTCTTTTATTTGTGGTAATCTAAAATTTTGCCAAAAGTCTCATCTCGCTGCAACCTGTATGTTTGTTATTTTGTTCTCGTCATGAAATAAAGTTGAAATAATAGTCAACTTGTTATTAAACATCAATCACACAATCATAAGAACATCTATAATTATTACTGAGTCGATACCTCTGCTGGCCACTATTAGTTCTCGGGGGTATCATCTGCCCAGCAGTCAGTGTTTCAGAACTGACATTGTTTATAAGATATATTTATTATTGAAATTTACATTTCCTAAATAATGTAATTATTAGTCAAAACTAAGCTTCTCCTCACTCGGGCATATGTGACCTTATCCAATTTTGGAAATCTCGTTCAGGCCCTTTGGTTTATTTGTTCCCAAAGTCATTTAAATTATTTGGCTTTCCGATATTTTGATTATGAGCGTCCCTGATGAAGGTTATTCCAGAAACGTGCTGTGCGCACTAAATTAGATATCTACGCTTTTTATTGTAAATATTACAAGACATGGACAGTTGTCTGTATGGAGGACGAACGTAGTATTATCATATCTTTAGTATAAATATCCACAGGTGGTTGATAAGTAATTCATGCTCCTTTGCATGTTAAAGACCCCTTATGTAGATTTCGAAAAAAAGAAAATGTATTGTAGTTGCTACCAACGGATATCGTGGTCGTCGTGGTCGTGACCGTATAATAGATTTACAACAGTATCTATTGTCACTAACATTGGGTTCGAATCCCGCTCAGGCGAGGTGTACTCGATACAGCATTAAGTGATCAAGCTTGTCAGTTACGGTTTCCATGGCTTCACCCATAGAGTTGCCCAGCGAATCCCACATGATGGATAGGGGATGCCCTCTCAAATGGGAGCGATTTATAAGATTGTAATTAGGAAAACACTACCGCGAATCAAACCATAGTATGTAACGTGTTTGGTGAGTATCACGCTCCGTGCACGTTAGATACCTCTTTAAGTTGACGCATTGTAACCGCTACAAAAGATTCATTGTTTCCTCCCCAACTCTCCATACGTTTCCAGTGGCAGTCAAAAGCCGTAACGTTGTCATGGTTGTCCAATACCTCCCTCATTTCCGTATGATTTTTAGATATTGATGAACTTGTTCTAGTTCTGAATATAGCCGAAATACTGCTAGCTAAACAATCAATTATACCTGTATACAAGAAGTGGCTTGAGAGACACATTAAACAAGAAGTTACGATTTTACGAAAATAATAAACAAAGCAAAAACAAATTAAAAACAAAAACAAAAACAAACAAAACCAACACAATATTATGGATTCCCTTTATAATGACAATCTCAATACATTTTAATTTTGATAAATTGTTGTCACGTGAGCAGTATTTCAGCTTTTACATGTTTCATAAACTATAAATTAATCTGTTATCCCAGGTAAAAGGGGATATACATTAATCATATTTTATTGTTCAAAAAGACAAAAGGACACAAGTTAAACAACTTAGACAGTCTTCTCCCATGACATATATTTCAAAATACACAATTGAACATTATAATATTTAATTACACAAATTTATAGTAAACGTTTATAGTAACTGACAGTATGAAGAATAAAAATATAATAAATAATTGAAAACCTCACGGAGCCTCATTGACTATTTGATCAAAATATAGATAACCTATTGATACATATCGAACAGATATGAAAGGGGATAAATATGGTTAGGAAATGTTTGCCGTGTAATGGACCATCAGCGACCACTCCAAACAATATATTGCTCATTAAGGGCTCATTATGTATGCAGTCTTTTTTAAGTATAAGGACTGTGACATTTCCTTCAGTTGACTCATATACTTCCATTCTTAATTGTGAGTCATGTGTTTGATTCTCCTCACATAGCAAGCGTACAGCCTTTCGGGAAAGATGTACAAGATTTCTATTCAATGATGTTCCTTCAAGGTGACACAAGTAAGAAGAGTTTGAAGATGCCAAAGGGCGATCAGAGGCTGTAAATCAAATGAAAGAAGGACAGACAACACATTGGCCAAAAGAAAAGGACAAAAGTACAAGCAATGATATACAAAACATTAAACAGAAAACTAAAGATCGAGCAACACGAACCCCACTAAACGCAGGGGTGAACTCAGGTGATCCGGAAGATTAGCAATTACGGCTACACATGTGGCAACCGTCGTGTTACTCTTGTTACAAACCCGGTCATAAGTCATGAATGAGGAAAGGTCCGGATTGTGATTACGACAAACGGAACATATCCTTGATCATTAGTGACACAGATACGCTGTAGCGGTTAACCAAGTCATGGTGGCGACCGTAAAACGTTCGAAATGATGATTTCGACTTAACTAATAGGAACTCTTGGTTCAGTAGCCTCCTTGTTAGCTTGGTTGATTGATTGATTTGTGCTTGAAGCCAACTGTAGCAGTATTTCAGCAACCCTCTATCAAGGAAATCATGATAGGAACCACAAGCTCTGGAATATTGGATCAACTGAGAGATATATACTCCATATGCAGGTGTTGCTGGAATATTGCTACATATAAATGGAATGTTCACAATGGAAAAATTGAAATCATCTATTTTGTCGTAACGTTTAGTTCGTAACCAACCCTCGTTGTCAATTTTGAGGTGTAGGTCAAGGTATGAAACAGACTTAACTATATATGTGGTATCCTTTATTTCAAGCTCAATGGGATAGATATGCGATCAACAAAATCACTAAATTGATAGCGGAATGTGAAATTAAAGGATCTGATTAGCTTCTCTTTGGTTATTTAGATACGCCTTTATGAAGTCTCTCTCGTACGAATAAAGGAACAAGTAGACGAGAAAGGGAGTGCAGTTAGTACCCATAGGAATGCTAACTGTCGGTTGCAAAAAACACCAAACATAACAAATATGTTGTCAATCACAAACTCAAGCATTTTGATGATATCATTTTCAGAGAACGTTTTTGTAGAATCAGATGTTGTTTTTTTTTAGATCTGTCCCTTCCTAAGACACGGTATAAGGACAAATACCATAATATACCTGGCCGCAATTGTACGATAGGTAGATTTCATTTACATGGGCAACCAGTTACTATCACTGCTGAATTTGTGACTTATATTGCCGCCCGTGGCGAGGTTTAATCGATACAGCTTGTCAGTAGCTATGACAGGTAGGCAAGTTTTCCGGTTTTCCCCACCGATAACACTCAACCACCATGGCATAGCTGAAAATGGCGTTAAACATCAATAATCATAACCGTGTGTGAATTCAATAATATATCGGAGAGATATGACAGTTGTTGAACACCTAGAGAGCAATATTTCTTCAATACCATGCCACGACAAAACAACTTTTCAATGAGATGATGGCCAATGTATACTTAGTAATAAATCAACATGCTAATCTGGAAATTGTTATAGTGCCAGCTCCCTGTAAACAAGCAGTCTTAAGTTGACAGACCGCTCCCCGAAGAGGCCATCGTGGTCGTATGATAGTTGGATTTACAACTACCTGTGCAATCAGTGCCTATCACCACTAACGTTGTGAGTTCGAATCCCGCTAATGGCGAGGTGTACTCGATACAACATTGGGTGATTAAGTTTTTCAGTGTCCTGCGGCAGGTCGGTGGTTTTCTCCGTGTACTCTTGTTTCCTCCACTAAAAAAACTGACCACCAGGATATAACTGAACTTTTGTTGAAAGTGGAGTTAAATATCATAACCCTACCCCCGTTCCACAAAGGACACATTATCTTGATTCCAACTCGACCAATTTTAATTCCTACTCTGCTATGCTGTGTTTTGGTAGAGAAAGAGCCAACACATGTTTGTAATCTTTGGTTTGGTCAAACCGGGATCCACACTCACTATACTACTACCCACTCGATTTTAGCGCACTGACCAATACAACGCATGCACATCCAGTAAAAAAGATTTTACTCGACAAACTCACAGTACAAATGAGAACACATTTCGTTATTATTGGGTTTTTATTACTTATCTTATTATCACAATCACAGCATTGATCAAATAAAGTAAGAAAAAACAATAAAAAAAACTTTTGTCATCGTATCTATTTGACATTTTCAAACGGTAAATCATGATCATTAAATTCGCTTAAAATATCTTTCTTTATGATGTTTATATAAAATTTAAAGATGATCTATATGACCCGGCTATGATTATTACAAAAGAATGTCTGTCCCAACGGATATGTTGCATTTCCACTCTAATTTGTTTTTTGAAATTGTAGAGATCCAGGAAAGAAACAAGTTACTCTCATTTGTTCCCTTCTAAGTGATATATTTGTATTTATAAGTTAAATTGCTTTACTCTATGATGATTTTATTGTCGATATTTGTATTGAGAACAACTTACTAGTCCCTCTCTATGTAAATACATTAATAACATAAATCTAATGACAACAAATGTAATAATTAATCAACTAAACTGAAATTATATTATAACATTTATGTAATATTGTTTTAATATTTAACAGAAGAAAATAGAGGAAAAAAAGGGGGGAGATAAAACCGATAAATTGTGTTGAGATAATATCATGGTTTGGGAAAATTTAATTATTAAATATAAGTTTGTCGAATAAATTTTTGCACTGATTTGAAAGTATAGTATTCAATTCAATATTCTTACAAACCACCCTTACTTTGGGAAAGATTCCATGACTATAGTATGTCTATCTCACATGAACAATAACGTAATTTTCAGTCAGAATATTGTCGTTATAGATTTTAAGAGACACTAAATAGATATGCCATACCATCTTCTACATTAGCAACAAGCAGCTGCTTTTTCGGTTCATCAAAACATACAGCTGATGGTTTGTTTAATCCATCGTCACTCGTCAAGATTTGTTTTTGGTATTGCCCATCTGCTGATATTACTACAGTATTTGACGTATGTTCACCAACCACATACAAATTCCCATTCTCATCTACTGTTATACCACATGGTATTCGTAGAATGTCCTCTTTCTTGAAATGCCAAACAGGAGTACCATTGAAAAGACAACATGTTATGTTATTTTGGTTTCGATTGGTATACATTATTTTCCCTGCAAATGCCACAACGTAAGAATATGAAGGTGCGGCAGTGTTTGAAATTGTAGATATTCTGAAATCCTCAGAGCAGGATAGCACGTGTAAATTTTTATCAAAAACACAGCATATTAATGAATCGTTATAATATGTAATTCCATATGTTTGTCCAGGAAGAGGGACGAATCTTGTAATACTTAGTCTTGCTATGTTTACTATGTTTATACCTGATGCTTGTAATACATTCCCAGTGGTGACTGCAGCTGTGTTATCATCAATGCATACAACATCAAAACAATTACTCATAGGAACGTTTTTGATTGAGCCATCACCATACACAATTATAAATTGATTATTGTTATGTAGGGTAAACAACATAAAACCCGTCGTCGTTACACAACAACCCCTTATATATTGTTTGCCAATTTTGACTTTACTTTTTAGCTTAAGCGATTTGTCGTTGATGGTCAAAATCTGGGCCTGTTTGTTTTTATTTCTCACCAAGCTGACGCTACTTCGTCCGGTTTGAACTCCTACAGAACCAAACGATTTAACCCTTGTTAAAATATTTTGTATCTTGGTGTCAATGCTACACGTAATGTTTATTTGTGCAAACTTCTGGTCATCAGGTAATGACTGAATAAAGCGTTCGTGTTCTGTGACGATTGATTTGACTTCTCTCATTCCAAAAAATGCTTGGAAATCTGACGCATGCTTCGTGATGTCTTCAATGTTTTTCTGACGCTTTGCTATATCATTTTCTTTATCTTTCAGAATGGCAATGGTTCCCTGGATATCAGTTTTAGCTGTATTCTCCAGTTTTTGAAGTTGTGATTTTAATTCCTCCTCTAACTTGTCTAGGTGTTGGTTTATTTTACTTCGGAGGTTTTGAACTTTCAAAATATGCTTCTGCACTTGATTGTTAACGGTTGTCAAGTTTTCTTCTCGGTCAGTTCTGAGTCGCTTAATGTTTTCTACCAAATCTTCAACTTCCTGTCGCAAATCTTGAAAATTTTGAGATGTCTTTGCGTTGTCAACCACTTCATCAATTGGAATGACATCACTACACTCTCTGTGTATTTTGATACACCTGTAGCATATCGGATATGCATGTGTGACGCAATACTGCTGGTATCTTTGATTGTGATCGGCACAAAACAGCTTAATATCGGCCAGAATGGACGGTTGCTTCTGATAGTCTGAAATAGGAATTGTATTGTGATGCCGTAATAATTTCTCCAGACTATGGTGTTCATTACAGTTTGAACACAGCGTTTCCTGACATTCAGGGCACCAGACCGTGGCATTGATAGATAGATGACGCTGATTACAAATATCACACAAGGGTACTTCTGACGCCATTGCTTTTCTGGCCTGAAAGGGAAATAAATCATATTAAAACACGGTAAATCGTTACAAAGGGCTGCTTTATTTCGTCCATACCCAATTCTCTATACTTTTCAAGTTCCGGTCAAAAGACGTTGTACCGGTTTCTCCCATTCGTCCTTCATTTCTATGTACTTTTTTTCGTGTATTGTGGTACTTGTTCTCGTCCATAATATGCATTAAATAATATTGTTGCTGGACATTTGTAAACCATCATTCAAATTGTTTTACAAAGAACATCACAGGGATATTTATTTCGAAAAACTAACTAAAGCACACCGAACAAATTGTTTTTGCACTTAATTCCTCTCTGTGCAGTGGCCCTCTTGTAAACAGTAAATTTTTGCTGAGTCAATGCCGTTTTAAGTGGAACAGTATATGTGTGGTGTAATTACTAATATAGAAACCAACAAACTGGCTGTATTTCAATAAAGCGTAACATATTTGCAACGCCAGACTGGTTTCATAGTTCATTCGATAATCGGATTCTGATTACCCTTTTGGTATCTTCAAACGTTTCACCAAAGAGTGATGTTCAAATATAGGCTATGACCGATTCAATATCACATAACCATGTAAGGGTCCATGAGGAAATAGGTTATGGAACACCATCTTGATTTGTACATGCAGCTTATACTCCTTAATATTCTGATTCTCTGTTGTGGTTGTGGAGAATATAATTATGCCTGAATGCTTTTTTTTGGCGGGGGAGGGAGGGGGGCTGAGTTTGGTGCAGTTATCTGGATGGAAGGCCATTTACCAATCTGCTTCCCATCGTGCTGCTGAAGCTATGTCTTGTTGAAGTTTTAGACAGTGATCTTGTGTTTTAATATCTCTGTAAATGATGCGGAAAAGCCATTTATGTACATGATAAATAAGATACGCCCCAATGCGATACCCTGGGGAACGATAGATGTAACTGGTACTGTATTGGGAGGTATTCCATCTACAACAACTGTTTGTGTAAGGTCTGACAGAAAGTCTTGGATCCAGAGTAGAGTGTATCTTGTATACCATAGTATTGGAGTTTATACAAAAAGCGAAGGTGTGGTACCCTATCAAATGATTTATTATAATCCACAATTATCATATAAGTCTGCATGTTCTTAATAGATGCGATTCGCATGATCTAAATTTTCTGACCCCATGTTGAAGATCGTAAAGAATGTTGTTGTTTTCTAGATATGTCATGATATTACTGGTTATGATATGCTCCATAATTTTACAACAGATGCATGTAAGAGATATAGGACGTAATTTACTGCTTTATATTTCCACATTCTTTAAATGCT